>CM046662.1:62787311-63387311 GCA_025594165.1 Tamias sibiricus
AAGAATGTAACTTAGAGTGTCACTCTGAAAATTAAAGAAGACAATGTATTTAAAGTAGGTTATGGTTTGGAGATGGTATCTTCCAAATACTCCTGTGTTAATGCGGGAATATTAGAGGTGAAATGGTTAGACTATGAGAATAGTAACCTACACCGTTCATACTAGTGTGCAAGGGCCAACTGGGTGGAAAGTGTAAGCAGGTGTGGTGTGTCTGCAGGAGGTGGGTCACTGGGGGCATGTCCTAGAAGGGGGCATCTGCTTTGCAGCCCCTTCCCCTCTCTTTTTCTGTTTCCCAACTGCCACATCCTTTGGCCACAGTGCTCTGCCTTACTTCAGGCCCAGAGCAATGGAGCCACAAATCATGGACCAAATCTCTGAAACCATTAGCCAAAATAAACTTTTCCTTCTCTAGGTTGTTATTGACATGTATTTTGGTCCAGCAGTGAAGAGCTGACTAAGACATAGTACTTAGCCCAGAGCTTTGTATGTGACAAATATTCAACGAATAATGACTATTGTAACTTTGACCACGTGTGCTTTATAATAAATAACAGCAGCTAATGGTGCCTAAGCACTTCCTGCATGGCTGACTTTGGGTAAGCACTTTTCATGTATGACCTTATTTCATGCTCACAGCGACTTAGGGTTGATATTATTAATATCCCCACTCTATAGGTGGGGAAACCAGGGCTTGAAGAAGTTCCACGATTTACTCAAGGTCTAGAAGCTTGTGATTATCAGGGGCAGGATTTGGATTCAATTAGTCTGGCTCCAGGACGTATGCTGTCTACCACCAAGCTGATCTGATCATCTTCTGCCCTGACCTGGCTTTTTCAGTAGCACTGTCTCCAGGGTACCATGGCCATCAGTCAAATTTCCTCGTATCAGTCAGTAATAAGACATTGTGTGAATGAGTGAGTGAGTGAGTGAGTGTGTGTGTGAGTGTGTGTGTGTGTGTTGACAAAGGCCAGGTTGCAGTGAGAGTTATGAACATTTCCAGGTCCAACTGATGATGGTCAGAGAAGCACATATTTGTATCTCCAAAGAGAAATGACTTATTGTCTTACTATGTATATATTTTACATAGGCAATGTCCTAAGGGAGAAAGGACCTGCAGGTGTGACCAGAGATAGGAATATGTGAAGGAAAGAAAAAAATCAGAGCAACTATCCTATCACAGAGCATAGCACCATGATATATTCTTTAAGGACAAATTGAATTTCCCCAGGATGGTTTGCCTAAGAAAGAATGCAGGGAAAACTGGGGTGAGGGAAATACATTTTTGAAGATTGCTTGGGACAAGCTCACAGAGGAGACGCAGTCTTCATCCCATCCACACACAAAATGTGTGCACATGTGTGTCCACACACTTGCCCCAAGAACCCATTCTTTTCTATTATGCATCCCATTCTGTCCCAAGTGCTGAAGGATTGATCTATAGTGACAGTCTCCAACTGCCCTGGTTGCTACTTGGTTCTTCCATAGCAATCCTTTCCAGCTGCTTCTGAATTCCAAATCGTTGAAGGTCTTGGGTCTCTATGACTCTTTCCTGGGCTTGTTTCCCAAATTCCCCTGAATTGGTTATCTCAGCACTCACACACTAAAAGGATGACACCAAAATTGCATCAGACAGAAAAGCCACCAGCGCCATCTAGACAATGCAGAATTATGTTTATGACTCAACATAAATAAGCAATCTGAAAATGTCAACACTTTGCCATCCCCAACCTCAGATGTCATTCCTTCCTTTAGGGTGACTTCCAAGGGCAGAGTTCTATTGCTTGAGCTATGGCTTCTGTCCGATGATTCAACAACTGTGGTGCAATTTCTGTGTGTGAATACAAAGATGTTCTTCAGCTATGTTTAGGATGCTTGAGAGGTAGACATAGGTTCTAATCTCATCTCAAAGTACTCAGTATCTGTGAGTCACTAACAAACCTATTCACCACTCTGAGCCATGGCTCTTTCAAGTGTAAATTGGGGATAATAAATATCTGCGTCATAAGGCTATTATAAAATGAATGAACTCCTGTGTCTAAAGTACTTATCATTGTGGCTGGAATATAAGTAGGTATAGTCAATACATTAGACCTTTATTTTAGCCTGTGACTTAAACCCATGATAGAGAAAAAAGACCCAAGAAGCAAATTCAATGACTCCAAAATGAATTGAGACATATAAAGAAAACAATTCAGAAAACGATGATGATAGCAAATTTTTCTACAACTCAAGGCAATGTTATATATGTGTTGTGTGTACTTATGTATCTGTGGTTGGTAGTTAATTTTAGTTCTCTTATGTTTGGCCTCAGTAAGGCACAACCAGACCAGATAATGAGCATCTCAGATCCAAAAAAGAAAGCCAAGTAACATCCTCTGAACATTTGAGTTATGGAGAGTCATCATGTTTCTTGAGTCATAAGATGAACAAGTGACATGCCCTAGAACTTCTGTGCTGTTCTTTGTTGTGAGAGAAAGGTTGCAAGACATAGTTTGGATGCAGAATTGCAACTTCCAAAAAAAATTTTGTGGCTTATGGGAAAGAGTATTTGGAAGTGGGATAATTTTAAAAACACATGATCACAAGAGCTATAGACTCCAAGTCATAGGCATATAATTGGAGCCAACTAGTTTTAAAAACACAATTTTATTGGAAACCTTTCCAAATTCAATAGGAAAAACATCCTCACTTCAAATTTTAATTCTGAGATACTTTAAATGAAACATGCTGTTTGTGAACATCTGCTAAGAAAGGGCAATCTTGCATATGTATCTATAGATGACTTATGAAGTAGCTTGGGATCATGAACACACTTGTAAAGGAACTCGAGGCGAGGCAGAGTTCCACTTGTTCATGGCTGCATAATTAGCCCCACCCCCTGCCCCCAGAATTTTTTGACCTGAAACAACACCTGACTGTGGTCTCTTGGCCTGTGGGGTTTGTTGGGCTCCTCTGCGTAGTTCTTGCTTAGGGTCTCATGTGGTTTCAGTCCAGTGGTGGTTGGAGCTGGAGCAATCTGAAGGTCCCATTGGGTCAGGCATCCAAGATGGCTCCCTTGCAGGGCTGATAGTTCATGCCGGCTGTTGACTGAGAGCTTAGTTGGGGATGGGGTTTAGCCATTGGCGCACTAAGGCGTGACCTCTTTATTTGGGCTTCTAAGAGAGAAGAAGCATGGTGACCAAGTTCTAAGACAGAACATGCCAAGAACTAGCATTTCAGGAGACAAAAATGGGAATTGCAAGACTTCTTCAAACCTAGCCTCAGAAGTCCCACAGTGTCACTGCTGCTGCATCCCATTTGTCACACAAGGCCAGTCCAGAATTGCTTCAGGAGGAGACTGTTCAATGTCATAGATATTGGGAATACTGGGGTGCATCTTTGATATAGTTAGATGAGAAAATACTCTCATTTGGAGTAGGAGTTTTGAAAATTATTTTCATTTCCATGGAAAAGGATAAGGATGCTTCATCTCTTGTTCTTCATAAAATCCAGCTGGGTCCCTTGGACTTTTGACCATGCAAATCCTAACATGTATACACAGAATTTGTGAGGAAAAAGGAACCAGCCTTAGGGGCTGGGGGTGTAGCTCAGTGGTAGAACACTTACCTAGCATGTGTAGGACTATGGGTTTAGTCCCCACCACCCCAGAGAGAGACAAAGAGAGAGAGAGGGGGGGTGAGTGGGCAGGAGACCTACCTCGTACCTAAGAAATACAGGAAAGCCATTAGGCAAGTCACCTTCTGTGTGTCAAGTGAGGAGGCACAGCTCTGCCCTGTCCAGAAATAGGTGCAACAGCAATCTCAGCACCCCATGTGGGCATCTGTAGGAGTGGCCAAAGTGGAGAAAGGCTCACCTTTGGGTGGGCTCATTTTTGGGTGCACTCATTATAATAAGCTCACTCTGAGCCACAGAGTGGAGTTTTTTAAAGGAGAAAACCCATAATCTAAAGAACCTCAGTTTTTGTATGTGGTCTCAGGTGAGTACGTGACTTGGTGAACATCCTATACTAGGTGCATCATGTGGGAGTGACCAGAACTTTCCTCTCTCTTAATCCAATGATCCTCAGGGAACCACTCTGCCTCCCTCATGATAAGGTTTCTCCTTGTTTTTGTAGTAGTTCCTGGCACTTATTTATTGCAGTATTTGGAAATGGAGAGGCTCTCAGAAAGACACCACTCAAGCCAACCCAGCCACATTTAGAGGGGTTCCATGACTATACCTGAGACTATGGATATAAGACCAAAAAGTTCTGTCCTGGGATAGGGTCATTAGCTGGAAACCCAGTCTTATCTCTCCCTGAGTGTCATGGGAGCCTTCTACTCCTTCCCTCCCCAAATTTATGTATACATTCAGAAAATACTTATTAGATTCCTTCTATATGCCTGACATTGACTCAGTCTCTAGAAATAAACTGGTGAACAAAATCCCTGAAGTCCTTGTCCTTCTAGATATTAGAATCCCATGGGAATATTCTGGAATATTGCCAATGCTAGCAAATGGAAACAATCTCTGTCCAGAATAAAGATGATTGGTGAACATGAGCTCCCCCCACCCAGATGGGTTATAGTGGATAAGCTTTCATTTAAATTAAATTTAGAAGTGTTGTTTTCATGTATTTCTTCTAATAGGATGACTACGGAATGGATCTAATATAAAGAATTTCAAATTAGAGAATTAGGCCCAATGAAAACCATGAAAGAGATTAGGCACTGAGTTAATTTTTAATATTCCAAACATCGTTTCAGAAACAATAGCTCCCTGGCATTGAACTAGAATCTTTGAAAACTTCGCCTCTCCTTAGAATTCCTGATATGACCTCATATTATGGCATTGTTAAATAATCTTAACATTTTTGGGTGTAACTGATTTAACAAGTTGACACTTGATGCCTTTTATACAATGTGTCCCTAAGAGGAGCAAGATGGAACAGGACTGGTGATTACAGCATGGTGATGGGATTTAGGTTCTCACAGTTAGTTTCCAGAACAATTCTCATGCTCTGATTTGGTCTGTAATACCTACAAGTTACCCAAACAAGTGGCTTAAATATTTATCAAAGAAGGTGTCTGTCATTTAATCAAAAACAGTTCTGTGTGAATAATTTGATTAAAGTCCTTTTTTCTAATCATCATTTAATAAACATGTATTAAGGACTTATTATGTGGCAGGCGCTGTAGATAATAGAGGCTGCTACCCCCCGCAGAGCTTCGCTCCCAGCAGAGCAAAGAGACAGTAGAACAGAGTGAGGGTGAGAAGTAGCACAAGGACAAAAGCCAGCCAGGGAGATGTGACAGGGAGCTACTGGGATTGCTTTAGTTGAGTGGTCATTCCACTGTGGTGGGGGCTGGCCGACTGCAATTATTTAAAAGTTGGTGGTGATACCTATAGTCCAAGCTACTTTGGAGGCTGAAGCAGGAGGATTTTAACTTCAAGGCCAGACTCAGCAACTTAGCAGAGACTCTGTCCCCAAATAAAATAAAATGAGAGATAAAATAATAAACTGGTCATATTTGATTGATGTTCAAAGCAACCTTTAGAAGAAGGTTGTATAGCATAACAAGAAAGTGGGCAGACGGTCAGAAGTCCTGAATTCTTTAACTAGCTTTGCAGTTAATAACTATGATTTGGGGGCTGGGGTTGTGGCTCAGCGGTAGAGCGCTCGCCTAGCACGTGCGTGGCCCAGGTTCGATCCTCAGCACCACATAAAAATGAAGGCATTGTGTACAACTAAAGTAAATAAATAAATATTTTAAAAAATAACTATGATTTTGGCCTTTTAAGTCCTTGGTTTCATCACTAAGATTATCCCTAAGACTTGATGGAAAGTCTCCAAGTTCTTTAGGTTCTAACATTTACTCTGAGTACATGACTTGCTTGTGTTTTTAGGTTTCAAGAAGACCAGTGCTCGGTGAGGTGCCCATAGAAAGCTAAAATCAGTATCAGTGTGTCTCTTATTAATACTTAAGGTTTAATTGTGTTCTGATTCCTATAGCTCTTTTTCATACATTTTTCTCTTAATCTTCACAAAAACCCTGAAAAGTTGAAGAAGTTGAAATTTATAGAATTCAAGTAATAAGCCCAATTTCACAGAGGCAGTGAATACAGGGTCTATTCATCAGGCTCTTCACAAGTGACAGTTGCTTATGATTGGATTAAAACAGTCCTACTCAAAGATGTTGAGCTAGTGACCTCTAATTTCCTTCTAAACACCAATGTTCTACATTCATATTGTCTTCAAAGACCATCCTAGAGTTGTCAAAAAAGTGAGTGCATTTGTAAGTTATTTTGTCCTAACTAAAGATACAAAGCTTCTTGAGCCTTGATGAAGACATGACAATGAAGCTAAATATATGTAAAATGATGCTTCAGCCACTTAAAAATGAAGGTGGCCATGATTCTTCAGAACAAAATGGAAGAGCCACTTTGGAAAATGTTTTGGCGGTTTCTTATAAACATATGCTTACAAAATATCCCCCGAATCATATTCCTAGGTGTTTTTTTTACACAAGACAAATGAAAATCTGTATGCAAAACCTAAACACAGATGTTTATAGGAGTTTTCTTCATAGTTGCCCCAAACTGAAAACCCTAATGTCCTTCTGCTTGTGAATAAACAAACTGGTGTCTCTGTACAATGCAACACTATCCAGTAATAAAAACGAATAAACTTTCAATATGTGAAACAGCAAGTGTGGGTGACTCTCCACTGCATTATGCTCCTGAAAGGAGTGTGACTCTTTGAAAAGCTACACATAGGATGATTCCACTAATATAACATTTTGGAAAATTATAGGTTCAGAAAACAAATCTATGACTGATGGGTGCTGGGAGTTAAGGGGAAAATTGATGAAAAAGGGACCTGAAGGAACTGTTTGAAGAGATGGGACTGGTTTATATTTTCACTGTGGCTTTGGCTGATGAAAATGAAGGCATTGGTCAAAACTCATAGAACTGTGAGAACTAAAAGGACAAATTTTAGTGTATGTAAATTATAACTTCATAACCTGATTACCTCCAAAAAGAAGTAACAAATATTTGTGTGCATTTTGTTTTTTTTTAAATACCTTTATTTTTATTTGTTTATTTTTATGTGGTGCCAGTGAATTGAACCCAGTGCCTCATGCTAGGCAAGCACTCTACCACTCAGCCACAACCCCAGCCCTGCATTTTGGTTTTAAATGAGTGGATTTCCTCTTTAGAATGTCAAGTAGGGTCAGAAGCAATAACAGTTCCATTAAGAAGAATCTTACTTAACCAGATCAACAAGCCCAGGTTGGGGGAACCATGAAAACCAGGTTGGAGATAACAGTAACCTTCTACTGCTTGAATGCCTAGAAGTCCCTACATTTTGTTTTGCAAACTTTTAAAATAGTACCTTTGCAATCCATTGTGCTTTTGACACCAGCACTCACTTTTAGTATTTACAGATTGCAATCTGAGGTCAGAGAGGTGAAAGGAGCACAGAGCCTTTGAGGTCACACAGGAAGCAGATTTTTCCTTTAGACTGTAAGTTCTTTGAGGTAATATTGGGAAAAAAATTTTACTTCAGCACCAGGCACAGTTCTTGGCACAGTTCTTGGAGGGTTGTAACACCCCTAAACTTCTAAGCTAATGTGAGCATTTGCCCTTCTGGGATACAGGCTGACAAATTCCTGAAAGGGCAAACCTTGGAAAATGGGAAGTCCAGCCCAGTCCAGAGTGAGGCAGAGGCCCGAGTCAGGGTTTCATCTTAGTCAGGGGATGCGCCGTTTTCAAAGCTCTTCTGTCTGATGACCTAAGTTGCTTATGAGTTGGGAGCCCAGGAAGGTCCTGGGTTTCTGCTCAACATAGTAATTCAGGCAGTTGCTATCAGTCAACGGGAGTTGGCATTTTTATGCAGGACTCTTTTTTTTTTTTTTTTAAATTACTTTTAATGGACAAAACACTAACAATATACATTTATGGGGCCTAATAAATGAACCAAGAAATTCAATAGAAAGTTTCAGTAGCGACTCAATCAAGCAGAAAAATCAGTGAGCTTGAGGAGAACATTTGAAATAATATCAAGGATAATTTCTGAGGAGGAAGAAAAATAAAAGAAAAAGAATGAAAAAGATTATGGCATCTCTAGGCCGTTATCTTGATAACTGACATTTGCACAGTACACATTTCAGAAAAAAGGAGAGGAAAGTGGGGCAGGAAGTTTGTTTATAGAAATAATGGTTAAAAACATTCCAGTTCTGGAGAAAGATATGAATGGAGCACACTGACAGGCCTAGTGGTGAGGGCGGGATTCCTCCAAACAGGAAAGAAGGATGTCGCTACTGGGAGGGAATGTTCACTTCCACAAGATGACACCAATGTTCTCACCCCGTTGAAAACTGGATTACTCAGAGCAATTCAGCGTCCAGGTATGTGGCTGAGTGAAGGAAGATGCTGCATTGGGTTTATTGGAACATCCTTCTGGGTATACTGAGCTCAGGAGTTCAGCATGTACCTGAGAGGATGCTCATCCACATTGAATTTGTTCCCTGGCCCCTCTTGCTCCCAGACCCCTTTTGGGTCATCTCCACCCACTCAAGGTCCTCTACCACACTCCAAGGCCACAACCATCTTCATGACCCAGTTTCCTTCTTCAGCAGAGACAAAGAAGAAAGTCTTAAGAAATAAGGTAAGTGTTAAATACACACTACACACACACACACAAAAACAAAGAATAAAGAAAAATAAAGAAAATGAATGGTGCAAAGTAGTATAAAATCAATACTCAAAATGCTTCAGGTGACATATTTCATAGAGCACATGATTTAATTCAAATTAAGTAAATCCTGGCCATCAGATAGATCTCAGAAAGTCAGAGCAGCAAGGGACATTTAAAAAATCCTGTAGTTCACTCTATTGTCCTACAGATGGGAACACTGAGGTCTTGGGAAGGGAACAACTTAACCCTACATTAACACCAGCATCAATGTCAAAGTCAGAATTGCATCTAGTACCAGCATCATCTTCCGTTTCAATCTCTGCAGTAGTTTGGATGTTGAGTGACTCCTGAGGGCCTCAGCTTAGCGCCACTGGGAGGTGGCACTAAACTTTTAAGAGGGGGTCCTAGTGGGAGGTCTTAGGTTATTTGAGGAGCACCCTCAAAGAGATTGCAGGACACTGGTCTCTTCTCTGTTTTCCGGCAGCCACCAAGTGCCCCCAACCATAATGTGCTGCCTTACCACAGGCCCAAAAGCATAGGTCAGCCTGATCATGGATGGAAACCCCCAAAACTGTGAGCTGACATCAACTTTTATGTTATAAGTCGATTATCTCAAGAATTTTTTTTTACAATCAGAAAAAGCTAACTAACACAAGCTCCTGCAATAATCTTTCATAGGCTCCACACCTGTTGAAACTGCTCATTTTTATTTAAAAGTATTTTAAGTAATTTACATGAACAGATTATTCATTCTCATGATTCCTAAATGAAAACTAAACAGGGAATGACATGGAAATTCTCCCCCTCTCCCTTATCCCTCTTTTCTCTATCAGCACTCTATCCACAGGAAACATTTAAATGAGTGCCTTGTGTATGTTTCCAGGAATATTTCATGCATACACAAATAATTAGAAGACATTGCTCTCTCACCATTTAAAAAATTATAGCCTACTGTACACTCTTCATACTGGTTTCTTTTCACTCAAGTATTTATCTTGGAAACATTTTCTTATGAATATACAAAGAGTGTCCTCATTCATTTTCACAGCTGCAAAGTTTTTCATTGCATCGTGGGAATTATAGTTACTTTAGCTGGTCCTCTAGTGGAGGCAGTTTTGAGTGTTTCCAATATTTTGCCATTATAAGCAATGCTGCCACAAATGCATTTATACATCTGTCATTTCATATGTTTGTTATTGTAAGTGTAGGATAAATTCCACAGAAGCAGAATCCAAAGGGTATGTGTGTTTGTTGACTTGTAGATGTTGATGAATTTTTGTCCATGCGGTAGTCATGACAACATACTTGCAATATATACTTGCGATGTTTGAGAGTGCTTCTTTCTTCAGATCCTCCCCAACACAACCTGTTACAAAATTTTGTGTCTTTGCGTATTTAGTACTAGTGATGCGGTATCTCAATGTTTTTTCAATTTGAACTATAGAAATATGAAAAAATTAACAACTGAACATCTCTTCTTCATTTCTTTTGAAACCTGTTTCCAAAATTTATCTTATTACTCTGATAAGAGTGATTTGTCATGAGGTATATTTGCACTTTTTTTTAATTCAAAATACATCATCATCTGTGTTAGTTTTTCATCTCTGTGACAAAATACCACAGAAAAACAATTTAAAGTAGAAAAGATTCATTTTGGTTCACAGTTTCAGAGGTTTCAGTTCATAGTTGCTTGACCTCATCACTATGGGCTTGGGGTAAGCCGATCATCAGCAGAAAGGGCATGGTGGAGCAGAGCTCACCTCACGGTGGCCTGGAAGCAGAGAGAGAGCAAGTCTGAGAGAAAGAAGGAGGGGGACAAGATATCCCTGCCAGGGCACACTCCCAGTGACCTACCTACTTCCTCCAGTGAGGCCTCACCTCCTAGAGTTTCCTGCACCTCCCCAAAGTCCATTCAATCATGAACCTGTCAGCGGGTAAATCTACTGATGAGATCAGAGCCCTCGTGATCCCGTCACTTTCTAAAAGTCCCACCTCTGAACATTGCTGCACTGGGGACTAAAGATTCAATGCATGAGCTTTTGGGGGACACTCCAGATCCAAATTATAGCATCAACATTATTTAGAACATACAGTACTGCTTCTCTCCTTTATACACTAGGTATTTCCCAACATTCATCAGGTTTTAGTTCCTTAGAGGTATTTCCCTAAAAAAGACAGACATATTCCCTGTCAGAAGGCTTATATCCTAGATGGGGAAACATTTTAAAATAGATAAATAAATACACTACCATTTAAGACAGAAAGTGCTTTGAAGAATAACCCAGGTGAGGCAGGAGAGGGGCCTGAAGAACCTGCCTCACCTTGCTCCTCCCCATCAGAGACCAGACAAGGCCATGTGTAAAGTGACCGACATGTTCTCCAAACTTATTTTAATGATAATATTTATTTATTAGATTTGACCTGAGCTTGCCTGTTGCTTTGGTATTATATAGACAGAACTTTAAGATCACTATTAGGGTTATTTCAGAGATGCTCAGCTAGAAACAGAAAAAGCCATTCCAGTTTTCCTGATTGGGTTGGTACTAAAAATGCAAACGTCAGTCTAATAGCTGAGGGCAGGAACCAGAATTTGGTCAAGAGTAAATTATCGCTGGGCAAAGGGGGTACACACCTATAATCCTAGAGGCTCGGGAGGCTGAGGCAGAAGGATCGCGAGTTCAAAGCCAGCCTCAGCAACTTAGTGAGGCCCTAAGTAACTCAGTGAAATCCTGTTTCTAAATAAAATATAAAAAAGGGCTGGGGATGTGGCTCAGTGGTTAAGTACCCCTGGTTTCAATCCCTGGTAAACAAAACAAAAAAATGAGTAAACTATCATCTTCTTTCCTCTAAGCACCCAATAAAACAACTCATTGTCTACTTTGGGTTTAGAAAATGCGGTTTGGGTTTGGAATCTAGCCCACTTTGCATGCCATGGGTTGGGTAGTGGAGAGAACACTGCTCAGAGGTGCTGGCGAAGGGACTTGTGTTTCCAATACTTACTTCTTGCTGTCAATGTGACTTTGGACACGCCTTCCTGGAGGCTTAAAGACTTCTGTACAGCTTGATTAGAAGCATGCAGTCATCTTTCTGCAGTTCTGATTCTGGCCTTATTGTTGGATCATGACAACCCTGTCAGAAATTAATCAAGAACTTCCTACCTTGAACTTCAGTCTGGCACAAGTCCCGTCTCTTTGTGTCTAAGTCCCAGCCTCTCCAAAACTGGGACTTGCTTACCCCTCACCTGTCTCTCTCTGAGGTTTTGTTCCTGTTACCAGAACTCAGACCTCCCAGAAACTTCATTGTGCCTGCCTGGGCCTCTGACTATTGCCAGCTACCAGGCTTGCAGTTTCTCATTCCCAGGTCCCAGGGAGTGTCTGTCCCCATCTCACCTTACTGGGTTCTACCAGGCTTCTCTCTCTCTGGTTGACATCCTGTCACTGCCTTTCCTCAGATGTGTCCTTCTGCCACCTATAGCTGGCCTGCTTCTCCTGTCCCCAAGTTGGAGGCATGTCTAGTTTCCACCCTTACTGCAGCCCACACCACAGTTCCACTGAGGTTGCATTAGGCAAGTGGCTTCCAACTTTTTCTCTAGAAGCAGCACTTATTTCACACAGGAACCTTTTAGTGGAACCCAGCACAGAAAACAGCAGCAGTGACAACAATAGTGTACTCAGGCTTTTTAAATATATATATATATATATATATTTTTAATGTTGAAGAGCCATATTTTCTTTTTTTTTAATTTATTTTTTATTCTAAGTTGTTAGAAATGACAGCAGAATGTATTACACTTCGGGCTTTTTAAATCTTCATGGACATAAAACACATCATTGTTGACCCTAGGAAGCAGAACAGAAGCCCAGGATTCCTCAAAACTTAGCTCAAAACTAAGAGACTAAGCCAATTTATCACCTTTTATTTTCTAGGCAGCTCAGAAAATTAAGTGGTCACCTTGCTAACTAAGGTCACAGTGAGAACAATAGAATCCAGTCCCTAGAATGTGTTCCCTCAAAATAACATGGGCTCCATATCTTGTAACTCACTGCATATAGTGCAATGCCAACCACCCAGCAGATACTTTAAAAAATTCTTTTTTAGTTGTAGATGGACACAATACCTTTATTTTATTTATTTATTTTCATGTGGTGCTGAGGATCGAACCCAGTGCCTCATACTTGAGAGGCAAGCGCTCTGCCACTAAGCCACAATCCCAGCCCCCCAGCAGATTCTTGATCAATACTAGGGAATGCATGGGTGAGTTTTCTGGGCCTTGACCTAGTGACAGTCCACACTTGTTGACTGAGGACATTTTACCTGCCAGGCTCACAGTGCATAAGGCTGACCAGCACAATTCCTTCCTGTTTAGAGCTTAGAGATAAGCAGGGTCCTGAAGCAAATTATCACAAGAAGCTAATGAGATATTTGGAATGTGCAAAAAGCCCTGGGAAGGGAAATATAGGGCACATAAGAGGGGCCGGGACCTCATCTGGAGAATACTGTCAGGTTTCCTGCACAGGGTGACTGTTACATGAGCTGTCAGGTTTCTAAACACTGGAGAGAAGAGAGGGGCTCTGCAGGGAACAGGAAGAAAGAGAAAGGTCAAGAGAGAGAACCACCTGTATGAAGAAGCCCCAGTGTGGGGGGTGGTAGTGCACACACCTGTAATCCCAGCCACTAAGGACACTGAGGCAGAAGGATCACAAGTTCAAAGCCAGCTTCAGCAAATTCGCAAGGTTGTGAGCAACTTAGCAAGAACCTGTCTCAAAATAAGAAACAAATCAAACAACAACAACAAAATGGGACCGGGGATGTGGCTCAGTGGTTAAGCGCCCCTGGGTTCAATCCCTGGTGCCAAAAAAAAAAAAAAAAAAAAAAAAAAAAAAAAAAATAAAAAAAACCAGAGTGCCTGGAAGGAAGAATCCAGTGAATCCAGTGGCAGCAGTGAGAAGGGCTGCAGAGGGGGGACAGGCCAGGGCACACAGGGCCTCTGAGCACTCAAAAGTGGCAGAAATTCCACCAACCCAAACACAGGCCTGCTTGTTTTAATGAGTGAGTTTTATTGAGACCCCCTTTTGCTTATGCACCTAAGGCTGCTTTCTTTCCTCAGTGGTGGAGGTGAGGAGCTGCAACAGGGACCATCTGGTGCACAAACCTGAAATATTCACCAGCGGGCCTTTGACAGAAAGTTTGTCAACCCTCAAACTAAAGGAACCATGGAACCATGGACAGGGCAGGAGGCCTTAGAAGCAGCCCCTAGGGGGAAGTGGAGAGGGAGAGGGAGGTGAATCCTCCACCCCAGGACTCCTAAAGCCTTTCTGTTTCTCAGCAGGCAGGGCTCCTTTTGCTGAGCGGAAGGTGTGGCCAAGACCACATGAGGAAGGCGGTGATCTCAGCTGCTCAGCTGTCAAACCTGCAGGGCTGCTGGGCAGTCCTGTGTGCTGTCCCCAGCTCTTTTGTGCTTGCCAGCCTCTTTGCCTCTACCCAAGCTGCTCTGAGTGAGATGGTTGAGTGGGGTGGCTGTTCCTACCCATCATTACCAGGAAATCCTTTCACGCTTTGAAGGTAAAGTTTAAACACCACCTCCCTGGAAGAGCCTGCTCTGATGGCCACCCCTTCTTCTGCATCTGGGAAGAATGATAGCTTCCTCTTTGGGCTTCCCATAGTATTTTAGTCTCCCTGACTTGTGTCAGTAACAGAAACAAATTATGGGTTTTTGAGATGTTTCAGATCATGCATCTGTCTAGCCACTCCACAGCTATTTGTTGAGCACCTACTATGTACCCACCAGGGTTGTGGAAAAGGTCCCTACTTTCATAAAGAATCAGGGGCTGTGTAGGAGAAATGACCAGTAAGTAAATAAACAAGTGGAACATTTTGCAGTTGATAAGGGCTAAGGAAAAAAATTGCGTGATAGGGAGTTTGGGGTGGGGCATGTGTACACCATGTTAGACAGGTCAGTTAGGGACAGATGGCCTCCTGAGGAGTGAAATTTGAGCTGAGTATGAATAACAAGATGAAGCCAGCTATGCAAAGAGTTGGAGGAAGGGCATTCCAGGTCGAGAGGAGAGCAGGTGCCAAGACCCTGAGGTAGGAAAAAGCTTGGTGTGTTTGAGAAACAGGAGATTGAAGGCCAGGTCATGGGAATGGGGTGGAGGGGAAGACGGATGAGGGGGTTGGGGAGGCAGGCCAGGGCCCGGTCAGCAGGGCCTATGTAGGTCATGGGAACCATGTGGAGTGTGAGGCGAGGGAGAGGTGAGGACTGACTGAGGTCCTCTCATTCCTTCAGATGACGCATGCCCCTTTTGTGACAGTCAGAGAGTGAGGTGTTGAGAACACAAGAGGAGTAGAAAGGCCACGCCCTCGGGTATGCCCTAGTAGAAGTGCCTTCCCATGAACAGTCACCCAGCAGCAAGGTCTGCCTTCCTGCTCTGCAGATTCAGGCATTCGATCTGTCAGATTCCTAGAGTCCTTCATCGAGAGTGTGGTCATGTCCCCTGCTGCCTCATCTGGGAGCCTATATCAGAAACGCTGATCCAGGGACCACCCAACTCCACTGAATCACAATCTGCCTTATATCAAAATTTCCAGTTGATGGACATTCACATGAAAGTTTGAGAAGGACTGGCCTCGAAGAAATCCAGGCATAGAGTAGGAGACTTCCACTAACCATATTTAGTTCGATGCCAGATCAATAATTTAGAGCCCCCATACTAATAACCTCTTATATTGGAGCTTCTGAAAATTTTAATGTGAACACACATCACCTAGGAATCTTATTCAAATGTAGATTCTGACTCAATCAGTTTGGAACATGGCCCTGGATTCTGCATTGCTAACAAGCTGTAAGGGGATGTTGACACAGCCGGTGCCAGGAGCGGAGACTTATATGACGCTCACCCAAGGCAATCCACTTGGTCGTCATGGTTACCCCGTGGGGAGATGCTTGTTCACATTCTGTGGATAGGCAAACAAGGCTTAGCTTAAATCTGAGCTGTGTGACCTTGGGTCGGTTTCCAGGCTCACTTGTCATCTGCCTGTGCGTGTTAGAGAACTGCTCAGAGGAGTGCATGACACAAAGCATGTTGTGTGCTTCGCACAGTGTCCGGCATGCAGTAGGGACTCACCATTTGGTAGCTTTTTTTTTTTTTTTACTTTCTGGGATTTGCATCTGTATTTTCAGTCTCTAAAGTTGGGGTTCTCTCCACCAGGTTAGTAGAAATCAGGTGTTGGCTCAACTGGAAGATGAGATTAGGAATTGAGATATTTAGCAATAATTAAAGATGAGTGGAGTTGACTGGTGGAGTTCCCTTGGAAGTGAGATAAGTTCACCTCTCCAACTGCAAGGATTTTTGTCTGCTTGGAATTGGTTACTCATGAAAGCTTCCTCCTGCTGGGTGCAGCAGGGATGCATGCCTATGATCTCAGCAACCTGGAAGGCTGAGGCAGGAGGATTGCAAGTTCAAAGCCAGCCTCAGCAACTTAGTGAGGCCCTATCTCAAAATAAAAAAATAAAAAGTGACGAGTACAACATCATGTACAGCCAGAAGAATGAGAAATTATACTCCATTTTTGTATGATATGTCAAGGTGCATTCTACTTTCATGTATAAATAATTAGAAAAAATTTGAAGAAAAAAAAAGGACTGGGGATGTGGCTCAGTGGTTAAGCACCCTTGGATTCAATCCCCAGTACCAAACAAACAAACAAACAACCCCCCCCAAAGCAAACAAACAAACAAACAAAAACCTTCCTCTTTACGCTGAGATAGACAAACGTCTTGGTTTCTTCTTTCCTCTCCTAGACCACATGCTCACACAGTCTGTCTGTTCTGACAAGTATGACCTCCAGCCCCTCGGGTAAAATTCAAAGACTACTGTGTTCTGTCCCAATCCAGGCACAGTTTCTCAAAAAGATGTCTAGATCTGTGGTTGTCCTCAGTTGACATGGGATGACTGAATTTGTAGGTCTCCGTGGCCATATCTACATTTATACAAGGAAATGGCACGTCATGTCTCCGCTCACTAATCTATGCTTCTGTTCTAGATCTTAACATTTTCAAAAGTGCTCCAAATCCTGGAGATGGACTCGTCTGTAGTTCCTAAATAGAAGCATTCCTTAATAAATGCTTGTAATTCCAGCAACTAGGGAGGCTAAGGCAGAAGGATGGCAAATTTGAGGTCAGCCTCAGTGATTTAGTGAAACCCTTGACAACTTAATGAGACCATGTCTTAAAATGGAAAATTTTAAAAAGGGCCAGGAATAAGGCCCAGTGGTAAAGCACCCCTGGGTTTAGTCCCCAGTACTGAAAAAGAAATCCATATTGCACTTAATGATTTATGAATCATTTACTTTTACTTCAAGGCCTTCAAAGGGACACAGGACAGATATTATTCAAAATGTTCATGGGGAAATTAAAGAGATGAGTAACTTGCCCTGCTTCTGCTGTAACTGCCTCCCAACTCTGCGTTCATTCATTCAACCTGTGTTTATTGAGCAGCTGGAATGAACAGGCCTGTGTGGGGCCCTGGGAATGCAATATTAAGGGAAAACAGATGTGTCCTTGCCTTCATGCAGCCCACATTTTTTCAGAGAAAAATGGATTTTAAGCAGATAATCACCCAGATAAACACAACCATGCTCCTGTAATGAGAGCCAAGAAGGAGATGTGAGTTGCTTTAAGATCCCAATAGAGGGGAATTTGACATAAAAGAGAAGGCTTCTCTGAAGCCAGTGAGCTGGGATATGAAGGATGAGCAGGCAGGCCACTGGCAAAGACCTTTGTGTTTATCCTAAGAGTGCTGTCCAGCCATATGGAGGACTTACACATGTGTGTTGTATGTAGAAACTCTGTTAGCACAATTCCTGGTTTGCTCTTTTTCTTTTTTTTTTTGATTTTGTAGATTTTTTAAAAAAAATTTGTTTTTTATTAGTTCTAATCAGTTATACATGACAGCAGAAAGCTTTTGGATTCATTGTACACAAACAGAGCACAACTTTTCAATTCTTGGGTTGGACACGATGTAGAATCATACCACATGTGCAGTCGTACATATATCTAGGGTAATGATGTCCATCTCATTCCATCATTTTTCCTACCCCTTGCCCCCTCCCCTCCATTCACACCCCATCCCCATTATGGATCAGTATCCACTTATCAGAGAGAACATTCAGCCTTTGGTTTTTTGGGAATTGGCTTACTTTGCTAAGCATGATATTCTCCAACTCCATCCATTTACCTGCAAATGCCATAATTTTATTCTCTTTTAGTGCTGAGTAATATTACATTGTGTATATATACCACAGTTTCTTTATCCATTCACCTATTGAAGGGCATCTAGGTGGGTTCCACAGTTTAGCTATTGTGAATTGTGCTGCTATAAACATTGAAGTTGCTGTGTCACTATACTATGCTGATTTTAAGTCCTTTGGGTATAGACGGAGAAGTGGGATAGCTGGGTCAAATTCCAAGTTTTCTAAAGAATCTCCACCTGGTTTGTTTTTTTGTCTTTGCCTTATTCTTTTACTTTTCTGGGACATCCTTGAAGATGGAAATCAGGTCATTAGTGGAGTGAGACTGAAAGATTCAAGGAAATTAATCAGAGCTGGCCACACGTACTGTTCTCAATAAAGGTCTGTAGACGGAGGCAGCAGGGAGAGAAGGCAAAACACAACTGTAGCCGGGCAGGATGTGGAGAACTTCTACTGCCTGCATCTGAAAACAGAATAGCAGAGAGTCTGGGGCACTTGGTCTTGGTTACTCCTTCATGTGAAATTAGGAAGCATTCTCCAGTCCCAGGGAATGGAAGGCCATGGGCTAGGGTTCTGGGATTGGAATGTGTAGGTTCAAATCCCAGCTCTGCCACTTAGCAGATTCCAAGCAAATCACTCTCCTCTGCATTTCCATGTCATCCTCTGCCAAGTGGGGAAGATACCATCTCTCTTAAAGATGTTGTGGAGATGAAACAAGATGGTACCTTTGAAGTGCTCACCACATGATAAGCGTTTAGTAAATGGTAGTGATAGTATTAATAAAGGTGTTGGCTGAGAGCCTGGGAGATTTCACAACAGGACCCTGGTCTTCATACATGTATAGGCAGAAAAACCCCTTAGGAGATATGAGTACACCTCCTTTAGGCTTAGTTGATCACTATCTTAGTCTGATTTCTGTTGCTATAACAAAATACCTGAGACTCAATTATTTATGAAAAATCAAAGCTCATTTAGCACGTGGTTCTGGAAGCTGGAAAGTCTCAGAGCATGGTGCTGCAGCTGTTAAGTATCTGGCTGCATCACAGCATGGCACAGAACATCACATGGCGAGACAGAACAAGCACGTGTTCAGCAAAGGTCACTCTTCCTCTTCTTATAGAGTCACAGCTCCCTACAGGAGGGCCCTACCCCAATGATCTTATCTAATCCCAATTACCTCCAGAAGGTCCCGCCTCCACATACCACCAACACATGAATTTGGGGATTAGGTTTCAACATGAATTTCAGAGGGGACATTCTAATTATGACACTTTCCTAGTAGGGGGAAAAATAAACTTATGAGGTTGGCATCTAAAGATCATCACCATGGGGCTCCACTGCTTGTTCAGTGTCCGCTTCCCAGCTCTCCATCCTGTCCTCCATGACCTCTCCACCGTTTCCCTCATGCTTCCTACCTTTGTATGGAAGATGCTCACCTGCATAGCCGTTTACCTGGCAACCTCCTAAAGCTGCATCCTGACAGTCTTTCCTGATTTCTCCACAAAGAACATTCATTCATTTTCCTATTTTAGGCATTGAGGCTCTAGGGATGAACTCAGGTCCTAAGTCCCTGCCCTTGTGGAGACTACACCTTGTTTGGGGGTAACAGGTATATGCAATATACAAATAAGTATATAATATACAAGGCTATGCCAAGTAGCGAGGCTGTGCTTCCAAGGGCAAAAGGGTACTGTGATAGAAACTTCTGGGGCACCTGTGGGGAAGCTGTGGGAGATATGATGACTGGGAAGAAAAGGACAACCAGGGACAGGTGAAGAGCAGCGAAGCCAAAGCAGAGCAAAGAGGTGAGAGTGTTGTGAGCTCAGCTGGAGGGGGAGGCAGGGGCTAGATCACACCTGCCTCTCTCAGGCTCCCCAGTCCTTTCCATACTGGGCGGTAGCGGGGCATCAGTCCCTGGGTAGTTCACCTCTGTAGCTCAAGCAGGAGACAGAGCCAGGGAGTACGGGTGGATCATGGTGGTGCAGCAGCATGTCTCAGGCCACCTTTCCTAAATTGGCACCCTTAATACACTTTACTCCAACCAGTTCTGGTAGTAACTGGACATCAGCTCCAAATTTGAGAATAATTCCAGAAGTCGTCTTGCCTGTGGTTGAGACAAACATAAATCATCTTTCCCAGAGGGAGGCAGTGCCAGGCAGGTGTTCTAAATAGAACTCTGAATCTGAGTTCTCGATCAGGACAGAATCAATTTCAAAATAGAAACTGGAGCAGAGTGTAAATGACAGAAGAGGAAAGATGGAGGCGGGGCCTCCCCACAGCTAGGATAGGCTGGTGGGACAAGGAGTCCTGGCAAAGTTGCCCC
Organism: Tamias sibiricus; assembly: GCA_025594165.1. Lineage (NCBI taxonomy): Eukaryota > Metazoa > Chordata > Mammalia > Rodentia > Sciuridae > Tamias > Tamias sibiricus. The sequence continues at coordinate 62,807,564 of CM046662.1, forward strand.
GGAAGAGGGAATCCACTGCTGAGCATGACAACTGGGAAACGGTCAGACCCGCCTGGCAGGATGAGCTACACCCAGAGTGAGGGTCTGAGTCACCCACCACTAAGGAGACCTTGAGCTACACTCAGCTTTTCCTGCACGCCCAGTGAAAGCTGTTTGCTCAAATCCTGTTCTATTTCAGGAAATGCCGGCTGTGTGGTAGGAAGTCCTGCTCTTTCCACATTAGGAACAGGGGTCCCTTCTCTCCGTTTTTGGGTGCTTGCAAGGCACCAGCCCTTAAGGGCACAGGGTTATTCTGCTGCTCAAATAAGGTAGATGGAATACAGTCTAACTTGGGAGGCTGAGCCAGCTTCCTGCCCTCGGGCTGGGTAAAGCCGAACTTGAGTTACCCTCAAGAAACATGGATTTCAGTCCCTCCCAGGAGCCCTACAATACTCCTGTGTCACCCCCACCTCCACCCCTAGGACAAAGTGGCTAGGTTTTGCTCATGGTCTTATTCTCTCTACCCCTCCTTGCTAACCTGGGAGAGGAATGTTGAAGCCGGGCCTCACCTTCCCAGAGCAGAGGTACCATCAAGGCTGCCAGGCTGTGTGTGCTCTCCTTTTTGGGCTGCTGGCTTTTCTGTGCATTGATATCTAGTTACACTCCCTGGGGACCATTGCTGAAAGCTACCTGAGGCCGGAAGGGGCAGGCAAACTGCAGGTAATCTCAGTGGTGAGAGGCTTGATTTAAAGACATAGTGAACACACGATGAGGGCTGCTAAGTATGGGCTCACACTGGGGATTTTATAGGATCAAGAGTCCTTAGGAAGTGAGGCTGGGTATTTCTTTCCTTCTGAATGCCATGGTGGCTTATGTAAACATCCTGCTCAAACTGTGTGGTGTTTAGAAGCTTCCACAAACTTTCTAGGTTTTATTTGAGGTCTCTGGATATTTCTGTTAGAAGACTTTTGATGATTCATGGAGAATGAGGGGATCAAGAAATAGAAAAGTGTTTTTTTCCTATTCAAATGTAAAGCAGATCAAGACCAGTTCTCAATCACAGTAAAGAGTAAATATGAGAACTTATTCAGATGTCAGTCTGGTGATCTGTAGCCACTCTAGCAGAACATACTGATCTGGTGGGAATAAGGGTACTGGGATTTTTCCGCCATTGACTTTGCTGTATGACCTTGGTTGAATTGCAGCCTATCTCTGAATTCCAGCATCCTTTGAATAACAAGAGGGTTGGATTAGATCATGATGTCCTAACTCTCATGACTATTTAACAATAGTAAAGACAATTCAATCACAGGATAGACAGTTGTGCCTGGTTGAATTCTCCTTTAATACTCCTGATTAAAGAGAAAGTCTGTGTAGTATCAAAATACCTTTGATACTTTTCCCATGGTGAGAACAGGCTCAGCCTCAAAGTATTCCATGGTCTATGAGTATCTACCTAGATGACAGCTGAAACTGCATTGTTTAGTTTATGTTATACAGTATTTTCATGGCTGCCTTTTACATATGAGGAGTGATTCCAGTTTTCTATTTATGGCAGCTATGTAGGGTTTTCTTTTAACATAAACATGTTTATGTTGATGAGAATATTTATATATATTCATGTATATGTATATATTTATGTATATATTCATGTATATATGTATGTATGTGTGTGTGTATATATATGAATATATATGTATGTATATATATGAAGGTAGTGTTGACATATAACAGAAGCTCTGAGTTTGGTCCACAGACTGTTGAACTTTGGAAAACCTGGTCCATGTGTCCTCTGAGTCTCTTCCTGCCCAACTCTGAGAGCCTGTAAGTATGGGTACCCCAGTTTGAGCATAGAATATGCATTGCTGGCCTCCAAGCTGTCTCAAATGTAATCTTCATGGCTGGGGTAGAGAGCTTGCCTAGCAGGTGTGAGGCATTGGGTTCAATTCTTAGCATCACATATAACTAAAATAAAATAAAATAAAGGTCCATTGACAACTAATTTTTTTTTTTAATGTAATCTTCATGTGTATAGCAATAGTGGGCGACTTTTTGGCCACTGTCTATAATGTCTGGCTCAGTGGGTAGCACAAGTTTGGACTTCAATAAATGATTATAAAGGAAATAAATGATTCTGAAGAAACAAATGCATGACTTGGGTGGAGAATAATAGAATGTGACAACTCTTTTTCTCTTTGAGAGCAAAAGCAAAAGGAAGCTCCTGTGAAGTGAGAGCTGAACAGGCCCAGGTAGGCATGCGCACACAGACACACAGATGAACATGTAGCAGGTACCTCAGGCAGTCTTTGTGCCATCAGTAACTGCTGTGTGACCCTGGCAAGGACCTTAACTTCCCTGAGCTCCAGTTTTCTCATCCTTTAAATCATGCTTACATATACACTATGTTTTGACTGTTGACCCAAGTTGAATCTATGTGATATTGAAATGCACAGAACCTATGTAATACTTTATTTTAAAAAAGTAACTTGACTTTTAATATCTTAGATCCTCTCTGGAAAAAGACAAGGCTTAAATAATAAATGGATGAATGAATAAACAAATAAGCAAATATATTTACCTTTTTTACTTTCAGTTTTTTTGTTTTCAAATCTTATTGGCTTTCTGCTTGGAGCATTTTTAAATTGACTGGCTGTTTGGTTCAAATAATATTTTAAACAAGTTTTGGCGCGGGCTACAGACCTAGCATGCTTGCTGGGTTGGACTTTGGGCGTGCCACCAAGCTGCATTGGCTGGGTGACAGTTTAAACACAGCCAAACAGCTGGTCCTGCCGGGAGGCTCACTGGTGGAAGATTTCACAGAAACAATGCGCTGGTGCCCCGGGGGACTTGAGGGGCCCGGTGGTCTCCTCAGGTCCAAGGGAGATTGCTGGACTCAGGTGCTTGGCTGACCCTCAGCCGGATGGATCTGTTCTCTCTTCCTTCTTCCCCCAGAGTCGTACTTGGCTCTGACTTCCAGGAGTACTTGGAAGCTGCTGCCTCTGGTACCAGAGTTGGTGGGACAGAGAGACAGAGACTGGGCTTTCTCAGCAGGCTCCCCTTGTCTTTCAGGTGGAGGCTCCTCCTGGAAGGGAGAAGGAAAGGGCTTTGAGACCATCCCCTGTTTAATGCAATTCCTGCTCCCTCCCCCAGTGCCAGCCATTTGGATTCACTTTTTAGCCTTTTTGAGGACAAAGGACAATTGAGGGAAATGTAAATGGAAGTAGAATTCTGTGCAATGTAGTGAAAAACTTTTTAGTGACTCAGCAGCATGAATAGTTATTACAAAAAGAGGAAAGTGACAGGGCTGTTGTGATGAACTGAGATAGTGCCGGTGAAGCTTTGAAAGCTGGGTCCCACCCACAGGAGGCGCTCCAATAATAACCACACTGTTACTAGTTAACAGTAACTGGCTCCAGTGGACCTCAGTGTACGTTTGTCTAATGAGCAACTGCTGGAAGTGGGCTGCCTTAGAGGGAGGAGGCTAGAGCTGTCCAAGCTGAAGATGAGTGGTATTGATTTGTGGGATCAAAATAGATCTGCCCTCCCTCAGCCCAGCAGATGTTCTTCAAGGCAGGGTCCTCTGACAGGCTGCACAGCTGCAGACTGACTTTGCCGTGGCTCTTCCCTTTCTGTGCAATTGCTCTTGAAGTTAGAGTATGCCTTGAGGCCCAGGTTTTGGCAGCAGTCCTTTAATAGAGCTGTAGTTGGGAGTGGTGAAGCAGGTGAGTGTCCCCCTATATTTGCATATGTTTTTAGAGTTTTTGAGGTTCTGCCTGAAGATCTAAGGACCCTGATCCTGCCCTAGTGGCATATGAAGAAGAGATATGTTTTCTGAGTCTGCCTTATCCATTTCCTTTCCTCACCTAAGAGTGTGGCCAAGAAAAACTGCCAGAACCCAAAACTTTATTTAGTCTGTTGAGACTGGAGAGGACACTACTGAGGACACTGGAATGGAGAAATGATAAAACCCAGGCTTGGCCTCAGATATGTCATTGGACTCTCAATGGCACAAGCTATGTAGGGCTTGTAAAATTCCCTGAAATTCTCCAGGTGTCTACATTCAGGGTACCTAGAAGCCATGATTCCAAAGAGGGAGGAATCTCAGAGGGAATTGATTCAACATGCTTGCTGAAAGGGGATCTAGCTCCACACAGGGCAAGAGTTGTAATTAAAGGCACTAATGCTTATAGATAATAGAGGGCTTTGTTCCTCTGTGCCTGGCAATATGCTGAGAACTTGATGTGGATGGTCTCAGTCCTCTGGGGGACACTGCAACCAAGTGCCCAATAGTGATGTCTGTAGTTTATGGTCCCAAGCAGTCATTTCCATCTCTGCACCACCCCTGGTTTCTCTTTGGGAGTCTCACCCCCGGTGTGACTTTGTTGGCATGGCCAAACAAGAATTCTTCCCCTCCCACCATGGTGCCTGAAACTTTCTTCAAACCACCCTGGGAAGGAAAGGAAGGAATTGGAAAGTCTAATTGGATCTTTCTCTCAGGACTTGGAATCCTGTTCTTATCATGCAGGAGCAGAGGAAATTCTCAGGACTTGTTGATTGAAGCTCTGGCTCCTGAGCCAGATAGCTTAGGCAACTTCTGCTGCCTGCTTCCAGATTTTTCTCTGCCTTCTCTTCCTTCTTGTGAGGAGTCCCATGTTCTCCATAAAATGCCCTTTAGCCAGAATCTTTGAGTACTCCCCAGTTCAGGTCTCTCTGATCCTAAGGCCTATGGCATTACTCATTGTGCAATATCAGAGCCTCTCTGTTTCCTTTTCCAGGTCTGAGGTTCAAGGCTCTGATCTTGACAATCTGAGGATGTATTAGATAATATGATTAATGCCTTTTCTATTCCTTCAGAACTGGTCAGTGTTCACACCTACATATCTCCCTCCCAGATAAGCTGTCTGCCTGGGCTGCTGGCTGAGTCAGCAGCAGGGTGTACCAGGGCTCATAGACTTTGAGCTCAGCTGACAGAGCATGTCCTTACGCTTGCCTCCCTGCAGGTTCTACATCATTTGGCCCTTGCCAGACTGCTCTGCTCACTTGTCCATAAGATTATCCCCTGGGAAAAATCTATAGACCACATGGTAGAAATCCATACTTGAATGTTGAGGCCACACACAAGCAGGGATGCCTCTTTAAAGCTTTTTGCTCGGTTGAGAATCTCATGGAGGATACACCAAGGGCCTAAGGGTCTACAAACCTAGCAATGGATATGCAGATTCCCATGACAGCTTTGGGAAACACTTCATTGTCTAATTCAGATTCAAAGATGAGAAATGCTCCCCATATCATCACAAGGCAAATAGAAACAGATACTCATAATTTAAGCAGCTAAAAAGTAGTACTTACTTTCTCAATGTTATGCTTCAGTTCAACAAAGGAGATAACTTAAGTTGTGTGGACACTTGTAAGATGACACTCAATAAAGCTATTTTTTATTATGCTGAAAATTTAACTCAGCCTTTCCTGAATTGCTCTTTGCCGAAAACATTGCTTCCCTCGAGAAATCCTCTGGGTTTTTCCAATGGGACTTGCCATCTTCCCTCTGTACTTAGTCACAGTGACTGGTACAAGAGTTTTCTGCACTTTTATTTTAAGTCAACACACTCATTTTTTCAAACACAGTTTTATGCAGGATGATAACACACACAACAGATAAGATGGAGCTGCTCTGTTGAGGTCCCTGCTGATCGCAGCATCTCTCCTACCTGGGACCCTGAGGCAGCTCTGAAGAATTAAGGAGACCAGGGAGCTATTGGGAAACTGCTAGCCCAGCACCAAATTTTAACAGATGTGGATTCAGTGGACATGGGGAGGAACAACACCTGTGGTCGAAAGTTTGACTATTTCTCTATCATTCTTTTTCTTTCCTCCAAATTATGGCTAAAAGAATCAAAAGGGAGGCTGGGGTGGTAGCTCAGTGGTGGGGCACTTGCCTGGCATATGTGAGGCACAGGGTTTGGTTTTCAGTACCACATATAAATAAATAAAATAAAGGTCTATCAACAACTTAAAAAAGAAGAAGAAGAATAAAAGGGTGGCTTTCAGTGATCTTAAGGGACTGGGTAAGAGGGGATCCTTGTGACCAAAGTAGGTGGCCCCCAGGTAGGTATTTTTGCCAGCAAGTCCTAAATGTGTGTTGAGAATCCTTGGCAAGAGGAGCAAACATCAAAGGGACTAAGGAACGTGGGGGCTGTGTGTGGGGTAGGCTGGTGCCAGATGCTGGTGGTCCTGAAGATGGTGCAGGTCCAGGGATCAGAAAAGGCAGGTTAGTACACCTTTAAAGCTCAGGATCCAGGAAAAGAGCAGGACAGAAAGTGGGATGGTGAGACTGCTGTACCAGGTGAGAGAGGAGCTCCAGGCAAATACTCAGGGCCCTGCTGAGTTACAGGAACTGGTGGGAGGGGCCAAGAAAAGCCACCCAACAGGTGAGGACACCAGCAAAAGGCAGCCAAGAACATGGTGTCACAGGCCAAGCTCTCTGCAGCCCTGGGGCAACTTGGTGGTGCCTGGGCTTCTTCAGAGCACGTTGAACACAGCTTCAGGGCCTTTGTACCAGGAGAACATCTGGCGGAGAGTGATTTTGCTTTGTGTGTGCCCTGTTTGCCAGGCTGCTAGGGAATTTTGACCTCTTTCCAAAGAATAAAGTCAGCCCTCTGTGTTCTGCGTTCTGCATTTGTGGATTCAACCAATCACAGCTGGAAAATATTCAGAAAAAAAGTATCATGTCTGTACCGTGTACAGACTTTTTCATCTCATCATTGTTTTTGAAACAATACACTTTAATACCTATTACACAGCGTTTACATTTTATTTGGTATTATTAGAAATCTGGAGATGATTTAAAGTATTCGAGAGCATGTGAGTAGGTTATATGCACACTGCACCATTCTACCGGGGGACTTGAGCATTCGGGGATTTTGTTATCTACAGCGGATACCACGGGATGAGTATACTCCTCATTGGAGCCTTTGAATTAGTGTTTGGGGCTGAGGAAGCCAGACGCTGGTCAAGTTGATGTCTCCGTGGTTTTATGGTTTGCAAATTACATCTCTGCTCTGAAGTCTGTCAGGAAGGCCTATTTGATGGGCACCATACAGTGCCTGATGTCATGAGCCCTGATGATGCCATCACGGCTTAGAGAAAGCAGGGCGCTAGCTAGGTGTGAAGAAAACACTGGGTGCACCTCGCATGGATGCACACGTGCAGCGAATGCAGTCGTCTGTTGGATCCGCCTCCCGCATGTGCCTGGCCATGAGGTGGGGAGATAGCAGTAATGCATTCCATTAACACTAGGTCAGACTCACTGTGTGCTAAGTTTCCTGGATCCTGCCATTTGAATGTGTCATGTGTACTTGGTTGTCATAGCATGTTGCTCAGGAAGGATGATCTTCTAAGCCACAGGTCACACCCTGGCTGACCCCAAGCTGTGCTGGCACCCGGAAGCCCTTTATTTGCTTTTTGCCAGATTTTAAATTTTGAATCCATTGTTAACGTTGAAAAATTAGAAGATGCCATAAACGGTCACATTTCTGGTTTCCTCGAAAAACATTGCAGGATCTGATGACACTGGTTTTTGCAACTGTTCCCTTTCCATGAGTCAGATGTTCTCCATATGCCCCAGTTCCCACCCAGCCTCCTCCTCTTCTTCATCCCATCTGTCAAGCCCGATGGGTTGTGGACTCTGAGTCCCTGGTCTAGGTGATTGTCTTCCATACCTTGCCACACAGACAGGGGCTGGCAAACCACCACCTGTGGGCCCAATCCATCCCTCCACCTGGTGTCATGTAGTGGTATGGGGACATGGCCACGCTCATCTACTGACATATTGGTTGTGGCTGCTTGTATACTCATCAGAGTGGAGGAGTTGTGATGAGACCAGGTTGCCTCAGAGTCCTCCAAGTTTGCTGATTCTTGATCAAGATCATGGCTAGAGAGCGGACTTTCCACTACAAATGGCTCCTCAAGATGTTTTCTAAACAAAAGTTTTCTACCTTCAGAGAAATTCTAACACTATTCTTTAACTAACTTAATTTTCTTTCCCTTCAGGCTTTATTTGTATGCTGCTAAAACAAGAGGGGAAGTTGGTGACCCCTGTTCTCCAGATCTGGGTTAAAGCAAGTCATACAGAGTCAGTTTTACTGGTCACACCACGAGCAGTTGGTGTCACTTATTTCCCCTCTCATGCCACATCGATGGGGGAAAGAGCAGGCTACCTAGGGTCATTGTCATCCTGTGTTTCTGTAGACTCTGCCTCTGACCCACAGGCATTAGCTTATTATTGCTCTTTTATTTATGGGAACAGTACGTTCCGTATGTGCAGTGGAAGGGGTTAACCCTTTCCCAGAGTTCCTGCGTCTTTTCTTACATTTCCTTCTCAAGACTATCATTCAAGGCGGAGGGATTTCCCTCCCACCTGCTCTCCTTCTGCCCATCTTCCTTGCTGAGGAGCGTAGCACTAGATAGTGAAGGAATATGTCAGAATCTTGCTTGCCCAGCCCTCTGCAGGAGCTGGAGGTGGTCGCATGACCTGGTTGTAGCTAATGACAGAAAAGGGAGTCTTCTGAGAGGCTTCCAGGAAATATTTCCCTCCCTCATAAGGGTGGAAGAGAGATTCCCCTGTCTCTTCCTTTCTGTTTCTGGGTGTGGCTTTGTGAGGATATGATTCTTGGAGCTGCTGTAGACACGAGGGGAGACAGTGATGATGAATGCCAAATGGTGGAAGAACGGAAGAGATGATCCTCAGTTCTGGGGACATCCCTGAAACTGGAACCACCTCCTTTCACGTGGAGGAAATGAATAAAATATTTTTATTGAAAGCCACTTTGGATGAGATATCCGTCACTTTATATTAAAAGTATATTATTCTAACAATCAGGCTCTAATTCCTCTTGTGCGCATAATTTTAAAAAATTCAGCAAAAATGCATATAGCTCTTTACTATGTGTTAGGTTCTGTTTTGAGTGCCTTCTGCACACTAACTCATGTAGTTCTCAGTATGATAGTATGACCAGAGGCTCAGGAGGGTGAGGCAGCAAAATTGCAAGTTCAAAGTCAGTCTCAGTGGGCTGGGGTTGTGGCTCAGCGGTAGAGCGCTCGCCTAGCACGTGCGCGGCCCGGGTTCAATCCTCAGCACCACATACAAATAAACACATTGTGTACAACTAAAGCAAATAAATAAATATTTTTTAAAAAGTCAGTCTCAGCAATTTAGCAAGGCCCTAAGCAACTTAGCAAGACACTGTCTTAAAAAAAAAAAAAAAAAAAAAAAAACCCAGCTGGATGAGACCCCATGGTTTAGCACTCCTGGATTCAATCCCTGGCACCAAAAGCAATGTGTGAGTTGCCTGAGATACTGAATTGAACCCCCAAAGGGCCTCTCCCAGCTAGACAGGCCACACTGTAATATGCATCGACTACATGGGCCTGTGTTCTCCCTAGGACCCTACATAAGCCAAGGGCAGTTACCATTGCTGAAGCCTTTGATTCAGTTGTGATCCCAAAATCTGCTAAAACTGCGCCAGGTTTCCGTCCCATCTGCCATCAGCGAGGCCAGTGCCCAGTGCCTGCCACCAGGCGCACTGTCCATAATCCTGAGCCGGATGAATGAATGAGCTCCATTGAGTGAGGGAGCCATGCCTGTGACCTCTGGAGGTCAGGCAGGTTTGGTTTTTTGTAGTATAAATATTTAGAATATGACCATGATTATAGCTTTTAGCAAGAGTGAAACACTTACTCATGGTCATGGCCTTGAACCTAACCAAGCTGTGAGCCAGTACCAGAATAAACTGCCCTGAACTGCTGGCTGGCCTCAGAGCCAAAGGGAAACCACTTTTCCACTGACCCATGAGCCAGGTCTTTTTTTTTTTTTTTTTCCACTTAATTAAATTAATTAATTAATTTTAATTTTTTTTGTGTGTGTGTGTGGGTCAAACTGAGGGCATTGCACAGGCTATGCAAGTACTCTACTGAGCTCCATTCCAGTCCTCTTTTCTTTTTACTTTAAAAACTTTTGCAAAAAATTCAATATTTTGTAGGCCTGATTAAACCAGATGCTTCCTTTCTTAAACTTTGGATTGGAATAAAACTAGACCCCAAAGAATCCTTGTTTATAATATTGTTCAGTATATATAAATAGTAATAAAGTGCTAAGTGCATTATCTCATTTATTCCTCAAACAAACCTATGAAGTAGATATTTCTTTAATTCCCATTTTACATGTGAGGAAAGTTTGACAGCCAAGTCACTTTTATCAAGGTCACTGGCTATTAGAAGGCAAGTGGGCACCTGAGTCCAGGTCCATCTGTCTCTAGCTGGCACTTTTAGTAATCTGGTTCTCCTTTATCCTCAGCATGGATGACAGCTACAATTCATTGAGCATGCATTATGAGACAGTCACCAAACTAAGTGCTCTTCATGCATGAGCTCAGTTAATCCCCATAGAGCACGATCAGGAGTGCACAATTATTATTAGCTGCATTTTAGAGACAAGGAAACAGAACATTTACAAGATTATATAACCTGCCTACAGTTTGTGGGTGGTGAGACTAGGTTATTCATGTAGAATGGCAGAGATCAGGAAACTCTCCAGGGCAGCAAAGGGGGAGGGACTTTCCCAAGGCCACACAATGAATCAGAAGCTGAACTGGGGCAGGGCTTTAGAGAAGACTGTCAACAACTGCTGGGCTGGGAAGGTATTGCAGTAAGAGTGTGTGTGTTTGTTGGGGAGGCAGGCAGTGGTTAACTGCTCTGTCCCTTGCTCTACTGACAGGAAAGACAGCTTAGTGGATTAGAACAAAGGTTTTGGTGTTGTACAGACCTGTGTTCAAATCACAGCTCCAACATTAACTTGGTGGTGACCACGGGAAAGAAACTTCCTCTCCCTGAATCTGTTTCTTCTGCAAAATGGGACCATAAGTATGCCTGCTTCCTGGGGTTTCCAGAGAAGCACATGAGGAACATGCATCATAATGTCTGGCACATGCATGCATGCACAGTATGCTATGGAATAAAGATGCTCATGCTTGTACACATACACATGTATGTGCACACACATATACACAACACACATGTGCCATGCACATGTGCACACAGATTTGTAAACAACATATTCATGGCACATATGCACACACATGCTTGTATACCTGCACACAATACACTTGTGGCACACACATGCTTATGTGTGCATGCACACATATATGCACACACACGTTGCACATGCATGCACTCTTTCCCTCTTTTATTTAGTTAACACTACTCACCCTTTAGCTCAGCCCAAAGGTCACAGCCTCAGGGAAGCTCTCCTGACTTCCCTGGGAGGACCAAATTATCCAGGTTGTGCCCTTTTGGCACCTTTCACTTTCCCTCTTCAGTTTGTCTCAATTGTCATTGGATAATTGAGATAAGTTGCACAATTACACATTTCCTGCTAGCATATCAATTCTGTGCAGAGCAGGGACCAGCTTGATCATTTTTATCTGATCAGAATCATCCATCCAATACAACCTAACACATAGGAAGTCTTCAACAGATAAGTGCTGTACTTTGGATAGAACCACCAGGATCTCTTTTGCATGCAAACTGGAGAATAAGCTGATTCATATTGGAGGGACCCCACACAAGATATCTTATACAGGAATTTTGGCCTTGGCATCTGTAATGTTTTTTTAGGTTCCCTCAGAGAGAGAGCCAAACCTCAAAATGCTATGGAAATGGGTAAGAACAAAATTTCCAGCTTTCAAATACATTTCTAGTTACCAGGAAAACAGATTTGAGTGGAGAGAAGGTCTAACAAGTCTGAAATGCAGACAGCTCCTCACTGCTTTTCCCTCCACTTTCCCCTGGGAGTTTAGGGGATGCGGTAACACCAGCAGCTGCCACAAGTAATAAGGTTGACAAGTCTGGGCTGGGACGGACTGTTTTATTTTTCTCTCAGGCCAGATGACAGCAGTAAACAGGCCCCTGTCAGACATAAAGAGGGTGGAGGATGATGTGCAGATGGAGATGAGAAACACAAAATACGGTGGTAAAAGCAGGCCGCTCAGATGAAAGTCATTTATTCTCATTCATTTATTTAAGAAATAGATTTGGGCACCTTCCAAGTGCAGGCACTGTCAGCTGCTGGGGATGCAGGAGAAAGTGAGATAGACATAGTACTTGACTCTGGGAGGTCAAGTCTAACTACAGACATAGACAAGGAAACAGGCAACCAATAGGCGGTGTGATCAGTGCTCTGGGGAGCTTTGAAGAGGAGGGCCTGGGGAGTGTGGGGATGGCTCCCGGAAGAGAGGATGTCCAGTCTAAGACCTGGAAGATCAGCAGCAGCTAGCCAGGCTGGGGTGGGGCACAGAGAGTGGTCTGAGGGGAGAGATCAGTTAGTGGGCAGACCCTCCCCGCCAGAGAGAGAGGGGCATGGTTAGGGGGCATGGCAGGAGCTTGGCATGGCAGCAGTGGGGTGTGGGAAGGGAGGGTAGGGTACAGGGGATGCACAGTTCCTCTCTGTGGGCCCTGAAGCCCCCCCCAGGGTGATGGTGCTGGATCCTAGGACCGAAGAACCCACAGACCGAGACAGCACAGATCTGGGGAAAGCCGGATTTGCTCTCAGGAGCTGGAGCTTTGCAGAAAGCTGGGGTTCGGGCTCCCCTAAACCTGGGTATAGGGGTTATGGGAGAAGGAGCTTGGCCATTCATTGGCTACAAGACAGACCACTCTTTGGGCATGTTGTCTCACTAGACAAATGGACAGGGAGGCCTAGGTGACCTTTCAAGGACCTCCCAGATGCTGCTGTCCCCATTCTGGTCAGGCTGGATGAGCTGCACCTTCCTCTCCCCAAGGCTGCTCTGTGCCTCCCCCTCCCCCACCCACGGCTCTACCCACCCTGGCCACCTGGGCTTCATCCTCTCTATCACCACCCACAAGCAGTGTCGCTGCAACCCACTCATGTCACCTGTCCCGGCCTCAGTGTCCACGTGACTGGGAACCTGGTGAGGTCAATGATCCACCCGCTCCTCAGCCTCATCTTATACCCTCTCCATCCTGGCAGCCCTAGCTGCCCTCGACTCACAGAGCTTTCTTGCCTGGGTAATTTTTTGCTTTTTCCTCCCTTTCCGCCCTTCCCTACTTTTGCCTCACTAATTCCTTATCTTTCAAAGTGAGGGCTAAACATTATTTCTTCAAAGGAACCATCCTGAAGAGAGTTCATAGCTTATATTATTTTGTGCTAAGGCTCTGTAAATTTCCCTCTTAACTCTTGGCACAGTGGTGTTAACCCACCTTTCTGTGATTACAGACACCCCATTCCCTCTCTAGGACATCAGCTCCGTGGGCAGGGCGTATATCTGATGTGAGTATGGCTGACAAGCATTAGGCACTCGGTGATTATTATTATTGAATTAATAAAGGACTGTCTCAGTGGATTTAGTGCATTTTACACATATGTAAGTTCTTAATTATACTCAAGCCAGACTTATAAACTTATTGAGGGTCAGTTTTTCAAGGACCATCACAAAATTATGGCGACCATCCTGGCCACCAGAGGGCAATGTGCAACCATAAAGCTGGGTGGCCTGAGACCCCGCCCCTTTTTGAGAGGTAGCAGTCTTAAGTTGGGTCACTTTCTATTTTATCCTATCTATACCTTGGACTCCTTGAATATGATTAAGAAATATATAGGTTGCTACGAGTGGAGGGCCTGCTAGGGCCTGTTTAGTCCAATTCCAACACTGAGGCCCACAGGAACAGTGAGTTCCCTCTGCCTTTGCTGACCTTGTGGCCCAGACTTGCTCCTAGCCATGCAAACCCTTCCCCTTTTCAATGCTCTTATTTTCTATTATGTAGGAGAGACCACTGTAACATCTGTCTGTCCATCTGATCAACATGTATTTACCAATGTTTCACTGTGTGCTGGGCACTGTTAGGTGCTAGGTATTCTGGTGCACAAAAGAGGTTCCTGTCTCATGGACTCCACCAGCTGGTTGGGAAGACAAAAATCAAAAAGTAATATAGTTACCAGCTATGATTAGCATGAAGGAGAAAGGCAGACTGGGATCAGGACCAAACAGGGACACTGGATTCACTCTCGGTCTCATTCTTGGAGGTAGAGACATTTAGCAGCAATCTGGAGATTGCTGGGCTGGCAGAGAAACAGAAGGCTTGGTCCCATCTGGCTTGCCCAGTGCTGGGCAGACTGTTTCCTCTCTTTGGCCTCCTGATTCTCCATCTGTATATTGTACAATTATCTTGATTCTGAGCCTTTGATAAGGAAGGGCTTGCTTCTTAGATGTCTGGGGTTGCTGGTGTGCAGGGTTTGTAGCTTGTATCACAAGAGTTTGGGTGCAACTCTTGGGTCTCTCACTGAGCAACAGGCCAGGGCTAAACGTTTAAGCTTCACAAAACTATGGAGGTAGCTTTGTTTCAGTGATAAGAATACTGCCGCTTTAAGACCTAGTACAGGGCTTCTCAAAGTATGGCACATGGACTATCTACTGCCAATCACCTGCCCAGATACTTAAGCATACAGATTACTGGGCTGTACCCCCAGAGATACTGATAAGGTAGTTTTGGGAAGGGCCAGGAAACTGCATATTCATGAACTCTCCAGGTGACTTTGGTGCACACTGAGGTCTATAAACATTATCTTGGGTCTTTCTGCACAAAGCACTTAAATTGGCCTTGGCTTATATTCTGTTTGTATGCCAGAGAAGTTGTGGCCAAACTGAATATTTTGTTGTTCAATTCACATCCTAAATACACTTAGGGATCTCATTTTAAAGAGGTCCTATTTGGAATGTAAATGTCTACCGCAATGGAGTTCTTTCTTGTGTGCAGGAGCCCTAATTAAGGAGATAGCTAAGATTGCGGTTAGCTGTGAGCCATAAGCATTACCACCTTCCATGGTCTCGTGAGACTTGGCCCGGGACATTGTGGATCGGGTTGGCGCCATTTGCATGATCTCGCGAGACTTGGTCCGGGGGATTGTGGATTGGGTCGGTGCCATTTTGTGGTGGTTGGAGGAGTGTGGATTGCATGTTGGGGTGTTGTTGGAGCCGGAGAGAGAAGCTGGCAGAATAAAGAGCCTGTTTGTTTCCAGTCTGCCTCTGAACTTATTCCCGCGGCTTTGTTGCTCCAAGCAGCCATCGCTTCAGGCAGCAACACTTGTGTGTCAATTTTCCAAAACGAGAGGCTCATCTAACTATGCTTCACAGCCTAATTAATTAAATAATGAAATGAAAGCACCCAGAATTAAGCTTTGTGCAAGATCTGCAGTCTTTTATTTCTAGAGATGAGGAGATAGGAAAGATTGGTGACAGGAGGCACAAAGAATTAAATGTCAAAGCCCAGAATTAAGCTCCTGCAGGCTCGAGTGTTTATTTGTTGTCTGATTTATAATTACTGCCCACCTGGAACAGGTGAGCTCTGGCCCAGTGTATCCTGAGTGTAGTAAAAGCCAATGCCCTTGAGTTTGCCATTGCTGAAGACGCTACACTCTCATGGCTTCTGCTCAGGATGCCCATCTGCAGGGTTGGGAGTGCTTTGGTCTCCCTCACTCTGGCTGGAAAAGGACTCGGACGGTGACGTCTTGCATCTCCCTCACCCCATTACTCCAGTCTCCTGGCTTGTCCATCATTTCCTTATTGGTGGGGCAGTTGCAGAAGGTGCCCAGGCTGGCCGGCAGCAGACCCAAGGGAAGAAGTCCGCAGGGCTGCAGACACCCTTATGTGGCAGCCTGGTGGGAGAGCTTGAGGGCAGAAAGGACTGAGGATGGACATGTCTTGTTCAGCTTCACAGGTCTTGGGACAGTCAGAACTCTCTGGGGACAGACAGGGAGGTATGGAGGATCAGGTACACCAGCACAAATGTGACAGGTGTCTCCAGGCTGGTGGCTCCTCTAGCTCATGCCAATCAGTGACTCAGGCTGATAGTCAGAGAGAACAGTCAAATGGATTTAGGGCCTAACCACTCCCTGTGATTTGGTGAGGGGGAAGACGGCATTCAGAGGGACTAGAAGACAAGATGAAGCCAGCAGGAAGGGGGGTATCGAGAGAGAGACAGAGAGAGATAGAGAGAGAGAGAGAGAGAGAGAGAGAGAGAGAGAGGAAAAGAAGTGGTTGTTAGAAATTCTGAAGAATCTCTTCTTTAACATGTGTATGTGGCTTTTGTTGACAAGCAAACCTCATGCATGTATGTGAGCATTATTATTATCATTGTTACTCTCTCTCTTCTTTTATCCCCACCAGAGCCATGAGGATGGTCTTCACTTCCATACTAGCTACAAGGAGCATGAGCCCAGAGATGGCTATTTGGTGGCACAACCAGGAGAAAGCTGTGTCTCCACACTCTATGCCCCATGCTGTTGCATAGGCATAGTGCCACAGCACTAGGCATAGTGCATAAGTGTTCTAAGTTCAGCCTTGTTGGAATGATGTTTTATTTACGCAGGGAGCATTAATGTAACAAAGATGAAGCAGACCCATCTCTCAGCATGTTCTCTCCTTGAGCACACACCTCCAACAAGAGCACTAATCAGAAGCCACCGAGTTTGCTGTTGTTTCTTGGCACAGGTCACCCAGGACCACTGCCACTCTTTGGCAGGGAAGTGGTGCTGGCCCCCTGCAGCAAGATCGAGGGTGTACTCAAGGTTCATTAATCTGGTGATGTGCAAGAAGGATCTGAACAGAGCAGATAGGAGAGAAGGAAGGAAGTTGACCTCACAAAGAAGTTGACAGCTGCAAAAGAGATAAAGCCTGCGCTGTCTGTGTCTTATCAGGAATCCTTCTCAGTGGGTCACAGGACAACGTTTTGCTCACAAGCAGCAGCGCTTGTGAAGTAGAGTGGACTCCCGGCCTGCAGAAATGTACCTAGTTCAGCAGCCCCTGCTGGCAGGGATGAGAACGTGGGCCCTGGAGACAGACAGACTAGAGCTGCAGTTCCCTGCTCTGCCACGTTCTGCTCGTGTCTTTGGACAAAATGCCGTCTCCCTGCATCTTGGTTTCTTCCTGTGTAAACTAGGAACAATATTGGTTGTGAAGATGAAATGAATCCAACATAAAAATGCATAACACAATGGCAATCACTCAATCAATATCAGCTGTGGTCCTTACTGTCATCCTGAGTACCATGGTTGGCATGGATTGCTGCCTCTGCTGTCACACATGCTCTTCTCTCCTCAGTGGACACATTCTTCATTCTTCGTTTCACTT
Source organism: Tamias sibiricus (assembly GCA_025594165.1). NCBI lineage: Eukaryota > Metazoa > Chordata > Mammalia > Rodentia > Sciuridae > Tamias > Tamias sibiricus. The sequence continues at coordinate 62,824,741 of CM046662.1, forward strand.
CAACCCTTCTGGGCCACTGTGTTATGTCTCTTCTGCCCTTTTCACCCAAATTACTTTTGTTTTTTTTTTTCCCCTCAGATTCCATTTACTGAAGGAAAATGAACCTCTTTTTTGTTGGTACTGGGGATTGAACTCAGGGGCACTCGACCACTGGGCCACATCCCCAGCCCCCCCTTTTTTTTTTTTTTTTTTTGTATTTTTATTAGAGACATGGTCTCTCTGAGTTGTTAAGAGCCTCGCCATTGCTGAGGCTGGCTTTGAACTCGCAATCCTCCTGCCTCAGCCTCCAAAGTGCAGGGATTACAGGCATGCACCACGGCACCTGGCTAAAATGAACCTCATTTTGTGGATAAAGGAGCAGAGTCTTGAAGCTGTGATGTAACACTGTTAAATCAGATGACCAAGAGTGAAGGCCAACAACACTAACACCGTTTGCTTGAATCCAGCAGTGACCACTACCCTCAGCCATTGCCTTTAGCTGGAAAGACAGACTTTACTAGGATTACAGAAAAGCAGGGCAGGGGTATGTAGAGGGGACTGGTTTATCTCAGGGGATGGGAAGTCTTCCCTAGCAGTTATTCTTGCTATTGGAACCCAGGTCTAGAGGGTCTTCAGGAATTGTGTAGGCCAGTGTTTCCCAAAGACAGTCTGAGGTATGCTTGTAAAGGCTGATGTGAGATAAGATTTTCATTTTTAATTATAAGTTCGTTATCAATTATTAACACAAAAAGGCTGTATTTTCACATTTAAGAGGTCACAGGGAATTTCCTTTTTATGGGAATAAGTACATGTAAAGAACAACCTTAGGCCAACAATAGCAGCTGGGAGACTTACATATGACGAAATCATGCCCCTGGAGGTGTCATGGTGAAGGTTGGGGACTCTGATTTCCAACAACTTTGTTATTGTGTAGAAGAGAAAACAGAGTCTCAGAATCAGTGACTTGCTGGATGTCACAGAATGATTCAGTGGCCGAGTTAGTCATACGAAAATGTATTTCATTGCCCCCAAATCTGAAGATAATACAGAGTGGTGCATCCGGTCTCAGCTCCAGGGACAGGTGATAAATGACTTTCGGTTCTGCTGCCACTGAGGCTCTGATTGGAACCTTGCTGATGCTTTCTTGTTTTTCAGATTAATTGCTCTTAATTCACCACACCCCTGCTGTGGTGAGAGGGACTTGGCTTGGAGGAGGGTCTGTGATGGGCGTCCTTTTGCTGTCTTGGCCCTTGGATCAGAAGGTTCAGTTCTGAATGCCAGCTGACCTGACCTGGTGGGGAGGAGACACTGGATTGGAGTCAAGAGGGGCCTCTGCTCTGTCCGCAGCCCACGTGGACAGGGATGACCCCTTTCTCCCCGGGCTGCCTACCTCACAGGGCTGTTCCCAAGAGAAAACGGGACTGAGCACTAGAGTGTTACAGATTCGGCCAGGGAAGGGGTTGTCACAGGATGAAAGGCCACTGTGTCAGCAGCGAGGGGCCTCAGAAGGGGTGACTGGAATCCACCCCAGCTCCCGAGCCAGACACTGCTTGTGTTGCCTCAGCAGCCCAGATTGCTCTTTCTTGGAATAAAAAGAAAAAAAACATAATAGCATGTGTAGGGGTTCATTTTGATTTTTACAACAATCCTCAGAGTAATTATTACCTTTCTTCTTCTAATAAGGAGGAAAGTGAAGGCTAGGCCCATGACAGAAGCCTGCCCTGGTCACCCAGGTGGTGAGTGGTGACCGGAAACTGGCCCACAACAGATGTTCTTGCTCAGCACCTCCAAGGCCACAGCCTGAGTCAAGGGCCTTCCAGGGAGGGGGCACTGTCCCTGGACGTCCTCATGCATTTGTCAGGCAAATGTCACTAGGTCCTCATTTAACACCCGGGGAAGCAGACATGGCAAGATAGGAGAAAGGGAAGAACTAGAAGCAGAGTCTTCTCAACAAATTAGGAAAATCAGCTCCTTTGTACAAGTGGAGGTGTTGTGAACGATTACAGGCAATAGTCTTCACTAGCAGCTAGATTGCTAGGAGAATTCAGGCAGTTTCCACTCTTTGGCTTTTATTGGTTCATCTAATGATCATTATCATCACTATCAATAGTTATCTTCAGTAGTCAGTCTTCTGATTGTGGAACCAATAGAATATTCATCTAGAGATACCCCATCCCCCCCCCCCCCCCCAGATTTTAGGGAATTGACTCACATGATCCAAAAGACGCAGGTAGATTGGGAATTTGGAGACCTAGGGAAGAGTCAGTCTTGCATCTTGAGTCTAAATGAAGTCTGCTGGCAGAATTCTCTCTTCTTTAGGATACTTCAGCCTTTTTGTCTTAAAGACTTCAACTGATTAGATGTGGCCCATCCATATTACAAACAGCACTCTGCTTTACTGAGAATCTACTGATTCAAACCTTAATCTCATCTAAAGAATACCTCCATAACAATGTCCAAATGGGTTTGACTAAATATCTGGGTAGAATGGCCTAGACTAGTAGACACAAAACTAACCATTACAATGTATAAATGTATAACATACAGAATAACGCATACTAATATTTATTGAGCCTTTATTTGGGTTGGGCAACAGTATCTTATTGAATAATTCTTGACTGAGTGTAGCCACTATGGACACTAAACAATTAAGTTGTGGTTTCCAGTGCAGAAGACTCTTCTAAGAAGAGATAGGGGTAGAGTGTTGGCACTGGGAAGACTTGAGTTGAAGCAACACAAGTAGGAAGGATCCAAAAACCACTGTTGGTGTCTATCAGTGAGTCACTTAATCTCTAAGTCTCTTTCCCCTCATCTTAAGATAGAATTAAAAATAATACTTACCTCATCGACACAGTGGGTGCTTGACAAATATTTATTGACCGAATTAATGTAGAAGGAATCGCTGGGCTTGTTACCAGAATTCGAGGAAGCAGTTTATCTAAACCCCTCCTGTGGTGGGTGGCAGGTGACAGATCCTGCTGGGTTTAGCTGCCTGGATGTCATGATCACTTTTCTCCTGACCTCCGCACACCAGAGTCACGTTCACTGCTGTCGGGATTCACCTTACAGGGACCCAGAGAAAGGTGTGGCTTTCAGCAAGATCTTGCGTCTAAGGCCGGGACTGAGCAGCAGTCTCCCTGCCTGGAGTCAGGCCTGTATTTCTTTCTTGCTTGGCATCTTCCCGGCACAGCGTTCTCCACGGCTTACACAGCTCCACGCGGGAGCTCTGGCTGTGATGGGGCTTGGCAGGGAGCCATCTCTGAAGGCCCAGGTAATGTGGGCTCTACGGGCGAGTCCCCAGGTTGGTGCCAGCACACTCTGCTCCTCTTGTGCAGCGCTGCCAGCTGCTTTGACACAGAGCTGGATCACTGCCTGGCAATTGAAAATAGCTGCTTTCTCCTCCCCAGGACTGTGACCTCCCTACGGATATTCATTTGGACTGATGATTCCCCCTTATTCTAAAACAAGCCACACTGTTTATGGGATTAATTGGAGCATGAGCATATGAAGAACACCACAAATCAGCCCTGTGTTAACTCATCATGCAGTAAGCATTTACGCTGTACTCAGGGGCAGAGTTCCGCTCTGACACTTTCTGCTGGCTGCGTGACCTTGGTTAAGTTTCTTAATCTCTTAGGATTTCTTCTTAATCTCTTAGGATTCAATTTCTTCATCCATAAAATAGGGATGATATTAAGGTCCACTTAAAAGAGTTTTGAGATATTCCAATGAGTGAATATATATAAAGTATATAAAACATGTCTGCACATAGTAAGTGCTCAGTAAATAGTAGCTAGTGCTGCTGCTACTACTGTTGTTGTTGCTGCTTCTACCTCTGCTTTATGCTGGGAACTCTACTAAATGTTCAGGAAATAGCAGTGAACCCTACACATACTGTTCTTGCCTTTGTGACCAAGGAGGAAAAATAATAAATAGGCAAAAAATTGAAAAAATCCACAGACTTGGTTACAGATTGTGATAAGTATTCTGGAAAAAAAAAAATAGGATGCTTTGACAAAGATGCACATGGGGGCCAGTGTGGTGAGGGAAGGCTTCGTGGAGCTGATACTATTTAAGTTGAACACTGAAGAGTGTGAAAGAGAGAGAGAGAGGGCGGGGGGAAGAAAGCAATAATAGGAATAAGGAATCGCTTGCATGAAAACTGTGAGGCCTTGAAGAGCAAGGTAACTTCATGAGGTCAGGAAAGGCCTGGAACGGAGCCAGGTGGTACCAGCAAGAGTGAACGCTCACCCAGCACCCACTGTGTGTAGGCGCCGTGCGGGGGACTCCAAGTGACCACCCGACAACCTTCATGACAGGGGCACCAGCACGGCCTCGGTGGGGTCACGTCATGGCGACCCACACATCCTCCTTCTACGGACACAGAACTAAGCACACGCTCAACTAGGCAATTCAGACGCTTCAAAACAGAGTTCCAACGTGACTTTCCTGATCTATTTCCTTTTATGTTCTGTACCTCAAAATTAAATTTCACTTATAGAAAGAATACATAAATATAGTCTCTTTATAAAAACTCAAAATAATAAGGTAAGTTTGAATTTTCCTTTTACCACTGTCTCCTTATCCCACATCTGTCTCAGATACCTCTGGGAGGTAATCATGCATCAATTTGCTGTGAATTCTTTCAGATATTTCTATAAATCTATAGACTTATGTAGAAAATATATAAATTGTTTTTTTAAATGAATATAAGCCATACTCTATGTATTGTTCAAAAAACTTCATTTTTTCATCAATAACATGTTTTACATATTGGTGCATATAGATTCATATCAACTTTAAAAATTGCTGCATAGTACACTATCCTGTATTTCAAATGATGAACATTTAAAGTGTTATAGTTTGGATCTTGAATGTCCCCCAAAGGCCTGTGTTGAAGGCTTGGTCCCCACATTTCAATGGTACTAGGAGGTGGTGTAGCCTTTAGGAGGTGGGGCCTAGAGGGAGGCAGTTAGGTTCTTGGGGGTGTGCCCTTGAAGGGGATGTTGAGACACTGGATCTCCTCTCTCTCTCTTTGTTTCTGGTTGCTGTGAGGTGAACAGACCTTTTCCTCCTCCGTCACACTCCCCACCATGATGTGCTATGCTGCCACAGGCCCAAAGCAGCAGAGCCATGTGACCTTAGACTGAAAACTCTGAAACCATGAAACAAAATAAATCTTTCCTTCTTATCAAATGATTATTCAAGTATTTTGTCACAGTGAAGAAATGCTGACCAACTCATAAGATATTTCTAACTTTTTGATGTGACAATGCTGCAACAAACACTGTTACCATCAGGGTCCAGTTAGAAAAACAGAAAACCTCTTTAGGTACTTCAAACAGAGGAGATTGAATGCAGGGATTTGGTAACAAAGGAGTTAAAAGACTTAAGAGAAGACAAGCAGGAAGGTGAGGCAATCCAGGGACAAGAAATGGGAAGAGGTACCAGCTGGAGGGCCTGGGAGGAAGCAGTGTGATCAGAGCACAGAAACCAAGGCCCTGTGTTGGGAGCTGGATCATGGGGCGGGGGCACTCTGGGAGAAAAGGGAAGAAACACCTTAGTTTTTCTTTTTCTACTCTCTGGTTTTAGACCAGTACCTCTCATAAGCTAAATCTGCTTAAAGCCAGTAGGCAAGGAACCACATCATTCCCTGCAATAGACTGCATTTGAGAGCAAACTGGCATTTGTACTATTGCTCATGTTTTTCTAGCACACATATCAAGAGGTAGGATTTCTGAATCATATGTCTCACATGAAGTTTTAAAAAAATTTGTGCATAATAAATATACAGAATAATGGATCTTGTTGTAGTGTATTTGTGCACAGACATAACATAATTGTCAATTTTAATCTCTAAGACCTCTCTTTGTCCTCCTATCTGCCCCTTCCCCTTCTTTTATTAGTCTCTCTTCTATTTTCATGAGATCCCCTGCCGTTTTCTCTCTAGCTTTCACATATGAGAGAAAACATATGACCCTTGAGTCTGAGTCTGACTTGTTTTGCTAAACCTGATGTTCTCTAGGTCCATCCATTTTCTTGCAAAAGACATAATTTCATTCTTCTTTATGACTGAATATAACTCCATTGTGTACATATGCCACATTATTTTTATGCATTCATCCATTAATGGACACTGAGGCTGGTTCCGTGACTTGGCTAATGTGAATTGTGCTGTTATAAACGTGGGTAAGCATAGATCTCCATAGTGTGTTGGCTTTAATTCTTCTGAATATATACTGAGAAGTGGTATAGTGCAGTCTTATGGTGCTTCCATTCCTAGTCTTTTGAAGAACCTTCATACTGATTTCCATAAGGGCTGTACTAGTTTACATTCTCACCAACATCATGTAAGAGTTCCTTTTCCTCCACATCCTTGCCAGCATTTTTTGTTATTTATATTCTTGATGACTGTCATTCTGACTGGAGTGAGATGAAATCTCAGTGTAGTTTTGATTCACACTTTCCTGATTGCTAGAGATGTTGAACACTTTCTTTTCCACTTAATTGTTGGCCATTTGTATTTCTTCTTTTGAGAAGTAGCTGTTTAGTTCATTTGCCCAATTCTTAAGTCAATTATTTGTGGAGTTTTTTTTTTTTTTGTTGTTGTTGTTGAATTTTTTTTAGTTCTTTACATATTCTAAAATATTAATCTCTGTTGGAAGAGCAGCTGGCAATGATCTTTCCCAATTCTCTAGGTTCTCTCTTTGCACTGTTGTTTACTTTGCTGTATAGAGATTTTGAATTTGATGCCATCCCATTTATCAATTTTTTTTTTTTTTTTTTTTTTTTTTTTTTTTGCACCAGGGATTGAACTCAGGGACACTTGACCACTGGGTCACATCCCCAGACCTTTTTTTGTATTTGATTAGAGACAGGGTCTCACTGAGTTGCTAAGTGCCTTGCCATTGCTGAGGCTGGCTTTGAACTCATGATCCTCCTGCCTCAGCCTCCCAAAGTGCTGGTATTACAGGCGTGCGCCACCACGCCCAGCTTCAATTCTTGATATTATTTCCTTAGTTATAGGAATGCTGGTGATGAAGTCATTGCTTGAGCTTGTATGTTGTAGTGTTGACCCTACATTTCTTCTGAAAATTGCAAAGTTTCTGGTCTAATTCTTAAGTCTTAGATCCATTTTGAGTTGCTTTTGTACAGGGTAAAAGATAAGGATCTAGCTTCATTATTCTCTATATGGAGATCCAGTTTTTCCAGAACCATTTTTCTAAAAAGTTTTCTCCAGTGTATGTTTTTGGCACTGTTATCTAAAATCAGATAACTGTGGCTAGGTGGGTTTGTCTCTGTGTCTTCTATTCTGCTCCATTGGTCTGAGTGTCTATTTTTATGCCAGTACCAAGTCACATGCCTTTTTAACACACTCTACCAAATTGCTTTTCAAAGTGATTGTACAAATGTGCATTCCCTTGAGCATTCTGAGTGTACCCATTTTCTAACACCCTTGCCAGCACTCAATATTAACAAATGCTTTCATCTTTGCCAATAAAATTAGCGTCAACATTTATTTCACCATCCACATAACCAATAACCCAGACGGTGAGGACTTGCTGTATTTCAGTTCTAGTAAAATAGCCAAGACAGGGATGTAGAAGCCTTTTCTTAAAAACCCAATTCTGGGGCTTGGGCTCCCTCCAGAGCCTTCTGTCTCAGGCTATGTCCCCAGAGGATTTATGAATTAGGGTGTCTGCTTATTCACTGTGGCTTGAGGCCCTTGGAGAAGGTGAGTACTAGGTATCTTTGGTACCTTTCCTGGCTTGAGCCATGTTCTCCAAAGTGGCATTTTGCCTCTGCACAACCCAGCCATGGCCATCATGGGGTAGAAGCAGATTTAAGGAGTGGGAGAGGAAAGCCAGTACATTCAGAAGTTATCAGTTCTAGCTTCTGTCTTTATAGGTCCTTGGCAATGTTTTGCTCTGGGTTGTATATGTCCCTTAGAGACATAGAGGGTGTCTCCCACAGTTCAATGAACTCCCACTGCCAGTGCTGGAAGAGCCCTCTGGAATCATCTGCTGTCGATGCTCCTTTTACAAGTTTCCAGGTGATGCCAATGCTGCTGGTCTGGGAATCCCAGTCTGAGAAACCATAGCTTTAGGGAATCTCTTTTCATCTGGTGACTCAGCAAGGTTCAAGGTCAAACTTGAGCATCATTTCTTAGAACACATGGCCTCCTTATTGAAGAAAGAGGCACTGAGAAGCTTTCTGGTAGTGATTTAATGCTCTGGCTGGAAAGTGGTGCCTATTAGCTCTTCCCATAATCCACCAGCTCGAACCACACACTGCAGGGTGGTGTGTGCTGGAGTGGAAGGTGCAGGAACAGTAATTCTCTTGTGTTCCCGGAAGGACAGAAGGACTGGAAAGTGTAGCACCAGTAATTGAATCTAGAAGTCTCATCCACATCTAGACATTTTACTCACTGGTAGTGATTAAAAATTTCCTTAAAATTTTTTTTTTCTTGAAGCAAAAAGTTGCATAAAAAATATTAGCCAGATGGGATGGCACACGCCTGTTATCCTAGTGACTCAGGGGGCTGAGGAGGGAGGAAGGCAAATTTGAGGCCAGCCTCAAACTTAGTGAGAAACCCTATCTCAAAACAAAACATAGAAAGGGCTAGGGATGTGACTCAGTGGTAGAGTGCTCCTGGGTTCCATCCCCAGTACCCAACCCAACACAACACAACACAAAACAAACCCCCCCACCACCACAGCAGTGACAAAAAACATTTAGTGTAAAGAATGGCAGAGTTATATTTAAGGCAAAAATGGAGGTGATATGAAAACAGCCTGAAAGCTCTGTCATCCTGTGCTCCTGTAGAACTGTCACATTCAGTGCCCAAGGCTATGAGAATCGCCCTGCGGAGCTCTTCAAGCCCACTGCCCTCCTGCTCACATTTTCCAGGGAGTCCAGCCTGGACGGATGCTTGCCTGGCCTCTCCCCCTCTTCTCAGAAACCTGGGTCACTGTTCCATTCCTCGGAGCCCTCTTCCAGCTGTCCCTCTTAACCCTTTGAAGAAAACCCCAAAAGATGGTTAATCCTTTTTTCCCTCAAGAAAATACCCCCAAACCTTGGCCCAGGTGATGATTCTTGCTGGTCACCAGCCTTCCCTACACCTGGTGACTCTTTCCCCCTAAGTCTCCTGTGTCTCCCCCAGAAGTGACACGGGGTCCTGCCTTGGATGGAAGAACTTGTATGCTATTTTGGCACGATTCTGTTTCAAGAAGTTTTGGAATGTAGCCAGCATGTGGGGGCAGCTGCAGATGTGAGGGGAAGAGAGGAAAGGAGGGAGAGAGAGAGAGAGAGAGAGAGAGAGAGAGAGAGAGAGAGAGAGAGGACTCTGCTTTTTGTTCTCTGCACTTCATATTTCTTCCCATTTCTCATATTTTAAAATAAATGGCCACTTTGGGTCAGTATATGTCAAGCATCATGAACAAGGCAGCTTTTCAGGGACTGATGTTATTAGGCTCAAAGCCTCTGCAGTCTGCTGTTGGCTCCACACCACCCAAGGGCTGTGAGCCCAAGGAGAGGAGCCGGGGTGGGGGAGGTGGCTGCTGGTGGAAAAGCTGAGGGTAATGGAAGCAGTTTTGTTGGGGGTGGAGTAGGCCTGCACTGGAATTCTGGATCTGCTCCCCGTTATATTCCAGGGACAAGTAACTTTTGTCATTTATTTCTGTATTCCTCCCATGCTTTCAGGGGGGCGGGGGGAACTATTGATTACTACAGAGAACAGACTCGAAGGGTGTCAGAGGTAGAAAAGGCACAGAGTGAGCTTCAAACCAGCCCCTCTGTTTCATAAACAGGCACATGGTATATTAGTTTGCTATTGCTGCTATAACACATTGCCACAAACTAATGGCTTGCAAAAACACAAATGTTTTATCTTGCACCTCTGCAGGTTGGAAGCCCAGCGAGGGTCTCATTGGACTGAAGTCAAGATGCTGGCAAGGCTGCATTTGTTTCTGGAGGCTGCCTGCATCCCTTGGATCATGGCCCCTTTTCATCTTCAAAGCAACAGAAATGCAGGTGGGGTCCTCACACCACAGCCCTCTGACTGCTTCTGCCCCCATCTCTACTTTCGAGAACCTGTGATTACACTGGGCCCCTGGACAGTTCAGGTTCTTCTCCCTATCTTAAGGTCAGTTGGTGAGCACTTTAATTGCTGGGGCATGTATCATAGCATAGTCATAGACTGCAGAGATTCAGACATGGGTGGCTTTGGCCATCCTATCTTCTACACACAGGATCCCAGGGAGTATTGATGGCTCACCTGAGGCAGAGCTAGGAATACCTCCAGTGCTCTGCATCCTTTCCAGGATACTCACTGTTTTCAGTATGTAAGGCCTATAGCAGGGCTTTGGAGCTGGAGAGGTTGGAGATCTGTTTTCTAGGTCTAACTCACATTTATTAGCCATGAGAACATGGGGAAATTACTTCTGCTCTCTGCACCTCAGTTTCCTTGTCTGTCAAATGGGGATACTGACCTTAGGATGAAAGACAAAGTGTGAAAAGCCATGAAAAGTGCTTAACATTGTTTTCAGGACACAACAATAACAAATGACATCATTTAGTATGATTTCAATTAAAACACCAAGCTTAATCCCTGCAGGACCCCTTGTGAGAGGAGCATTTCAGGTGTTAACACAGCCATTTGACAGACGTGGAAACTCGTGGAAACTGAAGCCAGGAAAGTTAAAATGACTGGAGTAAGGTCTTTAGCCAGTCTATTGGCAAATAGGGCCAGGAAGAGGGTCTAGAACTCTCTAAGCTATGATACCCCACCACTTTGTTGAACTTCCAGGATATGACACAAGAAAGATGTTCATCTGATTTTTCTTAATCTACATAAGAGTAAAAAGAGACCCTTACATAGTTTTAGAAATCTTATAGTCTTCATACTCAAAATATGCATCTGAATTCCTAATGCAAAATATTTCAAGGTTAAGTCCACTGGCTTCTCCCTTGTATAAACACACTGTGGTTTACCACTGAGGCAATATTTTTTCATGCAATTTAAAGCACTCATTAAATCATTCTGTCCATGGATTCTTGTCCATGGCTTTTGTACATCCTCCTTGGTAACTTGAGTGAAATCCTCTGTAGAATTATCTAGACATAGTTCTTGTTGGTGGGATTATCTTTTAGGTAGAGGGATATGCATTTATATGACAATTTATTTATACAAAAGTATTTACTGATATTCTTTGGTTACTGAGAAGTTGACGCATGAAGACATTTTAAGCTGTTGGATTATGAGTGTTGAGATTTCAGAGAGCTTGAAAAATAGCATCCTTTTACCCAACCAAGAACAGGGTTAAAGTGGAATCAGATCCAGGTTGAAATATCCTCATTATTAGTAAGTAAAGCTCTATGGGGGATGTGGCTTAGCTGTGGCACTGTATGGGCTCACAGAGGCTTCCCACCTGCCCCCTGGATGGCAGGTCCACCAAAGAATTCCCAGGAGGCTCAGAATTGGCCCCACCCTGCTTCCTGCATGGCCAGAACAGGTGGTGGTCCCTCTTGTTCTGCTAGCCCATCCCCAGAGAAGAGTGTATGGTGAGTCCAGAAACTTCTAAACTGACCAGTCAGGCAAGTCCCCTTTTCTCTTATGAGGAGGGTTGCTGGAAAAGAGATGTCAGGAGTGTTTTCTAGGGGAAGCTCTTCCATGTGGAATCATAGGCAGTGAGGAAGAAGATTCTCCCCCAGGAGGGAGAAAGAAGGGAAAGAAAATATAACCAGGTACAGCTGATTCTCTGGGAGTTATTCACAGTTCACAGCCAAGTTAGCCTGTATATACTGAAGAGGGTTGGAATCTGGACACACCACAGCTGGAATGACTGGTCCTTTGTGGCCCCAGAGAAGAGCCCAACCTCCAGTGTGGCATCAAGGCTGGCATAGGCAGGATTCACTGGGAGCAGAGACAGAGGTGGGGCTTGGAGTGTGCCATGTGTCTAGGAATCAACACCTATGAAAAACGGGGAAGGACACAGATTGGGAAGAGGGACAAGTCAAAGCAGACCTGACAGACTCTCATACAACCTAGTGGGGAGCCCAGGAGTGAGGGTCATCTTTCGGCATCACCCCACAGAGGGTCAAAGTGACGGGGTCTTTGTGACACAACCTTTCTCAGTTGCTGGAGGGAACTCAGGCCAGGCAGGCTGCTCTCTGCAACTGGGCAGACCCTGGAGAGGGGCTGATGGCTGGACAGTGGGATGCAGGCAGCCCTTTTCCATAGCTGTCACTCAGGCTGTCTATTTCCCAGTCCCTGACTCATCTGGCTCACCCTCTGCCACTTCCTACCTTCTTTTTGACATTTTAGTCTTCCCCAATTGCCATAGTTCTCAGTGGATTCCATGCCCCCTTCTACCTTGGTTGCAGTCTGGAATATCCTTTCTGCTAACTCATTCTCACGTTTCATGACTCAGCTCGTGAATCATCTCCAAGAAGGTTACCCTGCATCCCAGGAGAATCAGCTGCCACCCTTCTGTGCTCACAGAGCCTTCTCTTGGCACTGCTAAATTCTATCATATTTTCTTTGGATGGATCTGTCTCCACCAGGTCTCGTTTGTCCACAGGATTGTACCGTATTCACCTTTGTACCTCGAGTGCCTAATAAAGTCCTGGCACATGGCAGGTGTTCAGCAGGAACCTGTCCTCTCACCTCCCAGTTAGAGCACATCCTGGTCCAACAAACATGAAATGAACACTTTTGTGCAGATGGTGCAGGAACTCCTGGACGAGTGAGCCCTGTTTGGTGTTATGGCCACCAAGGTGCCCAGAGAGAATCTTGTATGTTATACATACATTTTCGGTAAATAGTGCTTCCTTAAAATCCAAAGCCCATTTTTTCTCTTGTCAAAATTGCCTCAGTGCTGGGTATGGAAGCAGTGGGGACTTGAGCATGTGTAGCCAGCCACAGAGGTAAACAAGGTCTTGGAAAGTCCTTGAAAGGAAACCACCGAGGTAGACGCCCTTCTGGATTTGCTTTTATCTAACAGAGGAATTACCCAGAGTTCTATAAAGATTACTGAGTCTTGGACTATTAGATCTTCAAGGACTTTTTGAGGGATTAGGTGAGGATGGGAAGGGAGACAGGGGAACAGGGGAGCAGGCGGAAGCCAGACATTATTGTCAATCCTGTTGAGCCCAGTTCCCTAGGGGTGGACACCAGTCTCACAAATGCTCAAGAAGAACCCAAAAGGCAGCGAGGTGCCAGCCTGCCCGGCCCAGAATGGCATAGAAGTTGAAAATCAAATGGCCTTCAGTCTGCTGGCTGGGCCTCAAAGGCAGCAGAGAGGTGAGATTTGACTTGCAAAAAGGGGCTTCAAACCAGTCAAGTGGGAAAAGGAAAGGCACTTGCAATTGTTCAAGGGCAAGGAGGCAGGCCAAAGGCAAGATCACCTTTCATCGGCTACTCCTTTGTGGGGAATGAGCTTTCATATGGCCTTCTCCTAGTTGGCACGCAGCAAGAGGCTGCCTCTTTCTCCACTAAAAGGCCTAATTCTTATTAAAAATGTTTTTATAAGTTCATTATAGTTGTACATAATAGTGGGGCTCATTTTGACATATTCATACATGCATGAAATATAACTTGCTCCATTTCAATTCCAGTACTTCCACATTCCCTCCCTCCCTCCTCTGCTCTAAAGGCATACCTTCTATTGATTTATTGGTTTTAAATTGGTGCTTTATGGATATACATAAATGTGGAATTCACTGTGTTATATTCATACATGTACATAGTATAATTTGGCCAATTTTGTTCTGCAGTTCCTCTTTTAGAAAAACCTAATTCTATTAGGTGTGGTGGTTCATGCCTGTAATTCCAGTAGCTTGGGAGGATAAGGCAGGAGGATCATGAGTTCAAAGCCAGGTTCAGCAATTTAGTGAGGACCTAAGCAAATTAGCAAGAACCTGTCTCAAAAAATACAAAGGGCTGGGGGTGTGGCTCAATGGTTAGGTGCCCCTGGGTTAAACCTCCAGTACTAAGAAGAAGGAGAAGGAGAAGATGAAGAAGATGAAGAGGAAGAGAAGGAGAAGGAAAAGAGAGGAAGAGGAAGAAGAGGAGGAGAAGGAATAATAATAATAATAATAATAATAATAGTAGCCTAATTCTAATCAGATGTCTGCCCTGACCAGACTGGGACTACCTGGGATCAGATCAAAGCCACAGTCATTTATTTCACATTGTTTATCCTCTCTGTCCTGTGTGTAGGGACTTGTTGGATTTTTGTTGCAGAGGTTTATTAGGTTTCTAAGAAGTCTTGGCTTCTGCTATGAGCTGGGGGTAAGAATATAATTTTGAGACAGTTCTTATCCCCAGTGGACTGGAAGTCTGTTGGCAAGACAAATGTGTAATTAGAATGGTATCAGCAATAATCAATACACTGTTGAGGACTTACCATGGCAGGTTATTATCTCCTTTATTTCTCCTAATAATACTACAAATTGATATTAATAGTATCCTTATTGTCCCGGGTGTGGTGATGCATGCCTATAACCCCAGCCACTCAAGAGTTCAAGGCAAGAGGATCACAAGTTTAAGGCTAGCCTCAGCAAATTAGTGAACCCCTCAGCAAGTTAGATCCTGTATGAAAATAAAATAAATAAATAAATAAAAAGGTCTGCAGATGTAGCTCAGTGGTATAGTGCCCCTGGGTTCAATCTCCAGGACAAAACAAAACAAAACAAAAGCCCCATTGCACCTATGAGGAAACAGAAGCTTAGAGAACTTGGTTTCTTATTCAAAGTCACCATAGCAAGAAAGGAAATGGTAGAGAGGAGACTCAAGCCCAAATCTGGACAACACTAAGCCAGTGGTTTTCAACTGGGTATGATTTTGCTCCCACCTTCCCAGGGGATATGTCTCCAATATCTGGAAGACATTTTTGGTTGTCACAATGTGGAATGGGGATGGAGACCAGAAATGCTGTTAAACATAGTACAATGCGGGCCGGGGATGTGGCTCAGAGGCGGAGCGCTTGCCTAGCATGTGTGCGGCCCGGGTTTGATCCTCAGCACCACGTAAAAACGCATTGTGTACAACTAAAGCAAATAAATCAATATTAAAAAAAAACATAATGCAATGCACAAGAGTTCCCTGCCAGCAAGTAATTACTGGGCTCCCAATGGGAATGGTGCTGAGGCTGAGAAATGCTGCTCTCAGCCATCTCTGGCCACCATATTGAAATACATCTTTCCAGTTTTCCCCACCCCATTGTTGCTTAGCTCAGGTTCTGCAAGTTTTATTGAATGTATCCATCACAACTTATTTTTTTTTCTTTGTTTGCTTGTGATTCCAGTTGTCGGCTGTCTCCTGCACTGTATGTTGCCTCTGGCAAAAACTGTACCTTCATTTTCCACCTCTCCATCTCCAACTCCTGCACTGCATCTGGAATACAGCAGGTGCTCAATGAATATTTATTGAATGAGTAAATGGCAGATAGACATAGAGAAATTAAACAATCTAACTAGGTCACTAAAGCAAAGTGGCAAAGGTAGTACTGAATCTGGGTTCTATCTGAGCCCAAATTCTCTGCTCCCAGTCCCATCCATGGAATGAAGATAATTGAGGGCAATCATGCAGAGGATTGGGAAAAAGCCCCTGTCTGTGTTCTCCAGGAGCTCAGAGTCCAGAAGAGGTGAGAGAAAAAACCATTGGGTGCCAGGATGTGATGCTAAATTCAGAGTGGGAAAGAAATAAGGGGCAGAAGAAGGATAGAAGGATAGGCAAAACCTTGGGGCTTAGCCAAGTCCTGGTGCTTGCAATTCATGAGAAAATGTAGTGGAGAGTTGCCCAGATATTAAAAGAACAGCTTCAAATGACTAAAATCAATCTTTCCCCCCCTTTAACAAAGATGTCCAGTAGGTCATTTATCTTCTCCCAGTCCTCAGAGACTTTGTACCCCTTATAGTTTCCAAACATGATGGCTACTGGCTTCACAAATGCAAATTCAAGTCCCAGAAGGACCCTAAAGTCAAGTACCAGGTTGGCTCCATCTGCAAATCCTGGCCCTGGCAGCAGTGGGGAGATTGTGTGGGAGCAAACTCCCAAGGCCCAGCTGGGGAAGCCCTCAGGGAGAGAGAGGTAAAGCCAGACATAGGAGGAAAAGGGTGGGGAGAGAGGGGAAGACAGCAGGAACGGAGGGTGCAAGGGAAGAGGGGGATGGGAGTTGGTGACAGTGGGAGGGAGGGAGGAGGAGAGGGGAAGAGGGAGCAAGGAGGTATGGAGGGAGGGAAGGAAGAAAATCTGGGTAATAGTAAAAGTAGGAAGTACTATCTGAGCATTTATAATGACCTAAAATTGTGCAAAGTTCTTAAAAAATGAATAATCATGTTTAATCCTGAAAGGAATTCTGTGGGGTATTTTTTTTTTTTATGTCCTTTCTATCGATACAAAATTTCCCAGGCACAAAATCTTAACCAACCTAAAGACATACAGGTAATAAGTAGTGATTCAGATGTGAGCAAAGGGTAGGATTGGAAAGAGCCCTTATGGTGAGAGTGGGCTGGAAAGAGAGAGGATTATGGGAAGGGCAGGGTTGGGGTCCGCCATAGGGCCTACTGGATACACTTCTAGTTCCTGGGTGTCTGGGGGCAGATGAAGGGTCCTGAGGCTGGACTCGAGCTCAGAGTGTGTCTGTCAGCATGGGTGGGAGCCCAGCCTGCTCACTTAGTATCCTAGGGTAGCAGAGGAGGAATTTTGAGTAGACTCCGCTGACAGATGATATTAAAGATTCCTTGGTGACACTGGCGGGCTTCTAGAGAATTGTGATGCCATTTGTTCTTCCTTTGTCAAAGGACATAAACACAAACCACAAAAGTGACCTTTTTCTCTGTTTCAGTATGCTTGGGGGCAAGGAACATAAAGAAACAAAGGAAGGAAGTTATTAAGATAAATACAAATGCCTTCTGTATTCCTTGAAAATGTCTGTAGGTCACTTCAATTGTCTGTTATTTCACAGTAAGCATTAGACTCCCCCAAGTTCCTAAAAAGTGGGGGTTCACTGAGAGGAGTTCAGCTATGAGAATCTAATGTTCACTCAGGTCTTCCTGCTCTTTCCTATGTACCATATTTCTCTTAAATGAAGTTATTATTATTATTTTTTCAAACTAACTTCCCAGAATAAAAAGTCCTGTGAGACAAGACTCTGGCCTATTAATCATGAAGAGAACATTAATGCTAGGATCCGCTTAAGATTTGCTTATGTCAAATGTCCTTTCAATAATTGTTTATAAAAGATCTTATTTTAAAAAATAGTGCTTCCCAAAAAAAGTAGTATGTGTTTTCCTAGGAGCAAATTAATAGAAGCAAACAGTGGAGTTCTTGGAAATTCCTTGGATAAATAATTTTGTACACGCCATTGGCTTTGCCCCACCTCACCCTCAAGGTGAGGCATCCAAGGGTCCTGGGGTTGCACCCTCCCTTATTCCTCCCTCAAATCCAACTCTGCTGAAGTCTAGTCTTATTCTCTGTGTCCTTGTTGCCCTTCCATCTCCTTTACTCCATCTCTGGTACTCTCAGCTCTTGTGGATCTTCTTTCCTTGTAATTCCTGCATCCTGCCTGTCTATACCCCTGAGAGGCCAAGCTCCACAGGAATGAGGCCTGTTTTTTCTGTTGCTGTGTTTTCAGTGACTGCCTGGCTACAGTACGTACAGCATAAATGTTAGTTGGTGTAACTGATGCATGACTCACAAGCCCACAAACAGACCCCTGGCTATCATTCATATGAGTTCTCTCTTCATTCATCTATCTCTTCCATTGGTATTCCCAGCCCCAGCCCTGACACATGGGATGGGAACTCTATAAATGTTTGTCAGAATGGAATCAAGGAGTGCAGAAATATTGTACTATAAATCAATGGTTTCAGTAGAAAGAGAATTTGTCCATGTCGTAGGTCTATGATAACTGTGGAGGTGGGATGGGGGGGATGATGGAGATTATTTAAATCTCCACATGTAACCTGTCTATGATTCCTCTTCATGACCACAGATTCCTGATGCTTCTGGCTGGTAGACATCTCCACAGTCAAGTGGCAGTAGTAATACTAGTGAAGCTTGAGAGTTACTGACCATGGGGCTAAGGGTTTTAGCTGTACTTGCTCACTTGTTTCTTACAAGTAACCCAGTGAGGGAGGACTAGTTATTATTCCTTTTCAACAGGTGAGGAAACTGAGGCACAAAGAGGTCACATGAGCAGATCTCCACAAAACCTTGTGAATGTGTTTAGGCGTTTCTAGGCTTCCCTGAGGATGAGGATAGGGCAAGGCCATTTGAAGGCGAGGAAGGCTATCAGGCAAGCACCGCTTCACCTCTCTCCTATACCCAGAGCAGTATTTTGTTAAATAGTTTATATATTGGGTCTCTGTAAAACATTTATTAGAGGAAAGAATTTGGTCCACCCAGAATCAAGGTCTTACAAATGAAAGATTGATGTTTTGTTCTAAAGCTAAGCAAGCTAAGATTTTGAGGACATTCAATACCTTGTCAATTGCCATGTGTACCAAAACCAGATTTAAAGCTCTCAATTCCAAATTAGTTTGGAGGCATCTGTTTCTTATTCCATGCTGCCTGGATGCTCACGTCTCCATATGGTCTTTGACTTTGTTGTACCTGTCAATCAGGAAGAGACTTCTTGGGATGGGCGTGGGGGCGCATGCCTGTAATCCCAGCACTTGGGAGGCTGAGGCAGGAGGATCGAGAGTTCAAAGCCAGCCTCAGCAATGGCGAGGCACTCAGCAACTCAGTGAGACCCTATCTCTAATCAAATACAAAAAAGGGCTGGGGATGTGGCTCAGTGGTTGAGTGCCCCTGAGTTCAATCCCCAGTACAAAGAGAGAGAGAGAGAGAGAGAGAGAGAAAGAGAGAGATCTTTGTTCAGAACTTCTGTTTCCAGAAATATGTCCTGAGAAATACTGAGTGAAATAAAGTAAATTGTATGGTAAAATTGAAAGTATTTGTCTTGCATATTTGTTAGAGGAAAATAGGAAGGGCAAGGTGAAGGCTAAGATGAGGAATGTGAAAAGAAACTCAGGGGAGGAGGCAAGGAGGGGGAGCCTACCAAGGTAGGCAGGCTTCTGGGCAGGAAATAAAAATGACAGTAGCAATAACAATAATAGTAACAACTGCATTATTTTAAAGTACCTAACATGTGACATGTACACAGAGAAAAATGCTTTATATTCATTCATTATTATCTTTGATATTGATACTGGCCAACTCTTACCATTTCTTTGAAGAGGAAACAGAAGCATACAGAGCTGGTCCGAGCAACTCAAGGCCAGTCTGTCTTCAAATAGGTGCTCTGAACCCCTCAGCTGCACTGCAACTTCAAAACCACAGGCTCAGAGGGACCTAGACTTTCTTGCATCTGACAACAGCTCTTGGGACTTGGTCTGGTTTAGAAGCAGGGCCCCTGACCCAGACTTAAAGGCTGAATTAGATCTATCTACCTTCAGGACAATCTAAGCCATCTAGGCTGATTCAACAACCTGTTACTCAGATGCTTCAGAGTCTTTAAGCCCTGGGGCTTAGCCTTCCAGTCTGCAGTTAGAGACAAAGTGCTGAGACTCTAGGCCATTTGAAAAACCCTTCTGAGCGAGGATTAGTCTGTGGGCTCCTGGGAAACAAATGGCCAAACAAAGTAATCCCTGCAATTGTATAGCCTTTTAATGTTTTAGAACAGCTTCCCTTCCATGTTTTTTCAAAGTTATTAGAGCATATATTATAACCGCTAGGTAATGGTGATGAGAATATGAATCAGAACAAAGGAAAAATTTATGGACAACTACATACACCTCAGGAGCTGTGACCTAGAACTCAGTTCCTCGTTTCTTGGGTCATTTCCTCTTCATAAGGCACCAGAAAACTGGAAGGCATTAGAAGGGATTATAAGTCTGATATGTAGGAAAAACCCCACGTAGGGGGCCAGTTCAGAAAGACTCTGGCAATTGGGCCTTCAGAGGGCACAGTGTTGGCAGGCCCTGTTTCTCCTAAGCTGGGTAGGGGCCCAGAAGAGCTGTGCCCAGCGGTATTTTTTGTCTTGTTGCTTCAACCCAGGCAGCTCCACTTGGAATGATTTATGATGATTTCTTGGGTTTATTGTGTAAACACAGCCCACAAGCACAGGAGGGAGTTCCATTCCCAGGGTCTTCGTTTGTGGGTGGTATTGATCTATAATCATTATGCTTTGAGCTGAAGCTACAAGTGTTCTCAAGTTGTTAAACTTAAAACATGAGAATCACAAGCGACCAGGAAGGTTATCCTGCTTAGTTGCCTTGTTTTGTAGCTGGTGGAGCTGAGACCTAGACACCCAGCTAACTAGAATGATTCTGAGCTTCCTTCTCAGGCATCTTTGTAGCAGGTGGTTGAATCCACTGAAGGGCCTGCCCACAAAACCCTCAGATATTTCTTTGGTGGGATATTTCTTCCATGATGCTCTAGGGAATGTAGGGGGAGCAGATCAGATACAGCTGATGCCTCTGTGGAGCTCAGACTCTGTCAGGGAAGATCATCTTTAAACTAGTAATTAACACTATGCATGAAGGAAGAGAAGGGCTGTGGGGCTTATAACAAAACAGCATACCCTGGCCTGGGGTTGAAGAGTGGCTTCCCTGAGGGCAGGAGGTTTAGATGGAGACTGCAAAGAGGAGGAAGAGTTGGTCCCTGGAACAGGAGGAGAGTGCGTGTCTTGGGCAGAGGGCCCAGCATGCACCAGCAAGCAGAACCAAGAGTTTGAGATTCTGAAAACCGGCCAGTTCAGAAGCAGGGGGCATGAAGCAAGGTTGTGGGATGCACCAGAGAGTCCAGACTGAATTCTAAATATAGGGAAGAACCCTGAGAGTTTCTAGCACAAGAACAGGGAGTGAGGAGATGTGGTTTGTCTTTTAAGTAAGATCTCTCTGGCTGTGTGGATGAGAATTTCTAGGGATCAAAGGTCAGATACAGACACTGGCTCCTTACCATGCCCAAAGTGGCCTCCAGGGCTCAGTGCCCACCCCCACCCCACCCTGTTAGTGTATTCACACCTAGGCTATTGGTGTGAAATCCCACTGGGGATTTGAGGGCAGGTGCTAAGCATGAAGCTGGACACAGGACACATGCTCCATAAGCCCCTGTGGTCTGATTTGGGCAAAACCAGACAATAGGTCCTGGCTGTTAATAGTGTTTGAAGCACATGGTGGAAGGTGGCAGGGCTGAAGAAATGCTGGGATGGAGGAGTAGATGCCAGGCAGCCAGGGCGCCTGGGTGTGCCTGGTCTAGATAGGGCTCTCTCATGCATGCCCAGGGCCACCTTCAGCTGAGAGTTTCACGGCTCTCGAAGCTGTCTTACATGCTTTTTCTTTTGCCTGTCTCTTTGTCTTTCCATCTGCTTCCCTGTCTGCCTGCCTTTCCTTTTCCCTACAGGAGATAGTAGGATGTGGCAAACAGTGGTGGTCTTTAGAGAAAGGCTTTTTCCTCTTAATATCTGAGTCATTTTGGTAAGTTTCTTTCTTTTAATACATTTTTTTATTTTATTAGCTATCCATGACAGTAGAATGCATTTTGACACATCATACATAAATGGAGTATAACTTCTCATTTATCTGGTTGTACATGATGTAGTTACACAGGTCATGCATATAGGGTAATAATGTCCTATTCATTCTACTATCTTTCCTATCCCCATAACCCCCCTTCACTCCCCTCTATAGTCCAAAATACCTCTATTCTCCATCCCCCTTATTATTGTGAATTAACATCTGCATATCAGAGAACACATTTGGTTCTTTGGGATTGGCTTATTTCACTTAGCATAATATTCTTCAGTTCCATCCATTTACCAGGAAATACCATAATTTCATTCTTCTCTAAGACTGAGTAATATTCTGTCATGTATATATACCACAGTTTCTTTATCCATTCATCTATTGAAGGGTATCTAGGTTGGTTCCATAGTTTAGCTATTGTGAATTGAGCTGCTTTATAAACACTGATGTGGCTGTATCACTGTAGTATGCTGTTTTTAAGTCCTTTGGGTATAAACTAAGGAGTGGTAAAACTGGGTCAAATGGTGGATCCATTCCAAGTTTTCTGAGGAATCGCCATACTGCTTTCCAGAGTGGTTGCACTTATTTGCAGTCCCACCAGCAATGTATGAGTGTGTCTTTTTCCCAACATCCTTAAGTTTGGCAGTTTCTTAACCTCAGACTCTCAGTTATCTTAATCTATAAATGGATATATTGCTATTTTAATCATGGAGGTATAAGGTTTGAATAAGGTAACATGTGCAACACACTTAAGAACTTGGTACATCATAGGTATACAATAATCTACTTTGTTAGTTCATTTGTTCACCATTTATATGATACTGCAGTGGGCCAGACCCTGGCTAGACCTTCAGGTTATACTGGTAATCCAAAAACTCCTCTTTCAAGTCTTGGGCAGGAAGCAGTTTTCCCAGACCCAACTTCAGCATATGGGGAAAATATCTCCTTCCAAGAAGGATCTAGAAAAAGGCTCCAGGTCAAGAGGTGGATCTAGATGTTGTCTGAGCAATGCTGTCAAGGGCACAAGCTCTCAAAGTTGCCAAACATTCCTCAATTTAATTCAGGTAATCACACTGTGCCCACTACTATGTGGTAGGCCCTGGGCTAGGTCTTTTGAAGGACACCAAAATGAGTAAGTTGTGGGCCTTGGCCTTTCTGATGGTGCCAACATGACAACCAGTGATTGATGGTGGTAGGACAAAACCTGTCCCTGGGGAAATCTGCAGGAGCGGAAGGGAAAAGTCTCAGCACATCTACTTTCTGAAGCCTGTCATAGGAAAGAGAGGAAAATGTCATTTTTGGGCTCCTTGGAGGCAGAATCATGGCCTATTGTTGAAATCACTGCAAGGCATATTTTGTCTCCTTAAAAGGAACCAAGCTTTCTAATGTCTTCAGGTGTCCAGCAATAGAGCAGGCTGTCAGAGGCAGAGCAAGCTGGAAATGCTCAGGCACAGGCTAGATGAACACCCACAGGGTGTCATAAAGGGGATGCCTGCTTTGGGTGGGAGGCTTGATGGGATGACTTCTGGGCTTCCTAGCAGCTCAGAGATGCCAGGGATTTACGTTTACATTGTCAGGCCCACACAACCTTCCCCTGGATGCCTGCCAGCTTCCTCCCTTTGGGGCTGACCCTGCAACTTACCTCACTCCTTCCTGAGCCTGGCTCCGGAAACTTGCTGTGCCAATTTACAATCCTGAGACCTGCATGTCAGGCTGCTGGGCTACACATGGAGTAGATTCCAGGCTGTGTTTTGGCTGGAAAATTTAGTTTTGTTATTATTCCCGTTCTTTCTGGAAATCTTCCCCCTTTAGGTATGTGTGTTTTCTTTCCTGGATTTGTAGTTTACCCACATTCCATACCATAAAAAGCTACACACACCAGTGTCTGTTATAAACTTCAAAGCTCAGTATTTTGGAAGGTCAATGGTATAGTGGATCAAGAGTTGGGCTGCTAGGGAAAAAAACTTGATTATTTACTCATCAATATTGTCTTGGTCAAGCCAGTTAGTTTCTCTCTCTCTCTCTCTTTTTCTTTTATTTTCTTTCAGTACTGTGGATTGAACCAGGGGCACTCTACCACCCAGCCTTTTTCATTTTTTATTTTGAGACAGTATTTTGTTAAATTGCCCAGGCTGGCCTCAAAGTTGCAACCCTGCTTTAGCCTCCCAAGAATCTGGGATTACAGGTGTGTACCACTATTAAACAGGGTGATAATAAAATATAGCTCATAAAGTAAAACCAGACAGAAAAAACACCCCAAATGCCTAGAATGATCTCTGGAACACTGTTACATTTTCAATAAATATTAAGGATAAATAAGTATAACTACTGTGTCCCTTTACCTAATTTTAATGTTTCAATTTTAGAACTACTTCTTACATCTTTTAAAAATCAGAATAATGTCCACATTGGAAGAGTTCCAGATGTTACCAAATCCAACTTCTGGAAGAACTTTGGGCTTCATCTAGCAACAGAGTTAAAGAGAGGTTCTAGAGATTTTTGCTCTTTTCTGATGCTCGTTAGCCTCTCATGATTTCCCTACTGAATATCAGTTAAAGTTACCTTATTTTTCTGATATATTGCTTTTAAAAATACCAATGCCTGGGCAATGAATTTTGTATATGATACCAAAAACACAGGCAACCAAAGCAAAACTAGACAATTACATCAAGCTAAAAAGTTCTGCACAGCAGACGGAACAACCCACAAAGTGAGAAGGCAGCATGTGGAATGCGAGAAAGTGCACAAAACCATATAGCAGACAAAAGATCAATATCTAAAATGTATCAGGAACACCCACAATTCAATAACAAAATGTGAATAACCCAATTAAAACACGGGTAACTGTTTTAATTGGAGAAACTGAATAGACATTTCTCCAAAGAAGACATACAAATGGTCAACAGATATAATAAATGATGGTCAACATTACTATCATCAGAGAAATGCAAATCAAAACCACAGTGAAGTGTATGCCTGTAATCCCAGTGGCTGGGAGGCTGAGGCAGGAAGATCTTGAGTTCAAAGTCTCAGCAACTTAGTGAGGCCCTAAACAACTTTGTGAGACCCTGTCTCAAAATGAAACATAAAAAAGGGCTGAGGATATGGCTAGTGGTTAAGCACTTCTGTGTTCAATTTCCAGTACCAAAAACAAAAACAGAAACAAAACCCCAACCACTATGAGGTTGCGTGCAGTGACACAGGCCTGTAATTCCAGTGACTCTGGAGGCTGAGGTAGGAATACTGCAAGTTCAAGGACGGCTTTGGCAATTTAGTGATACCCTTAGCAACTTATCTAGACCCTGCCTCAAAATAAAACATTAAAAAAGGACTGTTTGTATTTTGGGTGTCAAAATCATGCCTGGGTTTAATCTCCAATACCAAAAACAAAAACAAAAAAACATTCAAACACCTCCAAAACAAAAACAAACCACAGTGAGATATCACCTCACATTTGGTAGGATGACTGGCTATTTTAAAAAGGATACATTTGATAAGGGTGTGTAGAAAGGGAATCCTTATATGCTGTTGGTAAAAATGGAAATTGTTGTACTCATTATGGAAAAAAGTATGGAGGTTCCACAAATAATTAAAACTAGACCCTCCATATGACCCAGTAACCCCAATGTTGGGTATACATTGAAAGGGGTTAAAATCAGGATCTCAAAGAGATATCTGCATTTCCATGTTCGTTGTGACACTATTTATAATAGTCACGACATGAAAGTAACCTAAATGTTCATCTGTTGATGAATGGATAAAGAAAATGTGGTACACACACACACACACACACACACACACACACACTCTCCAGAGTATTATTGCCCCTTAAAAAAGGACATTTTGTCATTTGAGTCAACTTGGATGAAACTGGAGGACATTATGCTAGTGAAGTAAGCCAGGCACAGCAAGACCAATACTACACGACAGCACATATCTGATGCCTCTAACATAAATCAGACTCATAGAAGCAGAGAACAGAAAGTAGGAAATCCTTCTGGCTAAGAATCAGTTAGTGAGCATTTAGAAACAATGGTCAAAAGTAGTCCCTGCATTTGGATAGTCCTTCAAGGTTTTAGAAATGCTTCCTTTCCTGTTTATACAAGGTAATTAGAGCATATGTTATAACCCCTATGTAAAACAGAGCTGAGAATACAGATCAGAACAAAGGAAAAAACTAATGGTATGTTATACACATTTCAGTAGCAGCTGACCTGAGCTGGAGAGAAGGAGGAATGGTGACATACAGCTTTTCTATATGGAAGATGATTAAATCTTAGAGGTCAGCATAGTGCCTCTAACTAACAGTATTATATTGTATACTTAAGAATTTGCCAAGGGATGGAGTTGGGCCCAGTGGCACTTGCCTGTAATCTCAGTGATTTGGGAAGTTGAGGCAGGAGGATAACAAGTTTGAGGCCCTCCTGGGTAACTGAGTGAGACCCTGTCTCAAATTTTAAAATAGATTGGGGGATGAAACTCAGTGGTAAAGCACCCCTGGACTCAGGACTCAATTCCCAGCACTGAAAGAAAAAAAATTGCAATTTGTTGTTTAAATGATTGAAAACAAGAGAATAGGATTTATAAGCAACTTTCTATCTTGGGATTTTGGAGGTCTCTGGACATGCAGGGACTACTTTTGACCATTGTTTCCAAATGCTCACTAACTGAATCTTACCCAAAAGGGTGTTCTCTCTCTGTTCTCTGCTTCTATGAGTCTGATTTATGTTAGAGGTATCAGATACGTGGTATCGTGTAGTACTGGTCTTGCTGTGCCTGGCCTATTTCACTAGCAAGAGTTATTTCAGGGGTTTAGCAGCTCTGTACTCCCACCTCATTTGGCCCTCCATGACTCTTGAGAAGCAAACACCAGCCCTGAGAGAACCTGGAATGAATGTCTGTTCCCATCGGTCCTACCCATTTACCTCTTGGAATACCAGTTCCAGGGACAGCGCTCTCAACCTGTGTGGTTTGAATTATTTCCAGATGTGCTGTCAAACTTTTTTCAATGTGTATAACATGCAGGTTTTGCTTCAGCTGCAGATCGCACTATTGCAATGGTGCCTGTTGGGGACAGCTCTGAGCTGAGTGGCTGGCATGATGTCATGTGGAGTGGGGTCAGGTGGCTGCAAAGAGGAGTGGTGTGACGCCAATGTGTTCCCAAGAAGTATAGGTGGCAACTCGCCTTTGGACGCTTCTAAGAAAGACTGGTGAAGACAGAGCCAAGTTCAAGTCAACCTTCAAGTGCGATTGGAGAGCACTGAGTGACTATGCAGTTCTGACTGTTCCATTGAAAGAGCTTGCTACACAATAGACTTGCACACATTGTACACATTAATGATTTCAAGTGTGCTGTCCCAATTCCAGAATTTGAAAGTGTACTGTGAACAAAGAAGTCTAAGAGCCATTGTCCTAAGTGTGACATGAACAAAGTATTCCCTGGTGACATAATTTTGTGCAATACTAGGTTGAACAGAGTTCAGCCTATTTCCTCACTGCAGGATTTCTCGGTGCCTTTAAGTGTGCTTACCTATAGTTCTCCCTCAGTAGCCAGGGAGTTTAGTTCCAAGACCTCCACAGATACCAAAATCCATGGATGGTCAAGTTCTTCATACAAAATAGCCCAGTGTTTGCATATAACCTCTGCACATCATCCTGCCTGCATCCTGTGCACATCTCTAAATTACTTACAACTCTTAATACAATGTAAATGCTATGTACATAGTGGTTCTACTGTATTGTGTGAGGAATTGTGACAAGAAAAACAAGTCTGTGTATGTTTAGTAGAAATGCAATTTTTTTCAAATATTTTTGATTCACTGTTGGCTGAATATGGAGGGTTCCAAACATAACTTTCATCCATCTTTTTTGGTCCCAGAAAGTATGTCAGGAACATTTGTGGGGACTAGTGTTCTGAGGAAACATTCTGGCAAAATTGTACCAAAAGGAATTTTCCTTCTCTCTTTTTGTCTTAGGAAAGTACAGAGACTAACATAAAGGTTTGGATCAAATATAAACCTTTAATCCAGAGATTCACCTTTCTTAGTCTCTAGTATGCAACTCAGCTACTCACCTGGAACCTAGCCTTTTTTTTTTTTCATGGTACTGAGTATTGAACCCATGCCTTGCACATGCTTGGTAAGTGTTCTGCTACTGAGCTATATCCCCAGGCCTTTTGAAATTTTATTTTGAGACAAGGTCTTCCTAAATGGCCCAGGCTGGCGATCCTCCTGCCTCAGCCTCCAGAGTAGCTGGAATTGTAGATGTGTGCTGCCATACTGGGTGAACTTAAGCCTTTCTTAGGGTGCTTTCTGAATATATTTGAGAAGCTTCCAAGAGCCTGTTACTCCCTTTATGGAGGAGATTGGAACACTTTTATGGTAAAAAGGAAAAAAAAAAAAAAAAAAAGCAGTAACTCATACTTTGCAGTTGAGCATCTTCTGGGGAGGACTTGGAATCCTTGTTCATATGCGATTATAAATCTATTTTGTTTATAAGGTTGTTTCCAAATACAGCTTCCAGGTTGACCCTGCACAGGACACATTGTATGTTTGAACTGATTTTTCTCCATGTTGCTGGGTATGTGGAGAGCCTTCATCACCCAAATACTACAGGCTCAACTAAATCTTTGGCTAGCATATCATTAGTCTAAGCAAGTCAGTAGTTGGTTTCTCTCTCTCTCTCTCTCTCTCTTTCCTCATTGGTAAAATGAGAGGGTAAGATGGGATGCAACGAACAAAAATATTCACTAAACCTATTTTATGCTAAATGTCATGCTTTAATAATGCAATAATGGATACAATGTATTTTTTATAGATGGAGACAATAAGATAATACAACATGATGTCTGCAAAGTTGCTACAGAGAGCAGGAACTAATTAATTCTGTCTTGAAGATCTTTTAAGATTCCTTCCAGCTCTGGTATTTTTCAATCCTATGCCTTCAGGGTCTTTTCGTCTTGATGCAGTTGGCCCAGAGTCTTCTGATCTCAAACAGCAGTAGTGGAGGTTCAGATGACTGTCATCTGATCTGCTTTTGTCTGCATTCAGTCTGGTATTGACCTCATCTTAGTTCTGCCCTGGGGGACTTTCCTGTCCTTTTCCTCCAAAAGGGGTGATGCTTCTCCTGAACCCAAGTCTTCCCTGGAAGTTTAGGCTGGAGTGGAGTAGAACTGTGGCCTGAACCAGTCTCCATGGGGAAGACGATGGGTCTCTCCTAATGAAAACCTTAGGTTTCCACCACTTTTCACTGCCCAAAGAAAAATAATGGAAGTTCTTCACCCAATAGTTTAACCCCATAGTCTACCACTCCTTGGCTCCTTCTGAGATTTAGAGACCCACCTTTCTCCTCCCAATTCTCACTCCTCTCCCTATCCTCCTTCTCCTCCTTGTTTCCTTCCACATTCCAAGTACCATTTGCTGAGGAGGATTTTAGCAAAAATGAAACCATCAATGCTAATGAGTTGCTAATTTGTTTCAGATAGAAAAACCAGGTCACCATGGTCTGATAATCCCCAGCTGACCCAGGGTGTGAGGAGGACCTTCAGGGACTTCTAGCATACTCTACCCCAACTTGCCCCTTCTCCCTCCTTTAGCAAAATATCCTATTCCACCAGGGACAAAATACCCGGAAGCAGCATTGTTAGGAGCTGCAACCACAGGCCCCCACCCTCTTGTCCTTCCTCACCTTCGTGTCCCCAGGGATACTATAGAAAACAAAGCTTTTGGCTGGAGAGCACCAAGGGTGCTTGGCACAAGGAAGTCTGGAAACCCGGAGTGGAGAGTCCAGGAGTGGAGGGCTGCCCAGCTCTGCTGCCTAGCAATGCTGCCCGGAGGGGCCTTCGCTGGGGTGGATGAGGAGGAGGAATTCCCTCCCACCCCTTCTGAGCACAGTCAGAAATCAGGCCCTGTAATCTCCAGCCTCCCACCCAAGCTCACTGCCTGCCCACTCCCTTCACCTAATCTCAGGAAACCACCTCCTGCCCACTTGACTGAAAGTCTGAGGTCACCCGCCATGTTCTCATGACCTCCCTCCCTGTTGTTTTTCCTTCCTTTTCCTTTTTTCCTTTTCTCTACTTCCTTCCATCTTTTCTTATTCTTTCCTTCCCTCTCCTTCCTTCCTTCTTTCCTTCCTTCCTTCCCAAACACACCCCCTTCCACTGGATTGATTTCTATTCTTCCCTTTCTCTTCCTGGACCGCTCCCCTTGAGGCCTCCACAGTGCCCTTCAGTTTCTCCCTGGCTCCTTCTCCTCTGTCTGACACACAGGCACAGAAGAGCTGCCCCCTGCTGCCTCCACGTTCATTCCTTTGTCCACCTATGTGCCACCCCTCTGGCCACTGACTCTGCTTTTTTAGTAGTTAACCAATAGCCTTCTATCAGCCTTTTATTAAAAAAAAAATCCCATACATCTTCAGGACATTAAAATTTAATAAGCCTTTAAATTATAAAATTAGTATTAAAGTGCCACTTATGAAGAATTCAAGTATCGAAAAAGTGTAGAGAGTAGAAAGTGCAATATCACCAACACCTCTCTTCCCCAGAAATGGCCACTATAAATGGCTTGCTAAAAATTTCTCTATACTGATGCATGGATTTACAAATTTGGGATCAGTTTAACATGTGCTTCTGCAACTGGTATTTTCATTTAACACTATGCTGCAGATGTCTTCCCTTGTTCATCTATTTACATATCCCTCATTTAAAAATATCTAAATGGTATCCTATATAGGGCTCTATCAGACTTTATTTGGCCAATCTTGTTTTAAGGGATATTGAGGTTGTTTCTGTTTATTTACTTGCAAATTCATTCATGTATTCATTTATTTCCATTAAAAACAATGTTGCAATGAATTCCTTGCACATAGATCTTTGCATACCTGAGCTCAGACTAAAGGACATTGCTCATCACTTTGTTTTTGACACTTCCTGTCTCTCCAGCTTCTGAGTTGGTTTCTCTAAACCACTCTCTTTTAGCTCAGAGACGCAGACGCAGGTTCACCTCTTCTTGCTTCTGCCTGGAGTCTCTCCTCCAGAAACAGTCGCTTCCTATTTGCTTTTCTTGAGGAGTCTTTTTTAGAACCCTCCTTCATCTCCCAGCCCTGCCTTCCCTAGTGGCTTCATTACTATGTGTCAGGTCTTGTGCTGGGACGGCATATCATTCCATCCTGTAGCGGTGGGGCGAGGAGTGAACTATTTGCTTTCAGCATTTTAGAAGTGATGAAAA
Organism: Tamias sibiricus; assembly: GCA_025594165.1. Lineage (NCBI taxonomy): Eukaryota > Metazoa > Chordata > Mammalia > Rodentia > Sciuridae > Tamias > Tamias sibiricus. The sequence continues at coordinate 62,855,478 of CM046662.1, forward strand.
CTGAAACTCAGAAAGTTAAAGAACTTGTCCAGCCTGACTGAGTTACTTAAATGCAGGAGCCAGGATTTAATCTCAGGCCTATCTTGCTGTATAATCTGTGACCTTAAATAACCACCATGTTACTTTGCTTCTTGGCTCTGGTACCCATAGGACCCTGCACGGGCACCTACCACTGCATCTGCCAAACTGAGGAGCGGTGACTTCTTCACAAGCCTGTTTCCCTGGAAACTCCCAGATCCTCTATCTTTTCCTTCTCTGAGCCTGTTCTATCCTGGTTTAGAAGGAATGAATCTAAGTTTGCTGAGTGAAGTATCCCAGATTAAGAACCAAACTTCATCACTCCGTAACATAGGCAGTTTGAAGTTTATTTCCTACTAATTATGAAAATAAAATAGTCCCTCCTCCCAGGACACTAATTATCTAAATTAGAAGAGATTCTTTAGATTGGCAGGCAAGTAGAACATAATGGTTTAAGAAACACAAGCTCTGAAGTTGGATACAGGTTTTGATCTGGCTCTGCCACTTATAAGGCAAGTTACTCAAGTTCCATAATCCTTATTTCCCTCAGCTGTAATATGGAGTTAATAATGTGAATTGCCTGCTTAGAGGCCTATGCTGAGGATCAAATGAGATAGAGAAGAGGAAACACTTAGCACAGTGCCTGGCACACAGAATACGCTCAATAAATGCTAGCATTATTGTCCTTAGGATCACTAAGGTAACCACTTCCAGCATTATTTCAAAGCCAACTTAGATCAGGCATTCATTTTCCTGACCACTGTCCAAAACTTTGACTAGGGTGTTTTTTGTTTTTAATTTCTACACAAGGTTTTTTTCTCCCCCTTATTGGTAAAGCAAACCATTTATTGAGTGTCAACCAATTACCAGATTCTTTCTGGCAGCTTCTGGCTGGTCCTTCACCTGTCTGGGTAAGTCTACAACAGGGAAAAAAAGCATTGCTCAGGTTAGAGACCTGGGAGGGCAGACTTTTCTTGTCTTTTGCAGTTTAGAACACTACATGGTTCTCTGGAAAACAGGCTTCTCTTTTTCTGTTCAGACTTCAAGAATTTGTTTTAAAACTGCATTTTCTCACAGAAGTCTGGAGGTTGGGTAGCTTAGAGTCCAAGACTGTGCATTCTTTGTTTTGGGGGGACAAAATGCTGTCCTATACCAGCAGCTCCTGAATAGGAAACATCTGTTTTGTTCTGCTATGCACGTTCCTACCCACATCCAAGGGTTAATTTTGTTTGGAGGGGGTGGGTAATTATTGTTTTGTTTATGCTTTACTGGGTCTTTCCATATTAGGGTAGGACTCCACCCCTAGAAACTGAAACCAAAAACCCCCAAATCACAAAACTCAAATCCCCATGAAATCAAGTAACTTAGTATAGGAAAAAGTCCTGGACTTAACCTACAGCCTTAACCTACAGATTATTTAATTCTGGAACTGTATGTCCTCTGAGAACCATGCCTAACATTTTAACTAAATTCCCCCAAAGGGAGGGAATTCCTTATGAACACCACTTAACCCCCTAGACCCGGGATTGTGTTTCCTGCCCTCTAACTCACACGCCTGCTATTGCAAACTAAGCTCTGCCTCTGCAGCTGACAGGTCTGGAAGGAGAAGGGGAGAGAGGCTCACCTCTCTTTTCTGTGACAGCATGTCTGAGATGGGAGGTAGGTGTGTCCGCACTGTGTGAGGCCCTGGATCATGCAGTGGGGTGCTTGCACCGTCAGGGATGGGGCCTCCTGTGTGCTAAGAACTCTAGCAGCTCAGTCACCAGGGAGCGGCTGGGGGCTGCTTCTCTCCTTGCGGCCCCAGGCTCTGGTTTCTCTGTCAGATGCTCTGTTATCTGAACTGCTCAGACCACTGCTGTAGGGTCAAAGGATGTTGTGGGACAAAAGACCCAAACTCTCACCTTGAGCTCATGGTGTGACCTTGATCAAACTCCTCCCCCTACCTGGGCCACAGTTTCCTCAGTCAAGAGTGGGTCCGAGCTGCCACCAGTTCTGGCATCCTGGGGTCACAGAATCTGTTGTCCAGCCAACCTAGTGACCCAGTTGCAAAGGATGGTGGGAACAGAACTCTTGCTTGAATTCTTGGCCCCTCCTAAAAAACTTGATCAAGGTTGGAGCAACCTGTTTCTCCAGACCTCTGGTGAGGGCTGACTGGGGCCTGCTACTCCTTGGGCAGTGCCACAGAGACATCTGGAATGCACTTATCAGAGAGCATGGGCTGCTGGACCTGACACCTCCACTGTCCAAATTCTGAAAGAGAGAAAACTTGCACAAGAGGTGGAACCCAGAATGAGGTGCTGATCCAATCAGTCTCTTAACTCATGCTCTCAGGAGCTGTTTCCTGAGAGAGTACCTGCCTCTGCTCTTTAAAAGATGTCTTCAGACATTTTGGTCCCTGGCTGATTTTGTCCTCAAAAGGAACTGTGGGAGGGCCCAGGCAGATCTTGGAAGCTTAGTGTTGAGTTACACTGGTGCCTAATGATTTTGAAAGCTATGTAATTAGGGAGATGGTGGCAGGGAGCCTGGAGCTAGGAATCAAATACCTTTGCCACATTTTGGCTGTGTAGACTTGGGTCAGTTGCTTCATCCCTCTGGGTCTCAGTGTTCTCTCTATGACCTCTTCCTGCTCTGATATACCTTGACTCTAAACCCTGAAGACAGAAAACTCTCACCTCAGTTGTAGAACAGGGCCAGATCCACCCTAATTTGTTGTTTGCTAGCCACTTCTCAGGTATGGAGGTTACATTCCCTTCCCAAGTTCCTCCTCTCCGAAGGCTCTTGGGATGCATCCAAGAAAGTAGGTGAATGGCATGGATGCTTGAGGATCAAAGGGGCTTCAAGAATAATCACCCAGCTATTTCAGGAATGCCTCTTACCCCCATTGTTTGGTGGGGGTGCTTGAATGTTGGGAAATCAGCATTTCATAAAAGTCAAGAGTCCTGGCTCTGGAGTTGGGTAAACTTTCTTTTACATCCCAGCCACATCAATCATTTCTGTTCATCCTTAAGCAAAAACTTACCAAGTGTCTATTTTGCACCAAGCTATTTTGTATATATTATCATATTTCATCGTCACAGCCCTGTGAAGCAGGTTTGAATTTTATTGCCATTTCATAGAATAGGAAACTGAAACCCAGAGGGGTGATGTGATTTATCCATGGTCATTTAGCTGCAAGTGGCCAACCTGGGGCTTGAATCCAGGTCTGCTGACTCCAAAGCTGTGGCTGTCACCACTATACTTTATACTCTCCCAGACGTTGTTTTATTTAATTTCCACTTAAGAATCTACAATGCAGGCATTATTGCCTGCACCCTAATCCTAGACATTGAGGGTCTGAGAGTCTAAGTAGTATCACTTGGTCAGGTCACTGAAGGCAGAACCAGGAACAGCGTGGACCTGCTCAAACCTCAAGTCTGTGCTATTGACCGCTTTGTGCTGTCCCTCAACCTCAGCCTTTGAGAAAAACTCCTGTGAGTTTGCCAGTCCACACTATGGATTGGCCAGCATGTCCACTTCTGATGGGGCGATAGAGCAGGCAGACACTGTGCAACCAGATGGAGAAGCCAACGTACCTGTGCACCAGGCACACGAACTTAGGCATTTCCTCGCTCTGAACTTGACCAACCCTGCTTTCCTCACAAGAATCCTTATTGTGGGCATCAGCTGAGAGTGTGGCTATGAGAGGACTTTATAAATTAGAAGGTGATCATAATGGCATTGTCGCCTTTGCAGGCTGCTTCTCTGTTTCTCTCCTTCAGCAAACTGGGTAGTAAATTGCCTTCCAGATTCTCGAGACACACCATTTGTGCCCTGAGCCCTGTGGTCCCACATAAAGGTGGGCTTTACACTCCTTCCCACTCTTTCAGAGATGCCTTAGTCCATGATGTGAGGCGCTTCAGGGACTGCCGCTGTGACAAGTAATCATCCCAGAAAGGAGGGAATGCTACATTCCTGAACAGATTCAGGCATGAGAAGAGAGAACATCTGTAAACAGACAGCCTGGGGCTTAGGAGAGGCAGGAGATGTCATTCATTTTCTGTGCTCTTGTTTTGAAAGTCTGCGGAGGTGCAGCTCCACATCCATCTCCGGATCAGATGGGCTCTGGGAAGCATGCATTTCCACACACCCGTGGCCTCCCTCACCCCAGGGCCTTGCACTCAGACCCCTGACTCCAGCCACAAATCACTTTCTGACTTCACCACTCAGTCCTCTAAGGAATGAGAGGAGAGGAAAACCAGAGGTGCCATCTGCAGGTGGACGGAGGAGCTCTGCATGACCTGGGAGCACCTGAGTTCTTCCTTCTATTTGACGTCTTCCCTCTTGCCCATTCACGCTAAGGGGACACAGGAAGAGGATTTCATTCCTTTCAGGGCTCTGTTTGTGTCTGTTTTAAACCTAAGGGGAAGAAAGAGAAGCAGTCTCACGGGTTCAGGCTTGGGATGAGAGCATTCCTTTACTTAAACAGACTCCAGAGGCTGCCAGAGAGCAGTCAGGAGGGTTGGGAGGCACTGACTGCCTTGGCAGGACAGGAGGGACAGTGGTGCCCACAGTGGCTCCCTTAGGGTTCTCCTCACCTTGACCCCTTTCCCACCCTTGCAGGAGGATGGGAGACATTGACATCCTTCCTATCTAACAATTAGTGGTTGAGATATCCCCTGCTTGTGGTGGTACGAAAAAGTAGCTGTAGTCATGGAAACAAAGAAGACAAACATCCAGAGGATGCTCGGAGAAAGCACCCCAAGGGACAGGCCTTGCAGGGTGAGTTGGAGACCTGGGCTTCAGTTTTTGCCTGGCTACTGGCTCCCATGTGAACTTGGCTTCTCTGGGACTTTATTTTATAAACAGGGTTGGGCAATGGTATGTAAGGTCCAACTAGGCTGACCAATGATCCCCGTTTATCTCAGACCTTCCTGCTTTAGTAATGAAAGTCTCATGTTCAGGACGCCTTGCTTCCAACAGAAAACTCCCCTTCCTGACTGTTCTAGGAACTTCCCTGTGGGGTCTGACCCTTTCCCCTCCATGTTGCAGAAAAAAACTTTTCTCTGGATTAGGACATCCTTGCAAACACTCCTTCTGCTGAACAGCTGTGGACAGAGGTGAGACTCAATATAGCATCACCTAGAAGGGAGGGTGCAAACCCATCAGAACAGACCACACTCCAACCCAGGTTGTTCTGGCCTACTGCTCCCTAGCCCTGGGGAGTATGCAACATCATATTGAGCTGGGCTTCCATCTCCAGGTCTGCAATAATTCCACCTCTTTCTATGGTGATGCCCATGACTTCAGCATCAGCATATCTGTAGGATTGCTTTGCTTCTCCTGATTCTCATTCTCAGACTAAAGGTAGTGACTCCCCAGTTCATTGGTCAGTTTGAGCCTCAGTCCAGTTTCCTATGATTTTTAAAGGTATTCTGCTCTGGAGAGTGCTAAATAAACCCAGAGAATAATTTCTAATGGACTGTCAGAGGAATCTTCATTCACAGAGGAGCCCCTGAAGTGTTTGGGATTGAGGAAGTTCAAAGTTTCAGTTATTGGTCAGCACGTATGTATCACAGGCAGAGAAAAGCAAAAGTCATCTGGTTCCCATGCATCTCCACACACCTGTGGAGCTCATGTCACAGATTTCCCTGGCCTTTATTCTTCCTTCCTTTGGTGTGAGGCTCTCTCCTCATTTGTTTACATCACTTCCTGAGCTCAGGGGTTTGCTTCGAGCACTGTGCTAAAGGTTGGTGAAATAGAAATTGGCTCTAACCCCTACTGTGACCTGGCCATGTGGCAGAGCAGACTGGCTTATGAGCAGCTGCCCTGTGACGTGGTGTGCTGTGACACATCTGTGTGCTGTGTAACTTAAAGGAGGGGCTGATTCCTTCTGCCTGGGGTGATATCTGGGCTGGGCCTGGAAGATGAGGAAGAGTTATAGGTGGGGTTGGGTGGGAGGCAGCCGGTATGTTGAGCGGGGGAAATGGCATGTACAAAGGCACCCCCCCTTCTGTTTATCTCCCTTTGTGACCCACCGTGAGTGACACTGTGGGTGGCAGTAGGTCAGAGATTGCTGGGCAAGAGCCCAAGGCAGGCAGGGTCAGCCTCAGGAGCCTGCCAGGCAGAGGGAGTGCTGGCACATCCTGAGCCTACTTCCTATTTCCCAGAGCAGACCAGAACATACTCCCCCTTTGCCTTCCCATTCCTGAGTGTGTAGGTCTTCTCCAGTGTCAAGGGTTCCGCTCTGACCCTGCCTCCACCCCCTCAGCCCCTCAGCACTCAGTCACCAGTCACTTTGATGGTGCCTTTTCTTGTCCTCTTCCCTCCACACTCCCTTGGTTCCACAGCTTCCACACTGATCCAATCCCAGTCACCATCCCCAAGATTCAGGTCTGTTTCCTCACCAACTTGCGCAGTCTTCCAGATGCATCTTTCCAAAGCAGTTTTGTGGATGGATGCACCTGTTCTGACATCTTTGTGAGCACATTTCTTGAGACCTCACTATCCATTGTGTACAAATGGCCACACTCATCTCCACTTCCCACTGTCTTCCACTTCAGCCTCTCTCTATTGACTCAGGAGCTCGGTCTTCTCCAAAGTGGACTCTAGGGAGTTATGGGAATCCTAAGGCAGTGGTGCTAGAAGTGTGCTCTGAGGCCGTGGCGCTGATCTGTTCATGTTTGCCAATGGTCTGCAACGAGGTCAGCACATACGTGGAGAAAAAGTTCAAATTTCATAGTAATTTGTCATTTCTATTATTTCTAGCAGATATGATTTTTTAAAAAAATTCTACAAACAGGGGCTGGGGTTGTGGCTCAGAGGTAGAGCACTCACCTAGCATGTGTGAGGCACTGGGTTCGATCCTCAGCACTGCATAAAAATAAAATAAAGATATTGTGTCCACCTATAACTAAAAAATAAATATTTAAAAAAATTATACAAACAAGCAACAACAAAAAGCACGTGGTTCTTCATAGACCATTTGGGAAATACTTTCCAAGGTTGTCATTCTCACACACAATCAAGTATGGCCCTTTCTTTTACCTTCACAGCTCCTGAAGCGCTTTTTTGGGGATGGAGCGAGGGGAAATCAATTTCTACTGTGTCTTATTCCACTGTCCAGAATGTTTATATGATAAGCAGCTTGACTTACAGCTGAATTTCAAAAAATGTACCTGTAATTAAAAATATCTTTCTTTTTGACATTATATTGTTATTCAATTTTTAAATATTTTTTCACTATCTTTTTCTTTTTTGGTACCGGGGATTGAACTCAGGGGCACTCGACCACTGGGCCACATCCTCAGCCCCCCCCTTTTTTTGTATTTTATTAGAGACAGGTTCTCACTGAGTTGCTAAGTGCCTCGCCATTGCTGAGGCTGGCTTTGAACCCATGATCCTCCTGCCTCAGCCTCCCAAGTGCTTGGATTACAGGCGTGCTCCACCATGCCAGGCTTCACTATCTTTTTCTAAAGCATTTCCCCCTCTGTTTGGCTCAGCAATTCTTCTAAGGAAAAATAAAACTAAAAGTCAGATGGGTGCAGTGATGCATGCCTGTAATACCATCTTTTGGGATGCTGAAATGGGAGGATCACAAGTTCCAGGCCAGCCTGGGCAACTTAGAGAAACTGTCTCAAAACAAAAAGAAGTAAAAAGGACTGGGAAGATAGTTCAGTGGTAGAGCATCCCTGAGTTTGATCCCCAGTGTAAAGAAATTAAAAATTAAGTTTGTTTAAATATACATTATATCCAATCAAGGGCACTTACTTTCACTGTACAATTTAATGTTTACATTAAATATATCATGTAAATATAAATATACATTTACTATATCACCATCCCAGTTAAGATCAATTGCATCACTGAAGAAAGTTCTTATCACTTGAGAAAATTTGTGTGTGTGTGTGTGTGTGTGTGTGTGTGTGCGCGTGCATGTGCGTACCCCTGTACTGTCAATCTCCATGTCCACCTGCAGCCCCGGGCAACAACCGATCTGCTCCTTGCAGGTTGGTTTGCCTTTTTTGGAGTAGCCTGTGAATGGGACCATCTGGAATGTGCTGCTTGATATCTGGCTGCTTCACTGGCATAATGGTTTTGAGATTCATCCAAAGTGTTTTGTGTATCAGTAGTTCAATCCTTTTAATTGCTGAGAAGCATTCCGTGGCATGGAGCATGATTTGTTTATGTGTTGTTCTGTTGATAGACATCTGTCTGGGCTATTTCCAGTTTTTGGCTACTTGAACAATGTTCTCTGAGCATGCATGTACAAATCTGTTTTGACAAATGTTTTCATTTCCCTTGGGTAAATACCTAGTAGTAGAACTGCTGGGTCATCTGGTAAATATTATGTTTAGCTTTATAAGAAACCAACAATAACACACAGGCCACGTTGCTTTTGATGGGAATCACATGATTTCTAATTAGACCCCAGTTTCAGCTGCACTGGAGAATGGCTACTCATCAAATTGAATATCATATGGAAATTTTTACTTTAGGGTCATGACACAAATGATGTTAGGATCTGTTGTGAGCTGTGTTGCACATAACTGGTGATTTCAACATATTTTAAAACACTGATGTTTGTGGAAGATTTGCCTTGAAAAATAAACATATATGTAGAAAGGGTTCAAACATATCTTTATAAGATGCACATTCTTATTCACTTGTATTCCAATAACTTGTTTTAGCCATTGCTACAATTTATAATAAGTGGCTGTAGAAGTTAGCATCCAGCTTCAGCTGTGTATAACAAAGACCCACACGAACAGTAGCTTAAACTCTCCATGGAAGCAGTTTATGACTAGTCTGGAGCCTCCACAGTCATCTGGAACCCAGGATTCTTGTAGCTCTCTGTCCAACATCTCTGGGATGGCCCATGTCCTCACCATCCTAACTATTATATCCACAGTGCACATCAAGGGGGAAAAAGGACATGCCCTCTGCCTTAAGGACATCTCAGAATTTGACTTCACTACTTTTGCTGACATTGGTAAGAACTTAGTCACATGACTGAGCTTAACTACTGTGGGAAATGTCACATTCCGTCTTAAAATTTGGTGACCATATCATTGAGGAAGAAGTAAGAGTGAGTATTGGGGGATAAGAAACAATTTTTGTCCTTTTAGCCATTATAGAAATATTATTAGCTGTTCGCAAACCATGGTAGTTTCTTAACCCCTACAGAACTTTGGTGGCTAATAGGTAAAGCACAGGGGTGCCACAAAGAGTGTTTATGCCCAGGAATGATGTCTTGTATGTGGCATTAGAAAACAGATTGAGAACATGTCTCGACTTTTACTCTGATGTTCAAGTTCCTCTACAATGTGGACATAACCTCCTTCGAAACTTTCCACACTCTGCTTCCATATTTGAGGGATCTACTTTATCCAAATGGCGCTAAACCTTAATTTTCTTTCCTCTTTGTCATTTGTCATGCTGGTCCTTTCACTTGGGAACCTCCTGTGAACTCCTGGAACCAGGGTTCCCTCTCCAACTCAGGGTTCTTTCCACCTCTAATGCCTGGAATGAATTTTCCCTAGGTGGTATTCAGACAGCCCTCTCCATTTTGCCATTCAGATTTCAGTCTGGATGCTCAGATCAGTTTTCTAACACTGTCTTCCCCACATGCTTACCATACCCTCTACCATGGTCCCCTGCTTTATTCTCTTCACAGTGTTGTTCCTATCTGAAAGCACTTCATTCCTTTACTCCAGGGACTCACCACATGGAACTCATGTGGAGTTCTCTACCATTTCTGCAACTCCCCTAGAATGTTCGAAAAAGCCAAAGCCTGTCAGCTTGTTCCCCACTACGATCTCAGTTCAATGGCTCAAGTTAGAGGCTTGATACCACATTGCTTAAATATGAAATGATGATACTCTCTTCTCCTTCTCTAGAGCTACTTTTGCTTTAAGGCCAGTCCACACCACCAACTTACTCCATGAAGTATCTTTTGATCCTTTCCCTCCTTGCACCGTGGCTCACTTCTCATCATTCAAGCTGAAACTTAAATGCCACTTCCTCAGAAAGCCGTCACTGTTGACCGCAGAGTAGGCAGGTGTCTCCATTACTTTATCCGAGATCCCTGCCCATTTCCTTCAGGGTACTCTTCGTGATTTGTACTTGTATTTACTTACATGACACTTAATTTAAATTTAAAAAAAAATTTTTTTTTTAAAAATTAGTTATACATGACAGTAGAATGCATTTATGCTCTGTGATATACATAGATGGGATATAATTTCTCATTTTTCAAAGTGTGCATGTTGCAGAATCATAATGGTGATATAGTCACATATGTACATACAGTAATAATGTCTGTTTCATTCCACTATTTTTCCCATCCCCACATCTCCTCTCTCCCCTCCCTTCACTTCCCTCTATCTAACCTAAGGTAACGCTGTTTTTCCCTAGTGCCCCCTGCCTTATTGTGAATTAGCATCTACATATTAGAGGAAACATTTGGCTTTTGGTTTTGTGGGATTGGCTTATTTCACTTAGCATGATATTCTCCAACTCCGACCATTTACTGGCAAATGCCAAAATTTCACCCTTCTTTAAAGCTGAGTAATACTCCATTGAGTATATATACCACATTTTCTTTATCCATTCATCTATTGAGGGACACCTAGGGTGGTTCCATAGTCTAGCTATTGTGAATTGACTCTCTCTCTCCTCACTAGAAGTCAAGCTGCAGAGCTGGGGAGGTGGGTCTCCCTGGCTCACCAGGGTATCCCAGGTCCCAGCATGGTGCCTGTATGTAGTAGGTACCCTAGAAATTCATGGATTTCTAGGTCCCTAGAAATTCATGGATTTCTAGGTACCTAGAAATTCATCCCAATGGATGCCTGGGATCTTCTGTGTGTACTACTTACCTAGAGAACAATGATCCTTTCCCACTACCTTCATCTGTTTTTTTAAGTTATAAAATTCAGCATCTAAGTGTCTTATCTCACTCTTATGTAATCTGGCATTCCCAGCCTTAGAAACAGGGATGAGTTCCTCCTTTTCACCTCAATACAATGGACTCCTTTAGACCAAATTTTCTGACTAGATGTTCCAGGAATGTTAATAAGCATTGTAAGGAAATTGGATTCTGAGACCAAAATGTTTGCCTAGAAAGTATGTTAAACCAAAGTCGTTTTGTTTTATTTTTAATCATAGAACTTGAAAGGGATTTCAACATAACATTGAAGACTATAAATCTCCAAGAGGGGAGGTAAAGTAGTCAGCATATCCAGACTTAGTTGAACATTGGACCCTTTATTCTCTTCTGAGTTTCATGTTAGGTATCCTAAATAGTTCATGGTACATACCTTCTTGCCCTCTGGTTGTTCTTTATTTTCTCTTCTGCCTCCTTACATCCTCCTGCTTTCTCGCCAGTTTCCCTTCACTCTGAACCCTCATTTGCAAGGTGTAGGGTGCAGGTGTAACTGTTCAGCCTTGCTTGTCAGAAGCTGCATCCATGGCCTCTAAACCTAAGAATTTGACATAGCCAACCTCAAGAGAGCATGCATACCTCCAAGTCTTATTTCTACTCACAGGGTTAAAAAAGTGAGGTGATAATAATGGCTTTCCTCACAAGTATTTGAGGGGAATGCTATCTAGATTTTAGGGTTTATCCCTGGTTTGGAAGATGGAATTGGCCATCAATCAGGATGGGCAGGATGTTAAACCCACTCTCTGACCTCAGGTAGGGCAATGGGGGTTCAAACCACTCTGCAAGCCCTCCTCAGCATCAGCCTCCTGACATAATAAAAGTGAGTGCCTGCCTGACTCATCCATGAGACATTAGCATCTGACCCAGCAAGATAAGAAATATTTCCTGGCTTACTGTCTGATGTAGTGTCAACGGCACTGGCAGTAGCAGGAAAAGCAAATAATAAAACAAAACAAAAATAATACAAACCAACAAAATGTCACCTAAATTTACCAAGGAAGTCCTCCTACCCCCAGGTTTGGCCAGACTTATTCTATTAAGAGATTTCCAAAACAGCAGAGCCAAGGATAATTTAGAGGTGCCATTGTATAGATAGATAGCAAATCTGAGGTCAGGTGAAGCAACTGTCTGCCCAAGGCCACATGATTTGAGGCTGGGACTGAGCAGGGACTAGCATCAGGCTTCCTGATCCTTAAGCTGCTGCCCTTTTAATTTCATCAATCTGTCTCAGTAGAGGATATTTTTAGTGCATTGTACTTATTAAACAGTTTTATGCTCTCTGACCCTGTTTTAAAAGCTTATGAGTCAAATGTTTTATATCCCTCTGAGAAACATAAATTAAATAGTTTGTGTTCCCTAATTGATCTTACAGGTTTGTTTGGAGATTCAACTCAGTGGTGAAAGAGCATTATAAACTATCTGTAATGCAAGGCAAAGATGGAAGTATTGCCATTATCATGATTCCTTTGAGTGATCAGGGACCACCTCCAAAATTATCGGATAATCTGAGAATGTCAGAGCCAAAAATCTATTGGAGAACCGCCCTATATTATAGGTGTGCAAACCAAGGCCAGAGAGGGACAGGACCATACCTGGGATTGCATTGTGAGTTAGTTAGTTGCAGCGGTGGGTGTAGAACTTGGGCCTCATGTCTTCCACAGTGATACACTTCCCTCTACCACACCGTTCAGTCTGTTGAGAGATCCAGGCCTGAAAGTAAGAAGCTTATTCTAAACTTGTTTTGGTCACTGTGGGGCCAAGCACAGATGAAACGGAATCCCACGGGGATTAGGAAATGCTGTCCTTGGAGCCAGGGGCTATGCGTGGAAGACATTAGGACTCTCCTTGGGAAGAGAACTGAAGCCTTATTTATCTGAGACTTGGCTTCAGGCATATATCCCCAGGCAGCACCCCAAGCTCCTTTTCACACAGCATCCTGTTGCTGAAGAGTGAGGTTTGCATTTTCTCAGAATGTTCCTGCAAGTCCCCAGCAAGTCTCCTAGCTGGGCAGACAGTAGGCTCCCAGGGAGAGGCTGGATCTCCCAGTGTTGTCAACAAACACTGTGGCACACATTCTGGGAGTCTCTCAGCTGCACTGCAGGGGGCCCAGCAGATGGGAGCACTCCTTACTGCAGACATTCAAAAAGGAAAGCTGGCAGGGCCCAGTACTCTCCCTCTGCAAACAGGGAAAACAGCCCAAGGAAGGGAGGTGATTTTCTTGTAACCAGGAATCCCAGTTAATTACAGACCTGTGGAGCTGTCCCAGGCTTCTGGACATCCATTTTTTGGGGGGAGAGGGAGTACCAGGGACTGAACTCAGGGGCACTCGACCACTGAGCCACATCCCCAGCCCCATTTTGTATTTTATTTAGAGACAGGGTCTCACTGAGTTACTTAGCACCTCACTGTTGCTGAGGCTGGCTTCGAACTTGCGATCCTCCTGCCTTAGCCTCCTGAGCTGCTGGGATTACAGGCGTACACCACTGAGCATGACTGGACTTTCAATTCTGTGTTTCAATAAAGAAGTAGTGAATGAGTGCCTACTGTGTGACAGGTGCTGTGCTAAGTGCTTCACCATTCATTCACCCATCAGTACATACTTATGAAGTCCCTAGAACACGTCAGGCACTCTGTGGCCTCTATACCCATAATGACCACCACAGGCAATGACAGCTACAGACAGACAAGAGATTGGGCAGTTTCAATCAAGGTGGTTCTTGTTTTGATGGGGGGAGTTACAGGGTGCTGCTGAAAACATCTAATCTAGCTTGGGGAGGGAAATCACTAATAGAAGCCAGGACCTAAGGCTAAGGAAGAATGATGTGGGTCAAGGGTAGGTGGGCAAACATTCTGGATGGAAAAGTCCTACATGCAAGGCCATACAGACAAGAGCCTGGCATGGCAGGGCTCTGGAGGACATCCGGTGTGGCTGGAGTGGAAGCGATGAAGCTGGAGAGAGAGGCGACAGATCACAAACAGGTGAGCAGTGCAGGCATTTGGATCCCTGAGGACCAGAGACCCAGGGAGGTGTGAGTAGTGGTGTCTAGAAGGAAGAACAATGGGCTGACTTACAAACTGTGGCTGTCCAGCCTCCCTGGGCTTCAGGCAAAGACGGATGACCATTCCCTGAGAAGGTAGAAAGGGGATTTGCGTGTTGGATATAAAGGACCTAGAGGAAGTTACTACAGGGTAGCTGATGCCCGCTAGGCAGGATGAAGCAAGTGCTTGAGCTTCTTGTCTTATTCACTGACTCCTGTCATATCCACAAAATACCATTTTTTTTTTTGAAACATTCATTTCAGAACCACTTCTCAAGCCAGCTTGGAGGCTGCATGATCAGAGCTTCATCCAATATTTGAAGAATTTGAATTTGGGTAGAGAAGAAAGGCTGTATTGGGAGCACCTTGCCAATCTGGCCCAGTTTTTCCTTCTTCCCTTCCCTTCTTTACCTTGCCCTCTCTTCCTCCCCTCTTTCCCACTTTTCTCCCTCCCTTCTTTTCTTCTTTCCTTCCTTTCCCCCCACCTGAAGTAGATATCCCTGACATTGAGGGAAGGTAGCCACAGGTCAGTGAGGGCTTTCCCTCATTGGATCTTTCAATTCTAGAACTTGCTTTTAATTTAAATTTGTATTTTTTTTCCTGTGGTGAAATTCTCTTTTCTCTTTCGTTTCTTTTATTCTAAATTGTTATATGTGACAGCAGAATGCATTATAATTCATATTACACGTATAGAGCACATTTTTACATGTCTCTGGTTGTATACAAAGTATATTCACACCATTCATGTCTTCATACATGAACCCAGGGCAATGATATCCATCTCATTCTACCATCTTTTTGTTGTTGTTGTTTTTTACTCTTTTGCCCCCTCCCTTCCCACTGGCCTTTCTAGTGTTCCTCTAATCCTCCTATGCTCCCCGTCCCAGCCCCACTGCGCATTAGCTTCCTTATATCAGAGAAAACATTCGGCACTTGGATTTTTGGGATTGGCTAACTTCACTTAGCATTCTATTCTCCAACTTCATCCATTTACCTGCAAATGCCATGATTTTATTCTCTCTTATTGCTGAGTAATACTCCATTGTGTATATATACCACATTTTCCTTATCCATTCATCTACTGAAGGGTCTGTGGTGAAATTCTTTAGCTTACCATTTACTTACTTACAAGGATAAATTCACTTTTTTGAAAGTCTTTAATAATTTTAATATATGGACTATCTGTGGATTGGTTTCTAATGTCTATTTTCTTCTTGATCCTGTTTCTGGATATACAGGTGTATTTGGTATGAAAAATGGGAGATTTACTTTCTTTTCTGCAGGTGGGTAGAATAATTCAGTCCAACTTAGACTCAGCTGAGGTGAGGCTAGATTTCAGCCCTTGGCCTGTTTGTTCTTCCTTGGCCTCAGGCCCTGTAGGGGTTCTATGAGAGAACTTAAGGGGTTTATCAGGATCTCCTCAGCCTTGGTTTCTCCTGGATTCTAATTTTTGTTTACCCAGAGTAGTAGCACTGTGGAAACCTCGGCCGAGCTTTTCCAACACTTTCTGCTTGGCTTTCAGCCTTGTACTCTGACAGCTTAAGTTTTGGCAAATGCCCCAAGGGGAAGCATAGAAGGCGGCTCACCTCCTCTTTGGACTCTTATCCCTCACGTCCTTGTTGTAGTCTCCAAACAGGCTTTTTTGTTGGTTTGTTTTCTTTATCCAGCTTTCTAGTTGTTCTTGTGGAAACTCTAGACTTCTAGCACTGAAGACTGGAATGAAGGACACTTCAGCCTGGAAGGCCAGGGGACAGCTACTCTGGCTGGAGAGTTACTGAGTTTTCAGGAGGCCTTTGGGACAGGCTCTTTTGGCCGCTGGTTTGGGTCCCAGGTTTTCCAGAACTTTGCTGTATCACTCTTCTCCAGGTACTTTATTCAGTTTAAGATTTCTCTTACTTGGAGACTTGGGTCCTTGGTGTTGGGGACCAGCAGAAAAGAGGGAGCAGGTAGGAAATTATAGGTTGGTTCTCAGTGAAGTGGTATTGTGTCCATGTGGAGTGTTTAGAAACAGGTAGTCGCCCCCCACCACCGGCCCCCATTTTCTTTGGTTGTCATAATGTCTGGAGAACTACTAGGGTCAGGAATTCTTGGAACAGACCTTCACAATGTCATTTTTTTTTTTTTGTCTAAAATATTATTTTTCCATCAAAGAAGACAGAGCCCTTCTGCTTGAACGCTGGATTCTACTCCCTCAGGTCTTCTCAAGTACCACCCCCCCACCACCAAATTATTCCCTTTCCCTCCTGTAACTCCACTTTTTCCTACTTTATTGGATCATCCCATAAACATATGAATAAGCATGAGCATCTCCAATTAAAAGCAATACAAAATAGAATCCAGAGCTTGACTTTGCTTCCTCCTCTACCTTACCACCTAATTTCTCTGTTCTCTTCCACAGAAAGGAAAACCTTCTTGAAAGTTCATCTGGGATTTTTCTACATTCTCCTCTCAAGTTTGTTCTTCCATCCACCATAGCCAGACTTCAGGCCCCACTATTCTACTGTGCTCTTATCTTATTACTAAGTCCAAATCACTGTCTTTCTTCCCAGTTTACTTGACCTCTTAGTAGTATATATCATGGATCAATATTCACATCTTCTGGAAATGTTTTCTTCCCTGGAATGCTATGAAATCACACCCTTCTGGTTTACTTCTACTCCCCTGTCCATTCCTTCTTAGAGTCCTCTGCTGCCCTCTTCTCCAGTCTCTTGATGTCTGAATCTCCAAGGTCTGTGCTCAGCTTCTCACTCTCCTCTTTTCATCCAGGTGACCTCCATGTTTGGCTCTGTTTTTAATTATCATCCATGGATGAGGGTTTCTAAAAATGACCCCCAGTCTCAACCTCTCCCCTGAACACCACTTAGATCCATTCAATGCTCAATTTCTCAGGCATGTTTAGTGAGCAGCATGAGTTTGATTTTCCAGAATGAGTCTCCTTGCTTCCATCTTCCCATCTCAAACTCACTCTTTCCTGGTTTCCACATTCCCTAAGGTGTCCAAATCAAAAGTTTTGGAGTTGTCATGGTGTCCTTATCTCCTTATTCCTCCTTATCTGATTCATAAGTGAATCTCTCCACATTGTACCTTGAATGCACAACATTTTCCCGAGTTCATGCCACTGTTCTCCCTTGCCTAGATTGAGGAACTAGGTTTTTAATTTTTTTAAAAACAGGTTTCCTTGCTCCCACTGCAATAATCCATTTTCTTTCTTTCTTTCTTCTTCTTCTTCTTTTTTTTTTTTTTTTTTTTTTTTTAGTTGTAGGTGGACACAATACCTTTATTTTATTTATGTGGTACTGAGGATCGAACCCAGGGCCTCACACATGCGAGACAAGCGCTCTACCGCTGAGCCATAGCCCCAGCCCCAATAATTCATTGTCTTCACAGTGTGCAGGGTAACATTCTCAAACCACAGTCAAATCATGTGACTATTCCCACTTGCTCAAAGTTAACGGCTTATCTAAACGCAATTTAGCTAAAAAAATCTAAACTTCTTACCAGAGTTTAGCAAGTCCTGTGTGTTCTGGCTCTTGCCTACCATGCTGACTTCAGCTTGTACCCTCTCTGCATGGCCCCCTCCACCATGCTGACCAACTGTTGCTCCTCAGGCGGGACAAGTACTTTCTCACCTTGGTGCTTTGTCGCTTTTTCCTATTGCCTAAAACACCTCTGCCTTGTCATGTAGATGGTCACACCTTGGCCCTCAGGTCTTAGTTTGAAGATCACTCTTCAGAGAGACTTCAGAGATCATTTAATCTGAAGTAGGCTCCTAGTCGCTCATGTCATCATATTTAATTCTCTAGGTATCACTTGTCACTATCTGGTGTTTTCTTCATTGATGAATTCATTTATACATTTATTTTCTTAGGGTCACTATCCTTAATGAGAATATAGAAAATAGGAGAGCATGACTATGTCTGTCCATCTACAACTGTATGGTCAGTGTCTAATAGAGTGCCTGGCACACAGAAGGGTTTCAATAAATATTCTCAATACGTTAGATATTTGTGAAAAATGCTCCAGGAGATAGAAACCTTGAATTCCATTTGACAGTTCAATAGCAAAAAATTTTCAGATCTTTGTTTTCTTACTTTTTAAAATGAGAGATGCTTCCAAATCTAGTCAGTTACTGTTATGTCTTTGACATCATAGTTTGGGTTTGCTAGTTTCTGAAATTTATTTCTGAAAGTGAAAATAAATATTAGATATTCTTTTACATTTAGCTCTTTGACTCAGGATTATGTCTGTGAAGTCATCTTATTGTTTCATGTAGCCATGGTGCAACTTTTTCATTGCTGTGTTCTATTGGTTTAGAATATGTAAAATATATGTATTTATTTTAAAAATAAATAAGTAAAGTGGTGATGATAGAGAAGAGTGGCTTACCAAACGTGTCTTTAGAAGCTCCCCTTCCCCACCAGAGGTGGCCAAGGAAATGGTTCTTCAGTATCTCCACTTCTTGTCATTCTTTCCTTCAACCAAAATAGTTCCTGGTTTTGCCTACCTCATAGACTGGCATGTAGGAATCTAGGTATTAGATTGGAAAAGGATGTGTTTGCTGTTTAAAAGAGAATGTGATCCTTAAACTCAGCTACTGATGTCAGACATTGGATTTTGAACTCTCCTGCCTTTGAGATGTGACTTGGAGTAACTGAATGAATCACTCTGTGCCTCTATTTCCTCAAATGTATAAATATGAGAGCAACGATATTAGGTTAGGTTAAGTAAGCTAATGCACATTAAATGCTTGTCATAGTCCTTCA
Source organism: Tamias sibiricus (assembly GCA_025594165.1). NCBI lineage: Eukaryota > Metazoa > Chordata > Mammalia > Rodentia > Sciuridae > Tamias > Tamias sibiricus. The sequence goes on from CM046662.1 coordinate 62,874,215, forward strand.
CATATAGTCACATTTCTATAAAAGTTAGCTGCTGTTACTGTTATCATTTTCATTATCATCAATTTCATTTATGTGCCGAAAGTGCTCTGTGCTGTGTTGACCTATTTCATTCTAGGCTTTGTTGCAGTCGCTCAGCCTGGGATCCTGCTCAGTGGAAACTGGATGCTTCCCTAATTCTACTACTAGTCAGGTCTCCTGGCTTGCCCACACCCTTGCACAGGAAATACACCAACCCAAATTTGAATGCCTGAGAAACAGCTGCTCCACCCCTAGCCAGGCCACATTCCTCAAAGAGAAGAGGGAAGGAAAGAGAGGATGACTCTCACCTAAGCTCCTCAAGTACACTATGAGCTGGACACTCCAGAAATATCCAAGGTGGGTTCTGAACCCGTAGGGTCCTCCACGGATGCCTGCAGACAGACACCAAGCTTATTAATTCTATCACAGGATGACCTTGGTCCAGTTTCTTGTTCATCAACACAGGGACTCTGAAATCACTGAACTCCTCTCCCTGCTAGGGAGTTCTTGGGTGGAGTGGTGTGCATTTGCCAACAGGCGGTTGGAGGATGGGAAATCTGGCTAACAATGAGCAAGACTATGAAGATGTTGGGCAGGAAGGTGAGTCTTGTTTGGTGTGACCTGGAGGACCAGGATCCACAGGGGACTACATAGCCACAAAGGAAGTATGCGAGGTCATGGAGAGCAATGTTCCCAGACCTGTACCCAATCTGTAAGAAGAGCGGTAGAGTTATTCTGAGCTGTTCTAGTGTTTGTCTTGCTGTCTGCCTTGGAAACCTCGTTCACCCCGCCCTGGCTTTTTTCAGTTGCAGGCTTCAAATAAACAATCGGGTGAGGTCGTGCCATCAGAAGGCAAGGCACAAGGGTTTGCTGCACTTTTCATCTGAGACTCATTTTAAACACTGATGTGCTTAATGCCTAATGACTTTGGGCAACTTTCCACGATGGGAGTGTTGGCCGGGGTAGTGATGGTGAAGAATGGTGTTGTTTATAGACCAGTTTCCCATCAGTCCTGCCAGGCGTGCAGCATCCTTCAGAAACAAAGGCAGCATCTCACGGGCATCACGTTCCGTCTGTGTCTGGCTGGGAGGGCCATTACCGGGTTTGGACTCCACATTAAAACAATGTGTCAGCTGTCTCTAAGTAGAGACAATGCTGTTGTACAGCCCTCCAGATAAGCGGCAAAGTCTATGTTTAAATCCAGATCCACCCTTCAACTCCACTGTATTATTCAAGATGCTCATACACAGGGCGGGACTGAATCCTAAGCTCCATTACTTCTAGCTCTGGGGACTTGGGCATTTGTAAAACAGGGATAATAGACCCTACCTCACAGAGTTGCTCTGATAACGCATTGAAATATTTAGCACAGCATGTGGCACAGAGCTAGCACTTAGCACCAACTAACTGCTACCAACCCTGCCACTAGCAGAGGAACAGGAAAAGGAAAAATGAGGAGATGAGGATCGAGTTCAGGCACTAAACCCTACCAGAGAAATGTCACCAAACTATGAAATGTGTTCCCTAGGACTTGACTGTTCAGTGCTGTGACATGGAGCCCCATGCGTTCTCTACCACTGGGTCTCCAAACGTATTTTGGTAATGTACTTTATCAGTGAAACAATTTTAAGCTCACATTGTAAATGTTTATTTACTGATTTGTCAGGTACTGAGCATACGGATACACTAATAAAGAAATTATGAAACATGTAAAATGCAATTCTTTAAAATAGAAATGGATAAAGAAAATGTGAGAAAAACACACACACATATATACATGTGTATGTATACACACTCACATATACAATGGAGTATTATTCAGCTATAAAAAAGAATGAAATTATGGTATTTGCTGGTAAATTGATTGAACTGGAAACTATCATGATAAGTAAAATAAGCCAATCCCAAAAAACCAAAGGCTGAATATTCTCTCTGATATGCAGATGCTAACTCACAATAAGCTGGGGTGGTGGGTGGAATAGAAGTTCATTGGATTAGACAAAGGGGAATAATACATTCTACTATCATGTATTACTAATAAGAACAAATAAAAAATAAAAAAAAAAGTTAAAATAGAAATATTAAGAGGATCTCTAATAATTCTTCCTTTTCTTGGGGACATCTGTGTTGGCCTATGGGTGGGACAGGGGCCCTGAGAGAAGCCATTCTATCAGGCTCCTTGTTGTAAGGATCAAGTGAGTCACATCCTTCTTAGAGCAGTTATAGAGCTTTAATTACACTTATCATTGTAGTTGGTTATATCATGCACATACATAAATAATAGTAATGACATAGAAATCTTCTGGAAGTTATCACTCAGCGATAACATATAGAGCTACACTTTGAAGGGTCCATTTATCAAAACCTTGTTGAGAACCTATGCATACTAAATAACACCTACATGTACTAAATGCTAGTAAGAACTGGGGATGGAGATAGATAAAATACAATCCCAGCACTGAGCATCTGGGCTTTTAATCAGGAACACACACACATAGTAAATAAATATAGTATCCTGAAACACATACACTGAAACAAAGTATAAAATTAAGAGCAAGAGGAAGGAGTGGGGCCTTTCCTGGAAGGCTTTCCAGAAGAAGTAATATCTGGTATGGTTCTATTTTTTTTTCTTTTTTCCGTATGGGTCAAGGGGATTGAACCCAGGAGCACACCACAACTGAATTACATCTCCATCCTTTCTATTTTTTATTTTGAGACAGGGTCTCACTAAGTTGCCCAGGCTGGCCTTGAACTTGCAACCCTCCTGCTTCAACCTCCTGAGTAGCTGGGATTACAGGTGTATGCCACCATACCTAGCAGGTATGATTCTAAAAAATAAATAAATATGCAATAGGTAGATAAAATAGAAAGACTGGCTGAAAGGCACAGAGGTGTGAAAGGGGCTCCCCATTCAGTATGCTGAACATCCCTACATGCTGCTGGGATGTTTGACATGCTGTTGTGATTAGATTCTGAGGGGGGAAGGAGGTCAGAGCTGATCTTGAACAAGATGGTCAAGCACCACATCATGGGCCTTGTGTTTCTTGATTAAGTTTGGACTGAAACCCTAGAAGGAGGATACATTAAAGGTTAGAGGCAGGGGAATGGCATGGTCACATGTTCATGTTAGAAGGATGCCTCTGACTGCTCTGTGAGGCATGAAGCTGGGAGGCCAGGGTCTCCTGGGAGTCCAGGAGAGAGGGGACGTGAGGCTGAATTGACTCCACAGAGGGACAGTGATGCTGAAGGAGTTCAAATAAATTGGAACTTAGTAGTACATCTTGGAATATACACAGCTCTTTCTGAGTCCTTCTGTCTTTAATTGTACAGGAGATTAAGTGAAGCTTCTTATTCCTGAGAGGCAGTGAGACTTGATAAGAGAGTTTCCAAGACAAAGGTCTAAAGATACCAATTCCTCTTTTTCCCAGCAAGACTCTCCTAAGGTCACTGAAACAATTTCCCCAAATCCTCAATTCTAACAGGGATTCCAGCCTATCAGATCACCAAGGCTGATGGGCCACCTCTGCATCTCCTACCATTTTCTAATGTAGAAGAATGGCTCTTGGATTGGTCTGGCTTTGTCTACCAGGGAAGGTTCAACACTGAGCACCCCAACACCCAGAACCAGCCTCTTTTGCTATGTGAAGACCCCCATTTCTAAATTAATTTAGGTCATTCTATTTATGGAATTCCAAGATTTGGAAATAGTAGACACAAATCTAGATATTTAACTATTTTCAGATCCCCAATTTTTTCTCAAATTTACTTCATCGCTTGATGTCAATTTTTTAAATCTCTCGTATAGCAAATATATAGAAAAGATGCAGATTATGTAAGTGAAATTTTATGAAGTTATAGCACTTATATACCCAGAACTCAGATTAACAAATAGAAAAGTACTAGCACTTCAGAAGACCCTCCATTGTTCTTTCCAAAAACTTCCCTCCCCAAGCCTAATCAGTGTTCTACAGATTTTTTTTTTTGCCTGATTCAAGCTTTGTAATTCATTCATTTGCATTGTATTAGTTTTTATTTTTGTGTAGGACCTGAATACGCCACAGGTTGTTTCTATCCTTAAACGGGATTTGAGTAATTTTCAGTTGGAAACTGTTACACGTAGAGCTGCTATGAACATTTCTGTAGGTGTCTTCTGGGGCTTACATATGTGCTTTTGGGTTCATTTTATGTCCAGGATCATAGGGCGTGCACACATTGCTGGAGGAGTGTAATATTGCTAACCAGGTTTCTAAAGCAATCTCATAGATTTAATCCCATCAGCAGTTTGAGAGTTCCAATTGATCCACACCCTTACTAATACATAAAATTGTCTTTTTTTTTTTTTTTTTCGTTTTACTCTTTCTGGTGAATATATGATGGTATCACATTATGATGTAATTTGCATTTCTCTGATGACTAATAAAATAGATAATGACTACTTTATTCATCTTTTCATCTCAATTTCTACCCCTTTTCACTGCCCCTTAGTTTGACCCAATTTATGATCAACCCTAACTTCTCCATGAATTCTACTCTATAAAGTAACCAATATCCCAGTCAGCTGTAACATAATATCTGCTCTTTTCCAGTTTTCTCTAGCAAGGCATCAGTTTGTGCTCCTTCAAATGCAAAGGCATCAACTCAAATAAAAGTAGCTTATGTTAATAAAAAAGGAAAGAAAATTCTTTAGCTTCTATAACTGGACAATCTTGTGCAATGCCTCAGATATAGCTTGATTTAGGGCTCATAGAGTGCATCACCTTCTGTTTTTTTCTCTTTCCAAATGCTATGTTGGCTCTAGATGTCTTGATGTGTGGTGCCTGCCATGGTTCCAGCTTTGCATAGGTATATGGTTAAGTTCAAAGCAAAAGAGAGACTCTTTCTCCAAACTTAAACAAACAACAAACCCTAAAATTGATTTTTATTTGCTCTGATTGGCCTGTTTGTGTTGTGTGCCAGTCTTGAAACCACTTTCCTTGGAGATTGGCTTGAACCTGGGTAATGTGTCTAGCCTTGGGAGGAGGTGGACTGTATCATCTCTGCTCAAATCAGATGGTTTAGTTGAGGCAGGTTGATTTTTCAGAAGTAACATGCAGTAAAATTACCCAGAGAGTGAAAAAATGCTGGAAAGCAAATTTAGCAATTGTCTAGTATGCTCAATGAGCCGGCTCCAAGGACAGAAAGCTTGGAGTTATTATTGAGTTTTCCTTCTCTTTCAGTGTCCTCATCCATCAGCTATGACTACTCATCAATTCTACATCCTCAGTGACTCCCTAATCTATCCATGTTGTCAATATTGTAACCAATCTAGTTCAGGTGATCATTCTTTGCCTCTTAAAATAGTTTTTTTCCCCCTATCCTTCCTCTCTAAACTCTAAAACCAATGACAATAATACATAAAACGTTTTTAGGGCTTACTAAATAACCCAACGCTGTGCAAAGCACTTTTCACTATCTCTTTCTGTTTTCAGAGCAACTCTGAAAACAGAGCAACTCCATGATTTGGCACTTGTTAACCAACCCAGTACCCAATTTACTATAATATTTACCTATACACATAATATTAAGTTAATATTAAGTAAGTAACTTTGATAGTTCCCATGGTATATAATAGAAAACTATAATTAGAAGCTAACTTCTCCATACTCAAATTTCTTTAATGGCTTCTTTTTTCCATATATTTCTCATATCTATTATTATGTAACAAACAATTCCAAAATTTATTGTCTTAAAACCAATAGCAAACATTTATTTACATCAAAAATCTATAATTTAGGCCAGGATTGGGAGGGAAGACTTAGCTCTGTTTCTTTCAGTAGCAGCTGAAGTGCCCTGACTAGGTGTTGGAGAATCCACTTCCAAGGTGGCTCACTCATGATTGACAAGCTAGTGCTGGCTACTGTTTGCAAGCTCAGCTAGGGCTTAGAGTCAGGGATCTCAGTTCTGGCTTCTTCATAAGGATTTCTCCATAGGTTGTTTTGTGCTTCCTCACAGCATGGTGACTAGGTTCCAAAGTGTCCCAAAAGACAGGAAGCCATTTCTTAAGACATGAGCTCAGAATCTGGCAGAGTAGCACAGAGCCCAGATTCAAAGAGAAAGCCAGAAAACACCTCTCGATGTGAGGAATATCAAATAATTTTTGGATCAAGCCTTAAAACTGCTGCCTTCTAACTATAAAAATCCATAAAATAGACTGAAGGCTTTCCATGGTTTGGCACTTAATAACCAACCCAGTACCAAATTCATTATAATATTTACTTATACACATAATATTGTAATTTTATGCACCTGTGCATGATTTTATAATATCTACCTTGTTTTCCCTCAATTTTTATAATGTAATATGTTTTCCCTCACCTCAGGGTCATGGTACCTGCTATTTGTACCTGCCTGGAATGCTTTTGCTGTCTTTACCTGCTCTTTCAAATCTCAAAAGGAAAGTTCTCTTCCAATGTTAGTCTAGCTTAAGTTCTTCTATTTTAAGGCCTCATACAAAATTTGGCACATAATAGTGCATCATATATATGTTTTGACAGAAGAAATGATTGACAGGATGGGAAAATCCCTATCCCTTCAGTCTGAAACACTCTTTCCCTCTCCGTGTCATCTTATGCTAAACCTCAACCCCACTCAACTTCTAGCCTCAGATGGATGAGTTCCAGCTCTTGCAGGAATTCAGGTCTTCTTTTTATTTATCTGTTCTTTTTAGATATGCGTGCAGTACAGAGTGTATGTTGACATATTATACATACATGGAGTATAACTTATTCTAATTAGGATCCCATCCTTGTGGTTGTACACGATGTGGAGATTCCCTGGTTGGCTATTGATATATGAACACAGGAAAGTTACATCCCATTTATTCTACTGTCTTTTCAGGTCTTCTTAAAATACTAGCTCCTGAGAGAGGTGACAATTTTCCCGAGGATCTACCCAGAATAAACACTCAGCCTCAGGACTCACTGGCTCAGTGCTTGCATGAATGGAAAGTCTTGGGAGCTTGTTTTCATGGAACCTTTGTCTAATGGTTACAGTATTCCTATCAGTTATGTCATGATTTGTTTTGAAACCCTTGGATAATACACATAATGTTTCTCTGACTCACAATTCTTTATGTTCTTAGAAAACAGGAAACAGATGTCCTCAGGATCGGCAGAGTAAAGTTGAATTTTAATAGGTAGAGGGTACACTATGAGCAAAGGCTAAGAGGGCTGGACATGCTCCCGTTGTCCACTGGGCAAGACTTGACTGTCACCATGCCATAGCCTGCAATACGCTTCTGGCCAGGAAAAGAGACAGATTTTATTGTGGTAACACATGGGACAACAAGCCACAGGCCTGGTTTACCACCATTGGAGACTGTGGTTCAGCCTCCTTGGGAATTGTTTTTTTTTACCTATTTTTTTGGTATTGGGGAGTGAATCCAGGGGCACTTAACCACTGAAACACACCCCCATACCTTTTTTGTATTTTATTTAGAGAAAGGGTCTCACTGAGTTACTTAATGCCTTGCTAAGTTGCTGAGGCTGGCTTTGAAGTTGCGATCCTCCTGTCTCAGCCTTCTGAGCCACTGGGATTACAGGCATGCGCCACCAGACCTGGCTTTTCTTACCTATTAAACTAGAGCTCTAAGATAAAATGGTCCACTCCAATTTCAGCAGTTGGTGATTCTGACCAAGAATAGCATAGAGATTGACTGCTCCACCTCTGTAGGCAAACAAACCAGGGTGTGGTTTCTGGTTTTGTCTCCTTTGAACTATAGCAAGTGACCTATAGCAAGTTACTTTACCTCCTTAAGTCTCACTAATTATTATTATTATTATTTTTTAAAACCTGTAGTCTGGGAAAAAATAATAGTTCTTCCCTTATACAGCTGTTTTGAGAATTTAAATGAGATAAGCTGTACAACGGTTAGGTTACTGTGAGTATCTAATTAATTAAATAATTCAACCATTACTGAGAACTTCTTACAAGAGGATGTGGTCCTGTGGAGTGGTTAGAGTCTTGACTTTGGGATCAGATAATTCATGAGCTTAAAGGCTGATTTTATTATCTATTATCTTTGTGACTTGGGCAAGTGACTTTCTGAACTTTGGTTTTCTCATCGCTAAGAAAAGATGAGACCCACGTCTCACATAGGTTGTTATGATCATTAAATAAGAATGCATAAAATCGGTTTCACAATGTCTATCATACAAGATGCTCCGTAAGGACAAATCGTGTTTTGGGGCTAGGAGTGTAGCTCAATGGTAGAACATGTGCTTAGCATGTGCAAGGCCCTGGGTTCAATCCCCAACACCAAAACAATTTGCATCTTGGAAATTATTATTATAAATAATTATTTTGGAAATTATTATTATAAATAATTATTTTCTTCAGGGAATAACCTATAGATGACTTTGGTTAGAGTGTAACGAGCCAGAGGAATGCTGGGAGATGTTTGGAGACAATAGACTGAGACCATATGTGGTGGCTCTTGTACGCACAGATGAGGATTTTGAATTTTTCCCATTGGTTATAATGGGTCACTGAAGAAGTTCATGTTTTACCCAATAATAATAATAATAATAATAATTTCAATGGGTAATAGGGAAGATATTGGAGAAAAGATATAGTGGAAATGAAGGGACTTATTCACTTATCCATTCATCCATTCCGTCAATTATCTAACAATTATGGAGCCCCCATATACCAGGCACTATTAGTAAGGGTGGAGAAAAGGACAAATAATTAAGTAAAATCTAAAGTGTAACAAGTACTAGAATAGAGAAGTACATCAGTAAGTGTCTAACTCAGATTTTTTGAGGGAGCCAAATGTGTTCCAGAATTAAGTGATGTTTAAACAGAGACCTGAAGTATAATGAAGGGGGAAAACTTTTCAGGTGAAGAACTGTCAAATGCAAAAAAGGCCAGAGAGAGCAGGGCTGGTGAAGAGCTTGGAAGACATTCAGTCTTGAAGACGAGAGTCAAGGAGAAACTTGATGAGGATGGAGACATGGGGATAGAGACAAGGGGATCAATGAACATGTCACAGTAGCCATAAAGCCTATGGTATATGAGAAAGGGGCGGTGTGGGAAGGTAAGTGGAGGCACAGGTGCCTCTGACCTGACACCCCTTCCCACGTCACCAAACCATACTCTACTTTGTCTTCTACTTCTCATGGGCATCTGCTGGAATTTGCTGTGTTGACTTGATTTAGTTGTGAACTATGCGTGGTTTCCTTTATGTCCTAGCCTGGAGCAGGACCAAAGAGGAACTTGTAGAAGATATGCTGAGGGCAGAAGTGAAGCAGTGGCCATTGTTACCCTCTGAAGGTCATTGTGTTCAGATGCAGTGACAGGCTCAGTGGTGGCTGGTGGGTCCTGGCACTTCCAGCTTTTTCCTCTTGACAACCAGCAGCTCCAGGCCCCACAACTCGCCTGTGGCATCTTCCCTTTGCCCCACTTTGGTGGCTGTATCTGCTTGACTTGTCAGCTTTACTGTGACTCCTTTGTTGACTCTTCAAAGCCCTTCCAGAACTCCAGTTTCTCCCAGAATTGTGTAATGTCTAATTCTTATCATAACTCTTATTCCATAGCAGTGAAGCTACCCTGACTGAATCTGACTGATACAAGGCTCATAAAATCCTAAGTAGCTTGGATTTCACTTATCCTTGAGTATTCCTGGTATGCTTAGGCAGTCAAGGAAGGGCTGACATTGGTGTTTCTTCCTCCTAAGGAGAGACATAGATCATCATCTTATTTAGTTTAGAACCAAATAAAGATATTTGCTTGAGACTCTGCCTACTTTCCTTCCTTTAACCCAGTACATCAAAACATGGGAAATGATAAGCCAGATGACTAAACAACAGCATAAAAGGGGGAAAGAAGCAAGAATGTTCCAAGAAGAGGAACAGGACGTGCAAAGATCCAGGGGTCACAACGCCCCCTTGTCTGCCTTAGGCTTCATGGAAATTCAGTGAGATCACGAGCATGAGGCACTTAGTAAATGCTAAAAAGCTGTGCATATATGAACTCAAAATGGGAAGACCATTAGTAAGAAGGACTTTCTGCTTTCTATTCTTCAGTAGTCCTCTGGGATACGCAGTTCACCTCTGTGCTTCAGGCTTTGGACAACTACAATTTCAAAGAACATGTTTTATATGGTTAGTGCCAGTAAGGCCTAGAGCATTTGGCTCTGAGAATACAATTGTCTGCTCTTGAGCCATTAGGGGAAAAGAACTGAGAGTACCTACAGACCAGTTTTTTCTGATTTCATGCCAGAATTTTTCTAGAATAGAAGTATGCTCACAACATAAGAATTATCTCAATTTTTTTGCCCCCATTCTTTTTAATTTGTTTTTTTCCTCCCCTGTCCCTGGGGTAAGAGAGGGGTAAATACCTTTAAGAATATAACTCTAGCACTTACTTGCTATGTGAATGTGGGCAAGTTACTTTAATTCTCTGCCTCTCAATTTCTGCATCTATAAAGTGGGATGATGATGTATCTCATGGGGTTGTGGGGATTAAATGAGTTATGTGTGAAGTCTTTAGTACTGATGCCCTTATAATCAAAGTAATAATTTTATTACTTTATTGAATCAAAATATTAATTATTAGTTTCTTTGTTGTCCAAGTCAAATATGTGAGGTTTTCTATACAATAGTTTTTGTGTGTGTGTGTGTGTGTGTGTGTGTGTGTGTGTGTTTTGTTTTTTGGTACCAGGGATTGAACCCAGGGGCACTTAACCACTTTTAAAATACTTTATTTAGAGTCAGGGTCTTGCTGAGTTGCTTAGGTCCTCACTAAATTGCTGAGGCTGGCTTTGAACTTGTGATCCTCCTGCCTCAGCCTCCCTAGCCACTGAGATTACAGACATATACCACCATGCTTGGCTTAATGGTTCTTGATTAGTTACAAGGACCCGTACCTGCACTAGCATGGACAAATGATGCCGATTAGTCCATGTGTCTAGTTCTATTCTCACCTGTGAGGTGAGAAGGAGTGTTGCTGTCAGAAGCGATTGCCACTTGGAGCAATGAAGCCGGGGAAGAAGTTTAAAAGCAAACTGGAAACAAACAGGCTTTCTATTGTGATAACTTCTCTCTCCGGCTCCAACAACGACTCTAACATGCACCACACACCACCAAAAAAACCCACAAAAAAATGGCGCCGACCAGATCTGATCTCGGCTCAAGTCCCATGAGATCCCGGGCCAAATCCCGTGAGACCACGAAAGGCGGCAATGTCCAAATATCACTGTGGCCCGCAGCCAACCGCAATCTCAGCCATCTCCCCAATCAGGGATCCTGCAAAGGAGCCAGTATTTCACACTGCTCCTCCTCTCTTTTTGCCTTTACAACCAACCTTTCGTGTACTATTTCTGTTTCTCTCCTACTTACCTGTTGGTCTGCTGCCCTGAAGTCTGGCTTCTGCCCTTACCCTGCCACTGAAGCTGCCTTCCCAGAGGTGACCAGCAGCTTCCTGTTTCTAAATCCAGTGAGCACTTCTCTGCCTGCTGGCCGCTTCTGCTTTCTGGAATCACTCTCTGCAGGCTTCCCCAATATCACACTCTTCCTCTGTGGGCATTTACTTTCTATCTTTCTGGCTGCTGCTCATTCTATTTTGGTCAGTCTTATTCTTCTGCATAGACATTATGTATTCTTCAGGTTGTACACTAACCCTTCTCGTCTCCCAGTGGAATTCATCCATTTCCAAGGCTCAGTAGTTGGTCACGTGGAGCCAGCCCAGCTTCTTCTCTTAAGATTCGGATTATTCTGTCTTCTTACCATTGTCATCTAATGTCACAAACCCAGTGTGCCCTATAGTGAACTTTTCTCAAGTCACTCCACAAAATGACAGCCCCTCCTTTCCCCTCTCTCAGTGACTGGCATCTAGGTTGGCACAATATTTGAGAATCGTTTTGGTCTTACTCTGCCTTTCTCTGCTCATCTCTAACAGTCTCTACATCTGTCAGCTTTACTTCCAAAGGATCTCTGGGACCAGACATTTCTTCTCTCTCCTTGCTTCTCCCATCTGTCTGGCTTGCACCCTCATCATCTATCTTCTGATCAGCAGCTATAGCCTCCATATTGGCCTCCTGGCCTTCCGTTTTTATTCTTCCAAAACATTTTCCACCAAGCATCCAGTGCAGGAGCCCTGTTTGCGGAGATAGCTAAGATTGCGGTTGACTATTGGGCCATAGACATTTTTGGGCATTTCCGCTTTCCGCAGTCTCACGGGATCTCGCGGGACTTGGTCGAGGCTCTCGAGAGATTTGAACGGTGACTCAGCAGATCGAGCGAGCGCCATTGCTGCTCGGGCGCATGGGAAGAGACCAGAGGGAGAAAAGACAGCGTTATCGCTATTGTGTAGATATATTGTAGTTTCTTGTAAGATTAAAGAATATTTTCGTCTCCATCCTGTCTCCGGACTCCTTCCCGCGGCACTGCCATTCCAGGCTGCAATCCTTTTCCGGCGACAACAGTTGGTGGCCTGTACGGGGAATTCAGCATGGCAGGTAAGAACTGAGAAACCTCGCAGGAGTCTCTAGTCAGAGCGGTTTAAAATGGGTTCGAAAATATCTAAGACCCAAGTGTACGAGGCTCTTGATGAATTCTTTGATATAGATGAGTCTGTCGTTAGCGAGGAGGATTTAGAAAACAGTGAAGGCGATCATGAAAGCGTAGATTCCGCTGAGTCAACTAAGACCAGTAAGGAGAGTATTAGAAGCGTCCCCAAAATGACAAAGATCCGAGCTGCTAAAGCTATTCAAGATTTATTAGAGATACTTCAAGGATACATGGTCTCAATTGAACCTGGGACTCGGGATGTTACTGAGTCAGTTAGGACCAATGAGAGTAGTAGTAGTGAGGAGGAATTAACTAAAGGTGATTTTGAGAAAATGAACAAAAGGAAATTAAGGAAGACCAAGATAAGGGATCATCAAGTGGAGGAACTTGTGTCCTCTACTCCCCCATGGGTGAAATCGATTACAGAAAATATGAAGGGTATCACTAGGCGTTTGCATACCCTAGAAACAGAAATAAAAAGTCTTTCTGAGTGCTTATGTGCTCTCGAGGGTAACTCACAGATACGTTGGGAACTGCCAGTATTTGAATATGGAAATGGACGGAGGGACCACCAGCCAGTAGATTTCAAAACAATAAAAAATCTCAAAGAGGCAGTAATGACTTATGGACCCCAAGCTCCTTTCACGTTGAGTATACTGGAGTCCCTTAACACCTTTAGCTTAACCCCCGCAGACTGGAAACGTCTATGTAAAGCAACATTAAGTGGGGGACAATACTTGATTTGGCGATCGCAATTTCAAGAACTTTGTATAGAAACAGCTAAAAGAAATGCAGATGCGGGGTTTGGAGACCATAATATAGAAATGCTCACAGGAGAAGGGCAATTTGCAGACGTACAGGATCAAAAATATTATACCCCAGGAGTATATGCTCAGATAAACGCAGCTGCCTTAAAGGCATGGAAAACTGTACAAGGACCTGGGGATCTACAAGGTAGCTTGTCCAAAGTAATTCAAGGACCTAATGAACCATATGCTGAATTTGCTGATCGACTTTTGAGAACTGCAGGTAGAGTTTTTGGAGACATTGATCAAGTTATGCCATTAGTTGTCCAATTAGCATACGAAAATGCTAATAAGTATTGCCAGGAAGCCATCAGGCCATGGAAAAAATAAAAAGGATCTTTCCATATATATACAATTATGTAAAGATATAAATGATGCCTTTGTCACAGGGAATATGATTGCAGCAGCTGTGAGAGATGCTGCCCCTCAAAATTTTACAAGAGCTCAACATAGACATTATAATCAATCAGGATATTCTAGGCAAAATTATCATAATCAATCAGGCTATTCTAGGCAAAATCCTAAAAGAGAAATAAGACCAAATTCATACCGTGCTCCAGGTTGCTGCCCCAGGTGTAAGAAAGGAAATCATTGGGCCAATAAATGCTATTCAAAATTTGACATCCATGGAAATCCTTTATTCAGGAATTCAAAAAACGGGGCAAGGGGCCCAATGCCCCGGGGCCCACAAATGTACGAGGCATTGGAGGAGGAGTATCCTCAAGCATCCACTCAGATGCTTCCCCGACACAATCCCTATTACCCATCCACTCCCTCGCCAGAGGAACAGGAGGAAATGCAGGATTAGACCTCTGTTCCACCGCCCGAATAGTGTTAACACCTGAAATGGGGGTTCAACTGATTCCCACAGGAGTCAGGGGACCTCTTCCCTCAGGGACTGTAGGACTTATTATCGGGCGAAGTCCTGAGAGCTTATTAGGTTTGCAAGTGACCCCAGGCGTAATAAACTCAGACTATAAAGGGGAAATAAAAATAATGCTTAGCTCACCCCAAAGTATAAGTTCTATTAATCAGGGAGATAGAATTGCTCAGTTGCTCCTCTTTCCAAATTTACATAAGTCATTTAAAATGAATATGCCTCTAAATAGGAACAATAGAGGATTTTGTTCCACTGATTCGAAACCCATGGTTTGCTGGGTTCGGGACTGTACAAGGAGGCCTATGTGTAAAATAAGAATCCAAGGAATAGAAATGGAGGGTCTTATAGATACTGGAGCTGATTCTTCCATCATTAATTTACGTCAATGGCCCAAACACTGGCCTCTGCAAAAAGCTTCAACCAGTTTAAGAGGCTTGGGATATAATAACCTCCCAGAAAAAAGTGCGGTAATTTTAAAATGGGAGGATGATGAAGGACATAAAGGCACGTTTCAGCCTTATGTTTTACCTAATCTACCGGTTACTTTATGGGGAAGAGATATTTTACAACAAATGGGAGTACACCTTGCAACCAAACCTGCAGGTGTTAAATGTAAAAATCTACAGAGTAATCTTAACCCTATAAGAAATCATCAAAAAGTACAGGGTAAGCTTAACCCTAAAAGAAATCATTATCATATAGGAAAAAGACATTTTTCTTCGGGGCCACTGAGAAAATAATTCTGAAAATACCATGGCTTTCTGATAAGCCAGTGTGGGTCCCTCAGTGGCCCCTATCTAAAGAGAAATTACAAGCGGCCCACCTACTAGTTCAGGAACAATTAGAAGCAGGACATATAGAACCTTCCACCTCTCCCTGGAATTCCCCCATATTTGTTTTTTTTTTTTTTTTTAATTTTTTTATTATTTATTTACTTATTCATCATGCACAAGTATAGTATCTTTTTACATACAACTGCTTGTATACAAAGTATATAAGTACCATTCAGATCTTCAATCATGCATTTAGGTTAATGATATCCATCTCATTCAATCACCAATTTTTTTCCAACCCCCCCCCCTTACTCCCTCCCTCCCCTCCCTTTCCGTTGACCATTCTAGTGTTCCTCTGATCCTATGTACCCCCTTCCAACAACTCTGTGAACCAGCCTCCTTATATCAGAGAAAACATTCGGTACTTGGATTTTTGAGATTGACTAATTTCACTTAGCATTATATTCTCCAACTTCATCCATTTACCTGCAAATGCCATTATTTTATTCTCTCTTATTGCTGAGTAAAATTCCATTTTGTATATATACCATATTTTCTTTATCCACTCATCTACTGAGGGGCATCTAGGTTGGTTCCATAACCTAGCTATTGTGAATTGTGCTGCTATAAACATTGAAGTGGCTGTGTCACTGTAATATGCTGTTTTTAAGTCTTTTGGGAATAGACCCAGGAGTGGGATGGCTGGGTCATAGGGTGGTTCCATTCCCATTTTCCCAAGAAATCTCCATACTGCTTTCCATAGCGGTTGCACCATTTTGCAGTCCCACCAGCAATGTATGAGTGTGCCTTTTTCCCCACATCCTCTCCAACATTTATTGTTGTTTGTGTTCTTGATAGCTGCCATTCTGACTGGGGTGAAATGAAATCTTAGAGTAGTTTTGATTTGCATTTCTCTAATTGCCAGTGATGTTGAGCATTTTTTCATGTATTTGTTGATTAATCGTGTATCTTCTTCTGAGAAGCGTCTTTTCAATTCCTTAGCCCATTTATTGATTGGGTTATTTGCTTTTTTTGGTGTTAAGTTTTTTTAGTTCTATATACATTCTAGAAATTAGTGCTCTATCTGATGTGCATGTATTAAATATTTGTTCCCAATTAGTTGGCTCTCTATTCACCTCACTGATTGTTTCTCCCATATTTGTGATCAAGAAAAAATCAGGAAAATGGCGATTATTACATGATCTTAGACAAATTAATAAAACCATGCAAGTCATGGGCCCTACTCAACCTGGACTTCCGAATCCTATAGCTATTCCAAAAAATTTCCATGTTATTAGTCTTGATATAAAGGATTGCTTCTTTTCTATTCCCCTACATCCTCTGGATGCCCCCAGGTTTGCCTTTTCAGTTCCTTCTATTAACAATAATGGCCCTGATCAGAGATATCAATGGAAGGTTTTGCCACAGGGAATGGCTAATAGCCCCACCATATGCCAAATATATGTGGACAAGGCCATCCAATCCATTAAAAATAAATATCCAAACCTCATGTGTCTACATTACATGGATGATATTTTACTGGCCCACCCTAATCAAAAAATCTTATTTAATATATTCAGTGATGTGGTAGAAAATTAAAAAAAAATACGGATTATATATAGCAGAAGAAAAAGTTCAAACCAGATCTCCCATATTATATTTAGGATTTAAAATCATGGATACTTTTGTTAGACCCCCAAAAATTTTAATAAATAAAGAACATTTAACCACCCTCAATGATTTCCAAAAACTACTGGGAGACATTAATTGGCTTCGCCCTACACTAAACCTCACTACTGGCCAATTAAAACCTTTATTTGATATCCTTCGAGGGGACCCTGATCCATCCTCACCGCGAACATTGACTCCTGATGCTAGGAAAGCTTTAAAGGTAGTAGAAAAAGCCATCAAAGGAGCTCATTGTGACAGATTTGATTTAACTCAACCGCTGATATTGATTATTATTTCTTCACAATATACACCCACAGGAGTATTTTGGCAACAAGGGCCTTTATTATGGATACATTTGCCTGTCTCTCCTAAAAGCATAATTGAGTCTTATACCTCCATGGTGGCTAAACTTATTCTTCAAGGACTTAAAACTTCTACTAAAATATTTGGCATTCACCCTGCTACTATTATTACTCCCTATTCATCGTCACAGATTGAATATTTATGCTTCAACGATAATGACTGGGCTATAGCTAGATGCTCTACCTCTGCAAATTTTGATAATCACCTTCCTAAGTCTCCTATATTATCTTTTTGTATTAATCATCCTATTATATTTCCACAGGTAATAAAAAATCAACCTATTCCTAAGGCATTTAATGTATTTACAGATGGGTCCTCAAATGGTACTGCTGCAGTAGTCACTACAAAGGAAAGTATGACTTACATAACTGCACACAAATCAGCTCAACTTGTGGAATTGGAAGCTGTGGTAAGAGCTCTGGAACATTTTAGAGACCAGCCCATAAACATTTTTTCAGATAGCCACTATATTGTACAAGCCGTCCCAAAATTAGAGTTAGCAGGACCAATAGCACCTCATACTCCAGCCTTTAAATTGTTTTATCAAATACAAAAACTTTTGTGGGCAAGAAAAAGAACCTCTATTCATAGGCCATATTAGAGCACATACTAATTTGCCTGGCCCCCTCCATGAAAGTAATCAAAAGGCTGATGAACTTACAAAAACTATATTTATACTTTCAGCGCTACAACAAGCTACTTTATTTCATTCCCAGTTTCACGTCAACAGCACCACCTTGCAACGTAGGTTTAAAATCACAAAGGAGCAAGCCAGAACAATTGTAAAAGATTGTAAATCTTGTATGACACATTTGCCCAATCCTCATTTTGGTGTTAACCCTAGAGGATTAATGCCCAATCATTTGTGGCAGATGGATGTTACTCATGAGCCAAGTTTTGGAAAATTGCGATTTATTCATGTAACCATAGATACATGCTCAGGCATGATTTTTGCTTCCTTACATTCTGGAGAAAAAGTTAAAGATGTCACATCTCATTGTTTACAAGCTTTTGCTGCATTGGGCATCCCCAAAATGCTTAAAACAGATAATGGGCCCGCATATCCGTCCTCATCTTTCAAAGAGTTTTTGCGCAAAATTCAACATATCCCATAAAACAGGCATCCCATACAATCCTCAGGGTCAGGGCATTATTGAAAGAGCAAACCGCACACTAAAAGTTATGTTGTTAAAACAGAAAGAAGGAAACTGGAAAAATCCTAAGGACAGATTGGCAGTTGCCCTGTTTACCTTAAATTTTTTAACTTTAGACTCTGATGGTTATTCTGCTGGAGACAGACATTGGAATCCACACCAACAACATAAACCTTTGGTTTACTGGAAGGATGTTCTTTCAGGTACATGGAAGGGTCCAGATCCAGTGTTAATTTGGGGGAGAGGATCTGTTTGTGTTTTTCCAAAGCATGAATCCTCTCCAATATGGATACCATCTAGATTAATAAAGCAAGTACCAAATCAAAAGGATCAAGATGAAGTTGTTGAGGAATCAAGATTAATAAAAAAGGTACAAAATCAAGAGGACCATGATGAAGATATGGAATGATTCCCTTAAAAGAGTCCTTCTAAATACATCACAACTTAAGTGTCATTCCTCCCAGCTGGGACGAAAAGATCTCTCTTTAGTGTGCACACAATTGTATTTTTTTTTAATATATATATGTGTTTATGTCTGTGTATTTGTCTAAATTTCATGTTAATGTGACGTCACAAATATATGTTTGTATGTGCGTCTGTCTGTCCAGTGTGACATCAAAAATAACAAAGCGCTTGTGAATATATATATATATATATATATATATATATATATATATATATGGATCCAAATAACTCTAATTCATTTAAGTTTAAGAGTATTCAAATTGGGTAAATAATTTAATAAGTGAAGGTACCTTCAATTTTGTTTTATAGGTGTCCCAGGGATTTCTCTTTAGCGAAAAATATGACTAGGGCTGTATAACCTGATATTTTGGTGTTTTGACATAAGGTTGCTTATTTGTTATTAACTTCATTTGTTTAATAAATGATTAATTTCAATTATTTCAACAGGTAAAGGACTGCTGTATATGCAGAAACACGAGAGTTCCAGCTAACAAATTATTTCTCCAAAGTGCTTTTAGTTTTTCTTTAATCTATCTTTAATACAGTAAATACCCTCAGTCTTTCTTTGTTTTGTTCTAAACATGATGTTTTGCCAGCTTATGTTTGTGGGAGCTCAGGCTGCAATGTGTGTGAGCAGAAATCAACTTTAATTTTCTAATCTAATAATTTCTATTTTTTAGTTTGACAACTCGCCTCTTGACTCAGTGCTGGAATAGCACTGCCTTTCCTTTAATAATTGATGCTTGAGTCTCTAGGGAGCGGGCCCTGAAGATTTGCCGGTGGCATTGTCTAGACATAAAAAAGACGGCTGCTGCTACAGATGCAGGGATCGCGGTCGCTGCAAGCATCCCTGCTGCTCAAATGTCAAAACAACCTCACCAGCGGTGTGGCCTCTGCTCTGCATGCATGGGGCCTCCTAGATCTACGTGTTATAACAAGTGGACATTTTGATCTTTCATTGTTTGGGACTTCATGGGACAGTACCTTGGGGGTATTTGTTTAGAGAACTCAGTGTGTTACTTGATAGAACTTAAGGCAGCTGATTTGTTTAAAGAATTTGATATGCTATGCAATTTGGCTCGTCACCAAAAGGCTTGTCGCCTTAAAGCCGCAGCATCTCCCCACAAATTGGACGGCTGTTAGTCAACTTACACAGTCGATCCTAAAGGGCTCCATTGGATGGCTAGTTAGCCAATGACGGGTAAGATCCCCAGAGGGGGACAACCTAAGACAGGCACAGTCGCACGGGATAGTCTCATGTGGCCGACATATCAACCTAAGACAGGAGTCAAGGGCACAGCCTTGATTATCCGATGACGGGTAAGAATGTTGGTTGCACATAGACGTCCTAGAGCATCCCCTCTTTTAAAACAAAAGGGGGAAATGCAGGAGCCCTGTTTGCGGAGATAGCTAAGATTGCGGTTGACTATTGGGCCATAGACATTTTTGGGCATTTCCGCTTTCCGCAGTCTCACGGGATCTCGCGGGACTTGGTCGAGGCTCTCGAGAGATTTGAACGGTGACTCAGCAGATCGAGCGAGCGCCATTGCTGCTCGGGCGCATGGGAAGAGACCAGAGGGAGAAAAGACAGCGTTATCGCTATTGTGTAGATATATTGTAGTTTCTTGTAAGATTAAAGAATATTTTCGTCTCCATCCTGTCTCCGGACTCCTTCCCGCGGCACTGCCATTCCAGGCTGCAATCCTTTTCCGGCGACAACAGTTGGTGGCCTGTACGGGGAATTCAGCATGGCAGGTAAGAACTGAGAAACCTCGCAGGAGTCTCTAGTCAGAGCGGTTAAAATGGGTTCGAAAATATCTAAGACCCAAGTGTACGAGGCTCTTGATGAATTCTTTGATATAGATGAGTCTGTCGTTAGCGAGGAGGATTTAGAAAACAGTGAAGGCGATCATGAAAGCGTAGATTCCGCTGAGTCAACTAAGACCAGTAAGGAGAGTATTAGAAGCGTCCCCAAAATGACAAAGATCCGAGCTGCTAAAGCTATTCAAGATTTATTAGAGATACTTCAAGGATACATGGTCTCAATTGAACCTGGGACTCGGGATGTTACTGAGTCAGTTAGGACCAATGAGAGTAGTAGTAGTGAGGAGGAATTAACTAAAGGTGATTTTGAGAAAATGAACAAAAGGAAATTAAGGAAGACCAAGATAAGGGATCATCAAGTGGAGGAACTTGTGTCCTCTACTCCCCCATGGGTGAAATCGATTACAGAAAATATGAAGGGTATCACTAGGCGTTTGCATACCCTAGAAACAGAAATAAAAAGTCTTTCTGAGTGCTTATGTGCTCTCGAGGGTAACTCACAGATACGTTGGGAACTGCCAGTATTTGAATATGGAAATGGACGGAGGGACCACCAGCCAGTAGATTTCAAAACAATAAAAAATCTCAAAGAGGCAGTAATGACTTATGGACCCCAAGCTCCTTTCACGTTGAGTATACTGGAGTCCCTTAACACCTTTAGCTTAACCCCCGCAGACTGGAAACGTCTATGTAAAGCAACATTAAGTGGGGGACAATACTTGATTTGGCGATCGCAATTTCAAGAACTTTGTATAGAAACAGCTAAAAGAAATGCAGATGCGGGGTTTGGAGACCATAATATAGAAATGCTCACAGGAGAAGGGCAATTTGCAGACGTACAGGATCAAAAATATTATACCCCAGGAGTATATGCTCAGATAAACGCAGCTGCCTTAAAGGCATGGAAAACTGTACAAGGACCTGGGGATCTACAAGGTAGCTTGTCCAAAGTAATTCAAGGACCTAATGAACCATATGCTGAATTTGCTGATCGACTTTTGAGAACTGCAGGTAGAGTTTTTGGAGACATTGATCAAGTTATGCCATTAGTTGTCCAATTAGCATACGAAAATGCTAATAAGTATTGCCAGGAAGCCATCAGGCCATGGAAAAATAAAAAAGGATCTTTCCATATATATACAATTATGTAAAGATATAAATGATGCCTTTGTCACAGGGAATATGATTGCAGCAGCTGTGAGAGATGCTGCCCCTCAAAATTTTACAAGAGCTCAACATAGACATTATAATCAATCAGGATATTCTAGGCAAAATTATCATAATCAATCAGGCTATTCTAGGCAAAATCCTAAAAGAGAAATAAGACCAAATTCATACCGTGCTCCAGGTTGCTGCCCCAGGTGTAAGAAAGGAAATCATTGGGCCAATAAATGCTATTCAAAATTTGACATCCATGGAAATCCTTTATTCAGGAATTCAAAAAACGGGGCAAGGGGCCCAATGCCCCGGGGCCCACAAATGTACGAGGCATTGGAGGAGGAGTATCCTCAAGCATCCACTCAGATGCTTCCCCGACACAATCCCTATTACCCATCCACTCCCTCGCCAGAGGAACAGGAGGAAATGCAGGATTAGACCTCTGTTCCACCGCCCGAATAGTGTTAACACCTGAAATGGGGGTTCAACTGATTCCCACAGGAGTCAGGGGACCTCTTCCCTCAGGGACTGTAGGACTTATTATCGGGCGAAGTCCTGAGAGCTTATTAGGTTTGCAAGTGACCCCAGGCGTAATAAACTCAGACTATAAAGGGGAAATAAAAATAATGCTTAGCTCACCCCAAAGTATAAGTTCTATTAATCAGGGAGATAGAATTGCTCAGTTGCTCCTCTTTCCAAATTTACATAAGTCATTTAAAATGAATATGCCTCTAAATAGGAACAATAGAGGATTTTGTTCCACTGATTCGAAACCCATGGTTTGCTGGGTTCGGGACTGTACAAGGAGGCCTATGTGTAAAATAAGAATCCAAGGAATAGAAATGGAGGGTCTTATAGATACTGGAGCTGATTCTTCCATCATTAATTTACGTCAATGGCCCAAACACTGGCCTCTGCAAAAAGCTTCAACCAGTTTAAGAGGCTTGGGATATAATAACCTCCCAGAAAAAAGTGCGGTAATTTTAAAATGGGAGGATGATGAAGGACATAAAGGCACGTTTCAGCCTTATGTTTTACCTAATCTACCGGTTACTTTATGGGGAAGAGATATTTTACAACAAATGGGAGTACACCTTGCAACCAAACCTGCAGGTGTTAAATGTAAAAATCTACAGAGTAATCTTAACCCTATAAGAAATCATCAAAAAGTACAGGGTAAGCTTAACCCTAAAAGAAATCATTATCATATAGGAAAAAGACATTTTTCTTCGGGGCCACTGAGAAAATAATTCTGAAAATACCATGGCTTTCTGATAAGCCAGTGTGGGTCCCTCAGTGGCCCCTATCTAAAGAGAAATTACAAGCGGCCCACCTACTAGTTCAGGAACAATTAGAAGCAGGACATATAGAACCTTCCACCTCTCCCTGGAATTCCCCCATATTTGTTTTTTTTTTTTTTTAATTTTTTTATTATTTATTTACTTATTCATCATGCACAAGTATAGTATCTTTTTACATACAACTGCTTGTATACAAAGTATATAAGTACCATTCAGATCTTCAATCATGCATTTAGGTTAATGATATCCATCTCATTCAATCACCAATTTTTTTCCAACCCCCCCCCTTACTCCCTCCCTCCCCTCCCTTTCCGTTGACCATTCTAGTGTTCCTCTGATCCTATGTACCCCTTCCAACAACTCTGTGAACCAGCCTCCTTATATCAGAGAAAACATTCGGTACTTGGATTTTTGAGATTGACTAATTTCACTTAGCATTATATTCTCCAACTTCATCCATTTACCTGCAAATGCCATTATTTTATTCTCTCTTATTGCTGAGTAAAATTCCATTTTGTATATATACCATATTTTCTTTATCCACTCATCTACTGAGGGGCATCTAGGTTGGTTCCATAACCTAGCTATTGTGAATTGTGCTGCTATAAACATTGAAGTGGCTGTGTCACTGTAATATGCTGTTTTTAAGTCTTTTGGGAATAGACCCAGGAGTGGGATGGCTGGGTCATAGGGTGGTTCCATTCCCATTTTCCCAAGAAATCTCCATACTGCTTTCCATAGCGGTTGCACCATTTTGCAGTCCCACCAGCAATGTATGAGTGTGCCTTTTTCCCCACATCCTCTCCAACATTTATTGTTGTTTGTGTTCTTGATAGCTGCCATTCTGACTGGGGTGAAATGAAATCTTAGAGTAGTTTTGATTTGCATTTCTCTAATTGCCAGTGATGTTGAGCATTTTTTCATGTATTTGTTGATTAATCGTGTATCTTCTTCTGAGAAGCGTCTTTTCAATTCCTTAGCCCATTTATTGATTGGGTTATTTGCTTTTTTGGTGTTAAGTTTTTTTTTAGTTCTATATACATTCTAGAAATTAGTGCTCTATCTGATGTGCATGTATTAAATATTTGTTCCCAATTAGTTGGCTCTCTATTCACCTCACTGATTGTTTCTCCCATATTTGTGATCAAGAAAAAATCAGGAAAATGGCGATTATTACATGATCTTAGACAAATTAATAAAACCATGCAAGTCATGGGCCCTACTCAACCTGGACTTCCGAATCCTATAGCTATTCCAAAAAATTTCCATGTTATTAGTCTTGATATAAAGGATTGCTTCTTTTCTATTCCCCTACATCCTCTGGATGCCCCCAGGTTTGCCTTTTCAGTTCCTTCTATTAACAATAATGGCCCTGATCAGAGATATCAATGGAAGGTTTTGCCACAGGGAATGGCTAATAGCCCCACCATATGCCAAATATATGTGGACAAGGCCATCCAATCCATTAAAAATAAATATCCAAACCTCATGTGTCTACATTACATGGATGATATTTTACTGGCCCACCCTAATCAAAAAATCTTATTTAATATATTCAGTGATGTGGTAGAAAATTAAAAAAAAATACGGATTATATATAGCAGAAGAAAAAGTTCAAACCAGATCTCCCATATTATATTTAGGATTTAAAATCATGGATACTTTTGTTAGACCCCCAAAAATTTTAATAAATAAAGAACATTTAACCACCCTCAATGATTTCCAAAAACTACTGGGAGACATTAATTGGCTTCGCCCTACACTAAACCTCACTACTGGCCAATTAAAACCTTTATTTGATATCCTTCGAGGGGACCCTGATCCATCCTCACCGCGAACATTGACTCCTGATGCTAGGAAAGCTTTAAAGGTAGTAGAAAAAGCCATCAAAGGAGCTCATTGTGACAGATTTGATTTAACTCAACCGCTGATATTGATTATTATTTCTTCACAATATACACCCACAGGAGTATTTTGGCAACAAGGGCCTTTATTATGGATACATTTGCCTGTCTCTCCTAAAAGCATAATTGAGTCTTATACCTCCATGGTGGCTAAACTTATTCTTCAAGGACTTAAAACTTCTACTAAAATATTTGGCATTCACCCTGCTACTATTATTACTCCCTATTCATCGTCACAGATTGAATATTTATGCTTCAACGATAATGACTGGGCTATAGCTAGATGCTCTACCTCTGCAAATTTTGATAATCACCTTCCTAAGTCTCCTATATTATCTTTTTGTATTAATCATCCTATTATATTTCCACAGGTAATAAAAAATCAACCTATTCCTAAGGCATTTAATGTATTTACAGATGGGTCCTCAAATGGTACTGCTGCAGTAGTCACTACAAAGGAAAGTATGACTTACATAACTGCACACAAATCAGCTCAACTTGTGGAATTGGAAGCTGTGGTAAGAGCTCTGGAACATTTTAGAGACCAGCCCATAAACATTTTTTCAGATAGCCACTATATTGTACAAGCCGTCCCAAAATTAGAGTTAGCAGGACCAATAGCACCTCATACTCCAGCCTTTAAATTGTTTTATCAAATACAAAAACTTTTGTGGGCAAGAAAAGAACCTCTATTCATAGGCCATATTAGAGCACATACTAATTTGCCTGGCCCCCTCCATGAAAGTAATCAAAAGGCTGATGAACTTACAAAAACTATATTTATACTTTCAGCGCTACAACAAGCTACTTTATTTCATTCCCAGTTTCACGTCAACAGCACCACCTTGCAACGTAGGTTTAAAATCACAAAGGAGCAAGCCAGAACAATTGTAAAAGATTGTAAATCTTGTATGACACATTTGCCCAATCCTCATTTTGGTGTTAACCCTAGAGGATTAATGCCCAATCATTTGTGGCAGATGGATGTTACTCATGAGCCAAGTTTTGGAAAAATTGCGATTTATTCATGTAACCATAGATACATGCTCAGGCATGATTTTTGCTTCCTTACATTCTGGAGAAAAAGTTAAAGATGTCACATCTCATTGTTTACAAGCTTTTGCTGCATTGGGCATCCCCAAAATGCTTAAAACAGATAATGGGCCCGCATATCCGTCCTCATCTTTCAAAGAGTTTTGCGCAAAATTCAACATATCCCATAAAACAGGCATCCCATACAATCCTCAGGGTCAGGGCATTATTGAAAGAGCAAACCGCACACTAAAAGTTATGTTGTTAAAACAGAAAGAAGGAAACTGGAAAAATCCTAAGGACAGATTGGCAGTTGCCCTGTTTACCTTAAATTTTTTAACTTTAGACTCTGATGGTTATTCTGCTGGAGACAGACATTGGAATCCACACCAACAACATAAACCTTTGGTTTACTGGAAGGATGTTCTTTCAGGTACATGGAAGGGTCCAGATCCAGTGTTAATTTGGGGGAGAGGATCTGTTTGTGTTTTTCCAAAGCATGAATCCTCTCCAATATGGATACCATCTAGATTAATAAAGCAAGTACCAAATCAAAAGGATCAAGATGAAGTTGTTGAGGAATCAAGATTAATAAAAAAGGTACAAAATCAAGAGGACCATGATGAAGATATGGAATGATTCCCTTAAAAGAGTCCTTCTAAATACATCACAACTTAAGTGTCATTCCTCCCAGCTGGGACGAAAAGATCTCTCTTTAGTGTGCACACAATTGTATTTTTTTTTAATATATATATGTGTTTATGTCTGTGTATTTGTCTAAAATTTCATGTTAATGTGACGTCACAAATATATGTTTGTATGTGCGTCTGTCTGTCCAGTGTGACATCAAAAATAACAAAGCGCTTGTGAATATATATATATATATATATATATATATATATATATATATATGGATCCAAATAACTCTAATTCATTTAAGTTTAAGAGTATTCAAATTGGGTAAATAATTTAATAAGTGAAGGTACCTTCAATTTTGTTTTATAGGTGTCCCAGGGATTTCTCTTTAGCGAAAAATATGACTAGGGCTGTATAACCTGATATTTTGGTGTTTTGACATAAGGTTGCTTATTTGTTATTAACTTCATTTGTTTAATAAATGATTAATTTCAATTATTTCAACAGGTAAAGGACTGCTGTATATGCAGAAACACGAGAGTTCCAGCTAACAAATTATTTCTCCAAAGTGCTTTTAGTTTTTCTTTAATCTATCTTTAATACAGTAAATACCCTCAGTCTTTCTTTGTTTTGTTCTAAACATGATGTTTTGCCAGCTTATGTTTGTGGGAGCTCAGGCTGCAATGTGTGTGAGCAGAAATCAACTTTAATTTTCTAATCTAATAATTCTATTTTTTAGTTTGACAACTCGCCTCTTGACTCAGTGCTGGAATAGCACTGCCTTTCCTTTAATAATTGATGCTTGAGTCTCTAGGGAGCGGGCCCTGAAGATTTGCCGGTGGCATTGTCTAGACATAAAAAAGACGGCTGCTGCTACAGATGCAGGGATCGCGGTCGCTGCAAGCATCCCTGCTGCTCAAATGTCAAACAACCTCACCAGCGGTGTGGCCTCTGCTCTGCATGCATGGGGCCTCCTAGATCTACGTGTTATAACAAGTGGACATTTTGATCTTTCATTGTTTGGGACTTCATGGGACAGTACCTTGGGGGTATTTGTTTAGAGAACTCAGTGTGTTACTTGATAGAACTTAAGGCAGCTGATTTGTTTAAAGAATTTGATATGCTATGCAATTTGGCTCGTCACCAAAAGGCTTGTCGCCTTAAAGCCGCAGCATCTCCCCACAATTGGACGGCTGTTAGTCAACTTACACAGTCGATCCTAAAGGGCTCCATTGGATGGCTAGTTAGCCAATGACGGGTAAGATCCCCAGAGGGGGACAACCTAAGACAGGCACAGTCGCACGGGATAGTCTCATGTGGCCGACATATCAACCTAAGACAGGAGTCAAGGGCACAGCCTTGATTATCCGATGACGGGTAAGAATGTTGGTTGCACATAGACGTCCTAGAGCATCCCCTCTTTTAAAACAAAAGGGGGAAATGCAGGAGCCCTGTTTGCGGAGATAGCTAAGATTGCGGTTGACTATTGGGCCATAGACATTTTTGGGCATTTCCGCTTTCCGCAGTCTCACGGGATCTCGCGGGACTTGGTCGAGGCTCTCGAGAGATTTGAACGGTGACTCAGCAGATCGAGCGAGCGCCATTGCTGCTCGGGCGCATGGGAAGAGACCAGAGGGAGAAAAGACAGGGTTATCGCTATTGTGTAGATATATTGTAGTTTCTTGTAAGATTAAAGAATATTTTCGTCTCCATCCTGTCTCCGGACTCCTTCCCGCGGCACTGCCATTCCAGGCTGCAATCCTTTTCCGGCGACAACAATCCAGGACTTCATTTTGTGAAGAAGAAAATGGACCCTATTGTTTTCCTGCTTAAAACAGTGCAGTGATTTCCAATATTTTTCAGGATAAATTTGAAATGTCCTAACCAAGCTTCTAAGGTCCTATATGATCAGTTTCTTGCTTACTGTCTGGGCTCCTTTCTACCTCCCTCTAATCCCCATGCCGATCCCACTATTCTTCTAATTCCTAGAACCTATCCCCATGTCCTTGTTTGGAATCCTCTTCTCAAATAACTTAGGTCTCAGTCAAAATTGCTTCTTCCAGGAAGGTTTCCTTGATAAGAGGTCTGGGCTAGTTCCTTTCCCCGGTGGGGCTTTGGATGGCTCTTCTCGTAGCTCTGTCCCCTTCCTTGTGATCTATTTACAACTTGGGCTGTGGAATCAGGCCATGGGAATGGAGTTTCATTTTCCTTATATGCAAAATGGGTCTGACTCAAAATCAACTTTGCAGATTAACAGTGAAGAATAAATGAATGTCATACCTGGAGTATGTATTTGGCTTGGTGACCCGCACTCTTTACCTGGCTGGTTCCACCATCAAGCTTTATGTGCCGTAAGAACAGGGCCAGCCTTGGGCCCTGCTGTGAGCTGACAACTCAAGCAATCCAGCATGCTGTGAATAAAGAACAGAGACTTCTGCCTGTTTTGGTTTTCTAGGCAGGTCATGGAAGCAGGAGTTATCATCAGTGTTTAATGAAGAAAAGGAGAAAGGAAGGAAGACTGAAGGTTAGAAATTAATGGACATTGCATGTTAATCAGTATTTTTTCTCATCTATTTACCATAAAAATGTTAAATGATTTTAAAAGTAATATGTTTTTATTCTAGGAGATATGGAAAATACAAACATACATACAAAATACAAAGATACGTAAAGCAACCTTATTTTTTCCATATTTGTATTGATACATTATACTCATGTCTAACGGTGGGATTGGTTGTTACATATTTGTAAATGCACACCATATAAAAATATAATTTGGCCGATATTATTTCTCCTTTTCCTTCCCTCCTTCCTCTTTCTGGTTTCTTTTCTGTTCTCTCTCTGATTTTCATGAAATCTCCCCACCTTTCTTTTCCTTTTTCCTCTCTAGCTTTCACACGAGAAAAAAAACATATGACCCTTCGCTTCCTGAAATTGGTTTACTGTGCTGACTAAATATTGTCAAGTCCCATCCACTTTCCTGCAAATGACTTAATTTCATTCTTCTTTATGACTGAATAAAACTACATTGTGTATATATATATGCCACATTTTCTTTATTCCTTAATCCAATAATGGACAGCTAGGCATTGTAAAGTGTGGCTATTGTAAATTGACCTGCTTTAAACATGGATATGCATGTATCTCTATAGTATGATGACTTTAATTTTTTAGGATAAATGTTGAGAAGTGGTATAGCTGGGTCATATGGTGGTTCAATGCCTAGCTGTTTGAGGAATACCGATTTTTATACTGATTGTACTAATTTACAATCCCATCAGCAGCCTAAGTGTTCCTTTCCCCCCACATCCTCTCCAGTGTTTATTATTGTTGGTATTCATGGCTGCAATTCTAACTGGAGTGAAATGGAATCTCAATGCAGTTATGATTTCCATTTCCTTAATTGCTAAAGCTATTGAACATTTTTTTCATATATTGATTGACCATTTATACTTCTTCTTTTGAGAAGTATCTCTTGAGTTCATTTGCCCATTATTAATTGGGCTATTGTGTTTTTTTGGTGTTAAGTTTTTTGAGTTCATTATATGTTCTGGATATTAATCCTTGGTCAGAAAGGTAACGAGCAAAGGTTTTCTCCCATTCTGTAGGTTCTCTCTTTACATTAATTTTTCCATTGCCATGCAGAAGCTTTTTAACTTGATGCCATCCCATTCATTAACTCTTGGCATTCTATCTGAAGCTTTAGGCTCCTATTGAGAAAGTCTTTGACTATGTCTATATGCTGGAGTGTTCACTCTGTGTTTTCTTCCAGGAGTTCCATAATTTATGGTCTAATTCTTAGGTCTCTGATACATTTTGAATTGCGTTTTTGAAGCACCTATAATTTTATCATCCAAAAAACTTGCCATTAATATTTTTTATTTCTCATTTTTTATAAATTTATATTTCTTTATTGCAATAGAGATTAAGCAGAAGGCAACTAATTATTTGTATAAGTAATTATTTAGAACTTATACTTTTTATTTTTAAATGTTTTCTTAGTGCTTTATAATTATACACAATCATGGGATTCAGTGACATATTCACAAATGCACATAACATCATTTGGTAAGACCCATACTTCTTATTTAGATTTAGGCTGTATAAGGGCAGCAACTAGGTCCATCACTCAGTGTCTAGTATCTGCTATAGTGCAAGTAGCAACTCAATAAAAAAATCTAAAATACAGTACTAAATATGACTTGGTGTTTTAATAATTTTGAAATTTTAACATTATCTTGTGATTATTTCTTCCTGTCATTATTTCTCTGTTGTTTTTATTGGTTGATTAAGATTCTATTGTGTAAGTGACCCAGAAATGATTCAACTATTCCATTATTGTTGGTACGTCAATTCTTGGTTATTTTAATGGTGTGACAAACATTTTGGTGCATAAGTTTATGCTTCCCAGATTATTTCCTTAAGGTGTTTTTCCGGAGGAGGGATCATCTTGCTACAGGTCTCCTTTTAAAAATGTTCCAGAAATCCACATTCTCTTTCCTTTTCATTGCTTGAAAGAACATTCATGCTTACCGTTTTGTGACTTTTTTCTTTCTCTCTGATGAATAGTAGCCAATAAATAAATAGTAGCCAAATCCCAGGGCTCAGCCTCCCCCTCCTCGTTCTCCATGCAGGGAGATGTCCTGATCTTATACCAGTAGCCACCAACTTCTGCACCTCTGTTTTTATTAACACATCAGGTTAAAGTGGTGGAATATAAACAGATTGTTTCTTCTTCTTCCTCTCCCCCCTGCACTTCTTCTTTCCATTTCCCACTTTCCCCTCATCCTCACACTAACCCTTCTAAGAAAGGAAAGAAAAAAAACTGAAAAAAGATTACAAAAATTTATCTGTTGTAAATTGTGAGTAATAAAGGGAGAAATATAATGAAAGAAAGCGAAAGAAAGAAGGAAGCTAAAAAAAGAAACAACAGAAAACAAGACAATGGGAAGAGACCCAAAACAACTTTTGGGGGTATGAAGAATAATTAGAGAATGGGAAGAAAACAGAAGAGAAAAATCTTGGTGTAGCAAATTATATACTTGGGACATTTTTATAATCCCTTTTGTAAAGATTTTATGTGATACTCTTTCAGAGATTTGAAGAAATTATAGTGATTCTGTACATTTTATTTTATTTTTTATTTTTTATTTTTTTTATATTTATTTATTTGCTTTAGTTGTACACAATGCAATGCATTTATGTTTACATGGTGCTGAGGATCGAACCCAGGCCGCGCACATGGGAGGCGAGTGCTCTGCCGCTGAGCCACAACCCCAGCCCCTGTACATTTTATTTTTATTTTTTCTTTTTCTCCAGAATAAAATCACCCAATTATTTTTATTATTCCTCTGGGACTTAATCATCAATAGTCCAGGTACATTTGTGGGGTAGTGTTTGTCAGTGTCCTTATTGAACTGTGGTGACCTGAGCTGGATTGGGCATTCCAGGGTGTTCCTGGCACTGACTGGTGGACAGAACATACCCCGGGACTGTCACTCCCTGTGCCTGAGACATGGAACTTCTCCTTGCTCTCCTTTGCTTTCTGTCTGTCCCTCAAATATTCACAGGCACGGTTCTAAAGTGCTGATGTTAGAGCTTCTTTACCCTCTTAGAAGAAGATTGACTACAATAAATAGTTTTTGTTTATATTAATTATTTCTAATGATACCAGATATCAAAACAAAACTGTAAAATATTGAGTTATTAAAATGGCTTGGGAGGCTGAGGTAGGAGGATGGCAAATTCAAAGCCACCTCAGCAACCTAGCAGGGCCCAAAGGAATTTAGTGAGACCCTGTCTCAAAAAAAAAAAAAAAAAAAAAAAAAAAAAAAAAAAAATATATATATATATATATATATATGTATATGGCTGGGATGTAGCTTAGTGGTTAAATGCTTCTGGGTTCAATCCCTTGTACCAAAAACAAATAAACAAAAAAAATTAAATTTAAAAACAACAAAAATAAACCCATTACATGTTAGTATAATTAGTATATTCTCATGAAAAAATTTCCCAAACAAAAAAAGTTGCATTAAGAAAATGGCATTGCTTTACATTTTTGGTGTATTTCTTTACTACCTGGCTCAACAGAGGACAGCTTGAGTCTCATATCTGAATTTGCATTTAATCTGTTGCAATGTGCTGTCTTGATGAAGTATATAAAGAAAGTGTGCCCTCACTCAGAGCAGAGTGGGGAAAAAGTGTGACTATTTTAATGGATTTTTCAGATAGTTGTGGATAGGCATGATATTACACTAAAACTTGACGAGTGATAATTTCTGAAAGGTGAGTTGGATTGTGCAACCTGGAACCATATACCTGAACTTTTCATACTTTATTATACGTACTCCTCTGCTCTAACCTACACCTTGAATGGATCTTTTACCCTTGTATGATTTTGTCAGATCATGCATTAATCATTGGGAAAACATTTGCTCACTGAGTTATGCAGATCTTCTAAATGTTGACACATTTCCTTGTATGATAAAAAACAAATCACATTCATTTAATATTTCCATCAATCTCATTCAAAAAAAATCTGTCTTGGGAGGTTGACAAGTTCATGGTGGCAGATGTAAGTTTTTCAAAATTCACTTGAATGCTTGGATTATGTTACTGGCAACAAATCTCGGTAGTGATTTTCCTTGAAGAATTGGGCTCCCTTCATTCCTTTCTGAGAAAATATCTGCCAAACACCCATATCTGAATCACCAGTTTGTCTGTCAAAAAGTTATCCTTCAAGTAAAAATGGAGTCAAGATTGAATAAACATTCACTGCTTATTAAATATTTAAAAGTTATTAAATATTTACTGCTTAATAAAATACATTGTTAAGTGGAAATGCCTCCCCACCCCTGGAGTGCTAGCAGTCACGGGTATGATGACACCGGTACAGCTGGGTGCCACTGTCTCCATGCATGCTATGGCATCTGTGGATTTACCTGCCATTGCTTTTGCACCATCAGTGTAAATGTGAAAAAGGTCAAGTGGTATCCTTGTGAAAATAGCTTTGGCTTTGTGGATTCCTTGAAAGGATCTTGAAGCTGCTAAAGGTCTGTGATTGACACTTTGAGGACTGTTGGTTTCTTGCCTTTGAACTACATTAATTGTGCTGTCTTCCACAGATCCTATCAGTGAGAGCAGGCTGTGGGCGTCCAAAAAGACAGCAGAAATAGCAGCACGAGCTGGCAGGTCATAGGTGCCGTGCCAGCTGCTCTTCATGCACTGTCTCACAGTAACCCTTGAAGTAGGTTCTATGTCCACTTTCAGAGTTGGAAATTGAGGACCAGTGGAGAAGTGAATGTGCCCAAAATCACACCGCTGGTAAGCAGTAGAGCCTGTGGGACACTCCCGGCTGTCTGACTTCAGAGTTCTGGCTCTGAGCTGTTCTGTTTTAGCTGGAGAGACTGACAGGATGGGAGAAGTAAAGGAATGCCTGGCCAGTAGTGCAGGAGTTAAAGCAGTGGCTGAGAGTCTTGGACTCAAGGATCTAAGCACAAATCAAAGATCTCCCTCAAATCTATTTTCCCATCTGGGTCTCCCAGAAGTCTTCTGAGATGGCTGGTCAGAGCTCTTCTTATTTCCATTTTGTAGGTAAGGAAACTGACATTGCTTAGCAGACAAGCATTTCCTTGTAGTCCCAGTATCCCAAACCAGGAGAGTTCCACCTTCTCACCCAATGCCAAGGACCCAGGGCCCTTCTGGGCAGCTCTCCTACTCCGTGTCAGGCAGTGTCAGGCCTTGGGGGGATCTTGGCAAAACAGGAAGTCATACTGAAAGAGAGGGGAAGGTAGGCCCATTGGCCCTGGCACCACGGAGGGACACGAATCCAGGTCTAGGCAGGAGTCCGGTGAGAGCCCTCCTCACTGGGGGGTTTGTACTGAGATTCAGAGCTCTCCCCCATTCTGGGGATGTGATTTCACCAGCCTGAAACAGTCCATCTGCCAACAGAAAAGGAGGCCTGGGGACAGGGAGACCAGTGTGTGGAGAGAACAGGCCAGAAAAGTATGCCGAGGCGCTGAAGAAACAGGAAAAGCAGCTCAGATAAGGTCCAGAACTCTTTCTCCGTGGAAGGAGAAACTGAGTCTCATAAAGAAAAAAGAATATGCCAAGGGTTGTGCAGCCCCCAAAGTGAAAATGCCACAAGTCTTGCTGGCCCCCAGGGCTCCGGATGCTCCATGGAGAGTCAGAAAGACACCCTGTTGAGACATGGAAACCTGCTCGCCTGAGTCTGCCTTCCAAATCTCTTGGGGCTACCAGAGGGAGGCTCAAGTGGCAGCCAGGGCTGCTTCTCAGCTCAAGCTCTGGGGACACTTGCCCCTGCGGTGAAGTTCTTGTGAACAGGGCAGAGACCAGGATGCGATTGCTTCGGCTTCTTGGGACCCTTCCCCAAGGTTTGCCATTGCGACCCGACCCTCCCGCATTCCTCCGGCTGTTTGCATTCCAAGGGGGTTTTACGTTCAGTTCAGTCTGAGATGCTCTCCCTTCCAGTGAGTTGATTTTGCCTTTGTCCTTTTGTTTATGTTCCCTGGACAATCAGCAGTTCCTGAAAGTTGCAGGCCTTCTGGATGTGAAAGAGGGGATATTTCAGGACAGAACCTGAATGTCCAGGCTTTCAAAGCCCCATTCAAGTCTGGCATGTGGTTGCCAGAATAAAGGGGCAGATCCTGCACAAGTCAGGGGCTGCTGCAGACCGAGGAGCTGCGGTTCTCCACTGAGTCCTCAAGTGGTCTGCCTTGACCTGAGCAGTGCCCTGATGGCCTTGCATGTGGGGGAAGTGTGTGGCAATAGGGAAGACCACTTGCTCCTCCACTTCCTTTCCTGGTTAGCAGGATCATTCTGAATTTTAACAATTAGGAATTAATTCTTTGACTCTAGATTTTGTTAATTAAGACAAAGGAGAATTTTATTACAGGGCTTCTCCTCCTCCTCCTCCTCCTCCTCCTCCTCCTCCTCCTCCTCCTCTTCCTCCTCCTCTCCTCCTCCTCCTCCTCCTCCTCCTCCTCCTCCTCCTCCTCCTCCTCCTCCTCTTCTTCTTCTTCTTCTTCTTCTTCTTCTTCTTCTCCTTTTTGTCTACATGTATTTACTGAGAATCTGCTATGTCCAAGGCTTTGTTTTAAAAGTTGGGGATTCGGGAGGAAATGAAGCAAACAAATTCTCTGCTCTGGTGAACCTGACCTCCTGTTACGGGAGTTAGACAATGGGATGTCTGGCTCTGTGTGGTGACAGCAAATTAGGGGTCTAGAGAGCAAAGGAAGTGACATTGAGTCTGGAGAGAGACAGCCTGGGGTGTCCTGGGTTAGGGGTGCAGACCTGAGATTTGAATAGATACTGATGGGACATGAGAGAATGTGCCTGGAAGTTACCTGGAGGAAGACACCTCTGACTGCAGAGTGGTCACCCTGCAGATGGGGCGGGTTCTGTCTTCCAACCATGGATCACACAGGACCAGTCCTGTTTCCAGCATGTGACCCTCTCCACCTGACTGAGCGCCATTCCTAGGTCCATCTGAACCTCCTTATCCCAGGAAGTCCATTACTTAGGCAGAAGTTTACCTTTCAGACCTCGAAGAGCAAGGGAAAGCAAAGCAAAACAAGAACAAATAACAAACAGACCTTCTTGAATTTAGGGTCAGTTGACTACATCTTTGTGGGTTTTTTTTTTCCTCCTTCTTCCAATTTGTGTGTGTGTGTGTGTGTGTGTGTGTGTGTGTGTGTGTGGTGCTGGGGATTGAACCCAGTGCCTTGTGCGTGCAAGGCAAGCACTCTACCAACTGAGCTATATTCCCAACCCCCCTTCTACCAATCTTGATTCTTGCAAGATCCTAGAGCCCAAGAGTGGGAAGTGGCTGACTCCCTCATTGTAGAGATGGTAGAGTGAGGTCCAGGGAGGGTCTTGCTGGTGGCTTATTAGAGCTAGTGACAGAATGGCAGAGTGGGGCCCATGGCCAGGTGTCCTACTGGACTGGTGCCCTTTCACCTCCCGCCCACCACCACACCACGCACCACCTTTATTTCACATCTCTTTCATAGACTTGGAGAATAACAATAATAGCTCATGTTTCCCCAGTTCTTGGATTTCCTCTTGCAATGTTGTTCTGTTCTTCTCTGAGGATGTTTTCTGAGAAGGGGAACTCTCTGTAGGTTTCTTTTTTCTTTTTGACTAAATATTATCTTTTGCTTTATGCCAGGCTCTGTGCTAAAGGCATCACACTCAACATTTCACTTAACCCTCACTGAATCCCTTTGTGAGGCATCATTATTATAATCATTCTTATTGAAAGACTGGGTGGCTCAAGCTCAGAGAGGGTGAGCAACTAACGCAAAGCCACACAGCCTGAGAATGTGGGGGCTGGGCTAAGAAACCAGTTCCTGAAGACTCACCCATTAGACTCATCAGCTGTCCATGCCTAGCATCTGTCACCAATCAGTACAGAATATTCCTGATAGAGCATCTCTCCCTTTAGACTTGTGGAGCCTTTATCTCTTTGACCATCTTGGTTACTTTTCCTCACCTCCAGTATCATAGCAGGTAGGCCATGTGAGGACCTACCGTGATCTTTCCTTGGGAGGTTCCTGACATATGAGTTGACATGGCCTTGGCATCCTGTCCATAGGTGATGCAGTAGGCAGCAATGGCTTGACCCAAAGAATGCTAACTATGGATGGGCCAGCAGCCTGCGAGGTGTGAATGTTTTGCCCTACAGGAGCCCTGTGTTCTGACTGGTGTCATCCTGAACCAATGAGCCTTTTCTCTTGGAGAGCAGTAAGATAGACAGGGCTAAGGCATAGAATCACATTTTTTTTAAAAAAATTATGTTTTGGTACTGGGGGATTGAACCCAGGGGCACTTTATCATTGAGCCCCATCCTCAGCTCTATTTATTTATTTTTGAGATAGGAGCACAGCATCCTGCAGCCCAGAAAGAGGAATTTCCCTTGGGGAGGTCCCCTGGAAGTGGAGCCCAGCAGGGTGACAGCCCCACCTTCACTCCCAGGGCTGGGCTCTTCCCAGTACGCCATGGAACTAGCCCCATTCTTCATCTGTAACTGGCACTATTTCCTCTGAAATTTCCTTATACTCAACCACATCATTTTTTTCTTCTTCTGAGTGTTCACATATTCCAGGTACAGTTCTAACTAAAGTGTTTCACAAACATTATCTGATTTGAGCACTATCTCCATTTGAAGAATGGAGAAACAAAGGTTAACAATGTCTCTTGCATATTCATAGAAAGGAAGTCTGAATGCAGCCCAAGGAGGGCATCCCCACTCTGCTTTATTACACGGAGGAGCCCTGCAGTACAGCCCTGGGGGCGGGAGCCTTGCTATTCCTATTTCATGCATGGGGAAAGCAGTGGCTTGCTCAGGATCTTACTGCCACTAATGGATAGTCAATAGTCAGGACTAGAATCTAGGGGTGGCTCCCAGGTTGGTGCTTAGCTGGCACCTCATTGAAGGAGCCCTAATTAGGAAGGGCTGTTGTAGCTAGCTGGAAGCCATGGGTTCCACCTGATATGTATGTGACGCACCTGTAGGCACCCGCAAACCTGAAGGTATATAACCGGGTGAAAGCGGTCCGAGTTAGGAGAATGGAGAATTCAGTCAGCCGGGCAGTCACTCGGTCGGTCAGAAGAATCAGCGGTCAGAACGTAGGCAGAGCGGTTACAGAAGAGAAACCAGATAGAAAAAGTAATGACTGGTCAGAGTTAGGCCGAGACTCCTGAGGAAGACAGAAGACAGAAGACAGAAGAAGGAAGAAAGAAGAGAGAAGAAAGAAGCTCTAATCTTTCTCTAAGCTAAGCTCTAAGCTAAGCTCTATCTTTCTAACTCTAACTCTAAGCTAAGAAGACAAGAAGAAAAGCTCGTTCTAATCTTTCTCTCTAAAAATCTTTCTTTCCCTCTCTAAGCTCTAAGAAAGTAGAAGTAAAAGTAGTAAAAGCTTAACTCTGCCTCCGAGAATTTTCCCGCGGCACCGTGGCTGGCCACAACAGGCAGCTTACACCTCATTTGCTATTCTCCTGCACCTCTTGCCACCACTGGGAACCTTCTAATAGTTCTATTCCACTTCTTTGTATAGAATCATCCTAGAAGACTTAGCATGAATATGTAAATCTGGGTGTGTGGGCCTCTCTGTGGCATGCAGGCTGTATGTGTGTGGTTTTGTGATAGAGCAGCCTTCTGGGGCAAGGCATTGAGTGACAGCCAGGTCCTGGACCCTCAGGTGATTGGGGGATCTGGGTCCACAAACAAGAAGCGCCTTCTCCAATGTCACACAGAGAGTGCGACTCTCAGAATACAAGAGCCACCCCTCTCTAGAGCGTAGACCAGAACACAGGGCCCTGATGTTTCCTGTGACACCCCTTCTCTTTCCACAGCTATGTCGTATTCAAATTGATCCATAAAATTCTGTGAAATGCTGTGATGTCCTTCTGTTGTTTTTATCTTGCTTTATGTGACATGAGGTTGTCATGAGCCATCCATGGGTTGTGTGTGGACTATGTTGCTCATAGTAGCTTCCTGAGGGGACAGGTCTGGCACTGCGAACTCCCTGGGGGACTCCCCACAGGGGTTGATAGCCTGATGCAGATGAACTTCCCCATCAAGCTCTGCCTAAGTTCCCACACAGCACCTGAGATGGGTGTGGCCTGCCAAGATGTCAATCAATCTGCTGACTGCAAGACATCACAAAGCAAGACTCCGCCCTTGAAACATTACCCCTGCCTTTGATGTCCCCCCTTAAATAAACCACCAGAGCCATTTTGTTTTTGTCTAGTTCAAGAACCCGTGTGGACAATCTATCAGGGGCTTCAATTTTGTAAATATATTTCTGAGTGTTTGTGTTTTATTATTTGTTAATTATTTGTGATATTAAGATTTAGAGTGGCCATTTAGGGTGGCTTGGATTCCTCTGGGCAATAGAACCCCCCAATGAGATACCAGTCATCTTCCCCCCAAAATGAGGTACTGACTTCTTGTCACTCAAAATAATGCATGCTACTGTTATATATACAACAACTTCAACTTAAAAAAAAAAAAATCCCAATACTCCAGAAATGAAGGGCTATGTCGGTGGTTTTCACATCATGCTCCAAAGAATCCTAAAGTTTTCTGATTGATAGGCATTTAGGAGAGATTTTGAAACTAGTGAAGGCTTTGCCACCAAGAAGTAGGATTCACACTGACTAAAGAAAATGTGAATCAGTCATTTACAAAAAATATTTTATATATTGGGGTTGAGTGCAAGATGTCACTTAAAAAATTTAAATTTATTCTAATTAATTATACATGATAGTAAAATGCACTTTGACGCATTATACATAAATGGAGTATAACTTCTCATTCTTCTGGTTGTACATGATGTAGAATCATACCAGTTGTGTAGTCATATATGTACATAGGGTAATAATGTCAGATTTATTCTGCTCTCCTTTCTACCCCTATAATCCTCCCCTCATTTTACTCCCCTCTACCTAATCCAAAGTACCTCTATTCTTCCTTTGGTACAAATTGGTTGTACCAATTTGCAGTCCCCACCAGCAATGAATGGACATACCTTTTCCCCCACATCCTCGCCAACTCTTATTGTCGTTTGTATTCTTTTTTTTTGTTTTTAGCTCAGGGACACTTGACCACTGGGCCACATCCCCAGCCCTTTTTTGTATTTTATTAGAGACAGGGTCTCACTGAGTTGCTAAAATGCCTTGCCATTGCTGAGGCTGGCTTTGAACTCGTGATCCTCCTGCCTCAGCCTCCCAAATGCTGGGATTACAGGCGTGTGCCACCATGCCCGGCTTTGTTTGTATTCTTGATAGCTGCCATTGTAACTAGAGTGAGATGAAATCTTAGGGTAGTTTTGATTTGCATTTCTCTAATTGCTGGAAATGTTGAACATTTTTCCCCATATTTGTTGATCGATTGTATTTCTTGTTCTGTGAAGTGTCTTTTCAGTTTCTTGGCCCATTTATTGATTGGATTGTTTGGTTTTTTGGTGTTGAGTTTTTTGAGTTCTTTGTATATCCTGGAGATTAGTGCTCTATCTGAGGTATGTGTGGTAATGATTTTTCTCCCCATTCTGTAGGCTATCTCTTCACATTATTGATGGTTCCCTTTGCTGAGAAGAAACTTTATAGTTTGAATTCATCCCAGTTATAAGAAAGAGTTCCGCAGCTAAAAAAGATGGAAAAATCTCTTTTTCTAAAATGTCATGGGTCATGGAGCCACAGGATGCAGGAGTAGAAAAGAACCACGGCTTCAAAGTCAAATTTCCCAGCAAAGTGGGGGAAACCAAATTTTCACTTGGGCTAAGCACATACTTTGCTGAAAGATGATCCTGCCTTCCCAGCATCCCCACCTCTGGAGCTGAGATAACAGCAGAGTTTCTTCTGTCCCTGCTGGGCCTGCATGAGCAGTTCTGTTTTGCAGCTTAGGCCCTGGAATCCCCTGCTACCCCTGGCAGGATGGTCTGAGCTCATTTGTGTTTCTGTTTAACACTCAGCCTCTAAGAGTCTCTGCATCTCCACCCTGGGTTCTGGAACTCAGAGGTATAGCTGACGATTCCGGGTGAAGGTCTTGGGGTGGAGTGGGGTGAGTGGAATGGTGCTGTGAAGGATCTGGAAATAACTCCAGATGCTGCTTCCTTCTGTGTGAGGACAAAGCATTAAAAAGTCCATTCAGATACATAGAAGCGCACTTGAGAGGAACAAACAGATGAACACTAGGGCCATTCTCTTCCTCTGCTTCCCCAAAGTGGGAAACACACACATGGGTGTGCCCACACATGCACACAGACTTGGTCCAGTTCAGCTGCTGTCCTTACCGAAGCAGCTTACTGTATCAGGTCAGAGAGTCTGCTTTTCAGTGTTACCAGTTAGCCTCACCACTTCTCTTGCTTGTCTTCCTCCACAGCAGATAAATACCAACAGGCTTCCCTTTGCTGCAGCCCAACAGCTAGGCCTGGCCATCTTGGCCAGATCAAAAACTCTGGATCCCTCTGATAATTCATTTCCCCAACACATAAAGGCCAGATGCCACATCTTCAGATACAGAGATCACATGACCACAGGGCTGGAGGTACCAGATCATTCCCTGCAAGCCCATCTTTTGACAAGAGTGGGAGGTTGTGGCCCAACATCTCAGGAGGAGGAAGTGGCAACTCTGCCTTCCAAAAGGGCACCGTGGATTTCTGGGCTGTGTTGGAAGCCTGCCTCATGTCAGGTATCATAGTTGGTAGCCCCTGGAAACCACCAGTCCCTGGACACAGTTTATTTGGTTCATACACTGTTGGGTGCCACAATATTATTTTGCAGTTAAATTTAGCATTTTTCACTTTTTAAAATTTCATCCCTGAATAGATGAAATTTCCAATTTCTCTTGAAAAGCTGCAAGGTTTGGTGACATGGATCACTTTTCCTTTGTGCCAGTGATTTCCTAAAGGTGAATGAATGGCCACTGTTCCTTGTAGGTGGAGAACTGGTTGCTTCATTTCTCTTCCCTGTTGGCCCCTATAGGCATTTGTATTTGCAATCTATGTCTTAAATAAAAATAATAAAATACTGTCAATAGTCATTGACGTGTATCGTATGCTCCACCAACCATGCTGAAGACTGCACACGTGGGTGCTATTTCATTCTC
Source organism: Tamias sibiricus (assembly GCA_025594165.1). Lineage (NCBI taxonomy): Eukaryota > Metazoa > Chordata > Mammalia > Rodentia > Sciuridae > Tamias > Tamias sibiricus. The sequence continues at coordinate 62,916,382 of CM046662.1, forward strand.
ACTAAAGCCCCGTGAAATAAATATGTTATTGTTTCCATTTTACAGTTGGTGAAGAGAGGCTTGGATGAGTCAAGAGAGTTGCCCTGGGTCACACACAGATGATGAGGCAAGGCCAGTACTAGAAGTCAGGTTCACCCAACTCTGGAAACTCTACTGACTGCAAGACCTAGATAGACTCTTTCCTGAACAAGATTCAAAATTCCTCCTGCCTTTATCCACATTTGGAATTTCTTTCTGCTTCTAGCTGTATGCCCATAAGCATTCCCCAAATGGGAAATCGGATCCCCGACAAGATCAGGCCTTCTGGGATTCTCCTTGCCTTATCACCTCGTCCCTCTGCTCCTCCTTCTGGCCTCTCTGCTCCTGTTGCTACAGCATTATCCCTCTTTCAATCAGCCATGCGGGCACTTCCACGTCATCTCTGACTCTCTTCTTTCCTGCTTATTGTTTGAAACCAACAGTCAATGATACACTGAGCTCTGTTTATACTTTCTCCACATTCTTGGCTTTGATCTGTGTGTTCTGTTGCCCTCCCACCTCACATTTACTCTGCCAGGTATTGCTGTATTATGCTTAGGACGCTGGTCAGACACTGGTTAGCCCTTTCCATGGAGACCATTGAGGACTTTCTCCTGCCAAGATGAAGGGATCCCTTGCTCTTTGCATGTCTTTGAGACCCTCCAGGGTACCTGGAAGTTTCTCCAGGTAGAGGTTCCTGCAATTCCTCTTTGTATTTCTAGCCCTCCAGCCATTCAGAACTAGATTCCCAATATCTCAAAACCTTTCCATGTCTCAACACTTGACTTTTTTATTTGAATTGCTTCATTTCATTGCTCAACCTTCCCTGTAGAATTTTCACTCCATCTTTTGGTGTCTAACTCAAATGCCACCTCCAGGAAGCCTTCTCTGAACAAAATCATCCCCTCCTATTCCACCTTCATCCTAGTTCCCCAGTGAAAGGGACTAGCTCTCATTATTTTAGAACACACATGATATGCCAAGCACTGTGAATACTCATTCATGCATTTCCCCAACTTTTGGCAAATACTAAATGCTTCCTAGGTCACAGGCATTATCTTCAAACTAGAGATACAGCACTCACTGCCACAATAAAGTATCAACTAGTGATACGTGCAATGATGAAAATGCAGAACAGCAGATTCTGATTCACAGTGCGACAATGAACACATGAAGAATGAATGGATCCCACTAGACTCCTGGTACCAAGGGAAACGTTCAAGCTTAGTGGTCTCCACCTAGATGCAAAAGTTCAGTAACAGCCTTTGGCAATTGTGTGGCTCCTCCTGCATCCTGTCTCCTTCTTTGCTTTTGATTGACACTGCAGCTGTTGGCCTCCTTGTCTAGCTCTCTCCAAGGGAAATGCAGCCAGGAGAACGATCTGCTTCCAGAGCCTGAAGATACAGGGGGTCCCCATAGCTACATATTGAAGGCTTTGTCCTGGAATTAAGCATCCCCACTGTCAGAGAAGAGTCATAACTAGAGCATTGGGCAGCACAGGGCAGAATAGAATAGAACCTGCTGAGAACAGCAAGGGGCCATGTTTCTTCTACAATCCCCGTTCCCCCTCCCCCAAGTCTGCTAACAGGATTGCAAACTTCAGCTGAAAATAGCTCAGGTGAGTTGATCGTTCTGCGGAAATCACAGACAACCTGTTTCCTGCTAGGGGCTCCAATCCTTCAATCCTTTCTGTGGAGTGTTGTCCCCACTTTCCTAGATGATGGTGGTGACAAAGCAGATTGTAAGGAACATACAATGAGGCTTGGTGCCAAGCACATTGTGTGTGTGTGTGTGTGTGTGTTTAATTTAATGCTCACATATAGTTTTTAAGGTTGATTTTCTCATTACTCTTATTTCATTTCATAGGTGGGGACTCAGAGGAGTTTAGATTGTCCACAGGGTAAGCATGGAGTGGCAGAATTCAAATACAATCAGATGCCAGATTCCAAGGCTGCCATGTTGAATCACAACATAGGATAAGCCTCCTATGCCATAAAATTATACCCAACCCCAAGTCTCCATTAAATGTCACCTGTACTCTGAAGTTTTCCTTGATTACCTTTTCTGTCCCTGTGAGGCCTCACATAATGGACCTGTACAGTAGTTGTCATTCATTCATTCATTCAGCATTTATTACATACTCACCATTCATTACATATTCACCATGTTCTTTGAGCACCTCTCTGGACTGGGATCTGGGATAAGCAACTCAGCTCCACCCTCTTGGGAGCTCACCCTGGAGCTACTGCAGGGCAAAATCAAGGCTACTATGTGACCTGTCTGCTGCATTCATATTTATGTCTTCTTGCACCACTTCAAGGGCAGGAGAAAGTCCTGGGTCGTTTCCTATGGCCAGACCATCAAAGCCATTATTAACAATTCAGGTCACGCATATGGAAATTCAGCAAGCTGTAAAACAGGCAGGTGGAGGAATAGCAGGAGTTCTTCCAGGCCAAGTAGTGCTGGAGGAAGATGGTACCTTTGTAGCTCTGGCTGCTCTATCTGTAAGGAAACTGTAAAAATGAACTTCTGAATCTTCAGAAGAGAGAAGAATAGGTCCACTTAGGCTGTGCTCTGTGTGCTCTGTGTTGGGGGCTTCTGCTAAGTGTTCATGGGGTCACTTTAAGTAAACCCTATTCTTTTCACAGAGCACTGCCATGCCAGCACCTCCAATGCTATCCTGCCTGGGACATAGAAGGAGCCAAGATTAGGCTGTGCCCTGTTAAATTTCCAGGCTCAATCCAAGGGACACTCCCTCCATTCCCACCCTGCCAACTATCTGAATGGTGTGTCCTTAGCCATCCAGGAGACATTTTCAAAGGCATATGGGATGAAATTTTCTGAAAAAGAGCCTCAGGCAGACTCTTAGGAGATGTAGTTCTTTTGCCCAGTCCCTACCCAAGAAATATCTGATATGTTCTTAGAGATTTCTTTGGAGTTAATTATTCTTAGATTTCTAATGGATAAAGTAGATTTTTAAGAATACAGAACATTTATAAAATCTCTCAAGAGCAGCTTGGAGTGCAATTGTAGGGCATTGAAAGGCTTCCTGTAGTTGATTTTTGAACTTGAAATTTGGTATTATAACCAAAATGATAGATGCAAATGAGCTAATTTTAGGTGGTACATGGACAAATACTATTTCTAATTTCAATTTCTGGGCATTTAAAAATAAAAATCATAATGAACACACCATACCTGTGATCTTGTGTGTTTGCCTGGGATGACAGTAAACTAAAATATTATGATTAAAATCGAAGTCATTCTTAAGAGGAATTTTAAGTAATTGATGAATAGTTCAGTGAATTTGTAGAAAACATGTGCATAAACGACTGACATTTTGGGGTACAGCTCTAGTTAGTGGAATCTCTAAACGTATCCAACAATCTCATTGCACAATGACAAAATTGAGACCCTGAGTGGTGGGCCTACCTAAGAGCACTCAATAGTCAGAGGCAGATGGGGAAGTCCCCAGGACACCAGTGTGTTTGGGTGACACCGTTAGCCTTCTTGCTTTCTACCTATGCAGTTTTAACCTGGCTGGGGTGGGGGTGGCATGGGGTGAGTCCGCCACAGTTTATTCTGGAAGCTGAGAGCATGTGCAGTAACTTCACCTAAAAGGTCACATAGCTGTCATTTTAAAAGGACTCTTATAAGTATTTTCCTTAGACTCTTCTCACCTCTTATGAACGGAGAAAAAATTTTCAAGATTCTTGCCATTCCTCCCATGTTATTAGAGATCTGCCTGTATCTAATCTCAGGAAATGACATGATATTCTCCCCTGAGAATTTATTCTGTTTAGCTAGACTCATACGAGAGAAACAGCTTTGTATGAGATGAGACTTCTTTCCATTTGGGTTGACATTGTGTTTGCTGGCCTGGCTCCCAACTTGAAAACTAATGATATATAAATTTAAAGGCTGCCTTCACATCCTTCACATGGGTCAGCCCACCTGGGGAGAACTGTACTTGATGCTGATTGTGTCCTTTTAGAAGGAACATGGACATAGGGAACTGTATCCAGAAAGAGGTTGACAGGATTGGAAGGGTGTAAGCTACCTGGTACCGTAACCCGGGATGAAAACTCTCGGAGGCAGAGTTAAGCTTTTACTACTTTTACTTCTACTTTCTTAGAGCTTAGAGAGGGAAAGAAAGATTTTTAGAGAGAAAGATTAAAGCGAGCTTTTCTTCTTGTCTTCTTAGAGCTTCTTTCTTCTCTCTTCTTTCTTCCCTCTTCTTCCTTCTGTCTTCTGTCTTCCTCAGGAGCCTCGGCCTAACTCTGACCAGTCATTACTTCTTCTATCTGGTTTCTCTTCTGTCTTCTATCTGGTTTCTCTTCTGTAACCGCTCTGCCTACGTTCTGGCCGCTCTGATTCTTCTGACCGACCGAGTGACTGCCCGGCTGACTGAATTCTCCGTTCTCCTAACTCGGACCGCTTTCACCCGGTTATATACCTTCAGGTTTGCGGGTGCCTACAGGTGCGTCACATACATATCAGGTGGAACTTATGGCTTCCAGCTAGCTGCAACAGCCCTTCCTAATTAGGGCTCCTTCAGAAGGGGCTACAGTCTGTGTCAGGAGAGCAGCAGGTGAAGGACCTAGTGTTGGCTGGCCCACGGACAGAAAACTCCAGGGCCATTTCAAAGTCTCTGTTTTCAGGTCTTTGCAGAACTATTGTAGGGCAGGGCAGGACAGGGCAGGCACTCTGTACTGCATGTCTGTGGAGTTCAAGGCTACGGGTACTACTTGCCACCCCAAGGGTTGGCAACAGAGTGGGCACGTGGGCAGGAGGCAGCAGCTCCAAGGACTTACTGTCATGCAGGGATACGGGCTAGAAATCTGATTTTTTGTTTTTAAAGTAGGAAATCTTCTGATTTCTAAACAGTGTCAATAAATTTCAAACACTTGACACATTGTATAGCCAAACAAAACACTGTGGGTTAGAAACAAAATCTGTGGGTTAGATCCAGGCTGTGGGCTACTCTCTTGCAACTTCTGCCTTTGTTGGTCATGAGTTATTTTAGTGTGTCTGGCTGCTGACCCAGCCCATGAACCAAGCACAGATTCCCCTTTTGTGTGGGGCATTTCCTATTGCATAGTCCTGTGCTCAGGGTTCAGGGTACACATGGATTTTGGAGAGCATATTTATCACTCTTTAGGAGGAAGAAGTTTAACAATCAGGAACAAGAACTCTGAAGCTCTAAGAACTGGGAAACTCCTTCTGGAGTGAAGGGAAAGCTGGAAAATTCCAGGGAGCAGGCAGAGGTGGTTGGTAGCTGGAAATATCACTGATCCAGAGGCAGGAGGTCTGAGTTCTCACACCACCTCTGCAATTCCCTACAGCACATACTTCTTTAGGATTTTTTTTTTTTTTTTTTTAATCCACTACAAAATGAGAGATGGGATGGGATCAGGTTCTGTGATTTTATGATTGTCATTCCTCTCACCCTCAATCCTGCCCCTGCAGGACTCTCAAGTCCCTATCACTGTCCCTTGGTGGAGTGTGTATCCACCAACTCTAAGAACTCACTCTGCAGAGCCAGTCTGCATGAAGTTGCCCCCTCCCAACTACCCTAGCATTCCCTCTGCTATGAATGCCTTCCAGCTCTCTCCACCCATGTCACTCTGCTCATGCACTTTCTGGGAAAGTGTCTCCTGACCCCAGGCCAGGTCTGTTCCCAGCAACATGCACCACTCCATCAGAGAGCTCACTATAGTTGCACTTTTCATTGATTTGTGTGGTCATTGGGTTAATATCTGGCTTAGATTGTCCTGGTGAACTTTTCTAATCTTGGTGTTTCATGATTCTGGGGTAACCAGTCAAAGAGGGGCAGCACACAGAGTGGTGTTTCTCAGGCTTTATTTTGGCCGCCTGTACCCAAGAGAGCATACATGCCACACATCCAGCCTGAACCCCCTGGTTGAGAAACACTTACATGGAGGTTAGAAACACAAACCTGGTCTTGACATTTTCTCTTGTTACTTGACTCTTTGGAAAAGTCTCACCTAAGGGAAGCCAATTTGCCTTACTTGTCGACCAGCCCCCCACGGTACTTTCTCCCAGAAATCTCTTCATGGACACTCTCAGAAGAACGTTTGAACAAATATCTGGGCACCCCATGGCCCATTCAAATTTACACATAACATTAACCATCACACTCTGCTACTGATGAGAAAACCAAGTCTTGGTGTGTCTCAGTAATATATATTCTGTTTCTTCCTCTGGATAACCCTGATGAATACACATCGGAACAGTCAGGGATGCCCCGTAAGTTCTTGTGAGAAATATTGGGAATAATACAAATATACAATACATGGAAAAAATAAAAAAAATTTTGAAATCTCAAGTCAGAGCATCTTTAGGATATGGACTCTGGTGGGAATTTTTGTGTTTTTTTCTCTTTAACAATGAAAATTCACTCTCAAAGGCCTCAGAGAGACATAAGGCTAAAGGCTAACTCAACTAGAGGAGGTTTTACCCTCAGGGGCATTCTTCAATGTTTAGGAACTTTTTCACTTCTCACAATGGGGGGAGGAGAGATGCTACTGACATTTAGTGGGTAGAATCCAGGAAGCCTGTTAAATATCCTCCACTGCTCAAGCAGGCCCCAGAACAAAGCATTATCTGGTAGAAATTGTCAACAACAGGTTAAACAGTAACAAATAGTGTGTCATCTTGTATATCCTAAAGTCCATACACACGCAATCCACTGATGACCAGCACAAAGACAAAGCCATGGCCCGGACGCCCAGCCACAAGCCAAACTGACTCACCCACCAGAGGGAGGCTGACTTACTGGAAGGAGGAAGCCAGCATTTGATCTACGCACAACTTTTCAGGAAGGTTGGTGTCTCTGGTGTCCTATACGGCGCAATCATGAAGCATGACATGCATTTGTGTCCACACCCTCTTCCTGCCCAAGCTTTCCAATACCGAGCCATTCCTGTCCTATGGAAACTCTTTAGGAACACGGAGGCTGGGAGGTGGCAGGCAGTGGGGGAGGTGGTGTGAGGCTGGCCATGACGTGGTGCTGCCAACCTCCGGGCACCCTAGGATGACTTATGACCCCTCTCTGGCTTTAACATCTTCATCAGAGGAATGAGAGGTGGGATGAGATGACCTTGAAAGCATTCTTTCCATTTGAATAGTGATGAATCTTGGGAAGATCAGACTGGCACGTTCTCCCAGCCACTGTGCCAGGAAGATATTGCAGAATGGAGACCAGCAGCTGGAGATTAGAGAGTGTGACAAAACTGCTGGAGATTCTAGTTCCTTCTATACAACTCTTGGGAAGTTATTTAAATGCAAATAGCAATATGACTTGCCTCAACAAGCTGATACCAGATTACATAAGATATTGTTTGAATTGTCTCCAACACAGAGCAAGCACTTTACGGAATGGAAGTGGCAGTCCTGATTGGTGGTGGGTGTGGGAGTGGCCAAGGTGGGTAGAAACAGGATGAGGAAAGAGTCTTGACCATAGAAGAATTTTCAGTCCACGAGGGGGAAACCAGGTGAGTGACACAGAGGAGGATGAGGTGCTAAACAGAAGCAAGACCACAAGGATGAGGCCAGGGTTTGTAGTTAGAAAGGAGAAGTGAAGTCCAGCCGGGGAGACTGGGAAGGCTTTGACTGTGGGAAGAGTGAAGTGCAGGACAAGGGCATCCCAGGAAACGTCGGGAAATCACCTCACCTGAGATGGTGTCTGGGGCCTAAGAGCTTCCTCCTGACTTCTCTTGACAACAGTTAAATGACACAAGCAAGGGGTCCTCCTTCAGCCTGGAGGTCTGAGGAACTGATGGATCCCTAGTAATACTGCGTGTTTTGCCTGACCCTTCCATCAAAAAGAACTAGAAAGAAATAAAGCCCCCAAATATCACATACATCCTGAGTCCAACAGGAGTACTTGGTAGCAGTATACAAGTGCACAGATATAGAAGGAGAAAGAAAGAAAGGAAAAACAACAACAACAACAACAACAAACAGATCAGAAAAGAGCAGGAAATAGTGCCAGGCTTCTTCTAACCAGGGATTCAAATGGGGAGTTTAAAGAGCCTAGTCTTCTAATTAACCCTCCATGTGCTCTGTAAGTCTTGCTCACGAGCTGCACATGCCCAGCTACCTCCAGGGCTCTCCCAGGGCAAAGCTGCTTCCATAGGAAAACAACAAGACAGGCAGGAGGAAGAGGAGACAAAGGACATGAAGCAGATCCTACCTACAGAGTGAGACAGAACCACAGGCCTGCTGCCACATTCCAGCCTCCTCGTTTAAGTGAGACGGCTAAGGGTAGGACAAAAGAAAGTCCTGACCACTCTTGGCATGAGCAGACCCGGACCATTGTCCTAGGTGCGCAGTTTATTTTGGTATCTCCTACTTCACAGGTTGCAATGGGATTAAACGGGAAATGACAGGTAAAGGGATGATTGTAAAATGCAGCATGCCATATAAAACAGAGACCACTACAGTTGATATTTTCAAAGAGGAGGAGGCTGAGATGTGAAGGGGAAAGACCTTGTCAGGGTCCCGCACAGTGGACTGATGGCAGAGCGGGATGTTTCTGTCTCCTCAGGCCAGATGGGCGTTTGCTTTCAGGGCTGGGGTGCTGGCAGGTCAGGCCACCTGAACAGCACAGGCCCTCTGCTTCAGCCATCTTCAGCCTGGGCTGGGGCTGATAAACACAGCCAAAGGCATATCCGGTATGCCTTTCAGCAGCCCCTCCTGCTAGGTCGCCAAAGCACGCAGGTTTGTTGTGGGAAGCCCTGGGGAGCCCAGAGGAAGAGCTTGGGAGAACATGTGGGAAATTGAGCCAGCCAAGAGAAATGAAAAACACATTAGCTGGTGTGAAGGGAAGAGGATGCTGAGACACAATCCCTAGCTTTAAATGTTTCCGTCTTCTGCGGCAGAAAGGTGAAAGCGACCTTCTGCAGGGCCAGCCTGATACCGAAGCCCAGGCTACTGAAGCAAAATGCTTCCCTCCAGACTTCTCTGTCAAAACTCTGCACAGATAATGACTGTGACGATGTCACTGCAGTGCAAACATGCACAGTTTCCAAAGCTTGGCTTCCAGGTTGGTCTGCGGAAAGGACACCATGGCCTAGTGACAAATTTTTTGAGGCACAGTGACTTGCCTGCCAGCTGCCTGTGGTTTGTTGAGCAAAGCAATTGCTCTGTCTTCCCCGCCCTTGAAACTCTGATTCCCCAGCAAGGCTTCTGGATGAGAAGAGTTACAAAGCCCTTTCTAGGTTTCAAAATGTGCAGGATGTGGAAGAGAAAGAGAATGACACGAGCATTTTTTTTTTTCTTTTTAAAAATTTATTTCTAAAAGCCGGGCACGGTGGCACATGCCTGTAATCCCAGCACTTTGGGAGGCTGAGGCAGGAGGATCGCGAGTTCAAAGCCAGCCTCAGCAATGGTGAGGCACTTAGCAACTCAGTGAGACCCTGTCTCTAATAAAATACAAAAAAGGGCTGGGGATGTAGCCCAGTGGTCGAGTGCCCCTGAGTTCAATCCCCAGTACCCAAAAAAAAAAAAAAAAAAAAAAAAAAATTTTCTAAAAATTTTATTTATTTTTTTATTAGTTCTTTCTAGATATACTTGACAGTGGAGTGTATTTTGACATTATATATACATGGAGCATAACTTATTCTAATTAGGATCCCATTCTTTGAGCACAAGAATTTGTTAAGTTGAAGTAGCTGCCGAGTGCTATCTGTCATACATCTTTTATCATAACCTTTAGCCTTTATAGTTTCCCTTTAGGGAATGTATTATTATTTCTGGTTTAGATATGAAGAATATGAGGCCCTGAGGGATTTGACACTTACTCAAGGTCATACAACCAATAGTCACAAAGTTGGAATCCAAAGTCAAGTCTATTGGCCTTCGAAGACCATGTTGAGTTAGTAGTAATCAGCATGTTTGGCTCTTGAAAATGATGTCATTGAACATGCACTCCTGGTTTCCCTCATGAGTCTGTCCCATGTCCTAGGTCTGGGTCTCTCAGAGGAAAGAACTCCAACTTTGGAAATGGGATACAAAAAAAAAAAAAAAAAAAGAAAAGAAAAGAAAGGAAAAAAAAAAACAAACAACAAAAAAAAAAACAGGTGTTGGAGCTGGCCCCTGCCATTTCAAAGAGCTGATTGTGTGCACTTCTTATGAACTCTGTGTTCATTGATGGCATGCTGGTACTTTGAAATTGACCACCCTATGAATATTTACATCATAGAAATAGGCGAATGCTGCCAATTGGGGGCCTCACGGAAGGCCAGCTCAGCTGCACACTTGTGGACTATATCTCATCTTCCTCATTAGCTGAGTGGGTAAGCATTTAGAAACATGCAGTCACTTGACATTGATGTGACACCTAAGTGCATCTTGTCTCCCTCATCCAGGTTGGACCAGTGAGGTGTTAGAACCTGGAGTGCTGAGAGAGATGAGGAGGCTCTCGATCTTCTGTGACTTCCACAAGTTCTCTCTGTGATTCTCAGGCCCACCATGGTTTGAGAACTGTTGGTCTAAACTGCAAACAGGGCATAGGACACCTTACCTTGACCTTCCCTGTGGGATGATGAAAGGAGGCATAAACAGGCAAACAGAATCAGATCTTAAAAAGACATATTCCACATAGGGATGACTGAGGCTCCTTCCTCTCCTGTGAGGTGGGGAAGATTCCCCTGTTACCTGGTGTTTGCTGAGGAGGTGATTCTGGGGTAATGGTTTTGTAAGTGGTGAAACTGGACTACGTGTGGCATTGCGATGACAAAATAGGAGAAGGATGCTCCTTGGCTCGATGATCCTTGCAGGGCTGGGGAACACCCTCCTTTCACTTTCTGCTCCCACATCCTATTTTTGAACCTGGCATGTTGTGGCCTAGGGATTAAATGACCAATGGAGCCAACAAACCTGTGTCACTGCCCTGACTCCAGTGTTTCCCCGGCACCTCTGCTCTTTTAGCAGCTGATCTGCCTCTCCCAGTGCCGACCCCTGGCCCCCAGCCAGGCTGAAGGGATGCTGGAGTCCCGATCTCCTTCCCAATTGGTTTCCCAAAACCTGGCTTAGAGTTTGATGTAGTGGCTGTCCCTCCTCAAAAGGCTACTTGGCTTTAATTTAAAAATAATTTCTCCCCTGTGTTTGGAGACTGAACAACCCAGCCTGGTCAGTGATGAATCCTTACAAGCACAGAGGAAAGTCTTCAAACCTGTGGGGTAGGGGCTACAGTTCTCGGGGACACTTACCATCATTTTGCCAGCTGAGGCTGCCTCTGTGGATCTCTGCTTCCTCATCTGCTGTTTCCCAGTGGGGATCCATTGGTATTTTGTGTGGGATAATTCTTTATTGTCCTGGACATTGCAGGAAGTTCAGCATTCCTGGTCCTCAGCCACAAATGTCGATAGAACCCACGTTGTCGCTGTGACAACCCCAAACATCCCCATACATTTCTAAGTGGCCCTGTGGGGCAGGTTCTGCTCTGGGACTGCATTCTGAAGCCCTCAGTGTCTCAGGTGGCAAATGGACCAAAGAGGCCCCCCAGAAATGAAGGGTCCTCCTAGCATTCTCAAGAATAGCCTTTTGCTGGAAAAGGAGGCTAAGCAGGCCTCAGTCCTTCTCCAACCAAGTTTTGCTTAGACTAATCTAATCAATAGCAATTCACAACATAACGTGTCCAGAGAAAACCTCCTGTGGCTAAAAAAAAAAAAAAAAAAAGTGTAAAAACCACTGCACTGGACCAAGGGTTGCTAAATGACAGCCCCAAAGCCCAACGCACTCTGCAGGCGTGTTTTGTTTGGCATGGGATTTTGAGATAGTTGGAGCAAATATTTAAAAATCTGGATCTTAGGCTTTTAGAAACACACACACACACACACACACACACACACACACACACACGGACAGAAAGATCTGGCGACATTGAACCCAGATTTCTGTAAGAAAGCCATGGGCCTTGGCTGACCAAAGCTGCCTGCCCTGTCCTTCCTTCCCTTTCCTTGGTTGGCCCTGTAGGCATCTGACTGTGTGATGCTTGGATTAGCTCAGCAGTTCTTAATCCAGAATACCAGGGGGAGCTTTTAAAATTCCCATGCGGGGTTCCTAAGTCAGACTGCTGTTCAACAGTCGTGAAGGTGGGGCCTGGGTTGTCAGACTTTAAAAATCTCCTAGGTGATTTTACTGTGCTGGTAGAAATGAGACCCAGCAGACTTCAGATGATTTCCAGTTTGGAAACCTGCCCACTAAAGCCCAAAGTCATAGAGGACTTCATGCTTTCTGCCTTAGTGCCCCGGAGGAGCCCCAGCCTCTTTCTCTTCCCCTGATGTTGCCCAGACTCATCCCCATCAATTCTCTCACCAGTCAGTGAATGCTTAGTGGAATACCCCCTGGCCCTCCACAGGCTAAGTGCTTTATGTGGATCTTATCAGGCTCCAGAGGGTACAGACTCTCCTGGGCCTCAGCCATACTCCTAGGAAAACCCTACCAGCTTCATCACTCACCTGCTCCTGTCAGCCTCCATCACAGGATCACATCCAGGCTCCTGCCAAGTAAGTACTCCATCTGGAGTGAAACTTCCAGGACCTCTTATCTGGGGCTTCATTTGCATTAGTGCTCAAAGGCAGCCTATGAAGCAGGGTTCTCAACCTCAGCACTTTCGACATCTGGGGCTGGCTAATGTTTTGGTGTGGGGCTGTCTTGTGCATTGAAGGATGTTTAACCATAGTGTTGGCCTCTGTGTCCCCCAACAGGAAAAATCATGCCTATTGAATGAAACTGCTCTAAAGTAACTTGAAGTCTTACATTCTTTTAGGGCATGGATGAAATGTGCTAATATTCCAGTTCTTATGCCACCAACTTACCTTGTATCTCCTGGGATCTCCATTTCTCTTCATGGTCCTCCCTGGGTATTTGTAGGAGGATTGGCTGCAGGACCTTCTGTAGATATCAAAAATCTGTGGATGCTCAAATCCCTTATAAAAACTGGCATCATGTTTGAATAAAACCTACTCATACTTGCCTATATACCTTAAATCTTCTCTAGACCATTTATAATATATAATAGCCTGTAGTTGTTCCCTACTGTATTGCTTAGGGAATAATGATCAGAAAAAAAGTTTATACACGTTTAGTTCAGATATATTTTTTTTTTAGAAATCATTTTAATTTGGGATTGATTAAATTCACAGACGTGGAGATGGCAGACATGGAGGACTGACTGTAGAATATATAGATGTCTCTGAGCCCATCCTCTTCCAACGTTCATTATGATACCAATGATGGCATGGATCCATTCACTCTGTTGTTAAAAATCTAGAAGTGTTTGATTTCTTTGGTTATCTCAGTTTAGATATTCAAGTGATCAGTGCATCTTATAGACTCAAACTCCTAAATATATCCCAAACTCCTCTACTTCTTTCCCCTCCACTTATGCAACATTGGTCTTTTCCCCTCTTTGATATGAATTATTACAATAGCCTCATTCTCTCTTCTACAGTCCAAACTCCTTACTGGTCTTAAAGACATGCAAACCAGATCATGTCACTACCCTTCAAGGACTTCCCATTCTTAGAATAAAGCCCAAAGCCCATACTTAGGACCATGAGGTGGATGTGGCCCCAGACAACTCTTCTAACTACTCCCCATATTCCTTTTCTTTTCTTTTATTCCAGTAAGATTGGCTGGCTTGACTGTGCATATACTACCTTGCTACCTGAGAGCCTTTACCTATCCCATTTTTGTGGCCTGCAATTTTTCTTTTTTTAATACCCTGGTTTCAACAGCTGATTTCTTCTCAAGATTTAGATTTCATTTTAAATTCTGCTTCCCCACCTCCCACAACTTATTCAATATCCATTCATTTACATTATTTATACCTTTCAAACAACTATTACAAACAGTAATTACCTATTGATTTGTTTCTTTGTTACCTTGTATCGTTCCCCACAGTATTTGTGAGGTCAGATAACTCATCTGTCCTATTTATTACTGTATCCCAGGACTCAGAGCTTGGCACAAAACATGAGCATAATAAATCTCTCTTGAAGGAATCAATGAATAGATAGCAATAAGCTTCAGATCTCAGACTCCTCAAAGTGCTCACAGCAAGTGATGACTGACGTTCTTCCCATTCTGACATTTTAAGATGCCATGGGCTCTGCATCAGTGAAATGTCAATTTTCAGTGGGCCACTGGGAATTCCATGAGTCACTTAGGGGGTTATTACTATCTTAGTGCCTCTGTGACCATAATAGGGCTTCTTTGATGGAATGGGACTAATTTCTTTAAAGTCAGAGCTACAAGGGAACTTAGAGGCAATCAAAGCACAGTCTCTTAAAACATGAGCTTGCCAGTTGCCACCAAATCACATTCAAGGTTAACGAAGATGGGACCACTCGTGCTCAGAGGGTTGGACCATCTTAGGCCATTGGTAGAAACACTGCCATTCCCAGGGACAGCTGCGAGTGCCCTGGTGTGTAGGCAGAAGATCAGCCCTTGGCCTGGACTAGATTATAACTTTCCACCAGAAAGGAAGAGATCAAACCTTCTGATTTTCACTATCAGCACCAACATTGGGAGAAAAGCTGGTCTCAAAGCACTGTGATACTTTTTCATATCTGATATCAAAGGGGGAATTGGGTTATTTAGGAAAATTTTATACCCGCTCAACTTGAAACAGATATGGATTAATGCTAAGCTTTCATTATCCATCAGCATAGTATAGAGGAAAGAGCCCATGAAATCGACTTGTCAAATACCATTAGAAGAGAGGAAAGACTGAAAGGGAAAAGAGAGGCACAGGACAAGTTGAAGTGTGAACTGTTATAGGAGACTAATTTGAGCCCCCAGGGTTCAAGGAAGAGAGGAGCAGTCCGGAGGGAGTGAGGGTCCTCTAGGCCTGGCTCTCTCTATTCCCCTCTAGTCCTCCGTAAAATAAGGAGAGAATAAATGGTCTCGAAGCAATTTCTAGAGTCCTGTTTGTCACTTTTTGATTTAAAATCACCACAGCCAGTTAGAACTGAGGACATGCTCTAACATCCTTTCCTCTGTGTGCCAACTTATTCAAAATCAGTCTGTGGCGTTCGAAGGTGATGGACCAGAGTGACAGACTGAGCTAACCAGCAGTACCATGAGAAGGTATTCCCCTTTGCTTAGGTAACTAGCTGGGCGACATGAAGTTCCTGATGACCACTGAACACCACTCCACTTTTTCTGCCAGAGCCTGAATTTCAAAAGAAGTTGAATAAAAACCAAGAATAAAACCCCTCGTGTTTGTATGCGTGCTTTTTGACGATTATAAAATGCTTTCACATACTTCATTTCATGTAAGTCTCACGACAAACCTGAGAGGTATTATTCTTCTCAAATTACCAACAAGGAAACTAAGAGCTTGGAGTCTAAGTGATTTGCTCAAGGTCACCTGCTGTGCGGATTAGCTGCCATTGCTCCAGAGCTCCCTTCCTCTTGCTTCCCCTGCTCTGCTCACAACTCCAGGGAGCTGTGTGTGCCAGGCTCCTCGCCCTGGGGCACCGAGGCGGGTTCAGCTATGGGACTTGATGATAGAAGATTGGAGGAGAGGAGGGGCGACACCACGTGTTGCTTCTCTCTCTGCCTCCAGTGGCATCTCCAGCAACGGCCTCGTGTGCTGAGCACCTCCAGCTCCTGCCAAGTGCCTTGGCGTCCAGGATCTGGTAACATCACCTTCTCCTGTGTCCTTCCAGGCTCAGGAGCAGTAATATCTTCCTGCTATTGCTAATCTCTGTGGTGCCCCATCCCCTGTGCATTCAATTCCTTATGCATAGTACTCCCTTAACAATGGGGGGTCAATGTTCCAAGACCCCCAATGGATACATAAACCCTTAGGCAGTACTGAACCCCATAGATAACCGGGACAGCTACTAAGTGACTAATGGGGTGAGGGGGTGTTATAGAGTGTGGATATACTGGACAAAGGGATGAATCATGGCTCCAGGTGGATTAGAGAGGAGCAGAGAAAGATTTAATCATGTTACTTAGAATGGTGAACAATTTTAACAATATGAATTATTTATTTCTGGAATTTTCCGTTTAATACATTTGGACCATATTTGACTACAAGTAATTAAAACCAAAGAAAGTGAAAATGTGGATAAAGGGAGAATACTATATTAGTTTTTTATGTAGAAAGACCTATAATGGTTTCTGTTTTCCTGGTTGGACCTAAACTGAATCACCTGCCTGGGGAATCACTACTATGAGGTCATAAGGACCAAGAGAACTCACCAGATATGTGGATGTTCGTGTATTTTACTATTAAATTGTGAGAGCCCTTTTGTCTGCATCTGAGCTCATGTATCTTTGGATCTTAAAGCTCCAGCACAGTGTCTGGCATTTAGCAGGCACCCGTAAATATTTGCTGACCTAATATGTTTGTTTGGCAAAACAAACCCAGCCAGAGTGACTGCTTAGTTTATCTCTGTAAGAATCTATTAGATTTAGACATATGAAATACAGGTCCTTTGAGTTCATTAAATGTTCCAGTGAATGCTTTTGCCATTTGCTACAGAGCCACACAGGAAAGCCAAATCATTAGCAATTTCTATAGGATTATTCTGGCTTTGACCCACGGTCGTTACTTTAGATCCATAGTAGTTATTTTACATGGGAGATTTTAATTGGTTGAAACTTGGGAAAAAGTACAATTGCATGCAAAAAGAAAGAGGGTGATGGGCTGGAGTTGTTTGTGGCTCAGTGGTAAAGGGCTTGCCTGGCACACGTGAGGCACTGGGTTCGATCCTCAGCACCACTTAAAACAATAAATAAATAAAATGGAGGTATATAAAAAAAGGAAGAGGGTGAGGCATGAAAGACATAGGAAATCATGGAAAGAAGCAATCTTTTAAAGTTATTTCAGTTTCTATTTCTTACACAAGAAGAGTATAAGACTTGGGCTGTGGCTAGGCGTAGGAGACCTGGTTTTTGGTCTCTGTTCTGCTACTGACCTGTGTGGCTTTGGGTGAGTCTCTTCTCTCCTGCTCTCTGTTTCCTCAAAGTAAAATGAGAAGATAAGATGAAACGATCTCTTGCTAAAATATCCAATAGCTCATCAGCATCTAGAGAATCAAGCCTAATTTTATTTTCACATTAAATAAGACCTCACCTAATCTGGCCCAGCTTACCCTCCCAGCCTCACCTCACATGCCAGCCCTCTGGGCCACCTGCTTAGCCAGCTGTCTGCAGATCGTGGCCCTGGCAATCCTATCCTGCTTCCCTTCTCTGCTCTCTTCACCCCACTTTGTGGTTCTGCTTAGTTTCTCTCCTGTCTGCATTGGTCTCAGATCCCCCTTCCTGTTAGGATAAAAATAATGAAATGGAGGAATGAGACGGACATCATTACCCTAGGTACATGTATGACTGCACATATGGTGTGACTCTACATCATGCATAACCAGAGAAATGAAAAGGTGTGCTCCATTTGTGTACAATGAATTAAAATGCATTCTGCTGTCATATATACTTAATTAGAACAAGTAAATTTAAAAAAAAATAAAATTCTTTTGCCATTGAAAGGCAGTGAAGAGGGCTGGTAAAGAGAGTAGAGTTTGGAGGTGGAATAATGGTTTTAAGTCCTGGACCAGTAATCTATTAGCTGGTGATATGTGGCAAATTACTTACTGTCTATACCTTAGTTTCTTCATCTGCAAATGTTGGTAATGACTACATCAAATTCCTTAGATTGAAATACTTAGAATAATTCCCATTTTCCTGATTGGGCATAGACTGAATTACCTGGCTAGGGAATAACTATTTTAAGAACGATAAATGTAGCAGGAATGGACAGCTACATTATCCTGCTGTGGTGTGTGCCTGTGTGTGTGTGTGAGACACATATTTTCCTATTAAACAGTGACAGTCTTTCCACTATGATCTAAGCTCATGTATTTTTGGATCTCTGGGTTCTAGCATAATGACTGACATGGCAGGCACTAGTAAATATTTGCTGATATTTAATCCTGGGAGGGATTAAATTAGATAATACATGCTGTGCCTAGAACAGTACATGACACATAGAGATTCCTGGTGATGCAACGATTATGAGTATTAACCATTATCTGTGTTCCACAAGGCTTTGTACTTTATTATTAAAGCAGTGATTATGTTGTCTTATCATTTCATTTTATTAGACTGTAAACCCTTCAAAGATAGGGCACTGTTATGGACTGGATTTTATTCCTGAAAAATTAATCTTTTGAAGCCCTCACTCTCAGTACCTCAGAATGTGAACGTGTGTAGAGACAGGGCACTTGAAGAAGTGATGAAATTAAAATGAAGCTGTTATGGCACTCCTTAATCCAATCTGATCAGTGACCTTATAAGAAGAGATTAGAGCATTCAGAGAGATACTAGAGATGTGAACATGAACATGAACAGAAAAAATACTGGTGTGAAGAGGCAGCAAGAAGGCAATCATCTGTAAGTCATGGAGAGAGCTCAGAGGAAATCAACCCTCCAGACACCTTGGTCTTGGATTTCCAGTGTTCAGGTGGTGAGAAAATGTCCATTTCTGTCGTTTAACCTGCCCAGTCTGTGACATTCTGCAACAGTAGCCCTGGAAAACCAATTGAAGGAATGTGCTTTTATTAGTGCACTCAACAATTACTTGACAGAGTATTTATTATGCCTTAACTTGTGTAATAGGGTAGAGAGTCCAGAGAAAGCAAAGTAAGAAAAGGGGATTCTAGTCTCAGGAAGTTTACAGTCTAGTGAGAGAGAATGACACCTAGAAGATGACACAGTCGAGGTGGTCAGGGCCAGGAAGGAGGAGACTGTGCTCTGTGGGTGCACACAGCAGGGAAGGGGTGGGGTTGATAAGAAAGGGGGTCCAGCTGTACGTGTTGTGTTATCCCCAGCACTATCACAGTGCTGTGCTCTGAGCCAATACTCGGTGGGTACTGGCTGGTTCTTGTGGAAGCCTACCATCTCTCCACCGTGACTTCTTAGCACCCAAGGAAAGACAGGCCAGGGGTAGACCCTGCTGAGTGTCGGCTGTGAACAGGGCCTGAAGAAGCCAGGCAGTAGGATGACTGAAGAAAGAGGGAGGAAGAGGAAGTGGGTTCTGGCCTCAACCCTGCCACAGCTGTTGGGGATCTGGTACCACGCCCTTCCCTTGTCTGGACCTCCATTTCCTCAGCTTCAGAAAAGAGGTTGAAAGAGTCCATCTCTTAGGTTCCTTCTAGCTCTGTGAATCCTTTTCTAACATCTAGTTCATAAAAGACTAGCACTTAAAGGGAGTAAAGAGTAAGGAGGGAAGGAAGAGACAAGAAGAGGAAAGTCATCAGGCCAGAGCAGAAAAGAAGAAAAGGCTGAGCTCATGAACTTGATGGCAGGTGGGACCCCACCTGTGGCTTTAGACACTCTCCTCAGTTTCCCCTTTGCAGCTACTTGAACCAGGTCCCGCAGTGATTCACCTGCAGCCTTATGAATTCAGCTGTCTAAATCCTGCTACTCCAGGCTATGCAAACTTGGGCAAGTTATTCAATCTCTATGACCTGCATAATGGGTATAATAATATCTATGTCCCAGGGATATTGTGTGGATTCAATGATGCAGTGCCTGTGAAAATTATAACATAGAACCTGGTACATATATATTTTTGCTAATATTATTGCCAGCATCAGTGAAATGGAAAAATTGAATGAACTGACCTCCAAGACTTCTTCCAGTTGTTCTCTTTGTTTCTTGATGGATTATGACTTCCTTATAACCTATGGCTGTCTCTCAATCTCAGCATGAAAATGGGATTTTTGTATGTGTCCTCTGTGTGGGGAGGGTGCCTGGGAAAGGATTTGGGGAGCCAGTGGGTATGATTCCAGGCCTCTCTTTCTTTTATAGTTTCTTTTTAGACCACAGTCACTTAGCTATAGAAAAAGTTATTTTCCCAATGTTATAGAAAAAATTATTTTTTCCAATGCATGGAGATAATTGAAAGGATGGAAAAACCCTAAGGAGCTAATGGAGAAGGCATTACTACAGAGGGATGGGATGGGCTGGATTTGAAAATGTGGAAAAGAGATGAGGCAATTCACATTGTCCAGAGTTCTCAGGGGAGGATTAAGATCTAAGTATGGAAATAGCAGCAGAAAATGAGGTGAGGGCTGGACAAGGAAGGGGGGTTAGGACAGTGCTTGGAGGATCTGAGACTCAAGGCGGGGGGTCAGAACTCCATCCTGCACTGAAGATTTCTGAACAGAAGAGTAGTCAGAGTGCTATTTCACTTTAAATCAATAAAGGACAGTCATCCTGGGGACAACCAAATTGAAAAAGGGTGATGAAGTGAGAGCTTACAGAAGTCATATAGGAATGACTCTCACAATCGCCAAACTTCTCATTTAGATAGATTCATACTTTACAGTTCACTACATTTCCCCACTCAGTTCACACAAATGATTGAAAAAATGCCCTACTCAACAGCAGCACCCATTACCACCTGCAATCCAGCTACTGTTTTCTATGGGTCGCATTAGAGTTCATTTACAATGTGGTAGGTGCAATTTGCTGAATTGACTTCATGGCCCACTGATGAGCCATGACCTTTCCCTTCATGTGGAAAATAACGATCCTGAGCAAACGGTTTCCAGACTGTGCTGTGGGCCCCTGAGGAAGCACAAGAGACCGTTTACTAAGATAAAGGGGAACATGAAAGAACAACTATTTATATGTTTTTCTTTTATTCTGGTGAAATGTTTATTTTTTGTATGTGTTTTTAAATATAGATAGTATATCATTACAGTGGTCTGTGTAGATGCTGGGCATAATGCATATATACATATTAGAGATTTGCTAACAAATTTTTACTGATAAGGGTGTATCTTCAGAAAAGTTCGGAGACTAAGATCTAGGGTCATCCCCCTAAGTGAGTTTAATACTTGGACAATCAACTGCAATGTTTCTTTAATGGATTTCTCTAAAATACTATAATTTGAATCTCTCTTAACTTGGTCACTAAACTCTGAAATGCATCATGCAGCAAGGTTGCAGTCCATCTGCATAGAAATGACTCCAGCCTGGCCTGTGGAAAGCTGCTGGCTCCTCCAGTGTGGGCGTCATCCTGGTCTGTGGGTGGGACCTGTTGTGGGTGGGACCCCAACCCAGGGCAGGACAATGTCCCTCTTTGAGACTCAGTTTCTTTTTTAAAATGAGATATTGTCTTTGTATTTCTTTCAGTTCACTAGGATTTTGTACATATTGAGTATTTAGAAAACTCTTCAATCTTCTGTCCCCAAGAGTTAAGTAATTTCAACAGGAAAACACTCTGGGGTTAAGAATGATCTGGGCCTGCCTCCACCCCACCATCAGCTCCACTCACTCATGGACACGTTTATTGGTTTACCTTTCAATCAGTAAGTCTTAGAACCATAACCCCCAGCTAACCACAAACTTTTGACTTAATAACAAGGTCATCAACTAAGTCAATCACCACTGTAAGAGGCTGCAAAAAACACAAAACATTAAAGATGGGTCTGTTGACATTTCCTGGAAAGTAACTTAACATCTTTTACCCAATTGTTCATAGCTAGGAACAGTTGCCCTGAGGGTCTTAATTGTCGGGTTCTATTAGAATGGTTTGGGCAGAGGGTAGATCAATTAGAAAAAAAAAAAAAAAAAAAAAAAAAATCAAGTTATCAGTATCCAGTAATGTCAAATACTTAATTTTGACATGTTTGTGAACTATTTGTCAGCACTGAACATAATATTTTAAAAGACTATTTCATAACATGTGGACATACAATATAATCATATGTGAAAAAGCAGCATACAAAGGACACATTAGCATCATCTGTTTTATTAAATGTATACTGTATACCAGATATATAAAGAACTGGGGGGACTGAAAGGAAATATTCCAAAATGTTAACAGAAGGAACACCCAGAAAGAAGCATGCATGATTTTTATTTTCTTCTTTATACTATCCTGAAATTTCAAATTTTCTTCAGTATGTGTTCATTTGTTTAGTCACTCCAGAGATATTTCTTACGTATTAACTTTCTAGACTCTGGAGATGGAGGCAACTTCTGGCCCTCTGGCAACTTGCCCTCTGGCCAGTGTTTGCAGACAGTGAACAAGAACAGTGGTAAGCAAGCATGGTGGTGCGTATGCTCACCTACTGTGAGACATCCAGTCAGGTGACAGGGGCAGAGCTGCTGGGGTGGACCTCTTCCCTGCATGTACCATGGGGGCAGGGAGGCAGCCCTGAAGAGGTACCCTCAGAGCTGAGGCTGAATGCTACAAGAAGCCTGAGGTTTGAGCAAGGCTTCCTTAGGCTCAGTGTGTTCTGGGAGCAAAGAGAGGGCAAGGAGCAGATGGGTGGTGTTCCCGGAGAGTAAGCTGAGGCAACAGGACCACCAAACAGGAAGAAGTCTGGCTCCTATGTACATGGGAAGGGGCACAGAAAGGTTTTACATGGAGAGTGACAAGGTCACATTTTGCTCACAAGGATGACTCTCCCTCTAGCAGTGGAGGGGCAGTGTGGCAGCAGGGAGACCTATTAGGGAAAATGTGCTTTTCTGTTAAAATTTGTGACCTCAGCTTCTCCATCTATAAAATGGGTCACTTGGGCAAGATCAATGATTGCTAAGGCATTTCCGGTTTTTAAAAATAAAATGTTATCTTTGTGTGCTTGTTAACTTTTTGCAAAAAAAAAGGGCAAGCTTCTCGAACACAGGGGCCAAATCTTATTCCTCTTTCAATTCTCAGCACACCGCCTTGCACCTTACGGGTCTGAACCCCATGAAGGTAATGTCTTTGGGTGGGTTATTAGTTGTCAGCCTGAGTTTTCCCTGTGCTTCCTTGTGAACTCACCCCTGAAGACTTTGCCCTGACGGCAATAAGAGCCAATGAATACTCCTTCAGCAAGGCAGACTCCTTCACTCAGGCAGTTCTGAAGGGGGTCTGTCTGCAGGGGGCCTGGAAAGGAAGTAAGGAGACAGAGAGACACACTGATTTATTAGAGAATCACCCCCGCCCCCCACCCCACACAACTTGGAGAGAGGTCACCTGTGAATCAGAGCAGCTCCAGGGAAGGAGCTCTTGATCTGCATAAAATCACCTCCATGCTGGGAGATGAGAAAGTGCGAGACTCCTCCTATTTGTAGTTGAGGGAAATGAGGCACAAAGAGACAAAGTGACTCATGTGCCAAGGATTTCTGACTTCAGGGCCTTCTCTCAGCTAATGTGAAAACCAGACTCCTCTTAGGGAGTCTTGTAGGGAGTGGGAGGGTTTTGGCTTGTGCCAAAATGGAAAGGGGGGGAGGCACGTATCCTGATCAGAAACCGTGACAAATGCTCTGATACCTTAATTCTGACACTCCCATAATCCAAGAAGGGCTAAAATTGGCCTTAGAGCTTGTGTTTCGAAACCAGATCAGATCAAACATCAGATCAAACAAAAGAGGCGCAAACTCGACTCAGCCAGATGATAATCGCGTGGAGTGCATGCAAATCCAAGCGAAAATAGATTAGAGACGATTTCCCAAGGGACACAAAGCTTGGAGATGCTGGAATCAAGGCCCTTCTGTGAAAGATGGAGAGGGTTAGGAATGGGGGTGGGGGCTAGCAAACAGGCATCACCAGCAGAGTCCGGACTAGGATTCGAACCAGCTCTCCTTGTTCTGAGTCAGTGGTCATCTCACTCCCCCTCAACCCATTCTGGGTCTGTTTGCCATACAGACAGGCCCCAGAGCAAGGGGCAATTAAAGTGATATCAAAGCATCTTGTGCATACTGTACGTTACTCTGTAGGTGCACATGTGTGTGTGCACGTGCACACAAACAGAAACAAAGCTTTAGGTTTGTGAGGTCTTTGCTTCACTAAGCACTATAAACCAGTAGATTACTTAAATGTCTTCATTTACTGCTCAGATTCAAAGGCATAGCTCAGGAACCCACAAACAACCCTGGCCCATTCAACTCCAGATGAGTATTGATCCACCAATGAGGCTGCAGATTACTGAGTCAAGAGCCCAGGCCATGTGCCCCCAGCCTGGGGCATTTTCTACACTGCAGGAGGAAATCTGTGTTCTTTAATCCAAGCCTTTGAGCTTCTGTTTTCAGGCATATTCTCAAGAGGAAGTCATCAGAGATCTAGACAGTTTTCAGTTTATTATTTTGGCTGTGGCCTGAAATTTTGGAATACTGATTAGTGGATTTCTACAGAAGTCTTTCCACTTCTTTGGAAATTTGTAACTACAATGATGGTGATGAACACAATCACCCACTAAATAGACATTTCCCAAATGTCGATTGAATATCCACTATCAGGAATTCTGCTGGATCTTTCATGTATTTTTAATCTCTTCTAATTTTCCTAATCATATGATGCAAGTATCATCATTTCCATTTTTTTTTAAACTAAAGGAAATAAAGTTCCAGGTCACAGACCCCAGGAGTGGCAGAGTTGGGATTTGGCTGACCCTCTGTTGGACGGCATTGTGCCATGCATCTCAGATGCTTGGTGATGGGTGCTGTAATATGGACCCATGAGTGGTCTCAAAATCTGGATTTCTCCAGACCCGTCCCTTCCTGGGCTTCCAGGCAGGTCTGTGAGCACTAGGCCCATCTGAAGTTTTAGGTCTCTCCCAGAGGCTCAGGGTGGGTGACCGGAGGTAGCTGGTCTAGACTATAACAAGGGCCACAAAGATCATTCCCGCTAGAGAATGATCTCCTTGAGGGGTTGATAAGACATGTGCTTGGCTCATAGATGTGAAGGAAACATATCAAGGATAGATTAGGAGGGATGGACATGGGCTTCAGAAAAGAGACAGAACATGTGGCATAGTCTTAAAGTTTGCGAGTGGAGGCCTTTCCATGTTTTGTGTGAATGTGCCTTTCTCAGCAGACCCAGAGAACTTTCTACACACAGAGAGAATTCCCTCCAGTGTTCCTGATAGCATTCCATTCCTGCTTTAACATCACCAGTAACAGGGGGCTTGTTACCTTTCAGATTATTCAAATTGTTCAAAAGTTCTGGACTTCATGTTGAGCTGAAAATCTACCTACAGGATGTGTGCCTTGGGTGCAGATCTGCCCTTTGGTTTACAAAGACTGAGTTTGCTTCCTCCTTACATGGCTGCACGCTGGATATTTGAAGACAATTTTCATTTTTTTTATACCATTGTTTCCAAAGTATGTTGAGCAGAGTAGTAAGTTTGCTTGATGTTACTAGGTGTCCTTATAAAACAAACATACCAAAACAAACAGAGAAACCCCTTAAATAGCATTCTGTGGACAAGCCAGGTTAAACCAGGTCAACCAGGTATGCTTCCTGCAAGACTTCTCAGAACTTCTCTGATGCTATGGCACAGCATGATTGTTAAAAGGGAAATACTGGATGTGCAGTTTCCCAAACTTTCGACCTCTCAAAGTTTTGACTTCAGAATGCTTTTTATTAAAATCATCCATTATATTCCTGTTTTCCATATATTATTAGAAATAGTATTTGCAAGTGCTTTCCTACACAAGCCTTAGTTCTTACTGTCATGGTTTCTAAGTTAAAAGGAAAATCTCTTCCAACTATTTGAGACACTGTGGAGATTTTTTCACTGTCTTCACTCTTATTCTCACTAGGGCTATCGAATTAAAATATACATGTAAAGAAAAATTTGAGTTTAAAATGAGCAATGAAGTTTTTTTTTTTTCAATAAGTATGTACCATATAATATTTGGGGCATAGTAAGATGACAAAAGTACTTGTTTCTCATCTAAAATTCAAGCATAGTTTTGTTTTTGCTTAATCAGGCAATCCAAGAAGAGCCCCAAGTATCCTCTTCCCTTGAAAAATGTGACTTTCAGAGTTGGACCCAGTATTTCAGAGACTTAGACATTGGGAACCTTGAGAGCCACCTTCAACTCTGCTCTTCCCTGATAATATTTTTAAGGGGAAGATAATCACATCTTTATGGATGACGAGAAGCCAGTCTGAGGTTGACAGAAACCAGATAGCCTTCTGAATCTACTTGTAAAATCCAGAAGCCAATTTCCCATCCCTCGTGCCTGTTTACACATATATTTAAGTTTCCCTGAATGTTAGTATTAGGCATCTAGATCCACAGACTATTTATAATTCTCCTTTCATTGTTCGTCTTCTCCATTAGACTGAAAGAAACTCAAAGGCAAGGATCAACCATGTCTGTCTGGGTCACTGCTGTATCTCTGGTAGTTAGCACAGATTTTTGTTACATAAAAGTGTTCAATGTTTTGAAGTGAATGAATGAATTACAAAATTGCTTAGAAAGCTAAATAAACCATGTAAGTTGACGCTCATAGGGAAAGAGATTGCCAACCCTTTTCCTCGTGGTTGGGATTTGTTATTCACTTAGAACTTTCCCAAACCTGTATCTGCACATGCTGCTCACCTGTGCTAAGGCAATTCTGATGGAAGATGTTGTGCAAAACAAGAACATCTAATTGCTATGACTAAAATAAAACATTTCATCCAAACACAAGCTGTTTTCAAGAAGTTGAATTACTTCCCAGAGCCTGCAATTTTTACTGAGGTGTGGAACTTGGCCCTTAGAACCATCTGGGCAGTCTCCAATGGGTGTGGGGTTGGGGCAAATCACATTGGGTATTCCCACAAAAACATCCTGATCCAAGAGGAATTGGGCAAAGTGAACAAGGACAGCCTCAGGAGAGACTGAGCTCTCAGCAGGACAGGTATGAGACGCAGAGGCAGAAGCCCATAGGCTTGCCTTGGAGAAGGTGCATCTGATGACTGGAGAAGGAACATGAAAGGCTCAGACCTTTTGCTCTAAGCCACAGAGGATAGAGTTCTCAGTTTCCCACCTTCAGGCATGCATTCTCCCAAGCTTGTAGCTTGTCAACATCAAAAGCATCCTGGGGACAGTCTCTGAAGCAGACAATTGCTTATCTGCCACTTGGTACCTGTGGCTTCAGTGTTAGGAGTGTTAGCTCTGACTTTATGAGATAAAATGCAGCAGAAAGCAGAGCAGCACTGTAAGAAGAGCCCCAGATGTTAGGAGGGTAGCACAGTGTGTAGTACCTTGAGTATGAGCATGGAGACCCAAATTCAAGTTAATGCTTGAAAAAAAATACATATACATACATACATATATATATATATATATATATATATATATATATGTATGGGGGATTGAACTTAGGGGCACTTGACCACTGAGCCACATCTCCAGCCCTTTTTTGTATTTTATTAGAGACATGGTCTCACTGAGTTGCTAAGTGCCTCATCATTGCTGAGGCTGGCTTTGAACTCCTGATCCTCCTGCCTCAGCCTCCCAAGTGCTGGGATTACAGGTGTGCGCCACTGTGCCTGGGGCTTAATGTCCCATATTAACTCTGTGTTTTTAGGCAGATCTTTTAACCTCAGTCTTTGTATCTGTGAAATGGGAAGAGCCATGCTGATTTGGGTCGTTGTGAGGATTAGACACAATGGCAAATATAAAAGCCCTTTTAGTAAAGTGCCAAATGTGGGATCAGCCTAAGCGTTTGTTATTACACTGTCCCCCTGAGCACCTTAGTCTTTAGCAGCCTGATGGATCTAGTAGCTTGCTGTCAGGATTGCATAAAAGAGCATGCAGTGGGGGTGAGGTTGGGGTGAGAAACATGTTCCCAAAACAGCCTGAAGAGAAATGAAAACACTATGGCATTCCTTTTAATTGTGGAAGTAAACATTTTCTAAGCTCATGTTGGAAAGCAGAAAATGTCAGTGGGTAGGAGTCTTTAGAATATCAAAAAATCCCTAGGGCACATCTTTATGGCCTCAGGCTATAAGGCTCAAGGTGAGCCTTAAATTCTGCAAGAATGTATCTATTGATCTCTCTGGAGCCTGACACTGGCTCTGTCCAAGGCCCTTGTTGGCTTTGCTGGCAAACAATAGCCGAGTGTATGCAAGTATAGTTCTATTTAATTGAAGGGTAAGTAATGCAGGGTGTTGGGGCTGATAAATTACTTGCTACTTCCTCTGCTGTGAGATGCTACACTCACTGGAAGAAAATTTGCTAATGGGTAAAGATGTGTGTACGTGGGCTTACTGCACCAAGGCAGTGGGGAACAGAGGGACTTCTTGCCTTCCATAGGCTTTCCTACTGGCTTTCTGTTTCCCCCTCCAAAGTCACATTGCAGGGAGTAGTTGGGATGCGCTAAGTCTAGTCATACCGTAGTCCTCATCAGGTCCTGAAGATCTCTGGTCTCCCCCATTGTTCCTTGTGTTTATTTCTCATGCAGACTCTGTGCAAAGAGCACTCCAGGCTCAGAGCTGCCAGAGGCTCTGCTTACAATTCTGGGAGGGCACAAGGCAATCTTTATGCAACCTGACCTGCCCATCCTCCCTTCCTTGCCCAGGCCAAGAATAGTCAATGACCGTGTTCTGGAAGAAACCCCACCTTGTCGTTGATGCTCTGAGCCAAGGGGAGGAGGAGCAGGGCTGGAGGCATACTCATGAGGCCAAGCAGCAACACACAGAGGAAGCTCCAAAGGCAGAGAGCTCCCTTCAAATCCATCACTTCCCTAGTTCTTGCCCCAAGGACTGGCTTAGGCCCAAGGGTACCCAGTGAGGTGGTGAGGAGGGCATGCCCAGCCTCCCAGTGCTCACTGGGTTTGTATAGACTATGCAGAGGAATATATGAGGCGTGTGTTCTGAGAAGCAGAGTCTTCCAGTGAATACTATATGTAAATATATAGTTTAAAAGAAAATGCACACAAGTGTACATGTGGACCTATGTAGGTGCACTTATCTATGTGAAAATGCTTTTGTGTGAGAAAGCATATCCTCAGAGATAGTCCCTCAAAATGCAAATCTGATCTCGGCTTTAAACACATCCATTAGAAGCCTTCTAAATGCTCTTGGATTAAATACCTAAGTCCTTAATACAGCCTAAAAGTCCTTCATGGTGTCACCTTGTCCGTTGCAGGGTTATTCTGCACCCTGATGTGTCCCTCTCTGACACCAGCTATTGACTTCTGCTCAGTCTTTGCTTCACAGGAGGTTTTCTTCCAACACAGGACATTTGCACAGGTGTTTCTCTATAGAGGTAAATTCTTCCCTCTTCTCTGTTTCTAGGACTTAGCTTATCATACTTTGACTCTTTGCTGAAACTTTACTTCTTTGGGGAAACCCTTGCTGACCCTTCAGAATGATCAGATTCCCTCAAAACAATTTATACCTCCTTCATAACACCTACCATAGTTGCAATTTTGTATGCATTTAAATTTTATTTTTTCCTTTATGTACAAACATATAGCAAAGATAAACCGTTTTGTTCATTCACTGAACACACAGTTCCTGGTACGTAAAATAAGGATGCAGTAGACACATACTGAATCAAGAATGTAAATACTTATGTAGGAAGAGGGGTCAGCATATGAACCTGCATGTACTTAGGCAGTATGATTATCTGACACGGCATGTCTGCTTACTTGGAGAACACAAAGGTATGCTTAGAAATCCTTGTGTATATGTAGCTAGGTGAGAAGGTTTAGGTCTGAATGTGTCTGTGTCCTATATATGTGTACATATTCATATGAAAGTAAACACAAAAGGACCTAGAGGTGTTCTTATATCCATGTGAAAATGCATGTGTGTGCATCTGTGTTCATATGGGTGTAGGTATCTATCTTAGTCCATTTTCTGTTGCTCAAACAGAATACCTGAGACTGGGTAATTTATAAAGAAAACAGGTTTATATTTTGACTCATGGCTCTGGAGCCTGCAGACTCCAAGATTGGTTGGCTGCCTCTGTCAAGGACCTCAAGGTGTTTTGACTCATGATGAAAAGAATAAGTGAAAGTGGGCAGGTGCAAATAGAAACATGAGAGGCTGCTTTACTTTATAACAATGTGATCTTATGAGAATGAGTCCTGTCCTTTGAGAAAGAAATTATCCCCTTTAATAACCTATTTAACTCTTAAAGGGCCCATCTCCCAGTGCCACCATAAAGGCAACTGAATTTGGTCATGAGTTACAAAAGGGACAAGCTATATTAAAACCACAGCAGCATTAATGTAAGAGTGTGTGTATGTGTTTATTTGGGTGTGTGCATCTCTGGGGGTATATGTGTATGCATGAGTCATACTAATCTCTGTGGCTGGGTGGGTGTCCCTTCAGATTTCTAAGTAGAAGGTTTATGTACATTAGGTAAATTGCTTCATACAGACCTTGGCATGATTTGACTTAGCCAAGGCAGGGTGTTGTAGAGGAAAGAGCCCTGGACTAGGAATCTTTCACTAGAGCAAATTTCCTTTTTCTTCTGGGCTGCTACTTATCCCATCTTCATGCAGAGGGTTGTGGACTAGGTGATGTTATCAGGTGACATAACTGTTGAGATGCCACACAGTGATAAAACACAATTTCATTTAGGTGCCTAATTTCTTGAGGCAACTCACTATCATCTTTTATGATCATGTCTTATTGTTTATAAATTGTTGTCATCTACATTGTCTTACTGGAAAACATAGGAAAACTAGGATTCTGTTTATTTGACAAAATAATTTGTGAGAATGCATGTGGTCAGAAAATGTCACTTTTTATATGCCTACACTTTGTGCTCCAGAGAAGGAAGGGGAAAGAACAGCGGTATGACCTCCAGGGCCCCAAACTGTGGTCCTTGGAGCACCTATTTCACAATCTTCAGGGAAAACTGAGGCAAAATGCCATTTTTCTGGTCTCCAACTACAGTTTCGTTGAATCAGAATATCAGAGCTGGGGATCAGGAATGTGCTTTTTCTCAGAAGTTCCCCCCAAAT
Source organism: Tamias sibiricus (assembly GCA_025594165.1). Lineage (NCBI taxonomy): Eukaryota > Metazoa > Chordata > Mammalia > Rodentia > Sciuridae > Tamias > Tamias sibiricus. Next base: position 62,947,141 of record CM046662.1, read on the forward strand.
CATTTTTGTGCTCTGTAAGATTTAGTACTCACTAGAAACCCATCCCTAAACTGATATCACTAACCCTTTCATAATTTATGGAAAGAACTTATGGAAGTCTTCTGTCCTTGAGGCTTGCCTCTATTCTTTTAGGCTGAGGGTGCTCGAGGAGTTCTTGGATTTACAGAATGACTGGAAATCAAACAGGAAAGGGAGTCTGAATGTTTGTGAGCAGAACAAACTTATTGTTGTACATGTTACGAAAACTGTTGAGTACATCAAAACAAAACAAAAAATACCAAACCAACTCTAAACCCCACCAACAGATGGCCAGAGCAGTCTGTAATATTTAGAAACATCTAGAGGACTTCTGATAAAGAGAAAAACCAGGCAGAAGACTAGAGATAGAGCTGGCATAATGAAGAAAGTCCCTGAACAAAGGCAGTTGTGGCTTTTGGGCACAGGCCTTTGGTTGCAAGACCTATGATGTGGTTAAAAAGAAAACAGGAGTTCCCGACGATTTCATTTCTGCTGTGTCATGGGTGTTGCTGTTGCGATTTAAAAACTATTTTCTTTTCCTGGATGTGAACACACTTAGAAACTCCAGTCTTCCCTTCACAGCAGGTGCACTAAACAGTTATGGCTCCGTCGTGGTCTGCCTGTGCAGAGAAATGGGAAGATGCACTGATTTCCAGAGGTCAAGGGCTTCCTGACCCGGAAGTGGTGATTTGACTCAGTGCAAGCCAATATGCCCTCACCAGGCGTCTCCCTCTGCCCTGCTCCCTGGCAGGCGAAGCTCAATCAAACCAGGCCCCAGGCCCCAGGCTGCAGGCCCCAAGTCCCAGGTCCCAGGTCCCAGGCCGGCAACATGGTAGAAGACAACGATGCCTACTCTGGGTGCAGCAAGGTTTCCTAGCCTATACTTAGTCACAATTGACCTTGATGGCATGGACTTGCCCCTTAGTTCTGAAGGTCAGAAATGAATCAGATCCTGGAGAATTAGCACAAAACAAACCCATTAAAATATCCTTTCATGAACTTCCCCCTACTCTCTTACCTGATTCTCAGGGGACAGACAGTATCTTAGTGGCAAAGCACATGGGTTTTGGTTTCACTCCCGAGGGTTGTATGATCTTGGGTAACTTAGGTTCTTCAAGTCTCAGTTTCCTTATTTATAAAATGACAACAAACATAACAGTATTATTTCAAAGGGCTGTTGCAGCTGCTACAGGAAAACCAGGCATGAAGATGGCCAGTTACAGTGCGTGGCCCTTAGAAAGCATTTCCATGACCACAACAGGTGCTCTATTGGAATAAAACCTACTGCTGTGCTTTACAAAGAGTAGGTGTTGGTCACTATGTGAATAGACTAACTTTAACACAAGTCAACAGGCAGGGTTAGAGGCATTCAACAAGGTAGACATAGAAAGAATCCTGTTCTGGTAATTTAGTGGTCAGTGTCCTAGGCTCTGAAAGCAGATTTGGGCCCAGGTGCGGAAAGCACTTTCAACAAAGCACCTACAAAAGCAGACTTTTCATCCACCAGCAGGGATGGGGTGGGGCCCACTCTGTTTCATTTACGAAGTTTATATTTCTATAAACCTGCTCCACAAAATGTGGTCCATGGACCTCCTGATTTGGAAGAACCTGGAGGAGCTTGCTAAAATGTGATTCTTGGACCCTAGCTCAGACCTCCTGATTCCCACTCTCAGAGAGCGGTGATTTATTTGCACCTCTTAGTTCAAGAACTGCCAATCTAAATATCACCAGGTGGCTGGAAGAGCAGTAATTATGGTATCTGGGTCATATAACATATAAACCTTTCAAGGGGGTGTTTATGAAAGTATTAGCAATGGATGCACTATGAATACTCTAATTTCATTTTTATCTAAAAGTATTTTTATACACATTTAAAACAAAGATCAGAAGCATGTACACCAAGTTCAAGGATGGTTACCCTACCTCTAGGTGATAACATAATGCGTGATTTACCTCCTTTTGTGTTTTCATATACTTTTAAATGTTCTATAATAAGTGTCCATAACTCTTTTAAAGAGAAAATAAAATCAAAGCAATGGAGTCAGATGTGCAGTACTGAAAACTTCCTGAATTCGTTTAGAACTTTGGAGAAAGAAGGACACATAGGAATGTATGTAAATTGAAGTACCTCTCTTTGGAGATGATGAACTGTCTAGAGAAGGAAAGTGGCTTGCCAGAAGTGTCCCACCCACACTGTTAGTGGCTGGGCTATGATAGATCTAGGTCTCCAGGCTTTTGGGCAAGAGGGCTTTGAAGTGCTCTGTGCTGGCCATCGACCTGCCTCCCTTCCTTCCCTCTCTGTTGGAATGATGGAAAGACCACAGGAAGTGCAGTGATTTCGAGGGTGGAGAAGGATGTAATAGCCTTTGCAGAGAGGACCTTGCAGCTCTCATTATTCTCTCTTTGGGAGTTAGTAGGTCAATTGCAAAAGGCATGGGAAGAGCAGCTGATGAAAAGGTCTAATAGTTTGGAAAACTGCTTAACCTTATTGCTCTATTTCTGGATGTTCCCCCATGGCCAGGATTGTTGAGATCCTGATTTCCCTGGGAGGTTTCCCATTTAGGAATGCAGTGAAACCTCTGAAATGCAGAGGAATTGGGGAGAAGGCCAGCTGGAATTAGGGAACAGTCCGAATACTTTTTAAGGACATCCAGGTCTATTATTTTCAAGGTCAGAGGAGCACAGATTTGGAAGGAGCTTGTCCGGCCTCCTGCTCCATGCAGAAAGCCTTATGCTCTATCCCGAACAGGGCTTCATCTAGGCTTCTCTTGATTGCTTCCAAAGACAGGAGGCTCACTATTCTGACAGATAACTTATTTCACTCTTTGAAAAGCCTTCCTTCATCGGAGCTGGATCTGTCCTTCTGTAAGCTTAAGCTTGCTTTCTGATAGTCACAGAGAAATTGGTATTTCCTTTTCCCCAGATGGTCCTCCAATATCTGAAGGCAGCTGTTATGTACCAAATAGTCCTTCACGGTGTTCTCTCCTTCAGACTGACCTTTCTGGGAATATTCAACTATTATTTGTATGTCAGATATCATCAATTCTGTAAATATTGATGGCCTTCTCTCTAATCAACCTCTAAATTAAGGGCTAGATAATTTAGAGTTGAGTAGAGATTAAACACCTCCTGTACTGGCCTCGTTATTTTACAGATGGGGAAACTGAGGAAACCCACCTTACATAACTTCAAAGACAGAGAAGGAGAGAAAGAAAGAAGGAAGGAAGGAAGGAAGGAAAGAAAGGAAGGAAGGAAGAAAGAAAGAACAAAGAAAGAAAGAAGGAAAGAAATAAAGAGAGGAAGAAAGAAAGGAAGGAAGGAAGGAAGAAAGAAAGAAAGAAAGAAAGAAAGAAAGAAAGAAAGAAAGAAAGCAAGAAAGTTAGTTCATATGACACCTGAACCTCAATTTTATGAATCCCAACTCAGGATTCTTTCTCTACTTCACCCTGCTCCCCATTATCACAACATACCAGTATTTCTCAAGTTCTTGAAAGTGCTTGGGAAGTTTCTCTTAGGCATTTCAAAAATCCCTCCTTCAAATTATATTTGTACTGTCAATAAAGTGGGGATTAACACGGGGCTGAATTTAGTAGAGGTTATGCTATCAATGAAAAGGATTATTCAAAGTACATTAATCCTCCTGGCTCTCTGGTCAGGAAAGAATTGCCCTTACCCTAGAATGCTAGCTCAAAACTCGCTGTTATTGGCATCTGTAGGACCACCCAGAACAAATTTCCATAAGGTCCAGCCACCAGTTCAGTTGAGAAGGAAAGCTTCCTGTCTTTGGAACCCAGAGTACGTCTGCTAGGCTGTGGTGCGGCCTTTGTTTCTGCTTTACCCTAATGTGTTCATTTTAGTTTCATATCCTTTTTTCAGTGTAGCCTGATTCTCTGATAGAAAGATAAAGCAAAGACTCAAAGAAGCAAGCTAGGCTCTTCAGTGATTGGTTTCCTGTCCCAGTCCCTAGCTACCCTGCAGTCACATGCTTCAAAGGGAACATTCCTCCAGGCCCCAGCCCACAGCAATCTCCCACTTCTTTCAACAAGGTATTGCATTTCCAGTTTGCACACTTGTTTTGGCACACACGGGAAGCTGCCTTGTGCTGCTTCCTGGTTTGCATGGGTGCTAGGCTCCGCGGACGCTGGAATCACACAGACCCAGGTTCTAGTGCTGACTCTGCAACTAGCTGGTTGTGTGGCTTTGGAAAGTTCCTGAGCCCCTATAAACCTCAGTTTTCTCATTTGTTAGATGAGGACAATTATCCTGCTTACAAGATTGTAAAGATCACATACTGCCTAAAAGGTGCTTAACACGGTCTCCAACATCTAGTTAGTTTCCATAACAAATATCTATTTAGTATTACTAATATTATGGTCCAGAAAACAGAGACAGGTATCCATATTTTTCTCTTGCTGCAAACAGCAGATGATCCATAAATACTCCCTGATTGATTCTGGACATGGCTCTATTCGGCCACAAGTTCACCATCAGAAATGTTCTAAGCAGCATGTGAGGACGGTTCCTATCCCCACGCTCTCTTTTTCCTAGATCCCTTCCCCCAGTGTTATCTCAGTGGGCAGGCCCACCCTGTCCTGCCGCTGTTCACACCTGTCAGCTTGCATCTCAGGGTAAAGTTCTCACTTGACAGACTCTGAGAACTTGCTGTCCAGGCAAAGAAAACTTTATGACGATGAATCCAACACAAACGTTATGTAACCAGCATGTCAGTAAACAGAGACAGAGGGACAGAAGGAAACAGAGCTACACAAAAGAAGGTAAAAAGCCAGGAACTGAGACAGGCCCACGATGCTCTTGCTTTTAAAGTCTCTTTATACTGATGAAAAGTTTTGTATTTAAAGTATTTCTAAAGGGAACTGTGTGGCTAAATTCTGTTTTAAGCTGGGAATCTGAATTGATGTGCATATCTGAATTTTTGCCTGAAATTACTTTACAGGTCCTTTAGTCAAAATTGTAAGCATATATAAAATTGAGATGATTTATTAACAATATTTATCATCTTTGGGACTTAGAAATAATGACAAATAATGACAGACAAGTTTCCAACTTTTTTTTTTTTTTTTTTTAAATCAACACTGCATAATTTATACCTGGAGTGGTTTGAAATTACTGGTAGGTCATAAAGAGTTAAGGAATCTCTCAGTTTCTTTCAGAATATCCTAGTGGATCCTTGTAGAGTAAAACAATTCTTTCTCTTGTCCCTATTGCAAATTATTTGTTTCTTCCCTGAATTTTGTGTTAAGGACTCAGAAAAAAATAAAAACATCTGCTGAAATGAAATTTTTTATAGCCCCAGGGAAAATTTTCCACAATTGATGGTGAGGGCAGGATTAAATGACAATGTGGTAGAGAGAATACAGCAGTTCCTGGTGTGGCGATAGGTCCCCTGGCCTTAGTCCTGCTCTGACATTTTTGGCTGCTTACCTTGGGCAGGTCATTCCCCCTCACAGGCTTTCATTCTCTTCATATTATGGGCTCTTCCAAATCCAAGCTCCTGTGAGGTTATTGAGAGTGTGAAGAAAGCTACAGAAGTGCATCTCTGGGTGTGGAGCACAGAGCAGGAGAGTGTAATAATGGGTACGAAAACCTTGGACAAAACTTAAAAGCACTGAATGGCTTGCACTCTCCAATTTGCCATGGAATATTCCAAAAACATGTGCCCGATGTTCTTCTGAGGGATCAGTGTTTGCCCTGATGCCCCATCAGTGAGTTGACAGGAAGCAGAGAAGGCCAGTGCTTCTCTGGTCGGGGACCTTGGCTGGGACAGAAGGGAAGACAGAAGAGGAGTCAGCTTCGTGAACAAGTGAAATGGCAATGAACCCCGTGGGCTGATCCTTCTCAGCCTGGCGTTGCCAAGCAGGACGATCCACTCCATGAAACTTGGGCCAAGCTCTGGCTCTGACACACAGGCAAAAATAGAAAGGGGCTGTGAAAAGAAATGTGTTTACTTTTGTGATTTCCCTTCCTTGCCTCTTAACAGTATTATAATCTCTCTACAAACAGGTAGTTAGGGCCCACAGGCCTCGCCTCCACTGATAAATCCTCCTGAACGACTCATGTGCAGACCTAAAACCTTCTAAATGCCTCACGGCTGCTGCAAAGCAAGTGAGAAGGCAGCATGATGGTCTGAGGTCTGTCACCAACTGGCTGAACTGAGGCTCTGCAAAATACAGTGCTTCCATTAGGTGGAATCTGAAGATTAGTTTCAATGATCAAAGTTTATATCAGTGGCTCTCTGCCAGGGGCTATTTCAGCCCTGGGGGTATTTGGTAATGTCTGAAGATCCTTTTGGTTGTCCTACCCTGGGGGCTGCTATTGGCATGTAATGGGTAGAGGCCCCGGGTATTGCTAAACACCCACCAATGCATGGTATTGCTCTTCCACAACAAAATGTTATGTGGTCCAAAATGTTAGCAGTACTGAAGACAAGAAACTATGTTTATACTGAAGTATGGAAAGTTCATGAAAAGGAGAAAAGGGATGGGAGAAGGAGGATTAGAATCTCATTTCTGGGTTATGAGGTATTCATCAGTTAGGTGCTTTCCAGTTTTGCTCCCTCTAACCAATGCCCTTTGATAGTCCCTTGGAATTACAAGGCTATGGCTGTAGAAGAACATCTTCCTTATCCTGAAAATGCCAAGCCCTGATGTAGTACAAAGGGCTCCACTATAAGACAGCAAAGATATAAATATACGCAGTTATTAAACAAGCAGAACTGGAGGTGGGTGGCGGGGGCATGGGGAGGGACAAAACATATGCCCATAACTCTGTTTCTATGAGTCAGTGTTTCTGAGGTAACAGCACAGAATAACAACTGTAGGAGGAGCTGAGCTATGCTGAGAAGAGGCAGGACTGATCTGGATCATAAGGACAGTTTAGGAGAGATATAGGTTTGTAGCCAGAGATTCATAGGCACATGAAAGGGTTAAGCAGTCAGTGCATGTCATTCTTGTATCCTTCCACATTAAGCCACTGGGCAGTTATTACAAATAGTTACCTGTGGTTTCCAGTGGGAGAGGCAAGGACACTCCAGTCAAGGGGTTTTGGAGAAACAGGTGCAGTGAAGTCATGGTCAAACAATTTATTTACTGTAAACTTTAGACTTTGCTCAGGAAAACAAAGCTGTCCCTCAAATCCCTGCCTACAATACTCCATTTGAGCAAATAAGAGGAGCAGGGGAGAGTCCATGTTCACAGCTGAAAGGTCCGAGATATTCAGGATTCTCAAGTCCAAGGGTGCAGGAAGGAAAATCTCCTTCAGATACAAATTACCAGCAGCAATATAATAACCCTAATACTTAACCAATGAGGTAGATACATGGAAAAGTCATCAAAACATACAGACCTGGGTTCTAGGACTAACGCCCTTCAGACATAAACTTACAAGTTCCAAGCAAAGAGGAACTGAACTGTACAAGAAACAAATAGTCACTCAAATACATCTTCTCTTTTTTACAGCTTAAAAAAAAATAAAAAAAGGCAGAAGGATGCTTCCTCCTGCAAATCTCTATACAATTTTATTCTAAATTTATTACACTCAAGTTAAATAGTCTGCTTAGTGTTCTGTTGGGGGGGGTCTTAAAAAGTAAAAAACAAAACAAAACAAAACTACATTACAGCAGTGAGTCATTTGTACTACAATTCCTCCCTTGTGAATCAATGCTATCGCTAGGCACAGTACCTTGACAGTTTACAAAGTCTTCAGTGCCTGGGGGCTCTTCACACAGCAGTTTGCTTTCTTTCTCCTGCCCTAGGTGACATCCACTCTGCTCCCCTGTGTAGTCCGATTTGCCGTTGCTGTTGCTGGAGTAGCCATTCCCATAGGCCTTTAGAGAATACCTGCGTAGGCACAGAAGCTCCTGGAAGGCAATCCTGAAATCTGGGCTCCGGCAGTAGATAAGAGGATTGAAAGCTGAATTGACATAGCCCACCCAGTTTAGGAGGATGTAAACTTCCTTAGGGATGAGATTGTCCTGGATCACGTGCACAATGTTCACAATGAAGAAGGGCAGCCAGCAGAGGGTGAAAGTGCCCATGATGATGCCCAATGTCTTAAGAGCTTTGTGCTCCTTCAAGCAGAACTTGGAGGACCTGCGAAGACCATGCCCACCGCGCCCATCCTGCTCCATCTGGCTGAGATTTTGGGCGTGGAATCTCCCCTCAGATTTGTCAATCTTCTGGAGCTGCCTTTTGGCCACCTGGAAGACCCTGGAATAAACAAAGACCATGACCACCAGGGGCAAGTAGAAGGACACTATGGAGGAGGCAATGGCATAGGCTTGGTTCGTGAAGAAGTCACAGCAGGTCTCCTTGGCATAGCAGTCGATGGCTTCCTGATGAGTGGCCCGGTACCAGTGCATTTGGATGGGCAAGAAAGAGGTAAGGCCTGACACAATCCATACCATCAAAATGACCACCCGGGCCTTATTCTTGGTCAGCAGGCTCTGGTACTTGAAGGGAGACGTGATGGCAAAGTAGCGATCCACTGCGATCACACACAGGGTCTCAATGCTGGCGGTGACACACAACACATCAATAGAAGTCCAAAACTCGCACCAGAAATTCCCAAAATTCCACATTTTCATGAGGATGTGGCTGGCCCCAAACGGTACCACCGCTAGGCCCATGACGAGGTCAGCGCAGGCCAGTGAGGTGATGAAGTAGTTGGTGACCGTCTGCAGTCGCTCGAACTTGGCAATGGCTGTGATGACCAGAACATTGCCAAACACGATGGCCAGGACGATGAGCGACATGACGATGGCCATGCCCACCACCCACGCCTCGTCCCGTTCCTGCGTGACATTGTGGTCCGGCGCATGGCTTCCATTGGACGCGAGCAAGAAGTCGCTGCCGTTCCCGGGTTGCCCCATGGCGCGCAGGCAGGCAGGTGAGCTCACAGGCTGCCTGCTCACTGGCCGCGCCTCAGCGGGCGCACCTCCGGCGGGGCGCTGCAGGCAGCGAGCTGACGCCTGGAAGCCTCATTCAGCGGCCGTGGGGTGGGTGTGGTGGGGGCGCGTCCTGCACACTCAGCTTGTGGGGTGCTCTGGCCTCGCGGTGCCGGTCAGTTGCAGACCGCGCTCTGGAGAAGTCGCTTCAGAGTGCGCTCTGCCCGTTATGTGCACTGGACTTTAGGGGAACTGCCTTCCCCGTGACGTGCGGCAACTTTCGGCCAATCGCGCGCCTGCAGTCCCAAAGGGGAGAGGCACCGCTAGCCTTTCCTCCCCTCCCCTCGCCCGCCAGATCCTGGGGCTGGCCCGGGCGGGCGGGGCCCAGCTGCTCCAGGCGGGCGGGCCACCACTCCCTCCCGGCTACCCTAGCTGGCCCCAGAAGGATAAAGCTGGGGCGGCTGTGCTTACCAGTCAACTCAGGAGCTATGGGCTTTTCTGTGGCTGCTACTTGCCTGCCTTGGGTAGCAGAGCTCTCAGCGCAGAGGGCAGCACCCGAGCACTCCACCACTCTCGGAATGGAGAGAATGCCCACCGAGACACGCACGTACTGGCACAAATGCACCCTGACAGACAAGTTCAGACGTATGCTGCACCACAGCCACAGACAACTGAGACACACCTGCCCAGCGCACCAACATGCACATCGCGCGCGCTCACACAGAAACCAACAGGCACAAAGTCACCCCTGTCCAACGCAGAGAGATATCCGTAAACAAACACAGAAGCACCCAGAAGCGCAAAGGCATGTACACACACAAAAAGAAATAAACATACAGGAAGGCTCTTTTGGAGGCAGGCAGGCAAGCGGACTCAGACCTGGGTCTCCCCTTCCAGGTACTCACATCTGCCTTCATGCAGCATTCACAAATGACACCTTCTGTCCCCATCCCCCTCCACACCAGACATCCAGTATATTCCCTTTCAAACATTTGGCAAGATCTCAGGAGGTGACTTCAACAACTGTCGTTTTCCTCAGCACGTTGGCTCTCAAGAGTTTTTGGTGCCCTCCTTGGGAATTTGCAGGCATTGAGCACATAATTTCACCCTTTAGGTTTCATTAGGAGATGAGGTATGTATATGTATATTTTGGGACGAGAGAGGAAGTTGTCTGATTTTGTTTTAAATTCTTGTTTTTAACTCCCTTACTGTCTGTTCTACTGGGCATGCATTGAAAATGAAAACAATGTCCATTTCTTTTCAAACTTAATTTCTTCAGTAACTCCATTGTAACTAAAACATTAAAAAAAAAAAAAAAACCCTTCATCTGATGGATAATTCGTTCATCTGTTGGTACGTGCCATATGAAATTGCCGCCACTTGGCTATCTTTGACTTAGAAAAATGGAAATTTCATATAATTCATATGATTAAAAATGTGTTAGCATGAAGAACATTTTGAAACTACAGAAAGCAAAAGAATTCTCCATTAAAAAAAGTCGGACCAAGCCTTAAAACTGAGGTCTTTGTCCATGAAATATTATCCTTTGCATCTGGCATATGACTTTACTGTTGAAAAAATTTAATTTTCAGGGTTTAATTTCTCATGTATTAGTGGTATTTTTGAAAAACTGAAAGTATTTGTGTAGTGTAACCAAACATACTTTGCAGATTACATAATAACGTAACAATGGGTAACATTTATGGAACATTCCGCTATGTGCTTTTTGTGCATTATTGCATTTAATCCTTCCCACAGTCCCATGGGGGGTTATTTTTAGCTTAATTCACAAATGGAGCCCAAAGAAGCAAACAGCTTGCCCTGGGGCAATAGTCAGGCAGTGCTAGAAGCTGGATTCGAACCCAAATCTGCCTAACACTAGGGTTCATTTTAAAATATTTTCAATGTACTGCATTATGGCATGCATAAAGAGCAGAGGAGAGAAGCACTATGGCTGGAATTATATACCCACATTCCAGAATCACCTGCCCTGGAATTTTCCCATCCACTTGCCTTGAGAAAATTGCAAGAAGGGAGCCTAATTTCTTCCATCTCTAAAAGGTGGGGGATAAAGTCACTTTCATTGGGGTGAGTGAGAATCAAGTGCTATAACGAACATGAAAGTGCTTTTGTTACCCAAATATGGATTATTGGTGAAGTTTACAAATTACTTAGTAAGCACTTAGAATATACTGTTACTCTTCTTTACCAGAACAATAAAATACTTCAGGACAAAATAAGTGGAATGTTCACTTTGGAAATAACGCTCAGAAACAAAACTTAATCTCTATGTCCCCATGAACTTCTGTCAATAGCAGAAATTGTCTTTTAGCAAGACAGATGCCTCATAAAGCAAATATTTACCATAAAAGCCACAGATATCAATTAAGGATCTATTATGTTCCCATAGTTTTCAAAATATACTCACCTCATATTTGTGTTTTCCAAAATTGTCTCTGGTATGATGCATTTTAGGAAGAGGCGGTGCATGTTATGCAATGTTTCTTTAAATACACATCTACACTGAATTGTGGAACTAAACCATTTAAAACCTCCTTCCTGTTTGTGAAGCTATGGAGTAAATAAGCATATTGTTTAATTTCCCCCAAAACAACAACAAAAAAGAACTAAGAAAACCCTTTTAAGACAAACATTAATCAATCATTTATTTAGATGCACATATAAGTCACTAAAAAATTTAACTGAATGTTTGGGGGAACACCCTTCTATAAACCCACAAACACTAAATCAAGAAGGGGAAACTGCTTATGTCAACTAGGAAGTCCCAAGACTTTGCCCACCAGCCTTGACAAATGGACAAAAACTGTGATATTTCTCTCCCTACCTACCCCTTCTCTTTCTCCTACGTCTCAAAACTGGTAGGAATTTCAAGATGTTGTCTTCTCACCAAGATTGTTTTCTTTGACCTCCTTTAGAATTCTAGAATGAGAGACAATTAGAGTGGGAAAGAGTTTAATGAACCCTTTCTTTAGTTTATTCCCCCCACCAAGTTTGCAAAAGAGGAACCTGAGGTGGAGAAACAAGAAGTGTCCGGTCCAAGGTGGTAGGAAAATCAGGAGTCCGGCTCTGCCTCATGGCTTCACATGTTTTCACTGCCTGACAAATGTGATTTCATTTCCCAGTGGAACAGTTTAACCAGAACTGCCTACTGAACTTGTGGCCTTAGAGAGTTAATGCTTCAGCTGAACTAGAAAGTTCTTGATAGACAAAATGCACCTTCATCTGATGTAAGAAAAGCAGGCTCTTTTATGGTGATTGATAGTATCTAATTGCATATTTTGTCAATCCCGTAAGACATTGATCTGTCACTTCCTACCACCAAACAAGAACAAAATCCACAATTTAATTTCCCTGATGGTTGTTTGAACAGGAGCAAGGTTCTGTAGTGCCAGAGAATGCCTTTACACTGATAACTGGACGGATGGCTTACGTGAATCTTATCTTGGGTCTTGGCTTATGCAAGAGTCTCTCCATCTTTATGATCCTTGAGTGGAGTAACATCTACAGATTTCTTATGTTTAAAATGTCTAATAATATCTCTGTAAAGCATTATCTCATTAAATTTAAATGAGATTAATGCATGTAAATTGCTTAGCATGCTGCCTTAGAAAAGAAATAGATGTTATCATTATATTTGAAATAAAATGTACACAAAGAATGCATTTTTTTTACTATAGCATGTGTGAAAAGACCCTTTGAACATGGATAATAAGTAATTTATTTTTAATTTGAATTGCTGTGAAAAGCAATTGAACAAAGGAACAAAACTTTATTCCTTAGAAAGAAGAATGATTCTGAAAATAGCCATTAACATTGAGTTACATCTAGACGGGGTGACAGTGGTTTTGGGATGAGGCATCTCACACAGTGCATCTCTGAATTCTCAGAGAGCCATCTCTAGTGACTGCAAACTCAACAGCGTCTTTGGTAGGTCCAGATTTTGAACTAAAATCTATCTTAGAACTTCTGCCCGAGGATCTTAAGTCTGCCTCCTTGAGGTCACTCAAAACAAGGCTTTCCTCTTTCTTCTAAGCCCGTCCTCCAGCTTTCGGAAGACTCCCTTAAAGTTCTTCTGAGCCCTATCCTCTTCGGGTTTAGTATTCCTGAGCCTAGAGCTTCTTTGCCATCACAGCAGATCTCTTCTCTTCATGCTTCAGTTTGTTGATGTCTAAACTTAACATCAATACCTGGAAGGATCCTAGAACAAGTTATCAAACAATCACTTTGCAATCACCTTGGCAACCATAAAGTAAAGCAGAGCAACCACCAAAGCTTTCTGAGTAGCTGATTATACCAGATGAATTTAATTTCCTGCTATGCTAGAGTTTTATGAGAGACATGCTAATAAATTCTCCACATCGAAGGGGCACGGAACAAAGGGAGATGGCATTAAATTAAAGCCAGGGAACTTCAGTTGGCCTTATAAAGGACTTCTTGGCCTGAAGAGAATTAATCATTCAAAGGGGCTAAACTCTGGCAGCTTTTCTCAACTGGGATTTTGCAAGAGAACTGAACCTTACCGAAAATTATTTGAGCAGCTATTCTTCCCAATTCTCCCAAGGGTGGTACAAAACTATTGCCCTCCTGGAGACACAAGAGAAAAACTAAGCCATTCCATACAATGTAATGGATGCCCCAGGGCACAGGGTTCAGTTCTCTTGCTGAGTAGGAAAGAGACCACTAGGAGTCACCTTCAGGTAGGGGAAGGAAGAATGTGTATTGGGATGTCTGTGAGCAATGGAAGTAGTTTGAGACAACATGGATGGAGGACGAGGAGACCCAGGTTCTAGGCCCTATACAGCTATCATGTTCTGGGTAACCTTAATAAGTCTCCTTCTTTCTGAGCCCCAGTCTTCATCTATGAACTGGGAGCTTCGCTTGGTGACATCCAAGGGCCTTCCACTGAACAAAGCTGTAGTGGGAGGAAGTGCCTTGAGGGTTATTGAGGAGAGGAGTTCCTGACTCTGAAGAGCCACTGTGGAGTTGGCAGGCAAAACTTTGTGTCCTACAAAATGACTTGTTTGTGGATCACCCCCCACCGTCATGTTCTGCTCTTCACATTTTACCATCACGATTTCTGCTATTCTAAGTAGCAGGTGTACTATGATTTACTAGATTATTGACTCATTTTAAAACTCAAAACATTTATTTTTAAAGAAAAATTTATATCATTGCCATTACCACACGTGGAAAACAAGTGTCATTTGCCATAAATAGAAAGTAACCATGAAAACAAAACAACGTTACTACATTTTAGCTTGATTTTGTTGCCTGCCAAGGTTCTGTGCCTGAGGCATGCTCTCTTTTTATTGAAAGGGAAGATTAGCAAGTGCTATAGAGATATTCATGATATTCTAGTACCAAATGGGACTTTCTCCACCTATGTTAAAAACACTGAAATAAATCGAAAAGGAAATAACTTCTAGATAGTGCAGTATTATTTAATATGCTATGCTGAGTTATATATAATAATTTCTTCTTATTAAGAAAACTAAAGGTATCTCAGCCCCAGACATTTGCTAGTGGGACACTTTCCTGTGAATGGAACCCAGTGCAATGATAGAAAGGGCAAGGGCTGGGAGTCAGATGGCTCTGGGTGCCAATCCTAGCCCTACCCTCAATGTACATTGTGTGTTTCAGGCAATATGCTTTAGTATTCTGGGTCTCAGAGTGTTCATATGCAAGATGAGGACAAAATCTTAGAGAATTGTTGAGGGAATACAAAGAATGTATGAAACACTAGGTTTGGAAAGGAAGGGAGAGAACCAAGAGACATGATAAGGGAACAAATCAGCATAACTTGGATCCCTGGGGGGTGGGGGGGTAATGGGGATGAGCCAAAGGGGTGGAGCCATTACCAAAGAGGGTCAGAGAAGAGCAGTGTGGTCTGACTGTGGCCTTAGGGCAGGAAGAGGTGATGAATCCAGATGTGACTGTATCAAATTTGAGGTTTTGTTTGGTCATCAAAATGGAAGCTAAAAATATCATAATGATTAGAAGATGAATAGACTTAGAGTGCTGTGTCTGTGGGTGGTGGCCATAGTGGTGGAGGTATTCCCTGCACAGAGAATAGCAGTACTCTCAGAAGATGCTTTGATGCTTTGGGTAGTCAAACCAAGTCATGCATTTAAGGAGCTTAGCACAATGTTTCCAAAAGAGGTGTTTTATCATCATCATTGTCATTGTGGTCATCATCGTCATCGTCGTCATCATCATTGTCATCATCGTCATTATCATCTTGGGTTGTCTAGGGCAGCTTCCATTTCAGGAAACTATATGAGTTTTTCTATGGATGGTCATTTAAGTAGACTAAATTAATCCAATAGGGAAACAATTCTTTGTGCACATCAAACTACTAATGGTGTTAAGTTTGGAGCTGGATTTGAGAGGATGTCTTGCATTGGATTCCCTAAAAACTGTGTCTGAGGTGAGAATTTGTGTGCAAATGATTGAGAAAGGAAGGGGTTCCCAGAGAAGCCAGGCAGAGAATGGGAGAAGCATCCCGGGGAGGGAACGAAGAAAGGCAAAGACCCAGGCACAGCCTGATCCTGGGAGCAGCTTTGGAACAACTCTGGAGCCAACTGCTTCCTCCAATTGTTAGCTGTAAAACCCTGAACAAGTTACTTAATCTTCCTGCGTCTCGCTTTCCTTATCTGTAAATTGGAGCTGTTGATAATATCTCACAACCTCATGGGGTTGCTATGAGGATCAAATGAGTTAATATCTGTAAAGTGGTCAGGATTGGCCCACAACATAGTGCTAAGTTAATTATTGATATTAAACCCAGAGGAGCTGTGGAAAGGTCTATAGCTATGACAATCAGGGAGCATCCCACAGGGAGGGCTGTACGTGAAATTTCTTGGACGAAGAAACCCCTAAGTGCAAACTATCCCACACTGAGGCACAAGGCAAGGAAATGTAGTGTCCTGTGGGCCTGGAAGAAAGACGTGAAATAGTTGTGAGGCTCAATCAGTATCTGATGGAGAAGAAGAGGGAGGAAGCAGGGCTTATGGGGGAAACCACTGGAGATAAAATAGATGATAGGAAAAGACTGAGGAAGAAAAGAACCTTTAGGAAAAGAAAATGGGGTAGCCACTCTCCAAAGCAGGGCCTTCTGCTGGGGGTCAAGAGGGAAAGATGTCTGTGGGTCAAGGAGAGGTGGTCAAGGTGCATAGCTAAGTCTAAGCACTGCTGCAATGGGGACGGGGCAGTGGCACATGCCCTGGCCCTCCCTCCTACTGGCAACTACCCCTTTCTGGGCTTCAGTTTTCTCATGTGTAAAGCAGTAAGGTGAAATCAAGTCCTTAATATCAGTACCTTGTACATTGTATTTAACTGATGGTTGTTAAGGAATCTGAAAGACGAAAAGTATAGTTTTTGTTTATTCTGTGTATTACATATCAGGCACTGGGCTTAATGTGCGCATCATTCTCATTTCTCATCTTATATTCTACACTCATTTCTGTACAACCTTATGAGATAATAGTTATTCCCATTTTTACAGATGAGAAAACTAAAGGTTTAGAGAAATGGAGCAGCCTGCCCCAGGTTTTATGATAAGTAAGAGGAGGGAAGGGGTTCTAACCTCCTCTGAACACAAGCCTCACTCTAATCCACTAACTCGGGACTCAGAGGCAGCAGCCCAGGCTCTGTAAGAGGGCTGAAGGTTCAGCCTGCCGAGCAGGAAGTGCTCTGGTTATCAGGGTCTCACCTCTGAGTTTAACCAGACTACTGGAGCAAAGAGGCTGCAGTTTCCCATCACTGATGGGAAACTTGCCAAATGACCAAGATTCTGGGACCAGCATCCTGGTCATGATTTCTAAAAAGAGAGGGAGGATGTTGGAACTTGGTAGTCACCGGCCACGAGGCTGTGGGCTTCTCTCATGCCACTTCCTCTACTCACTCACAGCACTCTCCCTGTCTACCTGCTTTGTCACTCCCCTCATCTCCTTCACTGGTTTCTAACCCCTAACACAAGCGCACGTGTGCATGCACGCACGCATGCACATACACTCACACACATATAGTTTTCTTCAGGAAGACTTACTAACTGCAAGGCTGAGTTAGATGACTCTGCTGAATGCTCGCCCCCACAGTACACTCTCCTATGTTGTTATTATCCCCCCATTGGCTTGCTGATACCACTTTACCTGTTTGTATCTCCAACACCCCAATGCAGGGTACAGAACACAAAAGACAAGTAAAGGGAACACATGGGCATGTGCACACACATTCTTTAAGATATTCTTAAAGCACTGTGTGAGGGGCTAAGGGATGTAAGAAAATGAATAAGGAGATAAGATCATTACCTTTAAAAAGCACACAGACAAGTACATAAACCTGACTTCCATGTATTACAGTAAATACTGTTTTGGATCTATAAATGTGATTTTATGAGTGATCAAGGACCCATTCAGTACCTATCTCCCCACATAGACCCTGGGAAGGAGGCATGAGGAAGTTTTCCGTGAAGAGTAGGTAAGCGTCAGATAACAAGGGATCTCTAGCCAAGATAATAATGGGATTTTAAAAAAGAAAATAAGTTGTCATGGCTGTTTGGAGAGTGATTTAGCAGAATTCATTAACATGTAAAAGGTTCATTCACTTGGAAATTCCATGACTAGAAATTTGTTCCTTAAATATCAGGTACATATGTGACGTATGCTTGTAATAAAGAAAGATTTTTAAAAACTAAATTTCAGAAAGGGAAATGACTAAACAGATTAGAAGAAACCCATATATGGTATAGTGATGTATAATTATTAAAAAGGATGGAGGAGACAGACCTACATACACTGACTCGGGAAGGTGTCCTCACTTTATCATCCAGGTGAAAAATGATTCCAGTTTTATTTTGTTGAAAAAAAATATGCAAGCGAGCTTGGACTCTGCTAAGTCACTACTTCCAAGTTCTGGTGTAAGCTCTAGGGGGCATAGGTAGTAGTTCCACATATTGATGCTATGGTAGCATAGCATCAATAAGACACGTGATTATAGCATCAATAAGACACGTAATTATGATTTGATGGAGTGTGTGAGAGAAAGGCTTATAAAAGGCATAAAAAGGGATCTGCACTTAGAGGGATAATTTTCTTTGTTGTATCAGGAAAGATGAGAATACATCATAAAATTTTTCATTCAGTTGGTGGCTATTGAACTGGGCTTGAAGGCTGCACAGAACTTCAGTATTCAGGCTTGAAAGGAGGAAATCTCCATGAAAATAGCATGCATAGTGGTGTAAGAGTGGGAAACTTTCAACTCTGCTTGAGAAACAGTGAATATCGCAGGAAAGGAGGGAGGAACAGTTAGGGTAGTTGGACTGTAAATTTTGAAAGCCACTGTATGCCTGAGATGATGGGTTGAGGCTTCAGAGAGATCACAGAAGCAGGTGGAGCAGGCCAGGGAAAGCTGCAATCTGGAAAGGAGCTGGCTGGGAGATAAACGAGGCTATTTCACAGAGATGTGCTCAGGAGCCCTGTGCCAAAGGAGCGGATGAGGAAAGAAGTGAATTTGGCAAGGAGAGCAATGTGGCGCTGCTCCCATGGGTATGTGCTCTTGCCAGCTCTGTTTCCTCATTTGTAAAGCAGAGTTCTGCTCTTCTCCTACCTGCTTCCAGAGTGGTGGTGAGAATCAAATGAACAAATGTGTGTGCAGCTTTGGGGCTGACAGCCAGAGAAGGGCTGCATTCTTCTAGGGGATTGTGACTACTGAAGCAAGAAAATCTAGGACAGATCTCAGGTAAGGTAGCATTCAGGTTGACCGAGGGGGAGGGAGGCATGGCAAGCTGTGGTAGCATATGGAGTGGTCATCTGGGCAATGAGGGATGAAGAGAAGTGAGTGGATCAACATGCAAAATCCAGAAACAACAAGAAAACCTTTGCATATGTACCACATTGGAAAAGTTTAATGCCTTACACAAACTCTGGATTGGAATCGGACACCAACACACCATTGGCTAGTGTTACACAAAAATTTAGAATGCACCTATGTGCATATCCTTTGACTCAGCAATTCATTACTAAGACCTACTCTTGCAGATATATGCACACAGATAGATAAAAGGTATGTGTAAAAGATGTTCATTGGCAGTATTGTTTGGCATAATAACACCACTCCAAGAAATATCCTAAATGTTTGTCAATGGATAATGGCTGAATAGATTTAATGTATTAACACATGATGAACTATTATGCAAACATGGGTGTTTTATTTCATAATTGCCCAAACTTGGAAGCAACCAAGGTGGCCTCCAGTAAGCAAATGCATGAACTGTGGTGTGGCCAGATAATGTAATTCTATTCAGTGATAGACGGAAAAACATAGAGGAAACTTAAATGCATATTACTAAAGTGAAGGAAGCTAATCTGAAAAGACTGTGTGCTATATGACACTCTGGAAAAGGTAAAACCATGGAGAAGATACCTTACAGATCAAGTATTGTCATGAGTTGGGGAGAGGGTGGGATGGATAGGAAGGAGCACAGGAGGGAAGTAAAACTATTCTGTAGGATACCATAATGGTAGATTCATGTCATTATATATTTACCAAAACCCTTAGACTATACAACACCAAGAAAGAACCTAAAGTAAATGATAGACATTGGTGATTATGGTGTGTCAATATAGGTTCGTCCATTGTACCAAATATCCCTCTCCAGTGGAAGACGACAACAGTGGGGAAGGCTGATAGATAGGCTTGGGCTGATGGGCCACCTCCCCCATGGAAATTTCCATGAAAAGCAACCTGGTTTCATTTTCCCTGGGCAGGAGCCAATCGGCTTAAAGTTCACCCTGTTCCCTGGGCAAAGAGCCAATAGCATTAAAGGTCACTCTGGTACACCCCCCACCAGAAATCCCTACTTAAAGCTCCTGTCTGCCAGAGCTCGGTCACAACAGCTGTCCCTGCCAAGAGGAAGCAGCCGAGCACCAGCTCCAGACCCACCGTCTCCGGCCCGGCAGCAGCTGCCCAGCCAACAGCTCCAGAGACCATAGCCGGCACACACAGGCACCCAACCTTCCGTTCAGAGCTTGCACACTACCCTCTCCCTGACTCCTCTCTCCCACCAGAGCTTGCACATTTCCCTCTCCCTGACTCCTCTCTCCCCATACTTCTACCTCCAGCCAGCCATAAAGGCTGGTGAATAAATCTCTTGGCTGCACGGTTGTCTCTGGTGTAATTTTTGCACTTCAAAGGCCATGCATGTGTGTGGGCAGTGGCTACAGAGCAAGCACCAAGCATTCTGTACCTTCAACTCATTTGTGAACTTGAAACTTCTTTAAAAAATAAAGTCCTTTATACAAAAAGGAAGGTAGCTCTGTATCAGCTGATACAAAGCAATAACCAAAATATGTCACAAAGTAAAATAGGTAATTGTGAAAATATAAGCAGCACATTTCCATTTGTGTAAACAAACCATTTTTCTACGGCATGTAACCAATTTAAATGTGCACCCAGAGAGAGATGCATGTATTTATTTGATAAATTAGTATAAATGTACGGTGCAACTTTATTGTTCAAAAGATTGAGATAGATATATGTGCTGTTTCATTAAGATCTGCAATATATTAAGTGAAAAATTTTAAATAAAACTTTGTATAATATACACCTTTTTCAATAAATAATGTAAGTTTCTTTTTTCATAAACAATGTGAAAGATGCTCAGAAGTAGTTCATAGCATATGTCAAATAGAAGGGGCTAAGGACTAGGAGCTGGGGTGGGTGAGGCCAGCTGAGCACTGTTCTTTTAGTTATATGTTCTAGTCCTCATCTATTCTGTTTGAATTTTTACTGAGTCTTATTAAGAAGCTCAGTTTAGTAAAACAAAACAAAACAAAACGTAATACTCTATTTCAAGCATATACTATCATAGGCACAGAAGTCTTCTCATTTGATTGCCCACCCCCCTTCTGTTGTGGAGAAATCGAGATGTAATTTAAGCCAAAGTTAATAAATTCAGCAATAAATCTATATCTGCAGAGACCAGGGATGAGGGTGTGGAGGGAGTGCACAACCAACAAGAGCAAAAAAAGTAAAAATGGAAACGGTTAGAATTTTTGGCAACCCTTTTTGAGGAGGGAAGAGGAAGGATGTGAGAAGAAACCAGGAAATGAAAATAAAGAGGGCAAAAACTTGAACAAATGAGGAAGCTGTGAGAGAAAAGACTGAGCTTGCTAAAGCAGCTTCTGGAGCCTCTGTTCTGTCGCGTGTGGTGTGTGTGTGTGTGTGTGTGTGTGTGTGTGTGTGTGTGTGTGTGTGTGTGTAAGTGCTTTATCTCAGCATGTGCCTGCTGATTCGGTCCTTTTTGACAGTCCAGTGGGTTAACGGGGCCATAAATCATTCTGTCTCAGAGTTGTAGTGCCCTGAAGGATCACCTGGCTCAGCAGAGCCCCACCTCAGCAAAGGGGTCTCAGAGGAGGCCACAGACAGCAAGGGTGGCAGTGGGAGGCCTGGTGTCCACACCCCAACCAGCACTGCCCCACTTCCAGCTGTGTCTGCTTAGAACTGTATTTGTGTATAGATATAAAAAAAATTTATTTTCCATTGCTAAAAAAAATAAATCATCCACTGCTTTTCCAACTCTGTCTTAGGACAAATGGGAAACATCTGAAGACATGAATTGTACGAATATACTTTGTATACAAACAGTTGTATGTATAAAGATACTAAATATATGCACTATGAGTTGTACATATTAAAAATTATAAAAATAAAATTAAAAAACAAAAAGAAATGGGAAACATCTCAGTGAAGGAGGAATTTGGGAAGACCTGGTCTAGAACTCAAGGCTTCGGAATCTCAATATCTTTTATTTTTGATTGTATTTTTTTCCCCATTCCTTGTATTTTAGCTGGAAAAGAAGAGGAAAAGGCCTAAAGACAAGTTTAAGTTTTGGTGGCTTAATGTAAATTAGAATCTTCCTGGGGGGAGGGGAATGAGGCTTATTTTTTTTTTTTTTTTAATCCTTTTTTTTTTATTATTTATTTACTTATTCATCATGCACAAGTATAGTATCTTTTTACATACAACTGCTTGTATACAAAGTATATAAGTACCATTCAGATCTTGAATCATGCATTTAGGATAATGATATCCATCTCATTCAACCACCAATTTTTTTCCAACCCCCCCCTTACTCCCTCCCTCCCCTCCCTTTCCGTTGACCATTCTAGTGTTCCTCTGATCCTATGTACCCCCTTCCAACAACTCTGTGAACCAGCCTCCTTATATCAGAGAAAACATTCGGTACTTGGATTTTTGAGATTGACTAATTTCACTTAGCATTATATTCTCCAACTTCATCCATTTACCTGCAAATGCCATTATTTTATTCTCTCTTATTGCTGAGTAAAATTCCATTTTGTATATATACCATATTTTCTTTATCCAATCTACTGAGGGGCCTAGGTTTTCCATAACCTAGCTATTGTGAATTGTGCTGCTATAAAACATTGAAGTGGCTGTGTCACTGTAATATGCTGTTTTTAAGTCTTTTGGGAATAGACCCAGGAGTGGGATGGCTGGGTCATAGGGTGGTTCCATTCCCATTTTCCAAGAAATCTCCATACTGCTTTCCATAGCGGTTGCACCATTTTGCAGTCCCACCAGCAATGTATGAGTGTGCCTTTTTCCCCACATCCTCTCCAACATTTATTGTTGTTTGTGTTCTTGATAGCTGCCATTCTGACTGGAGTGAAATGAAATCTTAGAGTAGTTTTGATTTGCATTTCTCTAATTGCCAGTGATGTTGAGCATTTTTTCATGTATTTGTTGATTAATCGTGTATCTTCTTCTGAGAAGTGTCTTTTCAATTCCTTAGCCCATTTATTGATTGGGTTTATTTGCTTTTTTGGTGTTAAGTTTTTTTAGTTCTATATACATTCTAGAAATTAGTGCTCTATCTGATGTGCATGTATTAAATATTTGTTCCCAATTAGTTGGCTCTCTATTCACCTCACTGATTGTTTCTTTTGCGTGAGAAGAAGCTTTTCAGTTTAAATCTATCCCATTCATTAATTCTTGGTAATAGTTCTTGTGCTACAGGATTCTTATTAAGGAACTTGGGGGCCTAATCCGACATGTTGGAAATTGGAGCTTACTTTTTCTCTATTAGGCGTATTGTCTCTGGTCTAATTCCTAGGTCCTTGATCCACTTTGAATTGAATTTTGTGCATGGTGAGAGACAAGGGTTTAATTTCATTTTGTTGCATATGGATTTTCCAGTTTTCCCAGCACCATTTGTTGAAGAGGCTATCCTTTCTCCACTGTACATTTTTGGCACCTTTGTCTAATATAAGATAGCTGAAATTATATGCATTAGTCTCTGTGTCCTCAATTCTGTACCATTGGTCCACCAGTCTGTTTTGGTGCCAATACCATGCTGTTTTTGTTACTATTGCTCTATAGTATAATTTAAAGTCCGGTATGGTGATGCCACCTGCTTCACTTTTCTTGCTCAGGATTGCTTTGGCTATTCTGGGTCTCTTATTTCTCCAGATGAATTTCATGACTGCTTTTTCTATTTCTTTGAAGAATGACATTGGGATTTTGATTGGAATTGCATTAAATCTGTATAATGTTTTTGGTAGTATGGACATTTTGACAATATTGATTCTACCTATCCAAGAGCAAGGTAGGTCTTTCCATCTTCTGAGTTCTTCTATGATTTCTTTCTTTAGTGTTCTATAATTTTCCTTATAGAGCTCTTTCACCTCTTTCGTTAAGTTGATTCCCAGGTATTTATTTTTTTTGATGCTATTGTAAATGGCGTAGTTTTCATCATTTCCCTTTCAGAGGCTTTGTCACTGATGTACAAAAATGCCTTTGACTTATGGGTATTGATTTTGTATCCTGCTACTTTGCCAAATTCATTTACTAGTTGTAAAAGTTTTTCTGGTAGAGTTTTTTGGGTCTTCTAGGTAGATTATCATGTCATCAGCAAATAGTGCTAATTTGAGCTCTTCTTTTCCTATCTGGATCCCTTTAATTTCTTTCGTCTGTCTAATTGCTCTCTTGCCAGAGTTTCCAGTACTATGTTAAATAGCAGTGGTGAGAGGGGGCATCCCTGTCTTGTTCCAGTTTTTAGAGGGAATGCTTTCAATTTTCTCCATTTAAGATAATGTTAGCTCTGGGCCTTGCATAAATAGCTTTTATAATGTTGAGATATGTCCCTGATATTCCTAGTTTTTCCAGTGTTTTGAACATAAAGGGGTGCTGTATTTTGTCAAATGCTTTTTCTGCATCTATTGAGATAATCATATGATTTTTATCTTTAAGTCTATTGATGTGATGTATTATGTTTATTGATTTCCGAATGTTGAACCAGCCTTGCATCCCTGGAATAAACCCCACTTGATCATGGTGCACTATCTTTTTGATATGTTTTTGTATCCGATTTGCCATCTATGTTCATTAAGGATATTGGCCTAAAGTTTTCTTTTTTGGATGTGTCTTTGCCTGGCTTTGGAATTAATGTAATATTGGCCTCATAGAAAGAGTCTGGAAGAGCTCCCTCTTTTTCTATTTCTTGAAATAGTTTGAAGAGCATTGGTATTAGTTCTTCTTTGAAAGTCTTGTAGAACTCTGCTGTAAACCCATCAGGTCCTGGACTTTTCCTTGTTGGTAGCTTTTTGATGACATCTTCTATTTCTTTGCTTGTAATCGATCTGTTTAAATTGTGTATAGCCTCCAGATCCAGTTTAGGCAAATCATATGACTCTAGAAATCTGTCAATGCATTCAGCATTTTCTGTTTTATTAGAGTACAAGTTTTCAAAAAAGAATGAACTCAGTGCAATGAATTTTCCTCTTATTACTGCCTTCATAGTGTCCCAGAGATTTCTATATGATGTATCTGTGTTCTCATTTACCTCTAGGAATTTTTTAATCTCCTCTTTGATGTCTTCTTCAACCCCTGTTCATTCAGTAGCATGTTGCTTAGCTTCCAGTTGTTGGAGTAGTTTTTCTTATTCCTTGTTTTGTCATTGATTTCCAATTTCATCCCTTTAATAGCATGCAGGGTAGCATTTCTATTTTTTTATATTTGCTGAGATTTGCCTTGTGACATAATATATGATCTATTTTGGAGAAGGAGCCATGTGCTGCTGAGAAAAAAGTGTATTCATTTACTGAGGGATGAAATATTCTATATATGTCCGTTAGATCTAAGTTTATTAATTGTTTTAAGGAGGCCTAAGGTTTCTTTGTTTAGTTTTTGTTTGGATGATCTATCCATTGGTGAGAGAGGTGTGTTGAAATCCCCTAGAATAACTGTGTTGTGGTCAATTTTACTCTTGAACTTGAGAAGCGTTTGTTTGATGAATGTAGGTGCTCCCATTATTTGGGGCATATAGATTTATGGAGTGATAAGACTTTTCCCAGCCTTTTACCTTCAGTCTATTGATGTCTTTTTCTATGAGGTGTGTTTTTCTTGGAGACAGCAGATTGTTGGGTCATTTCTTTTAATCCATTCAGATAATCTGTGTCTTTTGAATGGCGAGTTTAGGCCATTAACATTCAGGGTTATTATTGAGATGTGATTTTTATTCCCATCCATTTTTATTTGTATGATGATCTTTAGCTTGATTTGGTTTCTCTTCTGGTTGGTATTTCCCTTAGTTTAATATCTCCCTTTGTTGATTTTCATTGTTATTTTTCTCTTCTTCTTCATGGAAAATTTTGCCCAGGATGTTCAGAAGTGCTGGCTTTCGAGATGTGAAATCTTTTAACTTTTGCTTGTCGTGGAAGGTTTTTATTTCATCTTCAAATCTAAAGCTCAATTTTGCTGGATATAAGACATCCCTTTTCCTTCAGGGCTTGAAATATGCTATTCCAGGATCTTCTTGCTTTTAAGGTCTGGGTAGAAAAATCTGAACAAAGTCTGATTGGTTTCCCCCTATATGTAATCTGCTTCCTTTCTCTTGTGGCTTTTAATATTCTCTCCTTGCTCAGTATATTAGGCATTTTCATTATAATGTGTCTTGGTGTGGATCTGTTGTGATTTTGTATGTTTGGTGTTCGGTAGGCCTCTTGAACTTGGTTTTCCCCTTCATTCCTCAAGTTTGGAAAATTTTCTGTAATTATTTCATTAAATAAATTACTCATTCCTTTGGCTTGAAACTCTGCCCCCTCCTCTACCCCAATCACTCTTATGTTTGGTCTTTTTATGTTGTCCCATAATTCTTGAATGTTCTTCTGTTCTTGGTTTCTTACCATTTTTGCTGTGTAATCTAGATTTTTCTCTAGGATATATATTTTGTCTTCATTGTCTGAGGTTCTTTCTTCCAAGTGATCTACTCTGTTGGTGATACTTTCGATTGAGCTTTTATTTTGATTTATTGCTTCTTTCATTTCTGGAATTTCTGTTTGGTTTCTCTTTAGAGCTTCTATCTCCCTATTGAAGTAATCTTTTACTTCCTGTATTTGTTTATGGAGTTCTTTGTCAAAATGATCTTTCACCTCCTGTATTTGCTCCCTCATCTCATTTTTGAGTTCATTCTTAAGTTCCGCTAACATTTGGAATATGTAATTTTCTGAATTCCATCTCTGGCATTGCACCAACTGTGCATGGTATGAATCTACTGAGGAGGTATATTGATTTGTTTGTGTCACTTTCTTCCCTTGTTTCTTCATATTGCTTGTGCGTCTATTCTACCTGCACTGTGGGACCTTGTCTACTTTGATTTTACCTTAAAACCTTATGTTGCTCCTGTAGTACAATGCTATCAGATCCCCTTATATTTCCTTTACACTTTAAAATCAGAACTTTGTATTCAGAGAATCCCAGTTTGATCACAATGTACAGATTTTAGTTAACCCAGATGTTGTTTCCAATTTACTCTGTATGCTTCTGATGGGGTTTTAAAGTTTCAAGTAATGGACAGAGAGGTAATATGTTTAGGAAGAAGGAAGTGAGTGTATTGATTTGTTCTTTCTTAGAAAGTATGAAAAGAGAGTTCTATGGAAGTGGTTTAGTATCAGCCGACGAGAGAGGAAAGAGAATGGAGTGAATGAATAGATGGAAAGACCGATTTACATATAAACCTAACTTATGCAGCGGTTGAGAAGAGAAATAAAGAAAGATGGAAAAGAAAAAAAAAAAAAAAAAAGAAGAGAAAAAAATAATAACCAAGGAGTAGTAATTAGTGTAAGAGAGAGGAGAGAGAGAATAAGTCTAGAAATTAGAGAATAAACCATATATAACACCACTTTGCTATATATTTCAATTGTACACGTTCTAGAAATCTCAATTTGTGCGTATAACTTGTTTTTGCCTCTGTTGAGAATGCAATGGCAGGGTGTAAATAGGGAAGATGAAGGAAGAAGAAAAAATATAAAAGTGAGGAGGAAGAAAAGAAAGAAAAGAGGAGCAGAAGCACACAGTACACTGTCAATCAAAACAAAAACAAACAAAAAAACTCCCAAGAAACAACAAAACAAACAAACAAGCAAATTGAACCCAAGAACAAGTCTCAAACAAAATGGACCCTTGGAAGCCCTTCTTTTTTCCCTTCCAGTTTAAGCCACCTGACCCAGATCATGTACAGTCAGCAACCCTGTTAGTGGAGTCAAGGCTGCACCTTTGGTCTGTTGCAGAGTGGCACAGTGGAATAGTGGAAGGGACTTATCCTCAGGCTGGGCCCTGCTTACAGCAGTAGGGAGATGCTACTATGGGCCTTGGAGGCCAGGCAAACTGGCGGAGGGTTCTCTCCTTCCAGCGGGTTCTCTCCTTCCAGCGGGCAGGTGCCTACCTCTTGCTCTGGTTGCAGCTGGGCAGGTCGCACTCCCCCCAGGGAGTGGAGGAAGCACTTCACCAGGTCTGGCCCTGCGTGCAGCAGCCGGGAGATGCTGTTCTGGGCCCCGAAGACCAGGCAAACTGGTGGCTGGGAGCGGGCGGGAGTCTACCTCTTGCTCTGGTCGCAAATGGGCAGGTCGCACTCTTCCCGATAATGGAGGAAGCCCTTCCCCAGGTCTGGCCCTGCGTGCAGCAGCCGGGAGCTGCTACTCTGGGCCCAGGCGGCCAGGCAAACTGGTGGCTGGGTCTCTCCTTCCAGCGGGCGGGAGTCTCTGAGGCTTATTTAAAACCATTAAAGAAAATAAAATCAGGAACTAAACAGAATAGACAAAAGAGGAAAATTGTGCTCAAATGCTTTCATGGGTGAATTGAAACAAAATGGAAATTGAAAAAATTTAATGCCAGGGACTTAAAGCAGATACAACAAAAACATATAATGGTTTGATTGCTTACTCTAGGTCAGTTGCTTTTTAAGGTGCTGTTGACACAATGATGAGCAGTCAGAAACAAAATTTCTGTCCTCAATGTTTGTAGTCTAGAACACAGTTTGGCAGTTTGCACAAAACAAGAGCATGGAATCACTCACACGAATGTTTGTTCCCTCACTCAGTGCACTCTCCTGAGTTTCCAATTATTTGCAAAGTGTGGCACAGCCTGATGTGCCCTGTCTCACATCAAAAGATGTTCATCTCGGTCTCCATGAAGTTCAGAGTCAAGAAGGAAACCAGCTGCTCAAGGGGAAGGCTTTTGAGGGGGAGATGTAAGTGCACCGTTTGCTGCTTACTGGAAAGTGGACAAGAGGCCAGGTAAACAGAGTAGCCAGGGGAGAGAGGCTCCTGCCCCTTGCAGGGAGGCAGACATGCTGATGCACTAAGTAGGCAAAGCAGCCAGTCAGTGACCAAGAAGCCCAGAGGTGCAGCACACACCCCTCAGGACTCTAGAATCTGGGAGCCCAGCTGGCATGCAAGATCAAGAGGCCGGATCTTGCCTGCGCAGTGGGATCCTGAGGCCCATGGGTGAGAAGGGGCTTATCCACGTCACAGCAAGTCGGATGCGATGGTAAGCTCAGTAGCCAGGACTTTCCACTCAGTGCCTTTCCCACTGCTTCATCCTACCTCACAAAAGGAACGTCACCCTGGTTAAACACAGGTGGTTTGTAGTCACACAGACCTGGGTTTGCATTCCAGTCCTGCCTGTGGCTGCTGACTGTGATCTGAGGCAAGTTTTGTCTTTTAACCTTGATCCCTTCATTTGTAAATTGGGGGTGGTAACTAATCACCATGATGATGGCTTTTCTCTAAGGTAGCTCAGTGAGTGCTTCCTTCCTATATGCACCTGCCATTGTCTTACCAAGAGGTGGAGTGTAATATTCCATCTCCTTGAATCTGGTCTGACTTACAACTGCTGTGACCAATGAATACAGTGGACTTCCAGTTCTGGGGTTAGACCCTTAGAGGACTGGCAGCAACGGCCTGTCTCTCCTGAGCCATGTAAGGACCTTCACTATGTGAGAATACTATCCAGATACCTCCACCCGAACAAACCCCAGATGAGCCACGTGGGTGGAGCAGACTCTCCCCGCCTATTCCAACCCCAAACCAGAGAGAGAATAGTACAATAATATTTGTTTTAAGTTTGGGATTTATTTGTCACAGAGCAATAGGTAAGGGGGATGCTTAACTTCCTGAGACTACTGTGCAGATTTGTGAGACAACTACTTAGGACGGGGCCTGGCACACAGTGGAACTGAATAAATGAGGCTCTTTATTTTAATGAGCTAAAGACAAATAACTCCCAAACAACTCCACTGTATGTCTCTTAGAGAAAGTGTACCTGTAGCACCTCTAATAGATGCATTTGCAGACTGAACAGAATGGAACTCATCCCTCCTCCACCCCAGAGAACCCAAGGCCTTTGAAAATAATCTTGCATGCCCCTCAAGATATGCTGCAGCCCCAGTGGTCTCAGTCCTTCCCATGAGTCAGGTAGGTATTTGCACATATTTTCCTCTATGCCTAAAATCTTTCTTTCCCCCCTTGTTTCTCTTACTTCTAAGAATAATCATTTCCTCTGGAAGTCTGGGTCCCCACCTCTGGGACATACTCTTAGAGCACTAAGCTCCACTCCTTCCAAACACCCATCTCAGCTTTGCACTTTTGTTTTTATTTGTGAGATTATCCCACTAATATCCTTCGCAAAAAAAGCTTCTTCAGGGCAGGGACAACATTGATTTCATTTGCTCTTGCTTATCACCTGTATCCCCCAAGTTTAGCACCAGCTGAAGTCCTGAACATATTGATGCTCAATAAATAATTATTGCAAGCAAGTAAGCAGGCTTCCATTTTCTTTGTGGCTTTTCTTCTTCAGATGATGCATCACCAGTTCCATGGAAGTGTAGGTCTGGGTTTCAAATTCGTTCTCTTCCCTTCCATTGACCTCTGCCCACATTCCCTTCCCTCCCAGCCACCTTCAGGCCCCACAGTCAGTGGCTTGTTTAGTCTTTTTGCTATTTTGGGAGGAGGCGTTTCCAATACCAAGCAGTTCCTCCTCTACCACTGTCTGTTGTCAAACAAGGCACTTCCTTCCTCAAACTCGATCAGTGGGTCCCCAGGCTCCAGGCAAAGCTGCACAATGGCACCCTTCTTGCATCAACTTTCCAACACCACATCTCCTCTTCTCACCAGTGTCCCTCTCTTCTACTCCTGCAGAGGTTGTCACCTTGCCCACTTGGAATGCTCTCTTTCCACCACCTCCAGCCTGTCCCCACTCCAGCCCTCCACTGCCCCAGCTGCCTCAGAATGTTCCTGAACTACAAATCTGCTCTTGCTACTTCCCTGACTGAGGCCCTCAACAAATTCTCCTCCCAACCCTTTTGCCTGTAGCAGTAGTTACAAATTGGCATCCACAGGCCACATCTGGCCTACAGATGTCTTTGGTTTGGCCTGCAGATTTTTGAAAATTAATTAGGCTTTAACATTTAAAAATTGGGGACTTTCACATGAAATTGTATGATGCCTAGCTTCTTTTAAAAATATCAGTGACCCGGCCACATGGGGAATATGAAAATAATGAGTTAGAGCTGAGTAGGGCCTGCTGTTTTAGGGCACATGATCTCTAGTTTGCTGTAGTCTCCACCACTCCCTACAGTCCCCAGGCTTTCAGGCTAAGTGGTCAGCTGCTATTAAGTTTGCACTTGCTATGATTCATCGGAGTGTTCTATTTGTGCAAACTTCCTGCCTGCTGTAGGCCCTTGCGTTGCTATCCCTATGTAACCTATAAGAATTCTCAGCTTCTAAGCATGTCAAGAAGTTGAAGGAGCTGGCCATGGTGGCACACGCCTATAATCTCAGTGGTTCAGGAGGCTGAGGCAGGAGGATTGCAAGTTTGAAGCCAGCCTCAGCAATGGCAAGGCACTAAGCAACTCAGTGAGACTCTGTTTCTAAATAAAATACAAAAAATAGGGCTGGGATGTGGCTTAGTGGTTGAATGTCCCTGAGTTCAATCCCTGGTACCAAGAAAAGAAAAAGAGAAAGAGAGAGAGAGAGAGAGAGAGAGAGAGAGAGAGAGAGAGAGAGAGAGAGAGAGAGAGAAAAGGAGAGGGAAAAAATAGAGAAATAAGATTTTCATCAGTTAGTCTCTCATACTTGATTAGCACTTACAATTCACAGATCACTTTTATTTTGTGTTGATTAGCACTTAAAATTCACAGATCACTTTTGTGTGCAAAGCCTAAAATTATGATTGTTTTTAATTTTCTTTTTTGTGTTTTCCTATGTTTAAAAAATTTTCTGCAACATGCATACTTTTCCTTTTGCAAAATTACAATTTAAGTAGGGGATATACCAACAGAATTTTAGCTGTGTATATAAAACATGGAATACTTAGTTCCCCTTTACATTATTTATTGCTATCATTGGCTCTGTTATCTAAGTAGGTCGCTTCTTATCACATGATATTATCATTAGTTTGTAAGTTAAAATAGATTTAAACCTTTTTCTGTCATTGCTTTATTGCAGTATAACAGATACATATAAGTGAAAATTTCATGTCTTTTTATAAACGTATTTTAATGTTTAAGCAAACTCATAAAGTGACTATACTTTTGTAAATGAAACCCAGATCAAGAGAGAACTGTTGTATCTATTAGCTCAGGCGAAGAGATGGAGCTGACAGAAGGCAAAATGAAACCCCATGCTTTAGGACTCCCACCTGGTGTGCGGAGGAGCTGAGACTTGAACCCAGCCTCCCCACGTCATGATGGAACTCCCAGCAGGCCAGGGGAGGCGGAGCGGCAGTGCCAGCAAGAGAGGGCTGCAGAAAATATCGCTACTGTGAATCAGGTGCACAGCCAGTTTAGGCCCTGTATGTTGAAACCGTATGCTCTTCTCATGTTCTTCAACTTGCTCCTCCTTCTCAGCGCTTCTTCCCACCACTGCCATTTGGGTTATTTGTCCATTTACTGCTCAAAGCTCACAGTGAAACATTCCCTTGAATGGCTCATTTTGAAATCAGTTTGGCCAAGAGTCAGTCTGTTGGAGAAATACAGCCCTGGCTTCCTTCCTCTGCCTTTATTGGAGCTTGTAAACAGTATCCCCAGAACCAGAAACAGGAAATGCTGCATGCACTTGAGGCTAAAGCCAAAGATAGGACCCTCTAGAGTGACAGCAACTCCCTGGTGCTTCTCCTGTCAAATCCCAGTGCCAGAGCTGGGCGCGGTGGCGCACGCCTGTAATCCCAGCACTTTGGGAGGCTGAGGCAGGAGGATCGTGAGTTCAAAGCCAGCCTCAGCAGTGAGGCACTTAGCAACTCAATGAGACCCTGTCTCTAATTAAAAAAAAAAAAAAAACAAAAAACAAAAAAAGGCTGGGGATGTGGCCCAGTGGTCGAGTGCCCCTGAGTTCAATCTCTGGTACCACACACACACACACACACACACACACACACAACAAAAAAAAAAAAAAAAAAAAAAAAAAAAAAAAAAAAAAAAATCCCAGTGCCTACTGGGCAAGGCCCTTGTCTAGTTCTGCTTTCTGTAGTGCATATGGAATCTGAATCTCAGAAGAGGACCTGTGGCAGAGCCAGGGATAGAAACCCATCTTCAGGACTCTTTCCTAATTATGTGACATCTTTATGCCTGTGTAACATGTTCTTTTCTGTGCCTGCTCTGTCCTTACCGCCTCTTCATCCCCTATGCAACCTTCCTGCCCGCTTGTCTGTGATGTTGGTGCTGGAAATTTGCCGACTACATTTCCTAGAGTTTCTTGATGGGGATCTTGGTATTTCCCTCTGAAAGCAAAGGACATCTCCTCCATCTGCTTTCGGTACCCCTGGATAATCTCTGGTTGTTCCCTAACTCAGAAGTCCAAGCTCTAACCACATGGTCTCTCCTTTCTTTCTGAGATCTAAGCATCAACCAGGTGTGGGTCCTTCCTACTTTCTGGTAACTTTTCCACTTCTTTTCTGTTCTCTCATTCCTATTTCCTGCAGTTATTCATATCTGGATTTTCCAAGCATTTTCATTTTGCCTGTGTAAGCTTCCAACAACTCTTTTTTTAATTCCCTGAATTAAATATGCTTTATTTAAAAGACTTAGTATGAAGCTATGGAACCAACCTACGTGTCCTTCAACAGATGAATAATAAGGAAAATGTGGTATATATACACAATGGAATATTACTTAGCTGTAAAGAAAAAAAATGAAATTATAGCTTTTGCTGGTAAATGGATGGAGACTATTATGCTAAGTGAAATAAGTCAATCTATAAAAACCAAAGGCTAAATGTTCTCTATGATATGTCAATGTTAACACACAATAAAGGGGGAGGGTGGGGAGAATAGAAATTCATTGGATTAGACAAAGCAGAATGAAGGGAAGGGTGGGGGATTGGAATAGGAAAGAGAATAGAATCAATTGGACATAATTTCCTGTGTTCATATTTGTATATACAACCAGTGTAACTCTACATCATGTGCAACAATAAGACTGGGGTCCTGATTAGAATAAATTATACTCCATGCATGTATAGTATGTCAAATTAACTTTACTATCATGTATATCTAAAAAGAACAAATAAAAAAAAGAAAAAATACTTGGTATGGTTTCTCATCTTCAAACTGAAATTCAACTGATATATTAGTTAAAAGCTCTTCTTTCTAATTTTTGCATCATTCTCCTTATAATTATCCATAGGATCATAAAATAGGTGGTATCCAGAATATGGAAAGAGACATTAGCATTTATTAATTCAACAGATCTTAGCCTAGGATCATAGGTCCTGAAACACAATGGTAAGCAGCCTTGACGACAAGGAATTTGAAGTCTTGCAGGGAGAAAGCTCACAAACAGGCAGGTATAGGGCAAAATGGTAAATGAGAGATATAAGGACACGGGACACTGTGGGAACATGAGAAAGAGCCCTAATATAAAATGGTGAGATGGTAAAATGTTAGGGAGGACTTCCTCAAGAGAGCAAATTCTAACTGAAGCCTGAGAAACAAATGGGGGGGGGGTGTCAAACAAGTTTGTGGGCACAGGGGTTACTGGAAGACATATTATGAGCAGAGATGTTAAGAGAAATGTCCAGGCCTATTACGGGCTAAGTTGTCTTCCATCCCAAAATTTGTATGTTGAAGTCCTAACCACCAGTATCTCAGAAGGTGACCATTTTGGGAAGTGGTGTATTGTAAATGTACTAAGATAAGATGAGGTCATAAGTAGAGTAGGGTGGTCCCCTAAATCAATATGACTTGATTTATGATTATGTCCTTACCAAAGGGGAAACATTTGGAGACAGATAACAGACAGGGAGGACACCACGTGAAGATGAAGGCAGAGATTGGAATGATATCTCTACAAGCCCAGGACACCAAAGACTGTCAACAAGCCACAGCAGTCAAGAGAAAGATCTGTGTGGCAGATTAGACCCTTCTTCATGGGTCTCGGAAGGAACCAAACCTCACATCTTGATCTCAGATTCCTAGCCTTCAGACCATGAGACCAAACCCTTCCATGAGTTAAGCCACACAGTATGTAGGACTTTGTTATGACAGAGCTAATACAAACCAGCAGCCCAGCACAGTGACTGGTCATGAAGAATATTAGGAGGCTCCTTAGGAATACTGCATGGTTAACAAGCACTTATTAAGCACCAGGCTCTAAGGGCTTTACCGGTATTAACTAATTTAATCTTCATGAGGGCTCTGTGGGACAGGTACTAACTATCATCATCTCATATTTACAAGTAAGGAGAATGGTTACAGGAAGTTTAGGTGGCATGGCCAAGGATAGTCACTTGATAAGTGATGTTGTGAGCCCGGGCTTGGAATCTAGGCTGGGAATAAACATTTCACCATTACATAATAGCTACCCTGAGAAAAGTTTGATTTTTATTTTGAGAGCAATGCCTATCTTTTTTTAAAATCTGAGTTTATTGAGGTAAAATTTACAAATGATAAAATTTAAGTGTGTGGCTCTATGGATTTTTTTTAAAAAAATATTTATTTATTTGCTTTAGTTGTACACAATGTGTTTTTATTTTTACGTGGTGCTGAGGATCGAACCCGGGCCGCGCACACGCGCTAGGCAAGCGCTCTACCGCTGAGCCACAACCCCAGTCCGGCTCTATGGATTTTGACAAACATACAGAGTCAGGTAAGTCCACCAGCATGAGCTGGGAACCATGGCCACTGGAGAGTTTAAGGAGAACAGAGACATGGTGCAGTTTTCCATTCAGAATTGTCATCTGGAGGGGAAGAGAGGGGGTATGGGGGTAGGAAAGACGGTGGAATGAGATGGACATTAATACCCTAAGTACATGTATGAAGACACGAATGGTGTGGCTCTACTTTGTGAACAACCAGAGACACAAAAAATTGTACTCTATACATGTACTATGAATTGAAATGCATTCTGCTGTCATGTATAACAAACTAGAATAAATAAATAAATTTAAAATAATAATTAAAAAAATGAACTGTCATCCTGGCTACAGTATGGGGAATGGGCTGGAAGGGACAAGAGTGAGGATAGGGATAAGAATGGTGGTGGTCTGGCCTAGAGCGATAGTGACACACAATGGTGAGAAAAAAACTGGTAGGAAAGCAACCTGAGGGTGAAATCAGTGGAACTTAGTGCCACTTCTTCCTGTGCCTTTTGATATGTAAAAATGGATCAGATACAATGTAAATGATCCTTGAGTCCTTTGAGGTATTTTAATAATAGCTTAAAAAAAAAAAAAAAAAAAACCCTAATGAGGTGATATACCCCAGATAATGTCTACTGCCCTGTAGCCTGCTTTGGTCAGCAATCACCTAATTAGGCTTAGCACAATATGAAATTGCAATTGAATTTGAGTAAATTATGTAATTTTGAAGCTACATTATAAAATTGTGTTCATGCTGAAAGATTTCCTGACAAAGTGTGTTTGGAGGGATGAGGCTTAAACAAAGCTTCCATATGCATCTGAAAAATTCGAATGGCTTTCAGTAGCCACCAGCTGTGGACACTCATGGGGCCTCAGTGCCTGTAGTACTAATTCTGCATAGCCTGTGGATGCTCATTCCTTATGTCTTCTTTTCCCTCTTTCATTTCTTGCTCAAAGATTTCCGCCCCCCAGGGTGGATTTTCCTGAGCACCCTATGTAAAACAGGGTGGTCATCCTATACCTGTCACCTAACATGTTTACCTTGCTTTATCTCTTACCTTTAGTTTCTTCATAGGTACTATACCTCTTTCTAAAACTTTAATCCTACTTACATTATGTTACAGCAATACTCCTAAAATACAAATTCCATGATTGTAGGGATTTTTTTTTTTTTTTTTTTTTTTTTGGCATTGCTATATTCTCAGTGTCTGGGATAGTATCTGGCAAGTTAAGAAGCACTCAATAAATACTGTGGAATGAATGAATGACATTGTGGTCCACTGTTGAAAAACTTCAATATCCACCTACAATTCAATTCATTACAACAATTTGTTGATGAGGAAATTAAGTACCAGATAGGTAAGACTATTTGCTATATTTGCTTATAAGGTCCCAGAGTAGGTTGGTGACTGGGACTCCCCTGTCTCCATCCCAATCTTCTTTTCAGGTGGCCTCCCAACTCTGTCCAATCCCAGCACAGAAAAGTAGATAAATAGACTTCAGAAACTGTCAGACTGGGTTTAAATCTCGACTCTACCACAAATTGCTTTCCCTTTCTGAACACGTTTGAGTCACCTATAAAACAAGGATAAAATAAAAACTACCTGGTAGCTTTTCTGTGAATCTTAAATGAGATAATTTAATTAATCAAAGCACTTTGTACACAAAGTGTATGTGGCCCCAAATACATTCTCCCTGGAAATTAGACATTGCTACTCCTTTATAAGAACCATCAGTGGGTTTTGGATCCCTCTTGACTTCTTGTAGGCTTGAATAATTTCTCATTTGAATTTTAAGCTATGAATGACAGCAATGTACAAATATACGATGGGTAGAAAAAAAGGAAAAAGGGTTCCCCTGTATGAGAGGGAGACACACATATGGAAAGAACCTCTTTCCTCATGAAGTTCTGTTTTCCTCATCTGTGGTGTGAATGGTGAACGGTCTGATATCCTATGATTCATTCCCCCCAAATAGATCAGGATAACATGGCTCATGATTGGTATAAGGGAGAAGTTGAAAGAAGGTCATCTGGTGTTTCCATGTCTTTTTATCCCTTGAAAGTAGTGGACTGTTTTGAACTTCATCTCTTTCTTCAGTGAATATTCACTGCATGTCTCCCATGCACCAGGCCCTGTGATAGACATAGAATAGTGAACAGGTCTTGCTTCTGTTAGGTACAAATAGGTTCTCCTGGGGCAACTGCTCTCTGGAGCACTGTACCAGATCCAAAATGAAGGTGTTGGCAGGGTTGTTTCCTTCTGAGGTCTGTAAGGGAGAATCTGTTCCATGTCTCTCTCCTAGTTTCTGGGAGTTTTCTGGTGATTTCTGTGTTCCTGTCTGCCTTCACCCTTATGTGGTGCTCTCCCTGTGTGTATGGCTGTCTCTGTGAATAGATTTTCCCTTTTGTCAGGGTTCCAGTCCTATTGGATATAGATAATCTCATCATAACTTGATAATCTGCCAAGTTCTTCTATCCAAATAAGGTAACATTTATAGGTACTGGGAGCAGGTAAAGAAACATCAACATCTTTTATGGGGAATGCAAATCAGCCAATGGAAAGCATCCTTATAGCCTCAAATAACAACCTTGAACCTTCCCTACAGAGAGATCAGAATATAATATTCCGAGCTTGGCTTCCTATGGAATGAAGCTCCCAGCTCCTGAAAACCGCCAGCCCATGAGTACAGCCCAAGATTCCATTTGTGTTTCTGACAGTCACCTCCCATCATGGGCTTATGTTAAGCCTGTGGTCAATTAAAAGGTCCATATCTTTTTCACATTAGTTGACAAGCCAGTTCATCTATCAAGTACTCGAACAGCTGTTTTTTATGATACTAAGTGCCACATAATACACAGATTCCTTAATGATTAATCTTTGAATGGCTCAAGTTGTTACCATGAGAACTTGAGTCATTACAAACTTTGGGTCCACAAATAATTTCCTTTGCCTCATGGCCCCAGGAAGGCAATTCTAGCCATGTGATCAACCCCATGAGTTCTAGGCATGGACAGGTATCCCCTGCAGCTTTTTGGGACCAATCTGTCCCATCCTGGCACATTTCTGGTGAGGTCCCCTAAGGTCTACACACTGGAGATCTCTGGACAGGGCTGCGTTTATGGTGATATAAGTAAGTGCCTGCTTTGGGCACAAAAAATAGTATAAAAATACCATCAGCAAAATATCAAAGGTTTGAGTAAAGACAGGATCTGACAAGGTCAAAATTAGGGTAAAATGAGTGAGGAGAATCATACCAGTGAAATGCTAAATCATTTCTCTAATTTAAAATGTGACTATTCTATTCATTATGGAGGTTTTGTATTAATTTTGATTTTAAAAATGTTGTATTAAGCCAGGTGTGGTGGTGCACATCTGTAATCCCAGCAGCTTGGGAGGCTAAGGCAATAGGATCACGAGTTCAAAGCCAGACTCAGCAAAAGTGAGGTGCTAAGCAACTCAGTGAGACCTGGTCTCTAAATAAAATACAAAATAGGGCTGGGATTTGGCTCAGTAGTTGAGTGCCATTAAGTCCAATCCCCAGTACACCCTCAAAAATATTGTATTAAGATATTATTTATCTTAGTCACAAATTAAGATTTGTACTTCATTGCAAATTCAATGCACCCTAGTCCTGACCTTTTGGTGTGTGCTCTGGGGCCAACCTCATAGCTGAACTTTCATCTAAGCTCTGTTTATCAAGCTGTGTGTCTGGTCTAATTCCTAGGCCCTTGATCCACTTTGAATTGAATTTCATGCATGGTGAGAGATAGGGGTTTAATTTCATTTTGTTGCATATGGTATTCCAGCTTTCCCAGCACCATTTGTTGAAGAGGCTGTCCTTTCTCCACTGTACATTTTTGGCGCCTTTGTCCAATATAAGATAGCTGAAATTATATGTATTAGTCTCTGTCCTCAATTCTGTACCATTGGTCTACCAGCCTATTTTGGTGCCAATACCATGCTGTTTTTGTTACTATTGCTCTATAGTATAATTTAAAATCTGGTATGGTGATGCCACCTGCTTCACTTTTCTTACTAAGGATTGCTTTAGCTATTCTGGGTCTCTTATTTTTCCAGATGAATTTCATGACTGCTTTATCTATTTCTTTGAGGAATGTCATTGGGATTTTGATTGGAATTGCATTAAATCTGTATAATGCTTTTTGGTAGTATGGACATTTTGACAATATTTATTCTGCCTATCCAAGAACAAGGAAGGTCTTTCCATCTTCTGAGGTCTTCTATAATTTCTTTCTTTAGTGTTCTATAATTTTCTTTAAAGAGGTCTTTCACTTCTATCGTTAAGTTGATTCCTAGGTATTTTTTTTATGCTATTGTAAATGGGGTAGTTTTCATCATTTCCCTTTCAGAGGGCTTGTCACTGATGTACAAAAATGCCTTTGACTTATGTGTATTGATTTTGTATCCTGCCACTTTGCCGAAATAGAAGAAAAAGTAAGCTCCAATTTCCAACATGTCGGATTTAGGCCCCAAGTTCCTTAATAAGAATCCTGTAGCACAAGAATTAGTATCAAGAATTAATGAATGGGATAGATTCAAACTAAAAAGCTTCTTCTCAGCAAGAGAAACAATCAATGAGGTGAATAGAGAATGAACTAACTGGGAACAAATATTTAATACATGCACATCAGACAGAGCACTAATTTCTAGAATGTATAAAGAACTCAAAAAACTCAACACCAAAAAAACAAATATCCCAATAAATAAATGGGCCAAAGAAATGAACAGACACTTCTCAGAAGAAGATATACAATCAATCAGCAAATACATGAAAAAATGCTCAACATCACTGGCAATTAGAGAGATGCAAATCAAAACTACCCTAAGATATCATTTCACACCAGTCAGAATGGCAGCTATTAAGAACACAAAAAACAATAAATGTTGGAGAGGATGTGGGGAAAAAGGCACGCTCATGCATTGCTGGTGGGACTGCAAAATGGTGCAACCATTATGGAAAGCAGTATGGAGATTTCTTGGAAAACTGGGAATGGAACCACCCTATGACCCAGCCATCCCACTCCTGGGTCTATTCCCAAAGGACTTAAAAACAGCATATTACAGTGACACAGCTATCTCAGTGTTTGTAGCTGCACAATTCACAATAGCTAGGTTGTGGAACCAACCTAGATGTCCCTCAGTAGATGAGTGGATTAAGAAAATGTGGTATATATGTACAATGGAATTTTATTCAGCAATAAAAGAAAATAAAATAATGGCATTCACAGGTAAATGGATGAAGTTGGAGGACATAATGCTAAGTGAAGTTAGTCAGTCTCAAAAATCCAAGTACCAAATGTTTTCTCTGATATGAGGAGCCAGAGTCACAGCGGTGTTGGGGGTGTTGGGGTACTTAGGAAGATTAGATGAGCACTAGAGTGCTCAAAGGGGAGGGAGGAGAAGGGAGGGAGATAGGGGGGTATGGGGTGGTGAAAAAAAAAAGAGGGGAGGTATAAAAAGATGGATATCATTATCCCAAATGCATGATTGAAGACTTGAATAGTATGAATATCTTTGTATATAAACAGTGTTATGTGAAAAGAGGCTCTATATGTGTATTATGAACCGTAATGCATTCTACTAGAATGGCCAATGGGGAGGGAGGGGAAAGGAGGGGGCAAAAGGGTGAAGGAAAAAAAAAAAAAGACGGTAGAATGAGATGGATATCATTACCCTAAGTGCATGTATGAAGTCACAAATGGTGTGAATATACTTTGCATACAACCAGAGATTTGTAAAAAAGTGCTCTGTATGTGTAATATGAAATGTAATGCATTCTGCTGTCATTTATAACATCTTAGAATAAAAAGAAAAAGAAAAAAAAAAAGCTGTGTGTCGTTGAGTAAGTTGCTTCTCCAAATTTCCAATTTCTCCAAAGGCGAATTCATGTGGATAAGCCCCATGACTTTAAGCTACATACTATTTGCAAAATTTTGTGATGCTAATCAGAATTATAGCTGGAGATCAGGGGATATTCCCTCTAATGTTTACCTCTGCCTTTTGCCCACTTTGTGATGCTGGGCAAGTCACTTCCTATTTTAGTTCATTTTCTCTTGCTATAGCAGATTTAAAGCAGAGAGAGTAATTTACATATAAAGGTTTATCCAGCTCACAGTTCTAGAGGCTGAAACATTCAAGGTCGGGGGGCCACATCTGGTAAAGGCCTTCTTACTAGTGGGAACTCTCTTCAGAGTCTTGAGGTAGTGCAGGGCAAGATGGGTATATGCCAGTGACAGAGCCAAACTGGTTTTTGTAACAGAGCTACTCTGGAGATAACCCATCATTTAGCCCAGTGTTCCACTAATTAATGAATGGGCTAACCCATTTATGAGACAGAGCCCTCATCACCTGGTCCCACCTCTTAATGTCTCACCATAAGGATTCCATGTCAACATGGGTTTTAGTGGAGACATTCAAACCATAACACTTCTCAATTAGACATGGACAGGCTTCCTTATCTCCCCCCCCCCCCCCCCCCCCCCCCCCCCCCCCCCCCCCCCCTCACTAGCTGCGAAGGAATTGAAATTATCTTCTAGGTTCTTTTGAGTTCTATATTTCTCTGATGCTTTTTCTGCTTATAGGAAACCAAGGATATCCACAAATCATAAATATTACTGACAACCAGGTTTCAGTTATAAGCAACTATATTTTAACAAAGGGATTTACTCAAAAGCAAAGTTAGCAATTTGACAAGATGTCAGAAAGTCTTTTCTACAAGGAAGGATAATTTAGTGTCAAACAAGCAGTATCTTACTATTGTTTAATTTTGAAACACCCTCATTAGAATCTTGATTTTATGTATTTTGCTGTTGGAGAAAACTGTGGACAAGGGTACTGGTGCCATCCACTGACAAGTTGGCAATCCATACAGTGGGATGGAAAAAACTCTCATAGTACGTTGTTGAAGCTCCATAAACTTGAAAAAGGTCCCTAATTGCTTTGGAATTCTTTTTCACCAGTGAAATGGGGACAAAAAGCTGCATAAGAGGTTGCTATGGAAATCAAGTAAGGTATGAGTGTAAGCAAAGTACAGTTTAAGGGGTTCATATGTGTTATGAAATCTCATTCCAAATCACGAGGCCAACTTGAAAATACATATCAAAGGCCTTTAAAATGACTCAGGTATTGAGCCTGGGGGGGTGTGGCTCAGTGGTAGAGTGCTTGCCTAGCACATGTGAGGCACTGTGTTCAATCCTCAGCACCACATAAAGAAAGAAAGAAAGGAAGGAAGGAAGGAAGGAAGGAAGGAAGGAAGGAAGGAAGGAAGAAAGAAAGAAAGAGATTGTGTCCATCTACAACTAAAAAATAATAATAATAGGGGCAAAGACGTAATTGCCAGTATATTTATGGCAACATTTTTAGAATGAAAGTAAACAAAAAAAAATCAGCTAATGGAGCAATAATAGAGAATTGATTAAGTATATTTTAAAACTTCCATTTCATAAGAGTATTATGCAGATGTCAAAATGAATTCATAGAAGCATATTATTGATATGAATAGATACTCAGAATATATCATTTAGTGGAAATTACCAGGTAGTAGATATACTGTAGCCTTATTGTTGTAAATATATGCTTGTGTTATATATGGGTGTTGGTATGAAAAACTTTATCTTTTTCCTTTTTTTTTTTTTTTTTTTGCTTATCTATATTTTCTGTTTTTTTTTCCCCAGTGAACATATGTGACAACATTTTCAAATGACTGTCATGAAAGCATTTGCATAGATGCATACAAGAAATTGTACTTTTGAAAATATTATCAATCTTATGTTGAAAACAAATGGACAGATATCAGGGGTTAGGATTTAGTTTTATTTTTAGAAAATGGCACTTTGTGTAATATTGGTCTGGAAGGACATTTTCATTTTATCTGTATTTTTTTTCTACTCTACATTTCTTTGCTGAGCCCTCTGCATTTATCTATTCGTTAATTGGTCCATTCACTCATTTCTCATCTTACAAACATTTATTGAACACTTATTATGTCCTATACACTTGGCTACATACTACAATTAGTGCTGTAGTATAGCTGCAGAATAATTGCTTTGCATCCTTGTTCCACTCCTTAATTTCCCCAACATGGTCAGTGGTAGACTTCAGCCCCTCTGCAGAGATCCTGGCCTTGGAGTCGTCATCCATTCCATTCCACACTCATTTTGTCCTAGCTATTGCTCATGACCACTTTCATCTCCCTAGCACCCTTTTCCCCCAAATCCCACTTCCACCAAGTTCCTGATTTATTCTTTCCTATTCACATCCACAGCCTGAGCCTTGGGGTAAGCACACACCTCTATCTCCAAGTCATGGAATCCAGCAGTCTCCAGACTTTTGTGATCCCGTGACACTTCAGAACACCCAAAGCCATTGTATGTACTCATAAACCATACTCATGTGGAATATTAGACTTAGCAACTCATGTGGAATATTAGAATAGGAATTTCTTTATGATTTTGAAACAATACAAATATAAACAGATGTCACGATATTTTCTTCCTACATTCTGATGGATCGTCTTACAAACCCCCTCACATGTTTGGAAACCTCGGCTTTATCCTGTATTTCTAAGCAGGACAACAAAAGCGACCTTCTTGTGTTTTTGTATGGGAATGTATCATATAAGTCAGTGTGCATTGGCCTCATAGTAACCCATCCCTGGCTTCAAGGTCTGTACCCATCACATGCCTGTCTTCATCTCTGAGCAAGCTTAGCTGGTTTTAGGCTGAAGTCTTTACACTGGGGTTTCCCAATGTGCATTTTATGTGAAGAGGGTTCTACAGCCAAACAAGATTTAGAAGCCCTGTCAA
Source organism: Tamias sibiricus (assembly GCA_025594165.1). Lineage (NCBI taxonomy): Eukaryota > Metazoa > Chordata > Mammalia > Rodentia > Sciuridae > Tamias > Tamias sibiricus. The sequence continues at coordinate 62,991,341 of CM046662.1, forward strand.
CTTCAGTCCTGTCTTGAAGAGACCAGAGGGAAATGAGCACCCTGAAGATTCTGCAATTCTCCAGAAAAGAGGTCTGGCTAGCTTTGCTCAACAGAGCATTTCCCACGCTGACTCAACCCATCATTGTGTAACACGAATCCACACACCTTGAAACCAGTGCTCACAGAAGCTATTTTGGGAAATGCTAGCTTACACAACTTCCTGACTTCTGCCTACATCACCTCACATGTATTCACCATCACCGAGAAAGGTTTCCCCTTCTGGGGAGACAGATCTGTTTCTCTTTGCTCAGATCCACATTCATCCCCTCACGAAATCACCCCACAGGAACCATGACCAGCCACAAAACTCCAGTTATTTCAGAAACCACAGGTCCATGTTACAATGGGTTAGACAGTAGTCTTTCAGAAGCACAAATTATATATGTCAGTCTCCTGCTCAGACAGAGCCTTCTATGCCTTCCCCAAACATGTAGAAGAAAAGAGACTCTTAGGACCCAAGGAGCTGCCCTTTTTGCTTCTTCAACTTAATTTCCTGCCACACTACTCTGCTTGCATCTCTCCAGTCACACTGGTCTCTCAACCCTCCTTGAGGATGACAAACTCTTTTCTACCACAGGGCCTTTGGACTTGCTCCCTTTCATGGGAATGCTCTTAGCCCAGATTCCCCCTTGGCTCACTCCCTCCCCTCAGTCGGATCTCTTACATATCACCTTCCTGGTCAGGTCATCCTATGCCTTTGGACCTGACCAGGAAGGTGATATGCGAGAGATCTTTCTTAATCTGTTTCTTTCTGACCCCATCCTCTGCTGCCTTTATTCCATATTCTTAACACCCTGAGTTTTGGTACATAGTCAATGGATGACTTATTTTCTCATCTATACCCCTCAGTAGAATGTGAGATCCAAGTGTGTGTCGGGGCAGTGTTTGCTTGTCTTCTCCATTATCATATCTCCAGCCTGGGAGAATGCCTAGTATACAGTAGGAATTTAAGAAATATATGTTGAATAAGTGAAAAAAAAAATGTTTAGTCTAGGTTCAAATAATGGTTGATTATATTATTTAGTGGAATAACTGAACCTCTATTTATATTTCCCTCCCACAGAGCTAATGGTTTTAATAAGTGAGACTGTGTTGATTATTTCTTACACTCATCTCAATAGCCTAGGTGCTACAATGTAAATTAAAGAAAGAAGAAAATATTTTATTTATCATTTAGTGGCTCATAGGCACAAATATAGGACCTTACAAATGAAAGGCAGTTATAGACTTGATTCTCTCTTGTTCTGATTGAAGCAATTCATTAAACATTTTGAAATATGTAGGTTATTATTATTATTTGTAACAGGGATTGAACCCCCAGGGGCACTTAACCACTTAGCCACATTCCCAGCCCTTGTTTTTATTTTTCATTTTGAGACGGAGTCTCAATAGGGCCTTGCTAAGTTGCTGAGGTTGGTTTTGAACTTGGGATCCTTCTGCTTCAGCCTCCAGCCACTGGAATTTAGGCGTGCACCACCACGCCTGGTACCTAGCATTCTTGAGAGTATTTGGTTGATAGCAGTGAAACCTTTGTGTGCCCTTTTATTGTTTTCAGGGCAAAATGTTATTTTAGCCACCCCAATATCAACTTTGATCTTTGTGAAGAATCTATACAGCCCAGCTGCAAGGTCCATGGCTTGAACTGAATTTAAGGCATATCCTGATTGGCAGGTGGAGGGGCACGGGCACTGGGTCTGAGAGAGCCATGGGCCACACACTTACATGACTTCTTGAGGTGTCTAAAAATTGCTTCCAGAACTCTGGAGATCTTGAATTAGTCTTGAAATTAAACAAAAAGAAGAAAGAAAGAAAGAAATGGGAGGCTTTAATAAACATTGAATTGAATTCCTCAGTAAACGGAATGTACCCAGCTCTGACAGTCATTTCTGGTGTGACAGTGGGCAAGGGCTGTGGTTTGAATGTGTTCCCAAAATTCATGTGCTGGAAATTTAATCCCCAATGCAACAGTATTGAGAGGTGGGACCTTCGAGAGGTGCTTAGGTCCTGAGTGCTCGGCCCTCTTGAATGGATTAATTTTATCGTGGGAGTAGACCTGTTATTGTGAGGGTGAGTTTGAGATAAAAGCACGTCCATCCCTCTCCAGTGTGTTCTCTCCATCTCTCCCTCTCCCTGTCTTGAGCATGTACACTCATGTAGGAAGAAGACCCTTTCCAGCACCTTGATCTTGGATTCCCAGACTGCAGAACTGTAAGAAATAAATTTCTTTATAAATTACTCTGGATGTGATATTCTGTTATAGCAGCACAAAATACACTAAACTGGCAAGTCACTTAACTTCTTCTAGTCTCAGTTTCTTTGACTACAAAGTGGGCATACTGCCGCACTTCCAGCATATAGATATTATGAAGATGAAATAAAAAACGAGTGAAAGTGTTCGGTACCATGGTAGATGCTATTCTTTCATTTCATTTCATTTTTTTCCATCATTAGATCCACTGCTTAGCACATTGTAAGGACTGAGTAAATGTTGCTAACATAATTCCTAACTCTGGTATCTGCTTTCCTAAAGCTTGAAGACTGATTCATTATCAGTCCATCAATGCATATTTTTCTGAGGGTCTTCTCTGTCCCTGACACTCCATTAGGCATTATAAGGGAACATATAGACATGTGGGATGTTTACTTGAGATGCTTATTTCTCAGGGACAAAGCATAAATGTATAGTACAAAAAGTGGGCAGACTATGAGAATTGAAAACTTACTGGAAATGAGAGACTTAGATTGGTCATACTTGGAAGGAAAATGTTACCTATCATGCAGGCAGAGGAAAGGGCTTTCCAAGGATAGGGATCAAGGGAGCCAAGGGGTTAGGTCAGGAAGGTAGAAAAGGGCAAGGGCCTGAGGGGGCAGCAAGGAGGCCAGTGACCCAGGGCAAGGAGCAGGAATACAGGGAGGCAATGTGGAAGAGTCCCTGGGCTGTGACAACTGGGATGGGAGGGTTGGAGGCGAAGGAAAGTCAGGCCATCAGGTGCCCTGCTATGGCTGTGGTAGTGTGTTGTGATCTGCATGACAGGTAATGCAAGAAACCAAAACCAGGAGAGGGATGATGGGGATTAGAAAAAACAGACAGACACACAACAAGAGAAAAAGCTGGGACCCGTGGACATTTCATCTTGGTGGAGTGCAGTGACCATGAGTCAGCTGCACATTTGTTATATAAGTTTTATCATTAAAAGTCTTATGTGAGAAAGTTTCTTCAAAGTAAGAGGAGCCATGATCATGAGTATGAGCAGCCCGATTATGATTATCAACTTGCACCCATAACTTTCTACTCCCAGCAGCTGGTATCCGAAACTCAAGATTAAGAACTGAATAGCTCTGTGGCTGGCACAGAACCTCCTACTGAACAGGGCGTCCCCATAGCAACCGGGCTATCTTGATTGGCACCTTTGCATGGAGAGTTCTCCAGAGGGGCATTGCCTCTGCCACAGGACCGTTCAAAACCTATGACTCAGTGGCTGCTCCAACAGCAGTGGCAGTTTCTTTAACAGAGATGGGGTATCTGAGAGGAGGCACGGTAAGGGGTGAAGAGAGGAAGTACATGATGCTGTGTGAAGGAAGAGTAGCTCTGAGGCTGGGTTCCCAGGGGAGGCTGGAAGGCATGAGTAAGTGAGGATTTGGCTTAGGAAAAGAGATGGGAGGTGGGATGGGAGAAGGGCAGACAGTGGCTGAATCAGTCTTGCACACAAGCACACTGACTGCAGGTGTCCTGCCCTGTGCTTCCGGCAAGCATCTTCCCTCTCATGGCCATGGTGGTCCTTGGAGACCAGTGGTCACTTAATCTTACATAAAGGCCAAGTTGTGTGTCTAGGGTTACACAGCCCCTAACAGTGGAGCCTGGATATAGACCCCGGCTCTAACCCTTTATGCTTCCTGGTTGCCCAGGCATGGGAGGCCAGCCATGGAGGCTGGGGCCACCCTTTCCAGTCAACTCACAGGTGACTCACAGACTTGTTGGAAAATTGGGAAGTAGATTTAGGGAGAAAGGAGAAGGCAGGGTCCTTTGGGGTGAGTTGAGGATTCAAGGAAAGAAGAAGTCCAGAAAAAGCACTGTGGGAAAATATGTTGGGGAGAAAAATGAGAGAGAAGCAAGAGGCCTGGCTGAGGGCAGCTTGGGGAGCCATTCACAGGGCAGAGACCGTGGCAGGGCTCCGTCCTCTGCAGCAGGGTGGCCCTGTCAGAATTGCCACACCCCTCCCTCTGCTCCTGAGTAGGTGACACTGTGCATTCCACCTCCCAAATCTGTCTTTTAAAAAAATGTGACAAATACTCTGCCAACTCTCCACTGAACTATTGTGTTGATTAAAAATAAAATGGAGGTAGTTGTGCCTTGATCAAATGAAAGTGCTTCAGTGGGGGGCTGTGCTGGAGAGGAAAGTGTCATGAGCCCAAGAAACCAGGGTGACTGACTTTGACTCCTGGCTCTGCCCACCTGGACAAGCCATCCAAACTCCCCAATACTGCTTTTCTAGTCACTTGTCATCTCTGACCCTTACCTTCTGAAACTGCCCAACAGTCAGTCATCTACCCATGGGGGTCTCATGAAGACAAAAGGGCATAGTGCACCTGGCACTCGTCCTAGTTTAGTTAACTAGGAATTGCTTTGTATTTATTTCATGTGATCTATCACTGATCCACAAGCCACCGTGTCTTTTATTTTTTTTCCTTTCTTTTTTTTTAATTTATAATAGTAGTATGTATTACAATTCATAATGCACATATATAGCATCTTTTTACATACAACTGTTTGTATACAAAGTATATAAGTACCATTCAGATCTTCAATCATGCATTTAGGATAATGATATCCATCTCATTCAACCACCAATTTTTTAATGCAAAGATGACCCCACCCCACCCTCTGGGCCAGCTTGTTGGGAGATGAAGGAAACCTCTTTTGTCTCCAGGAGCTTAGGCTAGTGGTTAGAGAGCACAGATTGAGTCACAGAGCCTGTTTCCAAAATGAGTCACTTCATAGCTAGCATGTTGCTTTGGTAAGAGTCAGTGCTGGGGAAGAGGGAGACCCACAGGCCGGTGGTAGCAGGATGTTGTGGGGGAAGGGACTTCTGCTCTCCGTGGTGAGCAGCTCTGTAAAGACCAACGGGTACTTCACTGGATGGATCCTTTCAGTTTGCGGTTGCTCCTGATGTTTACACATTTCTAACTCCTTTCTTTTTAGTTCTCAAAGAACCTACATTTGGAAACATTGCTGTGTGACTTTGGCTAGATCTCCTCTTTCTCTGGTCTTCATTCTAAAAATCTATTATAACTGTTTCTGGTGTCTCTAAAGATTCAGACCTTCATTGATAGTAGATTGAGTTTCAGGTGTGTTCTTTGTACCAAGGAGGAAGAATGATGCACTCCTTAAATCTATCACTTCCTGGATCCTGACACATCATCCTGTAATTTCTGAATGGCTTCCAGGACACCTCACACCAGAGGGTGGTTTTCCATCCTGCCTGAAGTTTTACCATCCTCCAGGTATAAGGAAAATGCTGCTAGGACTAGAGACATCTAGCATTTTCTAAGAGTCCAAATAGCTTGAAGGCCACTTGTTTCTTTAGGACCTCAGGTGACAGCTCAGGAGTCAGAGGGCTGGTCTTGACTTCAAACAAAACCACTCGTCAGGAGTCACTTCCCATTTATGGCTGGTTGTTGTGGTTACCAAACAGACAGACATACATAGAATTTACTTTTCCTCGCTCTCTCATGTTTTTAATAGTGGGGCGGGGCCATTGTGGGATTAGTTTAGAGCCATGAGTCAGTGGGTACAGAACATGTTTCTATCTGTCAGCATTTTATTAGTAATAGCGTTGAAGTGTCTCAGGTCCTGTGGATCCTGGAGGCTTGGCTCGACCCCGTTCTTCCTCTAGATGCCTCAGTGCTCCCATAAATGGTGTAAGCATGCTGAACAATGGCTCCGTACCCATTCTGTAATGGAGGACACACCTGTTGAGATTGGGCCCAGACTTCTGCATACCTGGCCAGTTTTCAGGCCCTGTGATGATTGAGATGACTGGAAAATGTTCAGAATGGGGCAGAGGAAGAGAGTACTGAATTGGGAATGAGGAGTTGAAGCTCAATCACTAACCATCACACAAATTTGGATCCTTGATTGCACTCCCTTTAGGAGAGTAGGGTAGGGAAAGAAAACACAGTTCATTTAGTTATCCAGAACCAAATAATTGGTAGTATGTGTCTGATGTGGTATGCAAAGAAATATGGAGTACCATCTGGGCCCCAGGGGAAGAAGATCCTCTGGGAATGGAGCAGCAGAGAAGCTCTTTGGAAGAGTGCTGGGTTTAATTAGCAATGTCTGCCAGGGGCTTTTAAGGCAGAGTTGGGATGGGTTAAGTGTCAGGAGAATGAGGAATGTTCACCATTCTGCCCTATATTTTATGGTTAGAAATTAAAGAAAATAAATTTCCTCTAATTTGTCATCACTTCAATTTTTCTCAGTGGGACGTAATCACCAGGACACCTGATTTTCAAACATAGTCACGTTACTTGCAAAATGAATGTCTCTGGGACTTTCATTATAGGTACCAAATACAGTTACAAATAAGAGCAAGAACATCAAACCATCATGAAAGAAATATCCTCTGCAACTCTCAAGGAGGCTGAATATAGGATGGGTGAATAGTTTGTGCAGTTTTGGAAAAGTGTACTTCATATGCTTACTGTTTTCATATTATAAAATGTACCCCCCACACACATACACACTCCACCACACACAAAAACATTTACCACCTCCTCTTCCCCTCAACCCCCTTTAGGTCCTTGTTCATATTTGGTGCATATGTTCAAAAGATTTAAGAAATATCACCAGCCATAAAGTGTAGGCAGTTCTTTGAGAAGGGGAATTGATGTTTGGATGCAGGGAGAGGGAGTTGGCTCGACTGAAGAAACGTGGGAGTGTTTGTGGAACACAAACTCCAATAAAGCAACAGCATTTGAGGCTACTTAAAAGCTGACTTAATTTTCAGCTGAATTAATTGAAGTAAAACAAGTATAAAAATTTCCCCTTATGCTGGCCCAGCAAGTCCACCTTTGGCTAATTACATTTAGGTCTGAGCATCAAATCATCAGAATGGTGGGGGGTTTGGAATCCAGTGTAATTATGCAAAGTCAATACTACCAAAATCATTATACAGATTTAATGTAATTCCAATACAAATCCCAATGACACTCCTCATAGAAATAGAAAAAGCAGTCATACAATTCATCTGGAAGAATAAAAGACCCAGAATCGCTAAAGCAATCATTAGCAAGAAAAGTGAAGCAGGTGGCATTACTATACCAGACCTTGAATCATACTACAGAGCAATAGTAACAAAAACAGCATGGTATTGGAACCAAAATAGGATGGTAGACCAATAGTACAGAATCGAGGACACAGAGACCAATACATATAATTTCAGTTATCTTATTTTAGACAAAGGTGCCAAAAATGTACATTGGAGAAAAGATAGCCTCTTCAACAAGTGGTGCTGGGAAAACTGGAAATCCATATGTAGCAAATTGAAATTAAACCTTTATCTCTCACCATGCACAAAATTTAACTCAAAGTGGATCAAGGACCTAGGAATTAGACAAGAGACTGCACGCCTAATAGAAGACAAAGTAAGCTCCAATCTCCAACATGTTGGATTAGGCCCCAAATTCCTTAATAAGACTCCTGTAGCACAAGAATTAATATCAAGAATCAATAAATGGGATAGATTCAAACTTAAAAGCTTCTTCTCAGCAAAACAAACAATCAGTGAGGTGAATAGAGAAATAACTAATTGGGAACAAATTTTTACCACATGCACTTCAGATAGAGCACTAATCTCTAGAATATATAAAGAACTCAAAAATATTAACACACACACACACACACACAAAAAAAAAAAAAAAAAAAACAATAAATGGGCCAAGGAACTGAAAAGACACTTCTCAGAGGAAGATACACAATCAATCAACAAGCAAGTGAAAACATGTTCAACATCTCTGGCAATTAGAGAAATGCAAATCAAAACTACTCTAAGATTTCATTTCACTCCAGTCAGAATGGCAGCTATTAATAATACAAACAATAATAAATGTTGGAGAGGATGTGGAGAAGAAGGCGCACTCATACATGGCTGGCAGGACTGCAAAATGGTGCAGCCATTATGGGAAGCATTATGCAGATTCCTTGGAAAACTGGGAATGGATCCACCTTATGACCCAGCCATCCCATGCCTGGGTGTATTCCCAAAGGACTTAAAAGCAGCATACTACAGGGACACAGCCACATCAATGTTTATAGCAGCTCAATTCCCAATAACTAGATTGTGGAACCAACCTAGATGCCCCTCAGTAGATGAGTGGATAAAGAAAATGTGGTATATATACACAATGGAATATTACTCAGCAATTAAAGAGAATAAAATCATGGCATTCACAGGTAAATGGATGAAGTTGGAGAACATAATGCTAAGTGAAGTTAGCACAAAAATCACAAAAATCCAAATGTGGAATGTTTTCACTGATAAAAGTAGGATGATTCACAGTGGGGTTGGGTTAGGGAACATAGGAGGATTAGAGGGACTCTAGAAAGGTCAAGGGGGAGGGAGGGGAAGGGAGTTTGAAGGGGAAAAAAAAGAAGATGGTAGAATGAGATGGATATCAGTATCTTAAACACATAATTGAAGACATGAATAGTATGAATATTCTTTGTATTCAAACAGTGTTATGTTAAAAGGTGCTCTGTGTATGCAATATGAAATGTAATGAATGCTATTGTTATATATACAACGTTGAATAAAAAAAAGAAAAAAATCATTCTTATTCCAAAATATCATTAATTACAAATCAATATCTAGAAAACAAACATTCATATACCTCAGTTATATAAATTAAGCAACTCTGGTTGATTTTTGGTAGTTTATGTATTTAGACTGATTCTGAATAAAAACAATTATATATTTGTGAATAAATGTATCTTTCATAATACATTATGTAATGATTTAAAATATTAAAAAAATATGCAAGGTCAGAAGATTCAGGGGAAGAGGAGAACTGGGGGCCCACAGGTGCTGGCTGGGTTCCTTCCGGCTCTCTTATCTATGTGGTCTTGGCTCTGGCCCATCTGCTCCTTCTGCAGCTGAGATTTTCTGCAGGACCCAAGCTGGGCTCTCTGGGAAATGGACTTTAAGATGGAGATCAGCTTGTGGTGTTTTTAGGAATGACAGCTGGGGTAAAAGGAAGGAAGCAGATTAGGGGGGTGTGGGCTGTGGGGTTCTCACATAACTGTCTCAGCCCATCCCCTGTGGGACCCTGGAGCTGGGATGTCCCATAGGCAGAGAAACTGGTTCATCTTCCCTGACTAGGAGCTTCCTCCCAGTTCCCTCAGTCCCTCCCTGTGACCCATTGGCTCTGCTACTTCATGGTAGCTGAGGAACCTCTGGTCAGGATTGCTAAGGTTTCCAGCTTCAATCACATAAAGAGTACTGAAGAAACGTATTATAGAAACGTCCAGGATCAGGGCCACAATCTTATTCATTTCCATTCAACCGATTACCCAAGAATGTCTGTCTGGCTCATGGACATTCCAAAGTTATTTGCTCAATGAGTGAATGATTTTAACAGTCATTGCAATATTTTAAGGTTTTTTTGGTGAAGAGTTCTTTTGAGTGTTACATAATAATTCTTTTTACCCCTTTTTAATATAAAACACGAATCCCCAAAGGACAGAACACAGATCTTATTTTTTCTTGTATCCCCAGTACTAGTCTGGTTTCTGTCAAAGATCGATAGAAATTTTTATTGAAAGTCCTAGTCATGGTTTTTGCTTTTGTTTATTGTGTGTAGTTTACTTTCAACTTTTCCTAGTTTTGTAATAGTACGACAAGCTTTTTTTAGTCACAGAGAATTATTTTCTTAGTCTATGGGTGAATTCTATTTCCTTACATTCTGTTTAGAATAATCCCATAATGAAATGAATTGCTTAGCATATAACAGTTTTCTTATTTTTAAAAATGGCATTTGTCATGCCTATAATCTGAGTAGTTCAGGAGTCTGAGGAAGAAGTATTGCAAGTTGGAGGCCAGGCTGGGCAACTTAGTGAACCTCTAAGCAACTTAGCAAGAAACCTGTCTCAAAATAAGAAATAGGGAATTTGGCTCAGGATAAAGCTCTGAGTTCAATCCCCAGTGCCAAAAAAACAAAAACATGGCATTTATTGGTGAAAATTGACCAAGAAAGGAAGAAAGAAAGAAAGAAAGAAAGAAAGACAAACAAACACCCCCCCCCCACTTTTCTATAATACCAATTATCTTTGTAATGGTAAAAATAATAATAACAGTTATTTTAAATTTTCTTCTGGTTTCTTTCCTTAGCTCATAAATTGGTTTAAATCTCTCATTTCTTTGGGGGAAAGGGTTAATTTTGGTCATTTATAAAGATTTTTCCATGTCAAAGAAAATTCAAGTGCATTAATATGATACTGAAGAATAACTTTTAAGCATTTTTCCAAGGTAGTAATATGTGCATATAGTTTGAAAATAGGATCTATAGTACACTGTACTCTTCCCTATCTTAGTTTCATCCCCAGAGAGAAACTCTTTCAACTCTTTTAACTCTATTGTATATTATCTATCACAATATTTCTGGATGACATCTTTATACTTTCATTACATTTTGAGGTAATCTGCTTGTGTTTTTGCTCTGTCCTGTACCCTACTCTCAGATATCCTGGGGTCCCTGTTCCTAGATAGGTTTTCCACATCTTCCTTCTTCTTCCAAGATTTTGTTGGAACAAAATGTCTAAGACTATTTTCTCTTTTGCTGTGTCCTTGCTGACACAGGACTTTAAAAAATCCTTTACTCTTTAGTTAGTGGGTTTTACGAGGGAATGAAGATAAATCATATTTATAACCTGCCAGGCTTAACTGATAATCTAATTGTTTTTTTAAAATTCAAAGAAAGAATGAATGAATCAATGAATGAATCATGATAAGCAAAACATTCTCAGTGTAAAAATCAAAAGGTACAAAATGTTTTAGAGTGAAAACACTCCCTTCCACCAGGGCACCATGCCAACCAGTTCTGTACAACCAAAGTCAACAGATTCTTGGCAGTCTTCCAGCAATATGTTATGCATGGATATGCAAATTCATGTGCTCATTAGTTTTGCTTTTTTACACACAGAGATCTGCACACTGATTTTTCCTCACTTCATAATATATGTTGGAGAACATTTCTTATCTTTAGGTGAGGAAACTTTCCATTTTTTAGTGGCTGCGTAATAAACCATGATTTATTTAAACAGTTCTTAAACAGTTCTCTGTTAATGGTTACCCATATATTTTCTAATATTTTGCTATCGTGACCAGGGTTGTAGTAAGTAAACTTGTTCTTTGGCATTTGTATTTCTGTTGATGGATACGTAGGATATATTTCCAAAAATGCTATTGCTAGGCCAAAGCGCATGTGAATTTATCATTTTGTTAGAGACTATCAAATTGCCCTCCAAAGAAGTAGTCTAACTTACACTGTTTTTCTTGGAGAAGTTTGAAAGTGTATTTATCTTTCTGAGTGCTTTTGGACATCTTTTTATAAGATGCCAAAATGCCACTTGAATTTCCTTTTCTGTGAATATCTAATTTTCCTTTGTTCCCTTTTATAATGGGTATTGGTCTTTGTCATTTTTCAGAAGCTCTTTGTACTTTAAGAAAACAATATGTGGTTTATTATACAAGTTGCATGTCCCCTAGTTTGTCATTTGTCTTACAATTTTTCTCATGATTTTGCTATGCAGACAGTTTACATTTTATTTATCAAACATCAAGCCACAGATTATTCCTAGGCCCTGAAACTGAACCATATTTATCTTCCCACCCCAGTTTTTGAGCTTGCTTGGAACCAGAGATTCCTGTATTTCTTCCTATTTCTCACTATGGGAATGGAAATGTCTATCCTCTGCCTGGGCCTGCATTTGGGAAGCAGATTGCTTGCTTTACAGTTTTAGAGGCACACAAAGACTCATATCTCTCTTATCTGTGTTAGGTAATGAGATTTGAGACTCAGTTGATTGTAAAATGAAGCTTCAGATGTTGGGATGGGGTGAATGCATTTTGCATGTGGGAGGGACATAATTTTCAGGGTCCAAAAGATAGTCTACAATGTTCATGCTTACCTAGAAGTTCAAAATATGGCCTTATTCAGAATAAGGGCTTTTGCAGATATAATTAAGGTAAGGATGGAGATGAGAACATACTGGATTAAGGTAAGCCCAAAATCCAATGAACATTACCTTGTAAGCCACAGAAAAGAAGACACAGAGAAAGTGATAAGAGACAGAGTCTGAGATTGGACTAATTAACGTGCCTACAAGCCTAGGAACACTGATGTTTGCTGGAAACTACACTAGACACCCCGACAGAGACATAGGGTGATTTCTGCCCTGAGAGCCTCCAAAAGAAACCAACTCTGCTGACACCGTGATGTTTGAACTTCTGGCCTACCGAACTGCAAGAGAATAAATATCTGATATTTTAAGTAATGTGTAGTAATTTGTTGCGACAGTCCTAGGTAAATTATAACACTAATCTGGACTACAGAAAGAGGCAGAGAGTGGAAAATATGGATGGGAATGTTAAGAAGTGATGCTTGAAGCTACAAATATTAATTGGACACCCATTTAACAAATGTTTGCCTCCTAAACATCTGAACAACTTTTTGGTGCATATCTTAAAAATACAGGAATGAATCAGATGTATTTATTGCAATATGCTCACAGTATAGGATGCTGATACTGAGAAGGGGGTAGGGTTGGGGAAGTGTGAGGAAGTGACAGAGGAGCAGTTGGGAACACAGAGAAAGGATTGTGAAGGGCTTTTATCAGAGAGGTCAGGAGGAAGAAACCCAGAGGACGAGGCTGGTGGTCAGTGCTGAAAACCACAGAGGCATGCAAAAGGATTAAGACACCAGAGTTTGGACATTTTGGATTAGACAATTGATGTCAAGAGAAGACAGAGTGCCACAGACATGTACTGTGTTAAGGTGTTATATGGCAAAATCTCAGAATTTATCATAGGTTATTGTCTTTTATCAGCTATTTGTTCTTTCAAAAAACACTAGCTAGTATTGAGCCCCATGCAGAGATACAATGAGGAACATCAAAAGTGTAATCCCTGTCCTCTTGTGACTGATAATGAGTTAAAATTAAAAATATATATATTTAATCAAAAAATTATAAAACTACTATTTTATTTCACCTTTAATAAGTGGTATTTAGGCAGTTAAAAGTGGAACCTTTGGAAGACAAATCTAACCTAGTTTTCTGGGAGAACTAAATATAGAAGCTTATCATAAGCACATGTAGCATATCTTATGCTTAATACACATTGATTGTCACTAAAGGGAGTCCACTAATGGGAGTCTACTATTTTTGCTTTAAATCTGAGAAAACTGATGCCCAGAAAAGTTCAGTGACTGGCAGTGTGTTACTAGAAAAGCCAAGATTATGTTCTGAATCTGACTCCTAGTTCAGTGCCCTTTTCTAAACTGTGCTTTACACACACACACACACACACACACACACACACACACACAGAGTGAGAGAGAGAGAGAGAGAGAGAGAGAGAGAGAGAGAAATGCACACATGTACTTATAGCTCTATAGATGCTTACATTTGAGTTCAATTTAAACTTTGGATAGCACTCATATATGAAGAGCACATGTACAATTTCAGCTCTTTGCCTATGTTGTCATAAGCCACCGAATTTCTTTTATGGAAACAGGTGAGTTGCTCATCATTGAACCTGGCCTGGTTATTTCATCTGTGATCTGGGAATCTTAGCTCACAACTCTTTAGGAAATGCTTCACTGATGCTGTTACCTCTGTTGGGAGAATTTGTGGCACAGACAACCCAGAAGCGCCTGAGAGGATTTTCATGGTAAGAAAGTGATATTTACTTGCACAACTCTCAGCCCTGGGCATGCTCGTGGCTCAGCCACCAGGATGTCAGCTGAGCCTTTTTACTGCATGCCACATGAAGGTGTCCTCAGGGAGAGCAGAGATTCAGCAAGGCCTCTGCTCTTGCCGGGACTTGCAACCTCTCCTCTGAGTTGGGACTACTACTCAGAGTCTTTGTTTCAGTGCACTTTCTTCACCATAAAGCTCTCTTCAAACTGCGTTGAAAAGTAAGTCATTAAACAGCAGGTTCAATTTTCCCAATCATGTTATTATTGGTTCTTTTGTAATAACTGAAGATTCTACATCAAACCAAAGTAGGACCAGCAGAAGGTTTGAAAAGCAAAAGCACAGCCATCAACTGCCACTGACGCTCAAGGTTAGTACATCATGCTTCCTCCAAACACACACACACACACACACACACACACACACACACACATAAATGAACAAACAAAAATCCCAGGAAAACAGTCAAAGGATATCATATCCATTGATTACTGCAAAGACATCATATGTTATAAATAACATCATGGCCTGAAACTTAACTATGCTGTTAGATTGACATTTAATGATGGTGTTTTGCTTACTATGGAAGAAGAGAAAGGAAAGTCAAAGAGTTGGGGGACCAGGTAGTAGATCCAGATGTGAGTTCATCACATTGACTTCATCACTTCTAGCCAGATTATTTGAGAAAGTTATAGAGTATCTTCTAAATCTTAATGTCCTCTTCTGTAAATTGATAGTTACATCCACACACAGGGTATAATATGAGGATTAAAGATGAGGAATGTAAAATATTTATATCTGTGCCCCAGCATCAGTGCCATTCAATAAAAGGTAATTTACCTATCTCTGCCTTTTCCCTTAATTCCCTTTAATTTCTCAAATTCAGAAAGGGTAGACAGTGGTTGGAATGAAATGACTATGAGGAAATTGCTTTGATAATTTTGAATGTTTTGTATAACATTTTTAAAAAAACATTAAGCCCGTTGTTTTTATTCCCAGTAGAATCCTAATAGTTTCTAGAGTTTTTATAGTCCATATTTAAGCAATACATAGATAGGAACATTGTTGATTTGGGGAAAAACAATTTTATTGAGAGATTAAAAAAAAAGTAAATGGTCTTTCACATCTGGACTTTACATATGAAGAAAATCAGAAAAGCCATGGCACAGATTTTATATTGCCTATGGATTTTTTAATTTTTTTTTTAAATTCTAAATTGTTATAAATGACAGCAGAATGTATTACATTGCATATCATACTTATAGAGCACATTTTTACATATCTCTGGTTGTATACAAAGTATATTCACACCATTCGTGTCTTCATACATGCACTTAGGGATAACCATCTCATTCTACCATCTTTTTTTTTTCCTTCACCCTTTTGCCTCCTCCCTTTCCCTCCCTCCCCATTTGCCATTCTAGTGTTCCTCTAATCCTCCTATGCTCCCAGTCCCAACCCCACTGTGAATCAGATAAGGATCTGAAAGAAGGGCAGTGCCTGCAAGATTGGGAGGTGGTACATCAAAACCTGGGGTGTAGAGGCACCTCAGAAGGTTTAGAGGTACTCAGGAGCAGGAAGTAGATCCCAGAACTTGGTGAGGGAAGGATACAAGCTTGGTATGACACAGACACTGTGGCTGATGTGGCAGAGAGCAGCAGAGAAGTCGCGTGTGAGGAGGTGACTCGGTAGGTTGGTGTGGGAGTTGGAGAGCCCTGATTGTCTCAGTATGGTGAGAATTCCCAGACCCAAAAGGGAGATAGGAAAGAGCTTAGAAGTTGGGTAGATCAGAGGGACTGTGGTTAAGCTGAGCAGGTCCTAGACTGCAGACATTTCATGATCAAAGTACACGGTTGATGGATATCAATAGTGGAGGCCAATGTCACACCCCAAATAGAGGTCAGGGGAATCACATTCAGCCAAAGCCAACAGAAGGTGCCCAAAGCCTGGGTGGAGGTCTGTGAGGCTCTGGAACCCAGGTCGTGGACGAAGACTCTTATTCCTCAGTCTCATAGTGCCATCCATTCCTGCTTCCCCCTATGCAGATACTATCGCAGGACAGGACTGGAGTGGAGAACCCGGAGTGGGGCAGAAGAATCCTGCTGCACAATTTGAATTATACATGACTTCAGTTTGCACTTTGGTTGGGAGGCTAAGTGATAAACTAAAGTTAACTAGAATTTTTGCAACTTTTTTTTTTTTTTTTTTTTTTTTTTTTTTTTTTTTTTTTTTTTTTTTTTGGTAGGGAGAGAAGAACCCAAAGAGAAAAATAGAATTCTGTTAGAAAAATTTTAAAAAGTCCATTTCTGTTCATCTGTATTATTAAACATTTATGCTCTGTCCCTGAACATCTCAAGTACATATCTCACATGTCTGTATCCCCTTACAGTGTCGAGGTCCCTGCCCATCTGATTGCCTGAGTATAGTTTTCATACCTGCTCCAAACACAGGCCATCATTCCTCCTAAGCTGATCAGCAGGAAGAGGCCCTCCAAACCCCTCCTTAGTGTAGCAAGCAGCACTGTGTGTCACATCTGTCTGCTTGCTTGTCTGCCCCCTCACATGAAGGAGCCTGAAGCCAGGCATGATGCTGTTGACTATCCCAGCTTAGATAGGACTTGGCACATGATAGATGCTCAATAAATATTTGTAGGATTATTAAATGCCAGTGGCTTTATTCCTCACACATAAGATGTGCCTTTTTAAAAATAACTGGGAAGAACTTTCTGTATTAACAGACAGTACACAAACACATCTATGAACAAATACTTAATAGGGAAAAAGCAGGCATCAAATAGAACCCTGAAGGTGAATTAGATGGAGCAAAGTGCCTGTTGTGTTTATGAAGTTCACTAATTCCTAGAAAAAAGAGTACCATTCAAAATTCCTAGAAATCATAATGCTCTTTATGGAACAGGATTGCATATTGCTATGCTAAATGTAACATAAAAATCATGTGAGCTGTGCTGAATCAGATGTGAAATTATATTCTATGTATAGACCACAACTGTGGAGCTGACAGTGTAAAATGACTGGTTCTTAAAATTCAGAAATGTTTGGTTATTAAATATGAGTAGCTTCCAAAATTTACTAGGTATGTTAAAGGTGCCATGTTGGTAAATATGGAAATACACAGATCTAATAGTAACACAGTAATAGTAATTTCGAATGTAATGAGCATAAGAATTTTAATGAGTATTTAAATGTAATGGTTATAGCACACAAGCTCCACGGCATCACAGATGTTATTACTTTGGTGAGAATAAAGTGGACGTCTGAGAGCAAGATGTCACTTGTTTTGAAAAACAATGTGAGGTAAATAACAGTACGGATCATGTGCAGTTAAGAAAGCACAAAGGTAGTACTGGAATCACTGAGGTTCAGGATGTCCAACCTTAACTCATTTTTTAGAAAAAAAAAAATTCAGTCATTTCCTTGCTTGTTTATTTTGGGGTAGAACATATGGATCTAGATCCTGTGGATTAGATGGATCATATACTCTGTGGTTTCATGATTCTCATCACATGATCCAATACTGGATCAAGTCATGGGGGCTAACCCAACTGTCAAATTAGTGGAGGGGTGCTAAGATGAACTGCTGCCAGTCAACCCAGGATCCCTGAGTTCTGGTGCTGCCCTTGGCACTAAGTCATTATATGACTCTGGGAAGATTCATCTGAGTAGACGGAATGTGCATCTCTTCCATGCAGAGTTTGGATTGAGCCGAGAGGTTCTGTGCTGTATTCCATACTTCTTGACTTGGCCAGAACAGTCCCAATTTATACCTGTCACTGCACCAATGTATTAACAGAGTTTTCTTACATGCTCAAAAGTATCCAGATTTGGACAATAAATTATGTGACTCAGTTACTTGGAACCACCTCGAAACACCACAAGAAGTAAGTGCAGAGGCTGGGCATTAGGGAACATGAGCCAGCAGAGCTGTATGCCTTCCATTTCACCCCAAGCAGTTAGGCTTTTATCAGTTTTTTTGTGGTAGGGATCTACGTAAGATTACATTTGGAAAGACAAAGTGAGCAACAAACACAAATGAAAATCTATGAACTACGTGAACTTCAAGTTCCGTTCTAGCTCTAGTTGTTTGACATTCAGCATATTCAGTTCCTGCGGGACTCAGTGTTAAGATTCATACTGAATGGAAGTGCAGTCATTTACATCACTATTTGCAAAGTCCTGGGAGATGCAAAGCCAACTTTCCACTCTATTCTCCAAGAGGAAAGACTGAAGAGCATGAGAATGGTGGCTAGCCTCTCCCACTTTTCTAGATTCTGATCATCAGTACCAACAGACTGAGGACTTCTGCAGAACATGAATTTTTCTTCTTCCATATGTAAACTACAGCTCACTTTGCACTGTAGGAATTAAGATAGTCTATTCTCAAGACTTAGGGAAGGGAGTCCCTGTTTTGACATTTCCCATTTCTTTTAAATACCATTATGTATTTAAAAGAAATGGGAAGTAAAACCAGGTTCATGGGAACAAATACAAGACAATATTTCTCTGACTTTACCTTTCTGTTCTCTCTGTGGAAACACCAGTTCTTTTCATTTTTTTCCAGGTAGTTTTGGGAGTCCCCAAGAAGTGTCTCACATTCAACCCAAAGACTAGGACTAGAGGTGGCCAAGGAGGATGGGCTTTTTTTCTTGTTGAGTTGATGTTTGATTGCTGCTGTCCCTGCTGGAGCTGCTTCTGCTACCTGGAGGGCATCTGCTATCAGAATGCATAAGTAAAAAGCTTGGGCTCTTATTTTCGACTCCCTGTCTTCAAATCTTAACTCTGCTACGTGCTAGTTATTCAACTTCTCAGAGCCTCCATTCCCAGAGAAATAATTATGTTATCTGCTTCACTGGGCTATTTATTTTTATTTCTTTTTATAGATACAAGAGAGTAAAGTGCATTTTGACATGTTATACACATATACCATTCTTGTGGTTGTACATGATGTGGAGTTACACTGGTGGTATATTCATATATGAACATAGAAAAGTATGTCCATTTCATTCCACTATCTTTCCTATTCCCATCCTCTCTCCCTTCCCGTCATTCCCCTTTGTCTAATCCAATGAACTTCTATTTTTCCCTCCCCAACCCCCTTGTTGTGTGTTACCATCTGCATATCAGAGAGAATGTCCAGCATTTGTTTTTTTGGGATTGGATTATTTCACTTAGCATGATAGTCTCCAGTTCCATCCATTCACCAGCATATGCCACAATTTCATTCTTCTTTATGGCTGAGTTATATTCATTGTGTATATATGGCACATTTTCTTTATCTATTCATCTGTTGAAGGACACCTAGATTAACCATTCCATAGCTTAGCTATTGTGAATTGAACTGCTATAAACATCAACATGGCAACCTGGTTGCACCACTATTCACTAGGCTATTTAAATGAGATGACACATGTAGAGAGTTTAGATTTTTGCCTTGGTTAAATGTTAGCTATTTCTCTTATTTACACTATAATTCCGAGTCACTTCCTATCATTCTCTTGCCCTGTCTCAGGATATTTCTTAGTATTCCATGCAAATAAACTTCTGATAGCCCCGACCCACAATTTGTCTTCTTGAATCCTAAAGAAAACACAACTTAAACTCAAGTTGGGTCTCTGCATGGGATTGATTTGAACTCCAATCATTTATTTTAAAAATAAATTTTGATAAATTTTGATAAGCTTGTTATGTAAATTAGCTCAATTATTTGTTATTATATAAATGATACACATACATGGTATGATATTTAGATAATATAGAAACATTTTCAATGAAAATCACACTTTCTTCTCCTTGAAGATTCTTAGTTCCCTACCTTAAAGGCAAAACCTTTCACCAGTTTTTTATATATTTGCCCAGAAACTTTTCATGTATATACACTGATACACATATGTGATTGGAGCAGGTATGAATTTGCTGTGATTTGGGTATAAAATGTACTTGGGTATAAATGTCTTGCCCCTCAGACATGAACGTTGATAGTAAATGAAATCTATTATGCTTGCTGAATTTACCTTCCTTAGGCAGGTGCAGGGAGGCTTTCTGGAAAAAAGTTATACACACATGTAGACATTTTTAAACATGATTTTAAAACATCATTTTTTAAAAACAAGGCATTACTGTGTACAATGTGAAGGGTTCAGGTATTGGAGTTTGACCAACTTGGACCTAAACTCCGTCATTTGTCAGATGTGTGACACTGGGTCACTGATACAGGCATCCTGTTAAAGGTTAGTTTCATCACCCATAAAAAGGTGATGAAAATAACACCTATCTCATAGTGTTATTGTAAGATTCAAATAAAATAAAATAATACAGCTCTGAGCCTAGTGGCTGGACTATGTTTACTATTAAATAACTATTTATTTTTACTTTTAATGTCATAATTCTTTTCACATACTAGCCAGTGTGTGCATCTAAACAGATTTTTTAAAACCTTTAAACATTTTAAACATCCTCTCTGTATTTTCAGAAATATTGCAGGAAGGCTTTATTCTTCGATCAGAGGAGACTTTGAAGTAGAGGTCACAGATGCACTTGGGTGCCTGAGGAATTCGTGAGAAGATGCCAGAGAGGAGGCTGTGTGGGACCCTGGGTGAATGCCAATTAGAATATTTATCTGGAAACCACCCTATAATTTGGAAATGAAGCTGGAAGCCAAGGTGGGAAAGGGCGGGGCTGCTTTGGGCTTTCAGCATCCCAAACCACTTCAAATCTCTTCCCAGCTTGAGTGCATGGTGGCGTCAACAATGAGGCAGGCCCCCACCCCAACTTCTCTGGACTATCTTCTCCATCTCCAGAGAAATACAAACAAAATGGAAGGAAGGAAAGGACACAATGGGCAAAATGTTAGGGAACATTTTCCTTTTAGAGTTCCTGGCAGCAAGCAAGCTTTTCTGTTTGGGGGTACAATTATTTGGATATTTAAAATATCACAAGATGAAAGCTTTATGGAATTCACACAAGACTAGGCCATCTGCCCATTTTCTGAATAAGGAAACTGAGTCCCCTATGCATCCAAAGAGGAAGTGGAAAGAATCCAAGGATGATGAGAACTGGAACAAACGATCCAGGGGGGCTGCTAGAGAGATGAGACAAAAGGCTGAGTAAGGGACAATGAATGACAATGGCAGGAGACATATTTCACTCAATCAAAGAAGACAATAAAACCTCTGAATTAGCATTCAAAGCTGCTCAGAGATAAAAAACAGGCTACTGTACTAGTTGGGACTTTCCAGAGAAACAGAACCAATAGAATATACATATATTCTGCAAGATGTTGGCTCATGATTATAGTGGCTGAGAACTCCCATGATCTACTGTCTGAAACCCAAAGATGCAGGAAAGTTGGGAGTGTCAGTTAAAGACCTGAGAGCCAGAGACTCCACAACCTGTGTTCCAACCTGCATCTGAAGCCCTGAAAACCAGGAGCACCGAAGGCAAGATCAAGCAATTAGGTAGAAGGAATTAAAACTTCCTCTACATTTTTGTTCATAATGTTAAAGCCTCAATGGACTGGGTGATGCCCACCCACGCAGGGAAGGGCAATGTACTTTACCCAATGCACTGATCCAAATGCAAATTTTGTCCAGAAACATCTATGCAGTCACACCAAGAAGTAATATTTAGCCAGCTCTCTGGGTATCACAGCTACCTTTGGAAACTGGATCATTACCTAATGGGGATGTTTCAAAAAAGAGTATTGGTGAAGTAAAAATAGGGATGATGGGTCTGAGGATCTTTGAAGAACCCTTCCAACTCTGCGTTCCTACATGTGAAGTAGCCGGTCAAGAGAAGTAAGGATCCTCATTTATGTGGTGATTCACATAAATCTACCTGTGCCTGGGGCCAACCCACATTGCAGAGGTGGGAAGGTGGCAGAGGCATTTAGAGTTCAAGCACCAACATCACTACTTACTGTTTGTGTGCTTTTAGGAAAATCACTGAATAAATTTCTGTCTTCATCCCAAACAGGCTGGATAAGATGATTTATATGGAAGTATTAACTTGCTGATATGATTAGTAATAAAGATGGAAAAGAACAGTGAAATATAGAACCATGCAGATAAGACTTCCTTGTGCTAAAAACATTTTTAAAATAGTGATTTCCCATTCACTGCCAATTCAGAATCTCAAATGATCCGTGCTTTTTATGTGTGTGCAAACCAGAGATAATTCCTGGACTTTCCAGGTGAGAAATTCCCTCCTTGCAGCTGGGAGGGAGCTAGGTGCATAGGTCACCTTAGAAGACAGAGTTACTCTTGTAATAAGCTCTAGGTTGTCCGAAGTGGGTTTTTTTGTTTGTTTGTTTGTTTGTTTGTTTGTTTTGTGTGTGTGTGGTAGAAACTCTTTTTAAAGTCTGGATAGTTAAATTGGAATTTAGATCATCTTCTCCAATATCTTGAAGCAAAATTTGTAACTCTACCACTTACTAGCCTTGTAACCTTGGCCAAGTTTCTCCAGCTCTTTGAAATTAGGTATCCTCATCTGTAAAACAAAGCTTTTAGAACAGTACTTAGAACATAGTAATGGTTTAGTATATTTCAATGGTTTATTATTGTTGTTACAGTAATAATGGTTATTATTATTGTTGTTGATGCTTATTTTATTGTTTGAAGCTGGTGCTCAGAAAAAAGGCAGGACTTATCTAGGACCCCACAGTGAGCTGTGCCCTATGACTAGAACTTGGGTTTTCTTCCTTGCATGTTAGTTCTCTTTCACTTCAGCCCTGTTCCTTCCTATCTAGCAGTCTGTATTCATGGATTCAGTGGATAGAGGCTGTTTAAGTACCGATCAAATTCTTTAGCCTCCACCCAATTTCCACCAGTTTCCACTTGTTTATCCATAATCACGTGTCTTACTCCAACTTGGCACCTCATCTTAAGTATCCTCCATGAAACCCTCCAGTCTGTTGCTCAGTAAAACACTGACAACATCTTACTTAAAGCAACTGATCTTTATACATGCACTTAGGGTAATGATAGCCATCTCATGCTACCAACTTTTTACTTTTGGTCCCTCCTTTCCCCTCCCTCCTCACTGGCCATTCTAGTGTTCCTCTAATCCTCCTATGCTCCCCATCTCAACCCCACTGTGAATCAGCCTCCGTAT
This sequence comes from Tamias sibiricus, assembly GCA_025594165.1. NCBI lineage: Eukaryota > Metazoa > Chordata > Mammalia > Rodentia > Sciuridae > Tamias > Tamias sibiricus. The sequence continues at coordinate 63,014,479 of CM046662.1, forward strand.
ATCAGAGAAAACATTCAGCATTTGGATATTTGGGATTGGCTAACTTCACTTAGCATTATAATCTCCAACTTCATCCATTTACCTGCGAATGCCATGATTTTATTCTCTTTTATTGCTAAGTAATACCATTGTGTATATATACCACATTTTCTTTATTCATTCATCTATTGAAGGGCATCTAGTTTGGTTCCACAGTTTTAGCTATTGTGAAAACCAGAGATATGTAAAAATGTGCTCTATATGTATAATATGAAATGTAATGCATTCTGCTGACATTTATAGCAACTTAGAATAAAAAATAAATAAATTATAAAAGAGAGGAGAAATAAATGTTCTTTTTTTTTTTTTTTTTTTTTTTTTTTTTTTTTAAGAGCAACTGATCTTAAAGCAACTCCAATACCTATTGCAAGACTTGTCACGTCCCTTCTGTGGACTTTTATTTCCCCATTTGTAAGATGAGGAGGATGTTAAAGAGATCAGATCTTGATAACAAGAAGAAATGAGGACAGACAAAAAATGGAAATAGCATTTGCAAAGTCTCAAAGGTGTCAAGGAATAGAATAAGGTGATTAATGATGGTAAAAAAAATCTGGGTGTGAGGAGAGAAGTGAGGATAGGGAAGGAAGGAGAGGAAGATGAATTTGAAATCAGTCTCTGTCTTCCCCATTAGACTGCTGGCAGTAGGAAGAGGAATTGTTAGCGTAGGAGATGACAGCTCCGAGCATGTTCCGCCCCTGGAGGCCTCCCAGGGGGATGAGACATGGCAGTTAAGGACAATGATAGTGATGACTCCGATCCTCTCCAGGCCTAGGCTCCTGTGTGTGTGTGTGTGTGTGTGTGTGTGTGTATCTTAGTTTTTAACAAAATTTTAAAATTTTTTTAAAAATCTAAAGATAGAAAAAGACTTCTAGCAAAAGGATGCAAAGAAAGAAAATATTTTTGTTTAGCTATATAATGGTTAAGTGTCATTAGAAAAGCATGAAAAAGATAGGAAAATCAAAACATTTATGAAGTGAAACAGCTAGGGTAAGCTAAGATTAATTTATTATTGAAGGAAGAAAATTTCTCAATGTATATTTAGTGCAACCTAAGTGCACCATGTTTAATGTCCAGTCGTGCACAGTCATGTCCGAGGCCTTCACATTCACCTGCACCAACTTGCCCAGAGCAAGTTCCAGAGTCCTGAGAGCTCCATTCATGGTAATGCTCTACCTAGGTGTACCATTCTGATCTTTCATAACAGTTCACTATACCTGTTCCGTATTTTGATGTGTTTAGATACACGGACACTGTTGTGTTAAAATTGCCTACAGCATTCAGTGAGGTAGCATGCAGTCAGCTACCCTATATAGCCTAGGTGCAGACTTTGGGTGTATACGTTCCATCACGCTAAGATGATCGCACAACAAGGAAATCACCTAGCCCTGCATCTCTCAGAACACATCTCTGTTGTGAGGCAACACGTGACTCTATCTAATCTCCTCCAAGGCTCTCACTCCACCCTTGCACGGCCACTTGGTAGTGGGTGCCAACAGTGCCTTGTGCCTGGACTCCTCAGCAGTCTCCTGACTGGTCCAGCCACATTCACTTCATTCTCTGGCAGTGGACATCATTTTGCTTCTTCCCTTAAAATACTTCAATGATTTCATGTTACATTTGAGATAAAGACCAGATCTTTCACCATGGCCTCAACCCCTAAGAGGTCTGGCCTCTCCCTCCCTTCCAGCTTTCTCCCTTACTACGGTCGCACCCATGCCCTGTGCCACCACTCTCTCCATGCCAGCTGCAGTGGCCTGCAGTCCCTCCATTGCACTCTGTGCTTGGCTACTGCTAGGTTTCTGCATGTCCTTTCCTTTTCACTTCTCTTCCCTCAACCCTTCACCACCTTAACTCCCAATCCCAACTTAATGTTCAGGTATCCCTTCCTCAGAGAAGTCTTCCCTGATCTTCCTAACAGTAATGATAAAAAAAAAAATGTAATAATTATCATTTATTGAGTGCTTATATCATGTTCCAGGTACTTTTAAGGGTCTTACATATATTCATTTTATTATCAGAGCAACTCAATGAAGAGTGATCTACGTCAATAACCCGAAATATAGACTCTTATCAATACCTCGTATCTCTCTTTCTTAGCACTTTAGCATAATTCGAATTCAACTGGACTGGGAGATAGAGATGTAATTCCTACTAGATCCTGCAGTTAATATTTCCAAACTCTGGGCAACCTATAACAAGCAGGTACCTGAAGGAACTGGAGAGTGAATGACAGCAGACAGAACTGGACAGGAGTCTACCCCTGGGAGAAGGGAATGGCAATGGACGAGCTTCCCATTTTTAAAAAAGATTCTTCCTGAGGACAGACTCAAATGTGCAGAAGCTGGATTGGTAAAACTCAGGAAAAAAATGCACAGTCTTGATAACTACAGGAACTAGAAGACAGAGACTGGAGTGAGATGAGGGTTAGAAGTGAGAAAAACTTTAGAAGGGGGAGCCACAGGGAGCCCTAAGTGCTTGTACTCATCTCTTGTTGAGCCTGACATATGCACACACAGATGAAACCTGAAGTAGAAACTGCTGCCCACTACTGGAAGCAGAGAATTTAGAGTTTGAGGTTATACGAGGTTTTTTGTTGTTGTTGTTTTTGGGTTTTTTTGGTACGGGAGATTGAACTCAAGGACACTCAACCACTGGGCCACATCCCCAGCCCTTTTTTTATTTTTTGTATTTTATTTAGAGACAGGGTCTCACTGAATTGCTAAGTGCCTCGCCATTGTTGAGGCTGGCTTTGAACTCGTGATCCTTCTGCCTCAGCCTCCCAAGTGCTGGGATACAAGTTTATTATCTATTAAAATTCAAAAATAATTTTAACATATGTTTATAACAGAATCTAGAGTCACTTTGACATAGCATTTCCAATATTTTATATCAATAAACATTACTAGACATACAAAGAAATAGGACAGTGTGACCCACACCTGAAGAAAAAACAATAAAACAAGACTGATTCTGAGCAAAATGTTGGAATTAGTAGACAAAATTTTAAGACCAATATTATAACTATGTTCAGGAATGAAAGGTAAATTATTATCATAATAAATAAACAAAGAATCTCACAAAAGAAAAACACTACAAAAATCTCAACATTTAGGGTAGAAAAAATACAATATCTTATATTTTAAAATTACTGGATGAACTTAGTAGCAAATGGAAGATGACAGAAGGAATAACCAGTGAACCTAAAGATAAAGAAACAAGAATAATCTAATATGAAGATAAGACAGAGAAAAAGAGCAAAAATAATTGAATACAACCCTTGTGGCCAGTGAGAATACATATCTGTATCTCTCTATATGTGTGTGTGTATGTGTGTATATGTAGATAGGGATAGAGACAGAGGAGATAAATGTATGATGGAAATTCCAGAAAGAAAGAAGTGAGTGACTGAAAGTCTTGGAAGAAACAAATTTATAAATGCATTTTTGGATTCAAGAGGAACAGAGAATCACAGTGAAACAAATATAAATTTATCTTACCTAAGCAAAAAATAATCATACTTCTGAAAAACAAAAGAAAAATATACCTTGAAATTAGTCTGAGAAAATGGTATATTACATAGAAGAACACTATAATTTGTCCCTGACTTCTTGTTAATAATAAAGAATGTCAGAAGAAGAATATGTTTCTAGAGGGCTGAAAATGGGGGGGGGGGGATAAGTTGGTGGGGGGAGATTAATCGTCAGTTTGGAAATCTATATAAGTAAAATCATCTCAAATGAAACATGAGTTTTAATCCTCAGAAGACCTACACTATAAGGAAGTCCAAAGAAGTTCTTCAGGCTGAAAAGAAATCATAGCAGATTGAAATGTGGCTTTTTAGTAAGTAATGAATACTGAAAATGATAATCATGTAGATAAATATTTGAAGCAATTTTTCTTGTTAATTTCCTTAAAATACATATGAATATTTAAAGTAAATGTTGACTTGTGGGGTTTATAGCATTGCTATATGTAAAAAAACGTGACAAGTATAGAATAAAGGAACAATGTTGGGGTAAACAAACTTAACGTGATTGCAAGGTTTATTTTTCCATTTAACGCAAACTGTCACAATATTAATTTTAATAAGACTGCAGTTTTAAAAACAGATATTGTAAATTCTCGAGAGCTACACTTTGAATAAATGACAATAACAATAATACAGAGTGATATAACTAAAAAGCCAATAGCTAAATTAAAATGGAATTCTAAGAAAAAGAAATAAGGAAAGGAAAAACAGAACAAACTAATGGAATGAACAGAATGTACACCCCCTATAGGTAGAGACTGTCTTCAGCTTTGTTCATGATGTATCTGGACTGCCCGAGTGCCTGAGTGAGGGAACAATGTGTAGTTTCTGCACACAGCTCCTCCACATCCTGAGGGTCTTCTTGATGATCTGTTGTGGTAAGTATGGCTATGTTTTATATTTGCTGTTCTATTTGCCAGAAAGGTTTTTTTTTTTTTTTTTTTTTTTACACATTTGGGTTTGTAATTTTGAATTTTTTAAAATGTGTGGAAAGACGTTGGATAAAAGTTGAATTGTCAAAATTGCCCAAATATACTTGTCAAGAAAGTAAGTTTTATGTCTCTATAGTCAAACCTAGGAAAACCATGAGTACTGCCTAAGGAGGCCCCATAGGATTTGGTGGGTTATTTAGGCTTCTGCTGTGAGGCAATAATCATAATATATTAGGTGAAAAACTAATAGTAAATACTTGGATCATATATTCAATTTTTAATCTTTGAGGATTCCAACTATAGGAATCAGTTCAAAACAGTATAAATTTGGTTTGACACTTTTTCTGCTCTACTTACTTAGAGGGTAAAGTGAACTCTCTTTCTACTCCAAAGCAGAAAATGCCAGGGAAGAGCTCTGATTGACCAGCAGAGGTTACAGGCACTCTTGTGAAGCAATCACTGTGCTCAAGAGACAGAACACTGTGTGTGGTAGGGCCTAGGTTACCCACTGACCTCCATGGTGACACTGAAGGGGTTGGAAGGACTACTGTGATTGGTAGCCCTCCAGAATCAATGACTCAAATCACATGATAGTTTCTTGCAATGAAGATCTTGTTGGCCTGTGAGTTCTTCCATGAGGCAAAGGGAGAGTGATATGAGCATCTGATTTTGTCACAGATATGGTCACCAGGCTTTCCTTTGAACCTAGGCATAATTCCCACTCCCCCAGCAACTCTGGCAGCTGTCCTATCCACAGACTGTGCAAGTCAGCTTGCCAGAATCTCTGGCCAAGGTGACACATGGGCATCTTTCCCTGTTGGAAAAAGCCTGGAGAAACAGAGATAATTATTTTCTTTGAATACACAGACACTAGTACTAGGCTACATGGGTCATAAGAAATCAGGGACATATGATACCACCAAAAGGAAAGAAAAGAAAACAAACAAAAATTCAGTAATGGAACCTAAACAAATGGAGATATACAAATTCTCTGACAAAGAGTTACAAATCATGTTCAAGTAGATCAGTGAGCTAAAAGAAAGCACTATAATATAGCTAACTGAAATCAGAAAAAAAAATACATGAACAAAATTAGGAGTTCAATAGATATAGAAGCCATTAAAAATAACCAAACAGAAAATCTGGAGTTGAAGAACATTTAACTGAGCTGAAAAAATTCAGCAGAGCTTTAACTGCAGACTTGATCAAGCAGAAGAAAAAATTAGCAAGCTTAAAAACAGGTCATTAGGAATTATCCAATCAGAGGAACAACAAAGGAAGAGAATGAATTAGAATGAGAAAATCCTCCAGGACTTATGGTATAGTATCAAGTGAACCTACGTCTGTATTATGGTAGACATAAAAGGAGAAGACAAAGAAAAAAAGGGAAGAAAACTTATTTAGCAAAATAATGGCTAAATATTTCACAAATCTGGGAAAGGGAAATAAACATTCAAATTCATGAAGTTCAAAGGATCCCCCAAAGGTTGAACCTAAGAAATCTACACTAAGACACATTAAAATTTAATTTTTAAATTTAATCTAAAAGATTAGGACAGAAGTTTTTAAAGAGGCAAGAGAAAAGCAACTCATCAGAAGAGAATCATAATACTATCACTAAGCAACTCAGTGAGACCCTGTCTCTAAATAAAATACAAAATAGGGCTGGGAATGTGGCTCAGTGGCTGAATGTCCCTGAGTTCAATCCTCAGTACCAAAAAATAAAATAAAATAAAATAAAAAGGAAGTAAATTCTGACATCAATAACATAAAGGGTGTGGCAGGGGAGAACAGCATAGTTTTTGTATGCAATTGTAGTTAAATTGTTTTCAGTTCAAAAGACTGTTGTGATAATAATAATAAGTTTTCTTCAACCCTTATAGTAAATACAAAGAAAAAACCCTATAATAAATTCAAAAAAGATAAGGAGAAATGAATCAAACTGTATCACTATAAAAACTATCAGATCATAAAGGAAGACAGCAAGAGATAAAGAGATGAACAATAGAATTGCAAAATACAAAACAGCAAAATGGTAACAATGTCATTACCTATCATAATTACTTTAAAGCAAATGAATTACACTAGTCAATCAAAAGACAGAGCAGCCAATGGATCAAGATAAGATCTACATGTTGTTTTTAAGAGATTCACTTTAGATTTAGAGACACACATAAGATAAACATGAAAAAAATTGTAAAGATATTGCATACAAATTCTAAGAAAAGACAACAGAGGTGGCCATTCTTATAACAGGCAAGAAATAAGAATAAAACAAGTAAAAAACTGTAATAAGAGACAAATAATTTCATTACATAATAATGAAAGTTCCAATTCATCAGGAATTTATAAAAAGTTTATTATGAGTCCAGCATCAGAGTTCCTAAATATATAAACAGTGACAGATCTGAAAGGAAAAATAGATAGCAATACAATAATAGTAGGGGACTCTAATGCATCACTTATGATAATGGAGAGGCCAGTTAGACAGAAAAAACAGCTCAGAAACAGCAGACATAAAAAATGCTATGGACCAAATGGACTTAGCAGATATATCCGGGACATACCATCCAACAGCATAGGATATATATTCTTCTCAAGTGGACATAAAACATTCTCCAGGATTAGTCACACACAAATTGAGTATAGAACTAACCTCAACACAATAAAGGCTATGTATAAGAAGCCTACAGCTATTATATTCATTGGTGAATAACTTTTCTTCTAAAATCAAGAACAAAGCAAGAATACCCACTTTATTTTTAAATTTCTTCTTATTAGTTACAAATGACAGTAGAATGTATTTTGACATATTATACATACAAGTCGTCTAACTTCTTGTTCTTCTGGTTGTACGTGATGTGGAATTACATTGGTCATGTATTCATATGTGCACATAGAAAAGTAATGTCCAATTCGTTCTACTATCTTTCCCCCTCCCTTCCCTTCATTCCCCTTTGTCTAATCCAAAGTACTTTTAATCTTACTACTCCCCCTTATTGTAATTTAGCATCTGCATATCAGAAAAAAATAGAATGCCCACTCTCTTTTTAACATTGTACTGTAAGTTCTTCATATATATATATGTATATACATATGTATATATATATGTGCACATATATATAGTTGTAGATGGATGTAATACTTTTATAACACCTTTATTTTATGTATTATTTGTATGTGATGCTGCGGATCAAACTCAGTGCCTCACACGTACTAGGCAAGTGCTCTACCACTGAGCCACAACCCCAGCCCCTGTACTGTAAGTTCTAACCCGAGCAATTAAGCAAGAAAAACACATCCAAATAAAACACACCCAAATTTGAAAGGAAGAAGTAAAATGAACTGTGTTCCCAGATGATGTGATGTTATATGCAGTAAAAAAAGGAACTAACAAATTTGGCAACATTACAGAATACAAAGTCAGCAGGCAAGAATCAGTTGCATTTTTAGACATCTAACAATGAATCATCCAAAGAGGAAAATTTTAAAATCTCATTTACAATAATTTCAAAACGAATGAAATACTCAGGAACAAACTTAACTAAGGAGGTGAAAGACTTGTAAATTAAAAATCATAAGACACTGATTAAAGATGTGAAAGAAAACACATAGATGGAAAGGCATCTTATGTTCTTGGGTTGGAAGAATCAAAACTGTTAAAATATCCATACCACTCAAGGGGATCTACTGATTCAGGCAATCTTTTTTTTTTTTCCTTTTTTACATAAATAGAAAACACAATTATAAAATTCATATGAAATTACAAAATACTCTGAATATCCAAAGCAATTTTTGAGCCAGAATAAAACTGGAGCTATTATAGTTTCTGATTTCAAAATATGTTACAAGCTATAACAATCAAAACAGTTGTGATATGATTAAAAACAGGCATATCAGCCAATGGAACAAAACTGAGAGCCAGAAATAAACCCATGAACATATCTTCAACTGATCTTTGAAAAGTGTGCCAAGAGCACAGGGTAGGAAAGGAAAGTATCTGAAACAAATGACATTGGGAAAATTGAATATCTGCATTAAAAAAAATGAAGGTGGTTTCATCTTACACCATACACAATAAACAACTCAAAATGGATTAAAAACTTAAATATAAGACCAGACAATGTGCTATTCCTAGAAGAATACACAAGGGAATGCTTTTGGATATTGGCCACAGCAATGATTTCTTGGATGTGACACTAACAACACAATGACAAAAGCAAAGATAAATTAATAGAATTATATCAAAGAACTTAGGTTCAGCAAAGGAAACAACCAACAAAATGAAAATATAACCTACAAAACAGGAGAAAATGTTTGCAATCATATATCTGATAATGGGCTAAAATATAAGGAATTTCTACAAGTCCATAGAGGGGAAAAATAAATAATCTCATTTAAAAATGGGCAAAGGACTTGAATAAACATTTCTCTAAAAAATTTGAAAATACAAATGGTCAATAGGTCTATATGTAAAAGTGTTCAGCATTACTAATTACCACCCATGTCCAATGGAGGCACGGAAACTGGGTTCCCTCCCGTGGAGCGGGCCGCTGGGAAATAAAGGCTAAGAGAAATAAAACGGTGCAATAACCACAGAGCACAGAAAGTAGTTTCAAAAGTGGGGGCAGGACGGGCAAGCTGACCAGATGGGTCCAGCTTCTAACACACAAAGGAGCCCATGTCCGTTTTTTTTATATCGGAAAGACTTTCCACAGAAAATTCTTCACCAAAACATGATAAAGGTGGGGGCAGGTAGGCTGCTCAGTTCCTAATGGGTTACACCCATCTCCTGGCTACTTCAAGGACTTTTCTAGCAGAGCGGAGAGGGGAAGGTCATATGCATTTGTCACTGAGGGAGAGCCACCAAGGGAACACACTGAGAGTTCCCACTGCCAGACCTATTCCCTCCCTGGCTGTGATGTCACGAAGAGGTCCTCATGCATTTCATGGATGGCTTTCGGCGACTAATCAGGGAAATGTAAGTTAATGCAAATATCTGACAGGGAGAGATTTCCGTACATAAGTCGGGATGACTATTATCCAAAAATGCAAAAGATGACAAATGTTGGTGAGCAAATACAGAAAGTGAACATTGTTGGTGGGAAAGCAAATTAATGCATGCGCTACAGAAAGAAAAAAAATATATATATATAAAGGTTCCTCAAAAAAAAAAAAAAAAAAATTGAAGTGCCATTAAAGATGTGAAAGAAAACACTAAACATTAAAGATGTGAAAGTAATCCCACTCTGGGCATATATCCAAAGGATTTGGAATTCTGATCTTGAAAAGATATTTGCATTGCCATTTGCATTCAGCAATATGTATAGTAGTCAAGACATGGAAGCAACCTATGTGTCCATCAACCAATGAATGGGATAGAGAAAATGTGCTATATTCATAGAGTAGAAAATCACTGTCTCAAAAAAGAAGGAAACCCTTCCAGTTGTGACAACATAGAAGTAACAGAGAAAATTATGCTAAGTAAAATAATCCAGTCACAAAAGGACAGATAAAACATGATACTACTTACGTGATAAATCTAAGGTGATCAAACTCATTGAAGCAGAAAGTAAATGGTGGTTTCCAGGAGTTTCTGAGAGGGGAAAATCTGGCTATAATACCTTTCAACCAGCACAAAGTTTTCATTATATAGAAAGAATAAGTCTTAAAGACCTACCACAGAGCATAGTTCCTATACTTTATAATATTGTGTGCATAAAATTTGCCAAAAGGGTAAATCATATGTAAAATGTGCTTATCTCACACACACACACACACACACACACACACACACGCACGCACATACACACAAATAGCATGTAAGAGGGTAGGATGCAGCTTTTTCAGGTTATACATACATTTATGGCATGGATTATGGTGATGGTTTCACATGTGTGCAATTGTTTTCAAACTCATCGAGTTGTATATGGTAAATAAGTGCAGTTTTTTTGCATGTCAATCTTAAAATAAAGTGGTTAAACAAGTTTAAGGGCATTATGAAACTAAAACTATAAAGAGGGAGCCAGGAGTAGGCAGGTAGTCCTAAAAGAGACATCATACCCTTGTGGTTTTCAAACTTGAGATACTGACCAATCCTATAAAGAAAAAAGAAATTTCTCTTTTATCATAATGTTAGTTACATGTCCCCCAAATAAAACTAAGAATCAATTGCTCATTCTGTATTTCTGTACAACTCCAAATTAGGAGCATCCAGTTCCTAATTAAATGTAAGTAATATTATAAAACAATAAAAATTTAAATTGAAAAAATAATTGAGTGTGATGGATAATCCTTTTGGGCTAAAAGGAATTCTCATCCTACTCCCGGCAGGTCCTTGTTCCCTTGAGCCTCAGTTTTCTATCACAGGTTTTATATTTGCATTGTTGCAAAATTTTTGTTCCATGACATCCTGTGATATAATTTGGCTTTCACTTGATGGGAGCACATCATTTTATTTATTAAGACTGCTTCTATTTTTTTTTCATTAACTCCTGACAACTGAGTAGAATTACTTGGCACCAATTTGTTTGTAAAAACAACAAATACACAAAGGGGGAATGAAGGGAATGGGGGGATGGGAATAGAAAAGACAGTAGAATGAATCAAACATAACTTTCCTATGTTCATATATGAATACACAACCAGTGTAACTCCACATCATGTACAACCACAATAATGGAGAATTATACTCCATGTATGTATGATGTATTAAAATACATTCTACTATCATGTATAACTAAAAAGAAAAAATTAAAAAAATTAAAAATAACAAATACAAGTACTGAAATCTCATAAGTTAGTCATTCAGTGGCCCAAGTGTTTGAAATATTTGAATTATCATAACATTTAAATGCAAAGCTGTCACATTATTTTAGGATGTCCAAGAATTTGTAGGTCTCTGAGACTCACTAGAGAAACACTGGAGCAGTAGAAAGGTTTACTGTGTCTACAGCCTTTTCCTAAGGGAGCTGACTTTTCTAAGCCTCTGCTGCTCAAGTGGCTATATCCTGTGCCTTATTACCCATAATAAGGACATTCCCACTCCCACCCTCTAGCCTGCCATTCTGGCCCCTGTGGGTTGGGTCAGGAAGGGAGGGTGCACTTAAGCCAAGGGTATGCAATCCACTGGCTGGCTGGTGGCCAGCACTTTTTAGATGTGAAAAAGAAGAGTTGGCTACATGTCCACCCTTTCACTTCCCTCCCTGAAAAACAGAAGTTTCTAATTATCAGCACATATGAATGCAAAAAGGTAATGCCAAATGGGGGCTAGAGATCTGTCTCTCATGAGCAAAGAGAAGTTCTGGGGCCATAGACATCATAAGCATTTTGAATCACTCTATAATTGCTGGTGCCAAGAAACCAGCTCAAGGGAGTTTAGGTAAAAAAGCAAAAGTAATTGCTCCAATATTGGATAATCAATAATTTCACCTGGACCAATCCTTTCACTGTCTTATTCTTTCCTCTTCGATTCATTCCAAGACAGCATTTGAAGGTAATAAAGAGAGTGGACACATCTTTGCAACTGACAGAAGTCTCCTGCACCTAATTAGCTCTGAGTCTCCAGGAGAACTAGAGGCCTAGGGTCTAACACTCTTTATTCATGTGCCCATCCTTAGAGTGATGAATTGTGTTGTCATATCTTTCAAAAGCACATGGGAGAGCATTTCCCAGAGGAGATCTAGAAGACCGGTCAAGGGACTTTGGGCAGCAACTGCATGACTTATCACAACATGTTCCTTTAGTTCCTCTTTGTGAATTGATTATAATAATCCTCTATCTCCCAAGACTGCTGTGAGAATCTAATGAAGCAGTGGGTGCAAAAATGTTTCTAAACTACAAAATGCATGTGACACGAAGTATTCCTGTTTAAAAGGCTCATTATTTCCCCTTCTCAAATACATAAGAGCATGATCAAGCTTGCACGGGCTGGCTCTACCCTATAACTACAACTTCAAGTCTCCCAGGATCAATTCCTTTTGCAGGATTCAAGGGTAGAGCCTCATTTAATTTTGGATGGCATCTTTGGTTCACAAGATACAAATATTTCTCATTTTAATGATGACTACTGAAATGCGATGGGGTCATTAATTTTGATACAAATAGCCATTATCCAAAGTCTTCTTTAGCTTCCCAGTCTTAGAAGGTATGCAAAAATTGCATTTTTATTGGATCTAGAATGCAAGAAAATGGTCCTCACTCAAAAGAGAAGGAAGCCAAGAAATTCAACAACATATTGAAGCTTTCCTTGGTTTTAATATATATGTTGTATATATTAAAAATCATATATATATTTCAATATCTATAATATATATATATATAAAAACCATAGATATATGAGTCAAAAAACCAAAGAACACTGCATTCCTTGCATGTCTTCTCTGGGACAGTGCACAGTTTGAAGCAAGCGTGTATTAGGGTAGATTGATGTTTAGATAAGCAACACTTCAGGAGGGAGGCACAGTGGTAAGAGGAGCAGCAGATTTGGAGCCCAGAAAAATTTGTCGTGTGGCAATAATAATAGTGAGACAATGGGGGCTGTTTGCTGGGTTTCTTTGATGTGAAAGCTGAGCCTGGGTATTTCTGAAAGAATCTGAAAGCTAAGATACACACGAAGAGGCTTTTGAGTTATATGTTGGGAAATTGTAGGTGAACTTCCTGAATTTTTATGAATATCAATCCATCCTCAATTACAAGAAAATTCAGTATCTATTTTTGGTGGCATTTTCCCTAGAACCCATGCCAAATTAAGGGTTGTGAAAAAAATTTTTTATTAGATAGTGTTTAGAGAAAGGTGGCCTGGAAATGAGTCAGTGCCTAAAAATCTGCAGCTTCTGTAGCACAGAGTGCCATTGTGTGAATACAAAAGGGCGCCTGCTCCAAAGGGCAAGGGCAAGAAGGAACCCTCACCCTGGGCTAATGCAGTGCTTCACCAGGCTCCCAGCTGGCTGTGGGTGGGACCCAGATGGTCCCATTCAAGGTAGATACCTGACAACCAATGGATCCTAGTTTTTTTGAATTTGGGAGAGACAGAAAGGCAAAGAGGCACACTTGCTACTTTAGTCAGTGCTTTTGGAAGTTTAGAGGTTCTTAAAGAAGATCCTGAATGAAAACTAGTCAAAGAGACACTTTCAGTTCGGTTGCATGGTCCTCCATCAGCAGGTCCTCCCATTCGAGATGTCTCCCGTAAAGGCACAATGGGCTGAAAATGCTTGAAAGTCATTCCTGGGATGTGCTGGCACTCAGTCCTGACTTCATTAGTTATTGCTCTGATCAGCATTTGGGGATCATCAAATACCCCTTTCCCTTCCTCATTGCATTCATCAATTTCCCCAGATGTGGTCAAGAATAGCTTTTTGAGATATACCCATGCCCTCCTTGAGGTTCAGTCAGCTTTTCCTCTTCTGAGTACTGTCTTGCTCACACAACTCTTATAACTGTTTCTTTACTGCAGTTATTTATAAATATATTTCATCTCCCATCACATATGTCCCTTAGAAGTTGAGACTCTGTGATATCCACAGGCCACCCCCCAAGCCAGACGTTGGATTGCAACCTACCTGTACACATATTCTACTTAACTTGCAAAGTGCCCAAAACATTTTTTTAATATTTTCCAGATTTCAAAAAGCAGAAGATATTCCACCCTCATCCCCAACCTCACCCCTAAATACAACGACGATTGAGTAATTATAGTTCAGTTGAAATCTCTGAAAATCTGTCATCACAGGACCTATGCTTCTGCATTGCTGCTTTGGATTGGCACTGGGCAATAGTTTATCCTTTAAAATGGGGGCTGTTTTTCAGTTCACTATACTCCCCACCACTCCCTAATGTCTTACACTGGGGTTGCTTCACCACAAACCATTTTTAGTTGGTTCTTATTATGCATTTGAATTTATAAACTCATTTGGCACTTTTGATTTCTACACAGTGTCAGACTTTTTATAGGTACTTCATAAATATTTGTCAAATGGCAAGATAAAAGGCTAACCTGTTTCAGGAGATGGGTGCTTAAGTTTACTTTTTTCTCTAAGCTGACAGATATAAGTTCATAAGATTTTGTACTGTGGCTTTCTGGAGTCACGAATTAGGAGCTAGTTCCTCATATTTAAGAGCTTTATCTAAATCTCTTTGCTGACCAGCTGCCAAGTAGCTAAGTAGTCCTCCTCGGGTTGGAGGAAATGATACTGATTTCAGGGAGCAGGTTGTCCTTAACCTGTCTCTTAATTCCTATGCAGTAGCCTGTTATCCACCAGTCGACTTCATGTGACTCTCCCCTGGAAAGCCCCTTGGGGGAGAAGCTTTTGTTCAGGAATACCCCTTTTATTTTTTATTTGACTGCCAGAAACATTGTCTTTTTTTTTTTTTTTTTTTTTTTTTTGTGAGCGATATAAATGGAATAGTGCTTTTAGCACTAACTTTAAGTGCAATCTCATCTCAGCCCTCTAAAATTCCTTACTGTTCTCCATTTTCACATCCCCAAGTATAAAATGTGAACCACTCAAGAAAATGTTAGGAGGCATGTAAAATATTTCAAAATGTTATTAGTCATGTTTATTTTTTCTGGGTAACTGCTCTTAGTGGCAAATGTTACTATTTTTTCCTCTATAGAGTACAGTGATAATATTGTTTCTTTAAAAATATATTTAGTAAGAAATTAAATGTATTGAGAGAAAAATAAGGAAATACTAGTCCAGAAGGAATGGCAGAAATGATGAGCTTGCTATGGGTATGACACTTGCTTGGGAAGCACTTGAACTTTAAGGTAAATATCTGAAGCTGTCCCCTAATGGGGCACTGCCTGGCTTTTTTGGCCTCGACACCTACCATTTTTTTTTCCTATTTCTGTTATTTAGATTTTATTCATAGCCATAAACTCAATTCTTCAATCCACTAGGCTTGGAGGAAAATGTGGAATGTAGAGAAGTAAAACAAGAACACCATAGGATGTTGCTAGCAAATGGGGTGGCAGGGTCTCTCCTGAATTATAGAAGCCACTGTCTGTCTGGTGGTTAAGACAAACACAAGTCAGATGAGTTCGAGTGTCCATAGCTGGCAGTAGAGATCATCTGGATGGCCTTGCCATTCCTTGATCCAAGGCGCCCCAGGGCATCCACGTGTCTGTTATGATTTGGATCTGAAATGTCCCCCCAAAGCTCATGTGCTGTTGGCTTGGTCCCCAGTACAGCAGAGGTCAGAGTTCAGAGTTGGGGCCTTTGGGAGGTAACTGGATCTTTAGGACTGTGACCTCATCAATAGATTAGTCCTTTTATGGATTCATGACTTAATGAGTTATTGAGAGGTGTAGAAACTTTAGGAGGTGGGGCTGTTGGAAGAAGCACGTCATTGGGGGCGAGCCTTGAAGAACGTATTTTGTCCCTACACCCCCCACCCCACCTCCACTCGGTTTCCTAACTGACAGGAGCTGAGCAGCTTTATGCCACTTCCTGTCATGATGTTCTGCCTCACCACAGGCCCAGAAACAGTGAAAGCAAGAACCTTGGACTGAAACCACTACAACTGTGAGCCCAAATAAGTCTTTCTTTCTTTTCCTTTTTTGTACCGGGGATTAAACTCAGGGGCACTCAACCACTGGGCCACATCCCCAACCTTTTTTTTTTTTTTTTTTTTTAGAGACAGGGTCTCACTGAGTTGCTAAGTGCCTAGCCATTGCTGAGGCTGGCTTTGAACTCGCGATCCTCCTGCCTCAGCCTCCCAAGTGCTGGGATTACAGGAGTGCATCACCGCCCCCAGCAGTCTCTCTTTCTTTTAAGTTGTTTATCTCAGGTATTTTGTCACAGCAATGGAAAGGTGACTAACACAATATTCGTGCCCCTTTCGCCACATGCCTGCCATCTAACCCCTCAATCCTGGCAGAGCAGATGAAATGCTGGGAACCATTTGGGTTCAGTCCAGCATTTGCCATGGACAAGATGCCAGGACCTGTATATTTCAGGATAAAGTTCTCATCATCAAATTTCTCCCCATAAATGGACTTGTCACCAGTGCTGTTATGGCATGTGAAGTCACCACCCTGGCACAAAAATTATGGAATAATTCTGTAAAAGCAGAAATCTTTTTAACCAAATCCTTTTCTCCAGTTCTCAGAGAACAAAAGTTTTCTGCTGTCTTTGGAACTTTGTTTGCCAGCAGCTCTAAGGAGATGCAGCCCAAGTGCTTGCCATTGATGGTAATATGGAAGAACACTGTGGGGTTACTCATGGAGGTTAGTGGGCAGCTACAGGTGACAGGGACATCTGCAAAGTCCTACTGTTTTCTTTTCTCCTTTTCCATCCTAACATAATAGTAAGTAGATCCTGAAATCTACTGGGAGGTTTCCCAAACTTTGACAAATTGTTTCATAAAGGCTATGTCTTCTCCCTGGGCAGCGTGTGTTATTTCCTCTGCTGGAGCCTTGCTACCTCCCACTGCCTCCTCAGCCCTTCTTCCCCCATCTGGCTTGCATGACTGGACCCTTCTCATCCTTCCGTTGCAGCTGCAATGCCACCTCCTCAGAGAGGCCCACCTGGACCACCCTACGTAATATAGGTAGGTCTTGGGTCCTATTTCCTATCACACCATTCTAGTTCTTTCCTTCCTAGTTTCTTCCATAGTCATTTTTAAAATGTATTTCTTCTCTTGATTATTGTGTCTCTGTCACTGCATTGTGAGTCCCTTGGGGACAGAGCCATTGTGTCCTGCTCTGAACACTAGACACACACACGCAGTTGCCCAGCAGATATTTGATGAGTGAGGTGAATGTTCTTTCTGCTTTGTACCTTGGTGAATTCCTTCTCATCCTTCAAGGTCCATTGGGCCCATGAGCTGCTACTCTGAGAAGAGTTCCTGCACCCTGCTCGACCAAGACAGTGTGGTCACTCTCTCCTTTAGAAGTCCACAAATCCTCAGGTACATACCACAAGCACGGATCAAACACATTGCATCGAAACTGAATTGGAGGCCTATTTACCTGAGACTGTGTACTTCTAGAATACCCAACACCCCCCCCCACATTATGATCACCATTGCTATCAATCATCCTTCTTTCCCAATTGTGATGCTATGCACACCGAGGAAAAGCATCTCTTTCTAATGATTTCAATTGTACACACAGCTGAGTGGGATGGGAAGTGAGGAGAGACAGCAAAGACAAGGTGGAAACAGTGACAGCATCAGTGTATGTGAGACATCATCCGTGTACCCATAAAACCAACTTAAAGAACTTATTTCTTGATGCTTACATCTACAGAAGAAAACAAACTTCACCATCTGGTGGTAGAAACTTTGAACTGCAAACATTCATTGCTCCTTCGTTCTTTCTCTCACTGACACCTACTAAGTGCCAATAACTGACCCTGACAAACCCTGGTCCTCATTTGGCGGTTCTTGTGTTGATCACTTTTTGTGGGTGAATCACATTGCCTGGAGTTTTGGTGTTTGAAGTTTGGAGTCCACATGTTTAGAAAAACAGAGCCATGGAAGGTCAGGTTTCTTGGTGCAAAGGTCAAACACTGGCATCTCTGGGCTTCATACAAGTTGTTGTTTTGGGCTTCATTGGTATCTACTAAAAGTATAAGTAAATTGGGGAGATTTCAGATTCAGAAGATCACACACACACACACACACACACACAGACACGCACGCGCGCGCGTGCCCATGGCCTTCAGGAGCTCTGGGATAAGCAGAGGACCTGGAGACTGTGGCCTGCATTCCGCATCCTGCATTCAGCACTTTGTTGAGCAGAGAGACATAGCTGTCTCTTTAGACCAGTCTTCACTGTCCTGTTTACTCACTAATTTAAGTTTGAGCTCTTTTAGACATTTAGTGGATTTGGATTCTCCACTCTTGTTCTTAAGGAAGGGCATCTCCAAATCGCCCTAATCATTCTCCCAAAAAAGCCCAGCAGAGATAGTTAGAACTGCACAATTACCAAGGGGATAATACACGTCGTGATGACCCTTAGATAAAGGCCATTTGTTTCTCTGGGTTTCTCCTCCTCTTAAAAATAATCTCTTTGCTCAAATCCCCGCCTATGACTATTCTCATTTCCCTCCCTCTGTTCTCGGTGAGAGAGAAGCTCTTTTAGAGATATTGTCCATTTCTCCCTTTTATTTGTTTAACAGATAGTTAATTGACACTTCCTAAGCACTAGGACCTCTGCTTCACATGGAAGATGTAGCCAAGAGGACAACAAAGTCCCTGGAGGAGCTGGTGGGGTGGCCGCTATTACATGCCCAGGTGCCACGGAAAGGAACAGAGGAACACTGGACCCAATGTGGGGGTGGAAACAGGGTCAGAGGAGCGGGTGTCTCTGAAGAAAGGAACATGGACACTTAATCTCGGGATCACTAGCATCTAGCCCAGGAGGGAGATGCCTGCAAAAAGCCCAGACTCAAGAGAATCGCTGCCTAAGGAGGGAGACAGTCGGCATTATCTATGGGCTCTGCTGATGGGCAGGTAGGGAGTAACCAGAGCTGATGAGGAGGGGCCTGCGCATGCTCAGAGCTCGGCTTTCATCAGCCCACTCCTTCAAGAAACCCATTGTAAGAGACTTGGCTGAGAGCAGAGCACTGGTCCCTTTGGACCCTTTCATGTGAGTCTATAAGGCCAAGCGTGCTCTGCAGGACCCCAGGAGAGGCACCCTGGACATCCACAAGGCACAGCTATGACGACTGTCACGCTGCCCCTCTGGCCTCTCTTGTATTGTCCTTTAACTTCTTGTTGGTCTCACTTCCCTTTCCTCGTAGTTCTCTTGGTTTTCTCTGTAGTTCCCTCTCTGCTTTCTGTGTAATTCAGGCATCTTCCTGGAGCTGCTGTGGATCTGCCGTTGCCTGGAGAACCACAGCACCAGGGTCGTGAACTCCCGCACCCACCCCAGGGAGCCTTTCTACCAAAAAGTTAGCATCAAAGCCTCTTTGGAAAAAGTCAATGTGAAACAGAAAGTCAACAAATATTTCCCTGGAGTCTGGGCACCGGAAGGTCCTTCTCTTGTTCCCCTTGCTCAATTCCCAGCTGGTTCTCAGCCTGAACTTCTGCCTACCCATCCTCCCCGTGGCAGCGCCTAACTATGCCCTGGGGTGACCGAGGCAGGCTAGCAGAGAAATGTGAGACTGAGAAATGCTTGTGCACTGGATCCAACCCCACGTCCCCTCAAGAAGCCCTCCCCTGCCCTGACAGGGGGCCCTCAGCCTCCTTGTGGAATGAGCTGGCGTGGGTGCCCCACCCTCCCACGTTCTGGTCTGAGCAGCAACTGTGAGGGGCTGTGTGGGCTCGGGAAACATTCCACTTCTTTGGGACCTAGTTCCCTTTCCTGTAAAGTGGGAACGATAACCCCTGTTCTGTCGACTTTACAGGGTTATTTGGAAGAGGAGAAAATGACTCTATAGATCATTCAATCATTTACGAAACATTTATTGATTACTCAGCCATCTGCCAGCTGCTGAGGGATGAAAGCCTTTGTTAAACTGTAACGTGCTACACAAATATGACATTTCAGATGCAGAAAATTCACCACTCGCGGGGTCAGGGCAAGCATATTTGTTTTGCTTCCCTCACTTGTCTGGACTCCAGGTAGGGGCAACAGCTAGGTACCTGGGTATTGCCCACCTATAAGAATTCACGGCTAAGCTTTAGTAAAAGACTTAACAAATTGAAAATATCAACCAAAGCATTGGAAAGAGCTGTGGTGGCAAAGCCTCTGTGTGTCTGAATGCTTCATGAAGTCTCGCACCAGAAACCATGTGTAATAGGGTGGTCTGTCATAGTTTTTCTATTACTCCAACACTGACTAGCAGGGCCCTACACAGTGACAAAGAGGGACCGAGCCATCCTTCTAAAGTGCCAGAACACTTCTGTTCACAAATACCCAGGGCTTCCTAAAAGTCAAACCTGACCCTCCAATCACAGGATTCTCAGCCTCCTCCCCACTCCTCCTCTCAAGGGTATGAGATCTGGAGTTTAGAAGGGAGGAGAGAAAAGGAGAGGGAGTCATCACAGGAGTCAGCCTGTGGGGAGAACTGTTCTTGGGACAATGTGTAGGGTTTAGGGTCCCAAAAGAAAACAGAACAGTGTAGACCTTCAAATGAGAACAGTTTAGGGAAGGTCTGTTTACAAAGGGATATCATAGAGGTCAACATAGTCACCCAGGGGTAAGAGCAACAGAGCTGTCACCACTTCTAGGCCCGAAGGGATGAGAGGAGTGAGTTGCATCCCAAACCAGAAGGAGAGAACTATCTTTAGAACTTTTAGAAATAGTTCTCAGTGGTTGGGCAAGAAAGAATGGCGGCCCTGTTGTAGAAGTACAGGAGAGTCAGAGAGAAAGGTGAAAGTCAGGGGAACTAGGTAAGACAGACTTACCTAGGCTTGCAGATGGATTATGAAGAAAAGCAAAAAGGCTTCACGCTTGGTCAACAGGATGCATGGTGGTGCCCTAACTTTTGACTGGGAGCACGAGAAGCTGGTGGGGTGGGGGATGGAGGAACGACATTTAGTTTGGCACCTGCCAGGTTGAGGTGACTGCAACATCTAGGTGGAGGTTTCCAGTTATTGTTGCATATGGCACCGGAGTTTCAGAGAGCAGATCTCAGCTGGAAATATAGAATTATGTAATCAATAATAATTACATAGATGGACATCTGTCGTGCTGTGAAATCTGATGCTTAGCGAGTCAAGAAATCAGTCCTTGACACTGTTGAAAATTATCTTGGTTACCATCCTGAAATTATGGTCACTCCAGAAAGAGATAATGCCAGTATGTGGGCATGTGTTACTGTTCAGAAAATAGTCTTTTTGCAGTAGAGGAAATTGAAGACCAGAGACAAATTATAGTAGCTAAGATTATTATCCTTGCAAATGACCAAAAGCCCAGTTTAAAGTAGGTTAAATAAACAAAGAAACTCATTGACTCAAATCCAGAGATTATTTTTGGCTTCAGGTGTAGTTTGAGCTAGAAGCTCAGGAAATGTCATTAAGGCATGATTCCTCTACTACTGTATTCATTCTGCTTTTTTTTTTCCCCCATACATTAATTTGTTTTTTCTCCAAGGCTAGCTACAGCAACTCCAAGCCTCACAGGCCCCTGCCTTCAAATCTAGTAAACAGGTAACCTTTCTCTCCCAAATTCCCTATTACAGGTCTCAGCTGTTCTCATTGCCTCTACCCTGGTCCTGTTTGCCTGGATCCATCACTGTGGTCAGAGTGATGGGACCTGCCAACTGGATTGAGACGAATAAGAGTCTACTGGTTAGAGCTGGGGAAAGGGTCAATTCCAACTAAGCATTAGGATTTCATTACAGAGGAGGATCCTATCCATAAATGAAGGGGCCTAGATGAGGTCATCCAGCTTGTTAGGATCTGGGTCAGGGCTAGATCTCAAGGTTTCCTTCCACCTTACTCTCTCCTACACCCTGTTGTCACTTTCCAGCTCTGTTTCTACAAATGTTCTCAGAGACTTAAGTTGGTCAGAAGGCAGGAATAGGTCAAAAAGAATAATAGTGATAAAAAACTCAGAGATATTCTAAGTCATTTAGAATCTTCCTTTGGCTCAGGGTCACTAACTGGACAAAGTTGAAGGAAAGGCGCTGCCCATGTTGGCAGCAGGTAAACAAGCAAGTGGAAACACAGCTGATTCCCCCACCAGCCGACACTGCCGTGGCCCGAGAGCAGTGAGACCAAAGGGGCAGGGGACTTTTAAGATCTGCAGAAAGCTGACCAGCCCTTGGTGGTTTCTAAAAGTGTCTCTAGTTCATTATTCACTGTCAAGTCGCTCCATGTGACTTTGTCATTCCTTTCTCTCTGCCATCTCAGTCACAAAGTTTTGCTGGTGTTGGTTATTTTTAGAACAGTATGGGCCCTTGGGGATCATCACATCCAGCTCTCTTGTTTTGCAAAAGGAAGAACAGTGAGTTAAGATCAGACACTTCCTACCAAAGGGGGTCGCTCCACCCTTGTCTAACAACTCTTGGCCCAGGAATTTCATTGTTGCCTCCATCTTTCTCTTAATGGTCTCATTAAGGTGCCAAAGTCTCCTCCGCTTTGTTAAAGAACAGAATGGTCTGTCAGGAATCATGGGTGCAGGTGATTTTTACCTTGGAAATAGGATTTGTTCTCAAGGAAGATTTGCAGTTTGATGTTTGCAAATTCAGGAAATGGTTTTCCTAGAAAGATAGTTTTGTGTCTTTACGATTCTAGTCTCACTCAGAAAGCCCGCAGAACCTGAGATAATACACACCATTGTGAAAATGAGTAGCATCCAATTGTTAATTCCTCTGTCTGCTCTCAAGGATTGGATTCTCAACTTCACTTTGGCATATGTTTTTTTAAAAGGAAGGCACAGGAACCACTGCAGGATGTTTATTCCTTGGAAATTTGCTTTAGGTCAGTCTGGGATCCACTTACTTTGTTCTTTGACTGACTAACTGGTGGCTTCACTTTTCTCAGGGGCTGGCATCCAGAGCTTGCAATTTGTGCATGTGCACAGGGAGCCACACTCCAAGGGCTCCTGGTGGGGTGAATACACTGATGTGACCATTTTGTAATTCTTTAATAATTTTATCTTTGAGTTTGTAAGAAAAGAAGGTAAGGCCATGCAGCATGCACATGCGCAGAGGAGGCCTGGGATAGGTGTGTCCACTGTCATTCTTCACAACCCCTTTCACACAAAGCCCCATGAGCACAGAATTCAGCTGTGTCATGTTGCAGAGAGGGCAACAGGAAAGTGCAGCAGATGTGCGTCACATCCAACTTGGAGTAAATGGGGGATCCAACAGCTCCAAGAGCCAGCTTTCTGTCAAGCCAAAATGTGCTTTGAGTAGAGAAAGGAGGCAGTGGCAATCTGAGAAACAAAATGACCAAGGACCCCATCGAGCCTTTCCAGCTCATGTTACTGCCATGTATAATCAGCCATGTAGGATGAAAATGATGACGCAGCAGGAAAGGAAAGTTTAGGTAACACGTAGGTCCTTTTTCTGTTGGCCCATCAGTAAGCCAAAGGTAGAGTGTTGGTAGGATGTGAACATATCAAGAAGTGAAGTTAAAATGGTTGGCATAGAAAAAATATTAGCATGTCTGTGAACTACAAAATGCAATTTTAATAACTTCACATCGTGTTAAGTGCTCTTATATATTTCCCTTCCAACTAACATTGAACAATATATAAAGATGAATGGTAAAATTTATGGTGACAGTTTTAAATTTTATTTTTTTTCTCAAATCAACAAACAGTGAATATAAAACACCATGACAAATGGAGAGAGATGCCACAGAAAATGAGAAATTTCTATATTTTAGTGTCTTTAATGTAATCATATTTCATCTGATTTTTGAACAGAGGACCCCACATTTGATGTTTGCACTGGGACCTACAAAATACATAGTCATTCCAGTTTTTCTGGCCTCAGTACTTAACTTCTCAAGTTCTACTCTTTCAGTAGAACAGCTTGAATGCAGTTGCCATTTTAATCCATCATTAGTGCCAAATCATTTTTCTTTCAAATATTAAATATTAGTTGCTGTTAGTAATGTTTAATTTATAAAGGGATGCATTAGTATGCTCAGGAAGCCATAACAAAATACCAAAGGCTGGGTAGCCTAAACAACAGAAATGTTATTTCCTTACATTTCTGGACTCTGCAAGTCCAAGGTTAAGGTGTGGGCCATTTGGTTTCTTCTGGCCTACAGAAGTCCACCTTTTCACTTTTCACATGGTCTTTCTCTGTGTGCACACTTCCAGGGTCTCTCTTGTGTGCCCAACCTGCCTCTTCCTCTTCAATCTGGTCAAATTGGATTAGAGCCTGCAGATATGACCTCATTAGATCTTTTTGTTTTTAAATTGGTGCATTATAATTATACATCACAATGGGATTCATTATGTATTTTCATACATGCACTTAACATAATTTTCTTAATCTCCTTCTCCACTACCTTCCCTTTCCCTCTCCACCTCTATCCCCCGATTTGCTTACTTCTACACTCCTGATCTCCTTTCTGATTATCATTTATCATTTAATTAGTATACTATCATATGTATGACATATATATGCAGGATTCATGTGGTATGTTTGTACATGGACATAGCATAATTTGGTAGATTTCGTTGCCCAGAATTTCCCCATGTCCTCCTCTTCTCCTTCCCTCCCTCCCTCCCTCCCTCTTGATCCCATTTCTCTATTGGTCTTCCTTCTATTTTTGTGAGATTCCCACCCCCCTTTTAAATTTCTTCTCTCCCTCTTTCTCTCTCTCTCTCTCACTTCTACATAGAGAAATTTGAACTCTGACTTTTCAAGTCTAATTATGTCACTTTGCATCCATTTACCAGTTCCATCCTTTACCAGCAATTGATATAATTTTGTTATTCTTTACAACTGAGTAAAACTCCATTGTGTATACATATATCATGTTTTCTTTATCCATTCTTCTTTTGCTTTGATCCATTTGGCTATTGTGAATTGCACTGCTATAAACATTAGTATGCAGGTATCACTGGAATATTTGCTGATTTTTGTTCTTTTAGATAAATAACAAAGAGTGGGATAGCTTGGTCATACAGTATATCTATTCCTGACCTTTTGAGGAATCTGCATTCTATTTTCCAAAAAGGTGTATTAATTTGCATTCCCAGTGACAAAGTGTAAGTATACCTTTTCCCACACATTTTCAACAGCAATTATTATTATTCTCATTTGATCTCAATAACCTTCTTACAGGCCTTATTGATCACATGCTGAGATACTGGGGATTAGAGTTTCAACATGTACATTTAGATACCATCACAATTCGGCCCATAACAAGGACCTTCATACTTTCTCTTTTTATACTAGCCTTGAGGGATCAGTCAGTAGTCACATTTTACAAACATATTTATTCATTCATTCATCAAATATTTGCTGGGTACTTATGAAGTACCAAACACTGGGCTAGATCCCCAGAGATGGAATGATAAGAATACAGGCAGATCTTTGCTCTTGTGGGAAATCAGGTTCTAGTGGGAGAGACAGGCAAAACAATAAAATAATTACAGACTGTGACAAGCACTAGTAAGATAATACACACAGGGGCTAGGGCTGTAGCTCAGTGGTAGAACTCCTGCCTCACACATGTGAGGCACTGGGTTCGATCTTCAGCACCACATAAAATAAATAAATAAAGATATTGTGTCCATCTGCAACTAAAAAAATTATCTTTAAAAGATAACACACACAGTATTGTGATGGTGAAGAAACTAGATTTTATTTTTGATAGGTTCAGTAGGGAGGATCTTTCTGAGGAGGTGACAGTTAATTTGATTTAGACCAAAATAAGTTTCCTTAATGTAAAGAATGAGGGAGAGTAAAGAGCTCTGCAGAGAAAATAGCAAGTGCAAAAAACCCAAAGTGTAAAGATCTTAATATGTTATATACAAGGACAATGCAGCCATATCACGGAGCTTCTTGTACTGTGTGGAGTGCAAAGGCAGGAGCAGGATCATGCAGCCCTTCTGAGCCTTAATTAAGGAATTCTGAATTTATTCTAAGTGCAGTGGGAAGTCACAGAGGGGTTGCTGGCAGGATGGTGAAGTGATGTGCTCTGCAGCATGGGGTTGGTGGAGGAAAGGAATGGGAGAAAGAGAAACTGAGTCCTCATAGTGTTCAGTAACTGGCTGCCATTTAGTTCACTGACAGTGACAGGACTGGGAGAAGGGTGCCCTCTGCTGTTCCAACTGCGTCCTAACCCTCATTTGATGGACGATTTAGAAAGGGAGGAAAGGAACCTAGCTCTTGACTTTGGAATGTACAGAAATTCTCCAGTCAATTTTCTAATTCATACCAACATTTTTTTCTTAATGCGAGAAGGACCATGAAGAAGATCCCAACCAATAGGATGAGTGTTCTCAGGAAAGTTGGATTAAAGATGAGCTATATTGGTCCTTTCCTTTTCTTTAAAAAAGTAATTACTCACTTTAGTTTGCTCTAAAAAATCATGCAGTACACAAGCAAAAAAGAAAAGCAAGTTACTCCAGATCTTCCTATTTAGGAGTTACAAGAACTAACATTCAATGAGCATCACTGTAGGTGTCTCTGTGTGTGTTTAAAAATATCCTCAATATGCACCCATTTATAGTTAAAAAATTACTAAAGCAATTTAAGACATACGTTATAAAGCATGTTTTTATTTTATATAATATGGATTTTCTCAGTGTTATAAAACAAGGATAGCAAACCTTCCTCTCAAGTGTAAAATAGTAAATGTTTAAGTTTTTGTATGCTAAAATATTTTGGTTACAACTATTCAGCTCTGCCATTACAGCTTGAAATCAGTTACAGATAATACGTAAATGAATGGATGTGGCAATGTACCAATAAATCTTTATTTACAAAAGCAGGGAGTGGGCCAAATGTGTCCCACAGATTGTAATTTGCTGGCCTGTACCACATGGAAGAGAATTTCTGTATTTGCTCCTCCTCTGTCTACCCCACTTTTCTTCAGATTTTGCTTTTGTTGTTTTCTACTTTGTTAGGACTTAGGATATATTATTTTATATTACTTTCATATCCACCAGGATTAGCCTTAGCTACGAAATTAAAGGAACATAATATTCCACCCTCCTTCTTTTTATCATAACTTTTTCCTTCTTAAGGTCTTTATTTTTCATCTCTTGTTCAGCTGGGATTATTTATCAAATAGTTTTTGTTTAATTTGGCATTGTTTATAAAGGAATAAAATATCTGCCTATTTGTCTTTGTACTTGATGACACCCTGGCTTGCTATGGTATTTTTGGATCACAGTTTCTCAGAAGTTATGGTCATTGCCCCATTGCCTCTGGGCAGTGGAGTTACTGGGCAGACCTTGAACCCTTCTGCTTTCTCCTCTAGTGACTGCCTTGTCTCATTGTAAAGACGTTTCTTTTTTATCCTTGACATTGAACAGTTTAACCAGGACATCATTCTGTATCAATTTTTCTAGATGTAGAGAATATCTTTTTTCAATCTGTAAATATCATTCTTTCTTTCGGGATGCTTTTTTTTAGATTATATCTTTGGATTCCTTCTTGTTTTTTTTTCCTTGTACTGTAAGGTTGCCAGTTGTCTTGGTAGTGGATACTTCTTTTCTCTCAGTATCTTTTGTCTTTATTTTAACTGGGCTTTGTCTTTTCATTATGCATTTTCTATGCTTGTCCCTAGCCTTTTCATACCATTTTAAGCCGTACATCCTCTTCTTTGCCATTTGTAATTTACTACGTTTGTTACAACTTTGTTTTGTTTTTTTCAATTTGTTTCCTTGGATCTATAATATTTCCCTTCATCTTAGTCAATTGTTTCATAATTTATCTTAAAGGTCTTGTTTTATTGAATTCATAATCTCAATGAATTCATCTCTATAATAGAGCATTTTAAAAAACCCCTGCTTTTCTCATTTGTGTTTTGTTTCTTGTGTGTGTGTGTTTGTCTCTTTCTTCTTTGATATATTACGGATTTTTTTGTAGTGGTAGATTTGCATAATTTTGTTTTCTTTTGCTCATGTTTAACAAGAAGAAGGTTTATTTACAGTTTCTCCAAAGTGGTATGAATGGGTTTTCCACAATACCCTGCCTGCCTCATCTGGAGGAATATTGTCTTTCCCAGTCAAGGTATGGGGTGGAGAAATAAGTGTAGCTGTCCGTGATTTTTCTCTCAATTAAATAACATTATTTTGATAAGAACAGTCAACAAATATGTGAAAAAAAATTCAACATCTCTGGCAATTAGAGAAATGCAAATTAAAACTACACTGAGATTTTATCTCACTCCAGTCAGAATGGCAATTATCAATAATAGAAGCAACAATAAATGTTGGCAAGGATGTAAGGGAAAAGGTATACCCATACATTGTTGGTGGGACTGCAAATTGATGCAAAAGCAGTATGGAGAAAGCAGTATGGAGATTCCTCAGAAAACTTGGAATGGAACCACCATTTGACACAGTTATCCCACTCCTTGGCATATACCCAAAGGACTTAAAATCAGCATACCACAGTGATGCAGCCACATCCATGTTTATAGCAGCTCAACTCACAATAGCTAAGCTTTGGAACCAACCTAGGTGCCCTTCAACAGATGAATGTGTAAAGAAAATTTGGTATATGTACACAATGTAATATTAGCCATAAAGAAGAATGGAATCATGGCATTTGCTGGTAAATGGATGGAACTGGAGAATATCATGCTAAGTGAAATAAGCCAATCCCCCCCCCCCAAAGCAAAAGCCAAATGTCCTTTCTGATATGTTAATGCTAACCCCCAATAAAAGCAGTGGGGCAGGGATAGAAATTCATTGTATTAGACAAAGCATAATGAAGGGAAGCGAGGGTGATGAGAATAGGAAAGATAGTAAAATGAACTGGATGGACATCACTTTCCTATGCTCATATATGAATACACGACCAGTGAAACTCCACATCATGTACAACCACAAGAATGGGAAGTTACACTCCATATAGGTCTAATATGTCAA
The DNA here is from genome assembly GCA_025594165.1 of Tamias sibiricus. Classification (NCBI taxonomy): domain Eukaryota; kingdom Metazoa; phylum Chordata; class Mammalia; order Rodentia; family Sciuridae; genus Tamias; species Tamias sibiricus. The sequence continues at coordinate 63,043,448 of CM046662.1, forward strand.
AATGCACTCTACTGTCATGTGTACCTAAAAAGAACATTTTTTTTAATGACAAGGGAAATAGATTCCATCCATTAATCCAGGGGGCAAGGCTCTAAAACAGAATTTGTGAAATGAAACACGGACTATGCAATTGTCCACATTCTATTTTTAGTTTCAGTTTAATAAACAAAAACTTGAATATTAAAAAAAGGAACATTATTTTGAATTTTCAGTATTTTGTTGACTAACTCTGCTTTTGGAGATAGGCTGGCCTTGGGAGTTATATCAATCATCGAATCTCTTTTCATGGCTTCCAAACCTGTGAGATTATGGTTCCTCTCTAGGTGCTGTTGATGAAATATTTGCCTTAAAAGTATAATCATCCCATCAGGTGTGGGAAGAAGTTTCTGTGGTCTTGTTTTACTCTGGTATCTTTACATAGAGGTTGAATATTGAAGCAAGAGCCTGGTACAGTTTTGGAAGGATTGAATTATATAGAGACAGGTCAGATGATTTTTTTTAGTCTCTTTTAGCTTGACATTTTGAGACATAACTAATATGACAGCAGGGGTAGCTCAACCACTGAAAATTCTTATAAAGTTCCAGAACAATTTAATTAAAAGAAGCTTTGCAATTTTCTGACCATTAGAGGGCAGATCTTGGCCACAGTTTGAAGTAGTCCCATGATGCAGTAAATAGTAACTATTGTCAAATGAATTCTAGTGGAGTTAATTTAAACTCTTGCAAAAAGTGTGAAAACATCAAACTGTAAGGGAAATAGAGGTAGCATGATTTGGCAGCCAGGGACAGTTCATTGACATCAGGGTCCCACACGGTTTCTTTCTCTTGCCATCTGTACCCATCTCCAGTTAGGAGTTCATTTTTGTCAATTCCCCCAACTCTTTCGCACTTGAAAACTATCTAAGAACAAAGGTGAAGCGACTTGCCCAGAGTTGCGGCCACCCAGCTCACACGTGGTGAAGACCTGAGGTGGAGTCTGTCTGCAGGGCCACTGTGCCTTCTGCAGACTCTCCAGGACAGTAAGCTCTTGCTGCTTCTGCTGTTTTTTTTCCAAGATTGAGACCACCAGGGACCAAGTGTGGCAAGAAATGAGTCCAAGTCCTCCCTTTAGCTCCTCTGGTATTCTGTCATGACTCTGGACAGAGTCTCTTGTGGCCTGATGATAAGTCCCTTCACAAACAGAGAACACGGAAACCTGACTGCTGGCTTCAGCATGCCATTTGTTGCTTGGACTTGCTGCTGAAAGTGCCATTTGCCAGCTTGACTTCCAGCCTGTCGCTCACCTGTTTCTCCTGACATCGTCCCTCATGTTTCACCAGCAAATTTGAAATCTGTCTTTCCTTTTTGGGCCAAGTTCCTCACCTCAGCTCTTTGGGGAGATATTTAATAATATATACATAAGATGTTTTACCATATGGCTGCTCAGCACTATATCCAGGAAAGCCCAGAATCCACAGCGTCAGCCGAACACTGCCAAAGATTTCAGAGCACCATGTAAAATTCTCCATCAGTAACATAATTGGGGAACATTTTTACTAGGACTGGACCTTACAGAGAAGAGACATTTTATTTTCCATGGAGATGTAGTTTGGACTATTGCAGAAAATCACTATTTCTTCTCAGGGAGTGTTTGGTTTCAATATTGTCATTATGTTTCACAAAATCAGATTCCCCCCAACAAATAGCAGGCAGGTTTGTGGCTCCTTTAGGCTGAGGTGTAACTGGGAGCTGTGGCCAGTGTGGTTAAGTTTATTGTGGATTAAATGTTCAATGTCCCACATACATTTTTTTAAAACTAGATAAACATTTTCTGACTGACCTGTTTTGATCCTAGCATGGTAGAAGTGATAGGGATGCATACATCCCTATCCCTTTATTTTTCTCTCAGTCTCTTTTATCTTTATGTTAATTGCTTTGTATTTTCATTCTGCATTTCTATGCTTGTCCCTAGCACTTTTCATGCCTTTCATGCATTTTTAAGCCTCATTCCCCCTTTCTTTGTCATTTGTAATTTATATACATACACACACACACACACACACGCACACACACACACATACATATACATATATATGTGTATGTGTATATATATACTTTTTTCCCCCCAGTATTGGGGATGGAACCCAGGGCCTCACACATGCTAGGCAAGTCCCCTAGACCACATTCTTTGTTCAAGAGGGCCAATGCTTCTTGGGACACATTTTACTGAAGAAACGACTTGGGTCTTGGATTAAGGGAGGAGGTCTCTCTGCTTGCTCATTTCTCTGGGCTGAAGTGAGTAAGATCTTGGATTTCAGGGTCAAAAAAGAAAAATATACAAAACTTTCATGAGAGAGGCAAGCTAGCCTTGAATTATGGCTGGGTGGAGAGGAAACACTTCTAGACTTATGGATCCCAGGAGTTGTGCTATCTAATATCCTGTTTAAAAAATCCTCCTTGTTTTTGCATTATTGTCAAGATTTGAATAGAGTTCATCAAACATTTCAGCCTAGTGTGTGCTCTGCAATAGAGAACGAAGACAAGGCTATGTCCTCCTTGCTGGGGCTATGGTGTGACAGGGGTCACATAATTGGGGCTGAATCCTTGGAGAAAATCTTTCAGAGAAAGCCTGGAAAACAGCTGTGAGATCATGAGAGGTGGCTAGCAGGGGAAACAAGAGCAATGATATGTGGTAGAAGATGACCAATGATGAGGCAGATTTGTTCCTGTGTAAATTATGAGGATTATGAAGAATAGTAGAGGAGGAAACCCCAACAAAATATAGATATTTGTATTATAAATAGATAAAATATAGCCGGGCGCGGTGGCGCACGCCTGTAATCCCAGCACTTTGGGAGGCTGAGGCAGGAGGATCGCGAGTTCAAAGCCAGCCTCAGCAATGGCGAGGCACTTAGCAACTCAGTGAGACCCTGTCTCTAAATAAAAAATACAAAAAAGGGCTGGGGATGTGACCCAGTGGTCGAGTGCCCCTGAGTTCAATCCCCGGTACCACAAAAAAAAAAAAAAAAAAAAAAAAAAAAAATAGATAAAATATAGAATAAGAGCTCTGAGAAAGTTTGTTGGCTATGAAAGAAAGGGTATTGAAGAAATTAAGGGTACGTAGTGCTAGGGCCTTCTTGGTTAGTTGTCCACAGCTTCATATCTCCTAAAATAAACTCAGATGAATAAGATTGGGATCACGTTTATGAGAAGTTCAAAGAAAATTATGACTAATTTTATCTTAAGATTAATTTCTGCCTGGATCACACCTAAAGGAAGAATGAAGCAGGAGTCACTGCTAAACAAACATATTTTTAGTCTTAGAGGGAAATGAAAGATGTTTACTCTTCACAGAATAGAATCATTAAACCAGAAGCATATTTTCAGAGAATGGAACTATGTAGGTAGCATAAGGGACAGCCTATTTAAGCTCTTTATGTTTTCTAAAATATGATGGGAAACCTCCATGTCTTTAAGAGGAATGAATCTTAGTGTTACAAACAGAATTATAAGTCTACAGATTAAACACAAATCTCAGTATGGATGCAGCTGCATTAGCATGTAACCTATGCTTAAAGTACTCACTGGAAGACTGATGGATAAATAAATGACCTTGGGAATAATTAGAGTAGCATTTGGGGGAATGCTTGCCTTAGAACCATAGTTTACAGCATGGCATAGCAGATGAATATTCTTAATCCACTCAGAATCTAACAAATTTTAGCTTCCTTTTGGGGAATAACCTCTCCTCCTATGTGTGGCACCAAGTTTCCCTGCCCTATGCTGATCAAGGGGTGGCTGTCACTCAGTCAGGACAATCAGAGTCTCTCTCAAGGGACTATTGGAGCAATAACTAGAAGGAAAATTCGTTGGGCACCTGCTCTGTGCCAGGTAGATCCACGAGCTTGCATTCTGGGGGTGGGTGGGGTGCATGGAGGATAGCTAGCATTCTTTTTTTTTTTTTTTTTTTTTTTTTTTTTTTTTTGTGGTACCGGGGATTGAACTCAGGGGCACTCGACCACTGGGCCACATCCCCAGCCCTTTTTTGTATTTTTTTATTTAGAGACAGGGTCTCACTGAGCTGCTAAGTGCCTCGCCATTGCTGAGGCTGGCTTTGAACTCGCGATCCTCCTGCCTCAGCCTCCCAAAGTGCTGGTATTACAGGCGTGCGCCACCGCGCCCGGCGATAGCTAGCATTCTTTATTTTTGCTGTTGTGTTCCTCTTATATCTGTTGAGTGATTTCTCCTACTAAGATTCCAGAGCTGCCTGGTCATTCCCTCTCCAAGTTCCGCATATCAGATTTCACTTCAGTTCCATGAACTCTCCCCAATCTTTCCAGTGAACAATATTTTTGTTTAAGTTATTCCTGGTCAATCTACTGTCTGAAAACGGAGATATGTTTTCACATGGCTATAAGAAATGATTTCAAGCTTCATGTGCAGAAAAATCATGTGGGATTGTGCAATACATATTTCCATGGCCCTTTGAGAGCAATTTTGGTTAATCAGGTCTATTATGGGTTTTGGGAAAGGGCACTGAAACAAACTGCTAGTCTTGTATAGGAGGTTCTCAAAATACCCCTTTGAGAACTACTAGATTAAAGAATTAACTAAAACATGGAAGATGAGAAGAAAATAAAATATTGATGAGATCCATAGAAGGATGGTGACTTTCTATTGCTTTGAAACAATAGAAGCAACTACAAAAGAAAAAAAAAAATAACCTTGGATAGAATCATGTAAATAAACATTAAAATTTCTGTAAATTAAAAATTAAAAATAAGCCTGGCATGGTGGTACTCACCTGTAATCCCAGCTACTCAGGAAACTGAGGCAGAAAGATTACAGGTTTGAGGCTAGTCTGAACAAAATAAAAAGGCCTGGGAATGTAACTCAAGAGTTAGAGCACTTGTGTAGCATGTCCGAGGCCCTAGATTTCATCCCAATACCACACATAAGCAAAGAAAATTAAAATTAAAGAATAAAAAGAAGGGCAGAAAAATTTTTAAAAATCAAAATGAAAAACATTTTTGTACTACCTATAATAATTAAGATCCTATCTATGTAATAGTATACATAATACATACAGTTATATACTATACAGTACTATAATCTATGTATATAATAATCTACATACTTTATATTATTATTATACATACATATTATATATATACAATAATCTATATATTATCTATAATAATCTGTTTTGAGCTCATTACAGTTTTTAATTTGAATGGATAATTTTTTATCTAAAGAGAAACACAAGAGAATGCTAACTTGTAATTCAAGCAAAAGAAAGATATAGGAACATCAAAGTATCATCTCACAACTGCTAAATTAATGGCAAAGAAAGCTTTAAGGAAATGCCCACACACACTGGTGAGGTTAGGCTACCAGGGCTCTGCTCATGGCCTTTGTTGGCAGTTTAATTAGGATAGAGAAAACTCTTTTAAAAACTAGATTTTCAGGAGTAACTGAGGTTATTTTCTCTATTATTAAGGTCTATGAGATGTAGAACTCAAAATTCCCATTTTTAGGACTTATCAACATAAAGGGATAGGTCCCAGCTCCCCTCCAAACCCAGGAGTATTTTCAGCCACTCAGACCCAAGGCCAGCTGTTCTTCGTAGGACTAAGGGTCAAAATTTAACCACCCCCTATCCTATGACTGCCTGATTTTGTTAATAATAATAATAATAATAATAATAATAACAATAACATATAGGACATCCATTTAAATATTATGAAGGACATAACTAAACTAATAAAATTTTGGTTGTTTATCTGAAACCCAGTTTAACCGGACATCCCCCATTATATCTGACAAGCTTACCCCAAGTCCTTTCCCAAGAAGCTTGCAGAAGGACACCAACTGAATGGTCCATGGATACCTCCAGCTTCAAGCATTAGTGGATCAAAGACTTAGATCCCTGCTCTCTCAGGCATGGCATTTTTACTAACTTCAAATCTGCTAACTCAACCAGAGATGTTAGTTTAGAATTCACAGCGACTCTGTGCTGTTTCCTTTGACCCTTTATCCTCAGCCAGTATGCTGTATCCCACAGTGGCTCTGGAAGTAGGTGAGTTCTTCACCCAAGGACCAGACCAGAGGAATTCAGTTGATTTCTCTGAACTTTAGTGCCATTGTGTGTCAAGGGTATGGATAATGCTACCTTTGTTGGGTGAAAAGAAGAATACATAATTTCATTTGTTTGTGTCTGCAAAAGTAAAGTAAGACAAAACAACTATTTTTAAAAAACAGAAGGATAAACAACAGATAAATCAAAGTGTCTAAGGTGAAGTTGGGAAAAGGGTGAGACAGGGATGAGATAGAGGGGTACTTCTCAATTTGTGCCATTTCTTTGTAGTAACCACCCTTACAGTGATTCTGTGAGGATGAAGTGGGGTTATGCATGTCACAGTAACTGGCACACTCTAAGGTACTTAAAAAATAGTATTATTTCCACTGCATGCAGCACCTTGAACCTCTCCTCACAGGAAGCCTGTTCCTTGTTGGGAACCAGATGGTCCATACACTGAGAAGTGACAAAAGTCATCAACTGTCACCTCAGGGAGCTAGTCTAATATTTGTTTACCCTGAACTTATGGTGACTCTTTCTTTCTTTGCTTTCTGCCCTCTTTCCTTCCTGCCTTCCTCCAGCTACTGCAAGTCTAATTTGGGGCTTTGTGATTTAGCACTGGCTCACTGCTGCCCACCCCCTTTCCTCCCACTAGTTAAATGCCACCTCTTCTTTTACAGCAGGTCAGTAGCTCACTGTGGCTTAGGTCAAGCAACTCTAAGAATAGCAGGTGTCAAGGACTGTGGCAAGGAAAGGGTTGGACCAGAGCTGATGTGGTCCTGTGGGAAAGCAATGGAGGGATTTAGGAAGTGTTTGATGAATACCAGTAATTTAGAGATTCATTTGCCATTTCAAGCTTCCAGAAAGCTCTGGAAGTATCCTCATCAAGTTCTGGGAATATCCCTCTGGGTCAGTATTTATTTGCTATAAGATTCAGTTTCCAGTTATGAAAGAGAAAGAAGAAAGAAAGGATGATAGAAAAATCTTATGTTTCAGATTTTGTGAGGGTTGGCCAGCAAAACAAAGAGATAAGCCCGAGAAAACACAGGGCAGTCGACAGGACACTCTTTGATACAAATAGCCCATCTTTATTGGTCAAGATGGGGATGCAGATCTGTACTGTCCTTGCTACTTGCTTAGTGGTTCACCCAAGGCAAGGCCTTTCTGAGGTGTGAGTGAAGACACCTGAATGTCCTGTGCATTCTTGGTGCATCATGGAGCCTCGACAATTTTAAATTCCCCATAGCAAAAGTTCTCCCAGGATTTACAGATCATGAGGCAGTACTTGAGACTCTAACTTCAAGATGCATGGATTAAAATCTTAATTTTACCTCCTTGCTCTGGGTGTGATTTGAGAGAAAATAATTAAACCCAGGGACAATGAAATCTCAATTTTAACCCAATAGTAGGAACACGAAAAAGTACTTAGCACATACAGATATTGTAAGGACTAAATAAGATAATCTATGTAAAATACATATAGAACAAACACATAAGGTCCATAATAAGTGCTTAGTGAATATTTCATGGTGTAGTGGTGGCAATGTTAGCAGGAAAAGGTAATATATACAAAGATCTAATGCAAAGTTCTGCTCACGGGGGTCTTCATTGTATGATAGCTATTATTATTATGGCTTTCCCACCTTTTAGGACTTACTTACAATCATGTTTGTCCCCAATTCCAATCTGTGTGACCCTAATTCCTCCTACATTTGGCTCATTTAGTCCTGCTTTAAAGTTAATAGATCTACTTGGCTTTCTTGTGGCACAGGATGGTCCCTGTGCATTGACTCCTGCTATAGGCTCCTGCTCTTGCATCAGCACTTTGGATAGCTGATACAGTAAATCCAATTAGTCACAAGACTTCTGCCCAATTCTGGGGCACCAACGCCTCACCTGGACTAAGATTCTCCTCTTTGTTGATGGTCCTTGACATGCATTTCCTTTCTTCCAGATCCTAGGTCAAGTTGTTTATTACATTTTGGACTATGAGATTCTATTATTCCTTGTTAAAGTCCAAAAGTACATTATAATTTCAAAAATAACTTTCTGTTGCACAAGATGGAGCATATGCCAGAGACACACCAGAAGTGGTCTTGAACTAGCATTTCCTTTGCAACTCAATGATGCAGAGGTATCTGTAGGCAAAGGATTACTTCTTCATTCACTCCATTTTTTCTTTTTTTCTTTAAAAAGATGTTCTTGAATGTGTTCTGGCACAGTCTTGGTGCTTCTCTCTGTCACATATTTTACTTTCCTTGGGAAAAATGCAGCAAATTCAGCTATCATGATGGAAAGCCTTAGGGCATGGCATTGATGAAACAAATCTCAAAAACCAGTGAAAGTCATATTTCCAACACTGATGTATTCTGTTTCATTAAGAAGTGCTATGTGGGGCTGGGGTTATGGCTAAGTGGTAGAGTACTCACCTAGTGTCAGTGAGGCACTGGGTTCAATCCTCAGCACCACATAAAAATAAATAAATAAAGGTATTATGTCCACCTACAACTAAAAAAAAAATGTAAAAAAAAAAAAAAAGAAGTGCTATGTGCTAATTCTCAAAGTCACATTTTGAGAGGTTTCACTGAATTGGTTCATTAAATTAGGACCTGGATTGGAAACCACTGTAAGTTTTGACTTTTAAGTGAGGAATGTAACACTCAGGGTATAAATTTGATTTTATTTGAAATCACTTTATCTTTGGTTCATGTAAGAATGCATTTTTAATTGCTCAAGATTTTTTTTTGTTGGATATGGAAAAAATGGTTAAAATAAAAATTGGTTTATTTAGGCTGTACTAGGTGTAGTAAAAACTGTCAGCATATCAACTATGTTAGAAAACTATCAGCATAAGAAGTTAAAACATACATATTGTGCAATTCCATGAGAGATTCAGATGCATTCTCCATTCTCAAGAGCAGTTGGTCTAGTGAGGAGAGAAGCTAGGAGTAAAGTACTTGCACTAAATTTTGCAAACCACATTCTCAACTAACACAAGATACCTTCCATAAGTAATGCAGATGCAGAAATTAACAAAATAAAGTATGTGCCTTCATAGAGCTTACATGCTTAATTAATGTGATCCAGAATTCTAGAGTTAAGGAGTACAGGGGGAGAATTCCTTTTTCCATCTGGGAGTTGGTGATTTGTGACATGTGGTGTGGGAAGGAATTGAGACTTAAGGAAGAGCCTGAATAAAGGCACAATAATGTAGCTTTGCAAGATATGCCCAGAAAATGCAACTATAATAAAAGAGATTTATCACTAAAGCAGTAGGTGGAAGTATGGTCAAATTATGGAGGAGACACACTTCTAATTTTTCTTTCTCTGGTGCTAAATCAAATGTTTTAAATAAATTACTAAGCACAGGCAACACCTACGCATGAGTTTTAAGAAACTCAAGGATGAAATTTGGAAACATTGGCCAACACATCTGTTTGCATTGGAAAATCTCAGGTAGAGAAAGAAGTGAAAATGCTAATAAAGAGAAAGAAGTCAGTTGGCTATCCTCCACATGATGGAATTAACTCATCCTTGTCTGAAATGAATTGGGTAAACTCAAAGGCACTGATTAAATCTATCCCTGTCCCCCACTGGGTGACTTACAGATGAAAATTTTTACTGAACTTTGTTCAGGAAAAGTAACATGTGTCATTGACATGACAATTTCTCCAACCTCCACCTTGGTACTGGGGACTGAACCCATGGGTGATTTCCCATTGAACTGTTTCATTGCTTTTTTATTTTGAGGTAGGTTCTCGCTAAATTGCCCAGGCTGGCCTTGAACTTGTGATCCTCATGCTTTAGCCTCCCATCCTGCTGGTATTATAGGGTGTGCCACCATGCCCACCTGGGCATTGCTTTTTGATGAAAGAGGAAACTCAGAAGGCAGCTGGGTCAGTATAGGATTAAAATGAAAAGAATATGGCATTTTTAAGTACCAAATTGGAACATTTGGATGAATGACCAACTTCTGCCTCAGTAAAATTCTGCTTCAATCTCTGACAAGGTTGACTGAAATTATAACCCTGCCTGATGGGCAGAAATAGAGTCATATTGACCATTCTTATTCAAAATTTCTCAGTTTTCTAGACCCAGTTTTGTTTGGCTATCACAAAACTACATACCATACATTGCTTTGGTTATATTTTATTTTATCATGTGTGATAGACAACCTGGTCTAATCACAAGACATTTTAGAGCTTATTACTTCTGCAGATGGTCATCTCATCTGTTTCTCTTCTCTTGGCTTTAGTTTGGGAGAGTGACTCATTTAAAAAGAATTTTTATTGTTTATTTCTTAGCATAAAATTATACACATTTGATGAAGAAGATTTGAATGTAAACATAAATTAAAAAAACCCAAATCTTCCCTAATTCCATATATACTAAAGGAAGCATATTGTACATATATTATTCAATAAATTGATTTTGCCACAACAATTTTTAAAAATATGTAATTAAATATCCAGGCATGATATTCTCTTTTAATAGCTACATAGAACTTTGTTAAATGCATATATTCTCTGGTTTTGTTAACAAAAGCTCACAGTTTCTAATATTTATGTTGTTTAAAACTTTGCTCCCTTGAACATCTTTATAGTTTATTTCATTTTTCTGCCATTTTTGCACTCACCCATGGTTATTCTCATGAGATAAATTTCTAGATGTAGAATTTCTGGTTAGGTCTATGGGTGCATCGAAAGCTTTTCTTAGATGCTGTTCAACTGATCTTCGGGAAGTCTGTGCTATGCATATTTGAACTATATTGTATGAAGATGCCTGATTTCCTCAGATAAAATGTTCCCTTTTCTGCCTTTAACTCCAAATTTGCTTTTTCAAATTTTGAAATTATGAATTATTTTTATAGATGACAACTGTCTTAGAAGAATGGTGAATTTCAAATACAATTTCCATGCATATTAGTTTGTTGTTCTAATGAACAAGGAGATTAATTTTAGACAGAGTAGTACCAACTTCAAAGTCTTTAGGACAATGCTTGAATATTAATTTTAAGGATCTAGCTTTGAGTTTTTGTCGCCGCCTGCAGCAATTGCCGCTTGCAGCAATGATACCGCGGGAGAAAACTCGGAGGCAGACTGGAAATGAAAAAGTTCTTTTATTCTTCTTTCTTCTAACTTCTCTGTCTGGCTCCAACAACCTCTCCAACTCCAACCACCCTCTAACTAACCTCACCCTTGTTAAATACATTTTGCCTTAACAAGGACAAGTGCTAACAGCTCGAGCTTACAGGTGAGTCACACAGTGTTCGCGGGCATAAAAAGATTCTTAGATAAATGCATGAATATCAGGTGAAAATACTTGAACACCTTTATGGCTCTCAGGTAACCACCATCTTAACTATCCTCAATTAGGGCTCTTACAAGTTTTGGCTCTGTAGTCTTGAACAGGTACAATCTTTCAAGCTTTATCTGTAAAATGAAGGTGCACTATGCCCTCTCTATAGGTAGGTGCATATGGTCTTCATTCACTCAGAGTGTTTTGATTGACATAAATCCAAAAGCATGATCTTATCTCTCATACCTGGTTCAGAGATGAGTGACCCATTTGAAGCCAATCAGAACATAGCACCTGCAATAGATTGCATTATGTTCAAAATATTTCAAACTGATCTCATTTGGATTTTCCTACAGAAGGACTTCACTTCTCATCCTATTGATGACTACTTAGACAATGACTTTATTTGCCTCATAAAATGTGAGTGGAAGTTGCATGTGCCATTTTCAAGTGAACATTTTCAGGATCAGCATGTACTTCTGCTATCATCCTTTCATAACTGCTACAAGTTTAATACACCTTAGAAAGTGGCTGCTCCTTCAATCTAAGCCCCCAAATGAAAAGCACATGGATCAAGTCTTAGTTGAGCTGTAGCTGCCATTGTGCAAATTGAATAAGAAATAAATTTTTTGTTGCTTTTTAAGCCCCTGAGAGTTTGGGGCCATTTGTCACCACAGTATAGCTTAGCCCATAGTGTTGCATGCACTATTCCTTGGGCCAGAATAAACATTTTTCAAAACTAGATGCCTAACTTAATTTCTCTGTTAATGATGATGTTCAAGGCCTTTGTTTGACATCTGAGCAAAGAGGCAATCTCTCCTTTGATAATGATGTATAGCAGTGTCACCAGACCACCAAACGCAGTAACATTTTGTTACTGTGTTAGAAATCATTCAGAGGAGAGAGCTAACTGATGTGACTCACACCAGGAGAACTGCAGAGAAAGGCAGCCAGGGCCCTAATCTCAAAGCAATGCCTGCAGCTGGCACACCTTTAAACTTCAGTTTAGTGAACCAGAAACAACAAATTCCCTTTACAGTTTAAACCACTTTGACTTGAATTTTCTTTTATTTGCAGCCAAAACATCATGGCTTACTTGAATGTCTTCTGCAACATGATCCAACGGAACACAATTTGGGAACTGTGAAAACGGGACAGAACTGGGGACGTGATAATTTCTGCCAAGTGTGTGTGCTAGTAGGTAGTGGGAAAAGCACAAAGGTCTTACTTGGAAGAGTTCTTGAAAAAAAGGAATTATGAGACTGGGGAGCACTGTGGTTATTCCACTGTGAGGAGGAAGTTGAAAACCACAGGAAGCATGGAGTGAAGAGGTCCGGGTGGCTCTCGGGCTGGTTCCTCCAAGTAGTCAACTCATTACTCTCCTTGTCCTTAGAGCTCTGGGTTGTGCTGCTCATGGCTCAGCTGACCTCACAGGACTTCAAACGCTGCCTGCGCATGCCCCGCCCACTGAGTTCTCCCACAGTCCACACTTTGAACACGGAGGCTTCTTCCTGGATTCACCACTTGACTGGCAGGGGGCTTAATTAATTAGCATTTGTAAGATGTTTCCAGCTCTTTAGTGGATTAGGAGTAATTAGGAAAGCAGAGCCAAGAGCTTTTTATTACCTTTCTCTGCTGGTTTCTTTTTCTGCTTCTGGAGAAACTGGCATTGATGTTGACTTGAATGAACTTAAACTTATTCTCTCTCGTTTCATTTTTCATTAATTAGATTCAGAAATCAACCAGAGACACTTAACAAGGAGCAGTCATTTCTCCTGTAGACTAAACAAAGTCAATGTTGATAAATAATGCCATTTCATAATTGCCATAAAAGGCAGAGTGTTTGAAAGCACAGGTGAAATCTGCTGGATTCTTACAGCTTTCTCTTTAAAGCAGTCTTCCCCTCTCCAGTCTGGGCACCATTATATTCTGATGGTCCTTATCTAGTAATTGCCTTCCCACAGATAATGCACCCTGCCTTGATAATCACTGAATTTAAATGTTATGTTCTTTATAATGCCTTGAATAAATATTTTTTTTTGTTTTGCTCTTCCTTTTTTTTTTTTTTTTTCTAACTAAAGAGAATAAATCAGTTAGGAATTGCATTTGGGGGCCAATAACTGAAAACAAAACCAAAAATGACACTTTTTTTCTCTCATACATAGGCAATCTGGACATTGACTTTCTATAGTTGTTACAATGCTTCTATGACCTATTTCCTAGACTTCTTTCTTGTTGTATTGTCATTATTAACATGGGACTTCCATCTTCAAGATGCAAGGTAGCCACTGCAGCTCCAGACATCAAATCTATATTCCAGGCAAAAAGGAGGAAAGGGAAAAAGAAAGAAGAGTCTCCTCCTGAGTTAGTTCCAGATGAGACTTTAGGAAAGGTGCTAACTAACCTCGCTAACCCTATCTTAAAGTGAATCTGGGAAAGTTGTTTTATGTCCATACACATCGATTACCACCAACAAAATCAGGCTGCTATTATCAAAGAAAAAAGGACAATGGGCAGGAAGTAGGCAATTACCAGCTTCTGTCACACAGTGTGATTTAATAATCCACTAATCAATAATAATTTCTATGCTTTAGAATGCTTAGAACTGAATCCTATCTAACTGTATTTTTGTACCTATTAACCAACCCTTCTCTATCATTCTCACTCCCCTACCCTTCCTAACCTTCCGTAGCTACTATTCCACTCTCTACCTCTTTGAAATAGTTTTTTTAAATGCTTGAGGTGATATGTATGCTAATTACCCTGATTTTAGTCATTGTACATTGTATACATGTGTTAAAATATCACAATGTGGGCCATGAATATGTATACTGATTATGTGTTAATTAAAAATAAAAATACAGATATGAAAAATGAAAATACTTTCCTCCTCGCCCCCCACCCATTATTTTTGAGTATGTGAATTTGTTAAACACTCATCTTTCCCAATGGTTATGGCCTTTTGGGTCTGGGGTTACTTAAGAGAACACAGAGATCATATTATCTGGAAGACTATTAGGAAATCTATTATTTATCACATGGTACTCAGCAATAACCCATCTAAAATAGGTGCAGATGGAAAAGCCTTTTCAAATACTCTAATAAGCTGAGACATTATGTAACTTCCCTAAATCAGCTTCCTGGAGATGCAACTACAATTACTCTGGAGCCAAGAGACTGGTGCTTCTTATTCAATCTCTTGCTCACCAGTTGAATTTGTGTCACCTTCAATACATTCAGCAGTGTGTTTGTACAAATGAGTTGCTTAATGTGTTAGGTACGATTCAGACTGTGTCCTTGACGGTGTGCAGGAGGCCATACTGGAATTCTGAACTTGGGGCAACAATAAGAAAAGATACTCATCGTGCAACTTCTGCCCATTGGTTATTTTCAAAATCCTTCTGCCTTAGGAGGATAAGGCCAGATGACTGGGAGGGGTGGTGTAGGAAAGAGGCAGGTAGGAAAAGACAAGACAATTTTGAGTTTGATATAAAGAAAATGTCCAGGAAATAGCAGTTTAGCAGGTTTTCAATCAATGTTAGTTTCCTTTGCTCTTTTGGTTCTGGGGTTAAGAATTCTCGGGGATGCCAGGGAGATCGATTCACAAAGATACTTCATCTCAACTAATTTCTGTGCCATCATCCAGAAATGATGAGAAAAACAGAGGCAAAATTGCATAGATCCTTTTCATGCCAAGGACTAGAAAACCTTTTCTGTGACATGTTTTTGGGACCAACTGCTTAGTATTTGTAGATTAGACCTTATCCAGAAACTATTTCCATCAGCAAAAAAACAGTTCCTTCTCTCCTGCCACCCACTTCTTACCCTCTCTTAACTCCATCGACTGTTGTTTTCAGAGAGCAGGGAGCAGCATTAACACACCCTTTGGTTCATTGCTGTTGTCTATTTAGGAGGTTGTGGTTCAAGTTTAAGGAGATGTCATTTTTCCAGTGAGGTCTCTTTGTCCTTGTCTTCTGCTGATGCTGTCTTAGAGCAGCCATCAGTATGCAGAGTTCAAAATCAGTGTCATTGTTTGGAGAGAGCATATGGTACTTAAATTTTATTTCTCCTCTGGGACATATGCCATTAATTAAAGGAAGAGTCTAAAGATTGTACTCTGTGTATAAATTGTCATACTGGAAAGGAATGAAAAATTCAGTCAATGTATTTCAGCTTCATGTCAATCGTTCCACATTTGACTGAAAATAGTAAGATATTTGTTAGATACCATATTTTACATTATAGTAATTAATGCCTTGCTTGAAATATTTCAATATATCCCCAGTGCTGTGCAGAAGTTCCAAATTCTCAATTAGCATAGACTCCAGACCTTTCTTGATGTGGTCTCTGGCCATCCATCTTTTCAGCCTGATGTTTTACTACTGTATATCTTATAATCTAGCCATATCAGGAAAATAATAATAAAAACACATTTTTGAGTCAGCTTCTATAAAAAAACTTTACTATATACCATTTTAACCCAGAGTAAGAAATGGGATTGTTGACTAAATTAAGCTTTTTGGGGTATACTCCCTAGGGATACTTCTGTGCATTATACATTGCTGTTCCATCCTTCTTCGATTCCTTGAGACTACCAAGTGTCTTTAATCCAAGTTCCTGCCAATTTCTTTTAATTCACTTTCTGGTTGATCTTCCTGGGCTGCAGGGATGGCCTTCATTGCTGTCCCAGGTCTACAAGCAACCCCTGATGAAAGCTCTGGCCTGTACTTTCTGAGCTGCAGTCAATTCCTCAAAGCCCCTGAGCTGCTGAGACTTGAATTTCCACATGCAGATTGAGAACTTTCTTGTGTTTTCTGTAGGGAGGGCCACACTGTCACCCACTTGATCTTGGCTAACTGTTGTTGGTTGACACGGTTTGCTAGATGACAAAATAAATGGCAGAAAGGAATCTAGCAGCCAATTAAACTACATACCTTGATGAATAGCCTTCATGCAGTCCATTCTTGAGCTCTCATTGGCTCAGAACAAATATGGGGTGTGCAGAGTATACTGCAATGCATTCATTATATGTAGTATACTGTAATATGCAGTATACATTGGGCAGGGGGTACTGGGAATTGAACCCAGGGGCACTCTACCACTGAGTTACATCCCCAGCTTTTTAAAAAAATTTTTTTCTATTTTGAGACAGGGTCTCACTAAGTTGCCCAGGTTGGTCTCAAACTTGCAATCCTCCTGCCTCAGCCTCCTGAGTTGCTGGAATTACAGGTATGCACCACCATGACCAGCAGTTTATTTTTAATAAAATTATCTCAAAGACAATTATATAGCTAAGCAGCATCTTTAAGTAGGGTGTGACCATATGTTAGTTCCCTTATTTTGTTCCTGTAGTTTAAATAAGTAAAATAATGTTACTATTGCAGATGAGGAAAATGAGGCTTAAAATAATGAAAGTACTGGGTTTGTGATGGCACATACCTGTAATCCCAGTAACTGGGGAGGCTGAGGCAGAAGAATCACAAATTGGAGGCCATCCTGGTGACTATCTGAAAAAATAAAATAAAATAAAGGTAGGGGATATAGCTCAGTGGTAGAGTGCCCCTGGGTTCAATCCTCATCACACACACACACACACACACACACACACACACACACACACACACACAATACTGTAAGTGATTAAAGGTAACATATGGTAGAAGGACTGAACCTTCATACCAGAGGTAACTGTTTTCAGCCGCAGATATTTAAGGGAGGGAGAAGTGTTTCAGTAGATTTTATTATTATAGTTTCAAGACAGTTGAATTCACCAACAATTTCATACACACATACTCATGCAAATCTGGATTTCTGTTGAAAAGCCAGAAGATAAGGGAACACTGGTCCTCCTGTGCAGGATTGCAAGAACTGGGACCAGTTGCTCCTTTGAGTGGGATACACTCTTCTAAGCTCACCACAATGGTGGCTCTCTCTTATCTTTCCCAGGATTCAGTCCCCTCTCCTCATTTGTATTATCTGCCTGGATCCCGTAGTCATCTGAGGTTAGGACCACTGGATGACATGCTCTGTCTCTCTCTTTTTCTGAAGTTCCTCCAAAGTGCTATACTTTGCCATTTCTCCCTTCTTAGTTGCTCAACTGTCGTTTCTAATATTTTTACTTTTACTGAATCGGTACAATCCACCATCTTTCCTGCTTCTCTCTTTTTTTAATTTTTAGAAATTTATTGGTTCTTTTTAGTTAAACACGACAGCAGAATCCATGTTTTTATGATTATACAAGCATGGAATGTATCTTATTCTAGCTAGGGTCTCATTCTTAAGGATGTACATGATGGTGGGATTCATTGTGTTGTTTTCATATGTACATGGGGAATTCATGTTGATTCATTCCACCAACTTTTCTGCTTCTCTATTATTCTTCCCAAGACTTTCCACCCTTTCTAACTTTGGGCCTGTCTCTACTATCACTCTCAGCAAACTTCTCACTCAGTCCGTACTGAAGGTGACTCCAATTGTCCTCTAAATTTGCTATTCACACCAGCCCACTGACAGCTGGGAGCCAGTCCTTCGGGTTGAATCTCAGATGCCCAGCTTACTGCTGCTTTGGTAGCTTTCCAACAAGTGGAAGAATGGAAGGGTGAATATACAACTGTTGACCTGAACTAGATAGAAATCACTTCCTAGATTTCCAGAATAGTGGGAAAAGAATTCTAAGAGCCATCTGTTGTGACCTGCCCTTGACTTTTGACCATAGCATAGCATGTGCCTAAACTTGGTCTGGTTATTAGTCTGTTCAGCAAATGCTCTTTAAACCAAAAATATCCAGGAGGAAAGGATACATTTTTTTTCCCCTCCCAGAGGAACTCAAAGCAGTAAATAATATTAAAGCACAGAAAAAGCCAAATGGTCATTTAGTACTTAAAATTTAAAAAGAGCAAGCCTCTAGGGTATTAATCATTATAGTTGAATGCTGAATTTAGCACTGAACTTCTAGGAGTAATGACTATTCTATTGCACTTAAGAGAAACATTTATTAAACAAGACATTATACTAACCAGTAAGTTTAGAAAATCCGTCTTTATCTGATCACTTTACTGAAATATTTTAGTTGACTCTCTTGTTTTAACTAGGCATTCTGCCATCTGCAAATAATGGTATTTTGCAGATACCTCCCCAACAGTTAGATTTCTTTTCTTCCCTTGTAACTTACTGCAATTGCACAATTCCCCAGCCCAACATTAATTATGAAGATAAATGCCACCCTTGTTCTGGTCCTTTCTATAAAAAATTATAAAAGTAATATATTCATATGGTTAAAAAACTGGAGGGCTCATTATAGGAAACAGCTGTCCCTTGTCCCTCTTCCCCTTTTTCTCTCCCTAGTGGCAATCATTTCAAGTTATTTTATCTGTCTCATATTTCAATTAGCTTGATGTTTTTAAATGTTATGATTTTACTGCTTTTTCTTTGCTTAGTAATTTTAGATGTTAGCTACTTGATGCCTTATTACTGTGGTTCACTTTTATTCCACACCTACTTCCCCTCCTCCTCTCATCCTTTCCATACATTAAGGGTCTGCCTTTCTTTCTTTCTTTCTTTCCTTATTCTACTGAGGATTGAACCCAGAGGCGCTTGACCACTAGCCACATCCCCAGCCCTTTTTAATTTATTTGTTATTTTGAGATAGGATCTTGCTAAGTTGCTAAGGCTGACTTTGAACTTGTGATCCTCCTGCTTCAGCCTCCTGAGTGGCTGGGATTGCAGGTGTGCACCACTACACATGGCCCTACCATGATTTTAAAAATAAAATACATATCCAGCCTTCAGCACTTTTGCATGCCATACTACCCCCCAAACTCTCCCACTTTTACCCTTACCTCCCTACATTCTAGTCTCAATGCAGCAGCCAGAGGGCTCCTTCTAGAATGCAAGGAAGATCTTGTCATTTCTCTGTTCACAGACTTGCCATGGTTCCCCATGGTATTCAGAGTAAAAGTCCAAGCCTTCGTAATGTCCTTCAAGACCTTCATGGGCTGGTCTTGCATGCTCAGTCTGATCTAGTCTCTCTCTCCTCTTTCCTCTGCCCACAGCTTTCCAGTCTTATTGATCTTGCTTTCTGTTTATACTCCTCCCCTAGATCTCTGCAGGGGATGTTGCAGCAAAAGGAAACAGATCTCTATGGTCAATGCCTTTGGCTTCTTCTCAGCTAGTCTTGTGCCCCTCATTCTGATAAAGCTTTTATTTCTTTATTTATTTTTGCAATCACTTACCACCTTCTAATGTACTAAATTTCCTTATTTATCTATCATGTCTTCTTTCTATTGTCCATAACCCTTCTCCTATAGGATTGCAAGCTCCATGAAAGTAGGATCTTTGCTTTATTTATTAAAGTAGGCCTTGCACCTAGAACAATGCCTAGCACATGGTTGCTGCTCAGAAGATTGGATTAGTGAATGGATCAATATGATGGTCTAACAGGAAACACTGGAGGGCCAGCCCAGGTATCATGGCCAGCTCACTGTCTTGCAGTTTCCTTTTTCTCCAAGACATTGTCACTATCCCTTTCTTCTCTTATCTGTTATCCACATATCCTTCATTCCAAATGTTCTATAGTATCAGGGTTTTGTTTTTAAGGAGAATGATTGATGTTATCCTAAATAAGTACATTACTTGAATACTTATAAGTATACTAAATATGCAAATTTTAAAACAGTATTACTGTGATATAACTTACAGATCATACAATTCACCCATATGAAGTGCTATTCAATGATGTGATGAGCTGAATCATGTCCTCTCAAATTCATATTTTGAAGTTTCAGCCCTCAGTACCTCTGAATGTAACCATATTTGGAGACAAGGTCTTTATGGGGTGATTAGGATAAAACAAGGCCGGCCGGATAGGACCCTGATCCAATAGGACTGGTGTCTTCTATGAAAAGACAATTGTGTAAGTGCACAGGTGAGGGAAGTGGTGTGTGACCATTAGAGGACAAAATAACAGGAGGGCAGCCATCTGCAAGGCAAACAGAGGGCGCTTGGAGGAACCCACCCTGCTGGCAACTTAACCTTGGACTTCCAGTCTCTGGAACCATGAAAAAATAAATTTCTGTTGTTTAAGCCACTCAGTTTGTGGATTTTAGTTATAACATCCCTGATAAACTAACACAGATGATTTTTAGTATATTCACAGATATGTGTAACCTTCATTACAGTTTATTTTAGAATGACTTCATCATCTCAAAAAGAAACCCCATACCTTTTACCTGTTATCATCTCCTCCCCTCCCCCTCCACCCCACCCCCCTAAACAACCTCTAATTGACTTTCTGTCTCTATAGATTTGTCTATTCTGGAAATTTCACATGAAATATTATACATTAGGTGGTATATTGTCACTGATTTCTTTCACTCAGAATGTTTTCAAGATCCACGTGTGTTGTAGCCTGTGTCTATACTTCATTCTTTTTTTTTATGGCCTAACTATGCACATGGTGTGGTTATACCACATTATGTTTATAATTTCACCAGTTGATGTGTATGTGGGTTGTTTCCACATTTGGGCTATTATGATTAATTCTTCTATAAACATTTCTACTGGAGCTTTTGTGTGACATGGACATACATTTTCATTCTCTTAGATATATACCTAGGATTAGACTTGCTGAGTCATACAGTAACTGTGTGATTATTATTTGAGGAATTCCCACACTGTTTTCAAAAATGGCTGTACCATTCTACATTCCCACCAGCAGTGGATGAGTGCTCCAAATTCTTCGCATTCTCACTAATGCTTGTTATGAACTGCATTTTTGACTGAGCAATCTTTAGTGGTTGTGAAGTGGAATTTCATTGTGGTTTTGATTTGCATTTCTCTAATGACAAGTGCTATCAATTATCTTTTCATGTGCTTATGGATCATTTTTATATCTTCCTTGGAGAAATGTCTGTTCCAGTCCTTTGCATATTTAGTTGAATTATTTGCCTTTTATAAGTTTAAGATTTGTTAATATATTCTGGATGCAAATTCCTAATCAGATATATGAAATGCAAATATATATATCTCATTTGTGTGTTGTTTTTCTGCTTTCTTAATGGTATTATTTGCAGCAAAAGAGTATTTGATTTTGATGAACTACATCTTAACTATTTTTGTTGTTGCTGTTGTTCATGATGTAAATGAATGTCCTCCTGAAAAATTCATTTCCAAATTGAAAGCCATAAAGATTTGTCCCATGCTTTCTTCTAAGAGTCATTGTTTTAGTTCTTAAATTCATTTCAAGTTAAATTTTGTATATGGTGTGAGGTAAGATCCAACTTCATTTCTTTGCATCTGGATCTAATTGTCTCAGCATTGCTTGTTGAAGAAAAAAAAAACTTATTTCTTGCACTGAATGATTTTGGAACTCTTTTTTTTTTTTTTTTTTTTTTTTTTACTTTCTTAGCTTAGATGACCATAGACACAAGCTTATTTCTGCCTTTCAGTTTTGTTATATTGATCTATATGTCTGTCCCCATCAAAACCACCATCTTGACTATCATTGTTTTGTAGTATTTAAATGAAGCAATGTGGATTCTCCTACTTTTTTATTTTTTCAGTGTTGTTTTCAGTATTTTGCATTTATCACAATCCTGTATGAATTTTAGAAGCAGCTTGTCAATTTTTTGCAGAGAAGTTAGGTGAGAGTCAGGCAAGGATTCTGTTGAATCTGTAGGTCAAGGTAGAAAGTATTGCTATCTTAAAATACTGAATCTTTTGATTAACAGGATGTTTACCACTCATTCAGATCTCTTAGGTTTTCTTTTAGCAGGGCTTTGTGGTTTTCATACACTAAGGTTGCATGTCTTTTGTTAAATTTGTTTCCAAGTTTTTAATTCTTTTTGATTGTATTGTAAATTGAATTTTTAAAAATTTCCTTTTTGAATTGCTTCTTACAAATATAGAGAAGTAATATACAATTTTTTTGTTGTTGTTGAACTTGTATCATCATATTTGCTGAACTTTGATGTAGGGGTGAAGCTCAGTGGTAGAGCAAGCACTCACCTAACATGGTCAATCCCCAGCATTGGGAAAAAAAAAAAATAGAAAAAGTACTGAATTTGTGTGTTAATTGTAATGGTTTTTTAAAAAGGATTCCTTAGTGTTTCCATATTCAAAAGCATATCTGTGAATAAAGATAGTTTTTTCTCTTCCTTTCCAACCTGGATACCTTTTATTTCTTTTTTTGCCTAATTGCTCTGGCTAAGAATTCCTATATAATGTTGGTGGAAAATGTGGCAAGGGCAGATATTCTTGTCCTGTTCCTAACCTTAGGGAGAAAAAAATTTGGCCTAAAAATTTTTAAGTTACACTCCTGCAGACAGCATACTGTGGATCTTATTTTGTTAATTCAGTCTGACAAACTTTGTCTTTTGATTTGGCTGAATTATTTAACCTGTTCACATCTTTAAAAAATATTTTTTAGTTGTTGACGGATCTTTATTTTATTTATTTGTATGTGGTGCTGAGAGCCGAACCCAGTGCCTCACGCATGCTAGGCAAGCACTCTACCACTGAGTCACAACCCCAGCCCCTAACCCGTTCACATTTAATATCATTATCAATATAATTGGATGACGTCTGCCATTTTATTTATTTATTTATTTATTTGTGCTTCTCGTGTCTTTTTCCTCCTTCTAGTCTTCCTTCACTGGTTTCTTTTGCATTAAATGAATATTTTCTAATGTAGCATTTAGATATTGTTAATGATCCTTCATTCATTTTTTGAGTTTTTTCTTTAGTGGTTGTTTCAGAATTTACATACATCCAAACATATTAAAAACAGCTTCAGATGTATGATTATTTTAATTCCAGCAAGATAGAGAAATGCTACTCCACTATAGCTCGATTTTCATGCCCCTTTTCTTGTACAGTTGTTACAGATATTACATCTAAAAATATTATAACCCCATTAATACATTTTTAATAATTATTGTTTTATATAACTTTGTGTCTTTTTGCCCCATATTTATTATTAGTGCTTTGTAGTTGTACATAATGGTGGGATTCGTTGTTATATATTCATACATGCATGCAAACATAATAATATAATTGGGACAATATAATTCATAATTTTGTCTTTTAAAGAAACTGATAGAAGGGAAGGGAGTATATATTCATTGCTTTTGTTATGGTAAACATTTTATTATCATTTCTGCATCTCTGCTTGTTCTTGTGGATTCAAGTTAACATTTGGAGTTGAATACAACTTGAGGCTATCTATGTTCTTCGTGCTGTTCTTCAGCATCCCTACTTTACAGGCCCAATAATACATATTATCTGTACTGTTTTATGCAATTGTTTTTGAAGTCATTAAAGAGAAGAAAGGAGAAGAAATGTGCATTATGCCATCTCTTGTAATTACATAATTATCTTTACTGTTGTTCTTTGAGTTTTGTGTGGATTCAAATGACTGACTGGATTTACTTGCTTTCAGCTTGAAGAACTTCTTTTATTGCTTGAAAATGGTTGGCAAGCAGCAATTTCTCTCAGTTTATGTTGATCTGGAAATTCACTTTAATTACTGAAATATATATTTTCTGGATACAACATTCTTGACTGATTGACAGCTTCTTTTCTTTAGCACTTTGAATATGTTATGCCACTGTCTTCTGGTATCTTTTGTTCTTATAAGAAGACATCCTATTTCTGTTGTTTTTTAAGTGATGAGTCATCTTTCTCTTACTGCTCTCAAGATTTCCTCCTTAGACTTTAAGCATTTTGACAATGATGTGTCTGTAGGTCTCTTTACATTTATCCTACTTATTTCATGTGCCTATTATTGTATGTAATAGTGTCCCACATTTCTCTGAGGCTCTGTTTATTCTTCACTTTTATTCTCTTTGTTTTCTGGATCATATGTCTCTATAGATTTATTTCTTTGTGGCTAAATAATTCCTTCTTTAGATCAGATCTACTGGTGAGCTCCTCTAGTGAATCTTCATTTCTTTTATTGTGTTTTCAACTCCAGAATTTCCACCTTTTAAAAATTAGTTCCTCTTTATTAATACTGGTATTTTCTACTGGATGCAAAATTGCATCATACCTTCCTTCACTTCTTTAACCATGGTTTTCTTCAGTTCTTTGGACATATTTCTCATGGCTGCTTTGAGTGCTTTTTAAAATTAAATCTAACCCCTGGATATTCTCACAGGCAGTTTCTTTTGCCTACTTTCCCCCTAATATATGCTATATTTTCCTGTTTCTTTGCTTATTTTTGCAGTTTTGTTGGAAACTGGGCAAGTAGATAATATATTGAAGCAACTCTGGGTTCTGGCCTTTCCCCCTGTGGCTTCTTATTGCTGGACTGGATTATTTTAGTGAAGCCTACTTCCCTTCCCCACAGTGCTCAGCTCTGATGTTTCAGGTCTGCAGAGCTCCTCATGCTGACATGCTGCCCTATGGTATCTTTCTAAACTTTCACAAAATCACGAATAGGTCTTAGATTGTGTCAAATGACTTAGTGCTTCTATTGATAAGATTTTGTTGTGAGCAAGCTTTTGAAATGAAAATATTAAGTAGACTCTATTTTCCTTTTGTTGAATTCTTCTAGTATGCTCGCACTCTGCTAACTAGCCTCTTCCAGCATGATTACTTTGGTTTATTGCCTTATTCATTTGCTTGTGTTTTTTAAAAATTCATATTATAAAACGAAAGCTCCCTATGATCACGTGTATGTGTCTGCATGTGCATAACCTAATCACAATTAGGATTAAGGCCATTTTTTCCCATTTTTAGTTGAATTTAGGAGGTTTCCTATTATTTTCTCTTCCGGTAGATGCAATGAGTAGTTAGTTTACTATATGCTACTTGAAAATTTGGAGGAATTTTTACCTAAATAAGAACGTCCAAGTCTTATTTTCATAACAGTGTGCAAACACTTTTTTCAACATATTTAGTTACTGGATATTTAAATTTCCCTTTTGGTGCTTTATATTTTTAGGGTAAAAACTTGGAAAAGCATAAATAGCCTAGGCCCTGCAGATCTGAAATTGAATTCCAGCTGCATCTCTTAGTAGCTGGCTGACCTTATACATATAATCTCATCTTTCTGAGTTTAAGTTCCTGTCTGTTAAAGGAGGACAAATATTTATCTCACGAGGTTATTATACTAGCAAAAGGAGGGTGTGTGTATGAAGCCATGCTGTGACAGCCATGTACTTACCAAGTGGTAATACCCTTACTTGGCACAAACAGTTTATTTCACTAAAACACATTAGTGTTCAACTTCACAGAGGTGTTTTTTTTTTTTTTTTTTTTGGTACATTTTCCCCTGTTATCCTAGGTGCTCTATTTTCTGACTTGTTTCTAATTTTATTAGCTTTTTAAATTAGATTTTGCTGTCTGACAGTTATTAGTCACTTAGAAGTAATCTTTGCTTATATTAGTCACTTCCCTTAGTTTTGTGTAATCTTTAATCAATTTGTTTATTTTACTATATTTATAGTTTTCTATTCTTCTATAGCTTTCCCTCCTAATTTCCTTTCCTTACATAATAAAATGAGAACTTAATTATTTTCTAATGCACAAGTAAAACTTTAAATATTGTTTTGACCATTTTCTACAGATTTTGATATGGAGTTATTATTCTATTAATATTCTGCTATTAGATTCTGAGCACATAATTAAAACCAGGTTTTCAGAGACTGGAAGCAGGAAGACTAGTTCAAGAGACCAGCATAATCACTGGTCAAAAGTCTATTGCTGAATGCCGGGCATGGTGGCACATGCCTGTAATCCCAGCACTTGGGAGGTTGAGGCAGGAGGATCACGAGTTCAAAGCCAGCCTCAGCAATAGCAAGGCACTTAACAACTCAGTGAGACCCTGTCTCTAATAAAATACAAAAAAAGGGCTGGAGATGTGGCCCACTAGTCGGGTGCCCCTGAGTTCAATACCTGGTATAAAAAAAAAAAAAAAAAAAAAAAAAAGTCTATTGCTCAGTTTCTAGATGGAGACTGCTGATCAAATGTCAGAATTTCTGGGGCCTAGAGATAAAATTAACCAATCAGATGCCTACACACGCTGAGCACCGTCCTCCTTACAGTAGCATTGCATGTGTTCTTCCATAATCCCCAGAACAGAGGTATGGCATTTGTTTCATTTCCTCTTCTGCAGTTGGAGATGCTGGAGTGGCCAGATGGCTTCCCTAAGAGCACAGAGCAAGTACAACCAGTGTCTCAGGAATTCCAGTCAGGTGTGTTCTTCACCCTGTGCTATGTCACCTCTTACACAGCTCTGAGACACTTATGTAGAAGGCAATTTTTTTTTTTTTTTTACCTTTTTGCTCCCTCCCTCCCCCTCAATCCCCATTGGCCTTTCTAGTGTTCCTCTAACCCTCCTATGCTCCCCGTCCCAACCCCACTGTGAATCAGCCTCCTTATATCAGAGAAAACATTTAGCACTTGGATTTTTGGGATCAGCTAACTTCACTTAGCATTATATTCTTCAACTTCATCCATTTACCTGGGAATGCCATTATTTTATTCTCTTTTATTAATATTCCATTGTGTGTATATACCACATTTTCTTTATCCATTCATCTACTGAAGGGCATTAGGTTGCTTCCACAGTTTAGCTATTGTGAATTGTGCTGCTATAAACACTGATGTGGCTGTGTCCCTGTAGTATGCTGTTTTTGTTTTTAAGTCCTTTGGGTATAGACCGAGGAGTGGAATAGCTGGTCATAAGGTGGTTCCATTCCCAGTTTTCCAAGGAATCTCCATACTGCTTTCCAGATTGGCTGTACCATTTTGCAGTCCCACCAGCAATGTACGAGTGGGCCTTTTTCCCCACATCGTCTCCAACATTTATTGTTGTTTGTGGAAGCCAAATCTTATTATCTGCAATACCAATGGTGGGCACTGTTTCCTTTTAATTAAGCATGTGGGGACAGAATTAGTTGATTCTTGTTTTGAAATGGTACTTAAAATCAGTTTCCTTAAAAGAAGATGGTGTGTCAATAGAAATAGTTTCCAAAAGCATGAGAATGCTCACATGTGGAGCTTTTTGACCTATTTCACACAACTCCATCAGAGCAAGCTGAGTCAGATGATGATGTAGAATATGCATTAATGATAGCTATGGTGAATTAAATAACTACCACACTGTGCTATAAGAACATTATATGCATTATTTCAATAAATCTTTATCGTAGAGAGGTATTATTTTTATTCTCCCTTGGTTGTAGATTGGGATTCTGCCACCCCAATGTTAAATTATTCATCCCAGCAGAAGCAGGAAATAGAACAACCAGCACTTAAAGGCAGGTTATGTGACTTCAAAACCCAAGACAATCACTTTTACCTAATTGTCTCTCCTGGAAGCTATAATAATGCAGAATATAAGTCATTATAAAGGAAAATAAAGCCATGCATTGCTTAACTATGGGAATAAATTCTGGGTAATGTGTCTTAAATGATTTTTGTCATTGGGCAAACATTGAAGAGTTTATTTACACAAATCTAGACGATAAAGGTCAATCGCTTACCCCTCATGTAATCAAGAGATGCAATAAACACAAGATGTATTCTGCCAGCATAACAGGATGTACTGTTTTACAGCAAACTTTTTTTTTTAATAAGTAAAAGTAATACACTCTAAAATAATGATAAAAAGTATAATATAGTAAATTCATAAACTAGTAACAGCTGTTCATTACTACTGATTATTAAGTATTATGCACTGTAGGCACTTGTATTGCTGTGCTTTAATGAGACTGGCAGTTCAGCAGGTGTGCTTTCAGTAGCATCTCCACGAACAGGTGAGCAACACATTGTACCACAACCTCATGGGGGATGTGCCACCAGGTGCAAGAATTCCTCAGCTCCATTTTAATCTTATTGAGCTACAATAACATATGTGGTCCATCACTGACCAAAACATCATTATGTAGCATGTGACTTTATTAAGAATGTGGTGCCATGGGAGGTGTGGACCTTTTTGTTGCTGGAAGTATTTAAGTAGAGGTTTATAATCCTCTGTCCACATAAAGAATGAAGACACCATAACCATAAGTCATGGCAACTTATCATGAATAAGACACCAGAATATTTGTCAGAAATAGGGTAGCCGGGGCTGGGGTTGTGGCTCATCGGTAGAGCGCTCTTCCAGCATGTGTGCTGCCCAGGTTCGACCCTCAGCACCACGTAAACATAAAAAAGGCATTGTGTACAACTAAAATAAATTTTTAAAACTTTAAAAAAAAGGAAATAGGGTAGTCTATGGGAGAAAAGTCAGACTCCCTGTGATGCAGTGAGATTCCTGTCAATGGGTCAGGCAGAGCAGGAGAAATGCCTCCTTGAAGATAGATATAAAAATTTGGGGTTGGGATTGTGGCTCAGCGGTAGAGCGCTCGCCTGGCACGTGCACGGCCCGGGTTCGATCCTCAGCACCATGTACAAATAAACCCATTATGTACAACTAAAGCAAATAAATAAATATTTTAAAAAAAAGATAGATATAAATTTGAATGGACAGTTTAACTCAATGGCCTTTAAAATTTTTCCTAAAAGCCTTTTATGGGTATTTTCAGATTCACTATTTTAAATATACATTTTGATTTTGTCATAAATAGAAGTTAGGATGGCAGTTCTCAACTGTTTGAGTGTATGTCTTACCTTTAGATATTAGAAATTTCAAATCCCCTCAGGAGATAAAAAGGTACCAAAAAAAAAAAAAAAACACTGAAAAATAATTACAGTGCAGATACTAACCCCACATACTAGTGCCTTGGAAGTTCTATAGATGCATCTGCCATTGCACACCACAACACTTCATCACCTATCAGTGCTGTGGGGCCCCTTGAGGAGAGCCCTAACTGCCTTCAGTCCCTCCTGCACGTATGTGCACCCAGCCTTGTGTCAGTAAACAGGCACTCATTCTGAGATGCCAACTTGATATCAGTTTCTATTTATTATTCAAGACAAGATCTACCATGGCACCATGACCCATTCAACACAGTGGTATATCTGACAAACTTTGTCATGACAATGTGTATTATGTCATGACAACGTGTAAATTAAATTTATATATGACCAATAGTCGGGGTCCCCCTGTGGTGAGTCAACCTTACAGATGATGGGCACTATACAGACTGCTGTATTTGAACACTAAATCTACCTGAGACAAGCAGACGAACAAAGAAATATTTTATCATCCCTGCCATGAACAAGACTGTGTTAGTAAATCCTGAACCTATCTTAACGTGTCGGAAAAACTTGCCTCTCATTTCATCCTCGACTGGAATAATATGAAGTCTTTGGACCACAGGGAAGAGTCTGGCTGTGACTCAGGGGCCACAATCACCCAAGGTGAGCACGTTCCACAGGCCTCCGACTCTAACTTCATTTTCTTTGTTGACTTCCGGCTATGTGACCTAAGCAAATCATGACATTTTTGTGAACCTTCTTAATTTCTTTACTTATGAAATGGTGATATTGATAATATAGTCTCTGTGAGATTATGTTGTGGAAATAAAACGAAATAAAGACAGTGAGACATTTTTATAAACAGTAAAGTGCCACGAAGGAAAAAGAATTGTTGCTCCGGCAGTGGTGTTCTGGCACAGCCTGGACTCTAGCCGAGAGCAGGCTGACTCAGAAGCAGGTTTGTGGGGAAGCTGGAAGCCTGCTGGGGCATTGCTAAGGAAACCAGCCGAGAAGTAAACGTCACTGAGCCCCATCCTTATCTGCCTGCTGCAGAGTAGCTACCAAGAGCACAAACAATGCCAGGGACTAGTCATGGATAACTTGCGGAAAATATGTCAGATTCCATTTAAGGAGGGAGAGAAGGTGGGAGCAGCATCCAAAGAAGGAAACTCTTTCCCTTGGTGGCAGAAGAGCATTTCCAATGGGCTGTGCATTGCCATCTGGAAGGCAGAAGGAGAAAGCTGGCTCTCAGGTTTCCTTTCAGGAGGGGAAGCCTTTGTCCCTGGCATCATTTGGATGTTTGTAAGGAGATGATGTTTAGTGGCATAAGTCCTGGGCATCCCTCTGGGCTTGGCCATCCACTGACAGCTTCTTTGCTGAGTGTAACAAATAAGTTGGTATAAAAATGAGTCTCATGACCCTGGGAACTAAAATTGTGGAGAGACCTCTGTGTTCCTTTACCCCTCAAACCACCCCTCACATAATCTCCCCCATTTCACAAACCCTTTGGTTTTGGTTTTTGTGATGGATTATTCTTTCTGCTCTCTTTACGCTTAGAAGAGAGAATACCCTGTAGCCACACAGACTTAGTTTTCCTTGATGGAGCCCCCTGTGGCCTACTCTCACTCTCAAGAGTGTTCCTTCCCCACATAGAGCTCTGTCACAAGGCATCTCTGTTCATATCATCTCTATGTTATTAAAAAACTTCAAACTTCAAAGTTGTTTTCAACCGTTCTTATTCTTTTCTAGCAACATCTCAATAAAATTTACTGAGTTCATCTGCCTGGATATGCTTAGCCCAATTCAGCTCAGTGGGTTTTTCTGGTTGGGTCCTTCATTATGTCTTTCCTGAACACAGATTTGGGCATCACCTCTACCTTCTAGCCACATGAAAGCTCTTCCAGAAACTGCTAAAGCATCTTTTATAAAAAAGTAGACTCACATCTGCCATTCCTTGCTTGCTTGAAAGCTTCTGATAATCTGTTCTCCACTGAAGTGCACACACTGCTTTGTAGCATTAAGTGGGTTCCTTTTAGGGAAAATATTGGGAATTGTATGGTCAACCATAACTGTGGTGTCAAGGAGGGTTTCATGCAGTGTGGTCTTGAGCTAAGCCCTTGGCCTGATCAGGATACCCCCTCAGACAATGAATGGTTACAGGGAATACAGAGAAGACTAAATATGTAATCAAAATTGTTTCAACAATTTTTTTTTACTCAAAATTCCATTGGTCATTAGCAGCTATTTAGGTTTCTGAATTACTTTTGGTTTGAATAACTGGGACTAGCAGAGAAGCCATGTGATAAATGAGGGATGTGTTAAGTAAACAGGCTAGAAAGTCTGTTCCATTGCATGAAGCTTGAACTTGGGATCACCATCACTGAGAATAAGTAGGTGGGATTTGTTGGAGAAAGCTGTTTATGGCCTATTTTAAAAACTAGATCACACTCAAATTTATATATGTTTTGTTTAGTAGCTTGTATATTCTTGTTTCAACCACTGTCTGCTTTTTATGGCTTCAAAAAAAGATTTGGAAGTTGGAAGACAAAAGGTCTGATTCTTCAAGAAATAGAAACCTTTTTCTAGAGTCTATTTCTAACAACTCCTACATAGGGAATGGTTTAGAAACAAGACTATAAGGTCTACTGGTGGATAGACAATCCAGGTAACCACTCTTGGATGGAACAAAGAAGAAATAGGAACCATATGATTGATTTTGGCTAAGATTAACTGAAAGCGGAAATAAGATAGTTCTCATATATTTAAAATATTCCATGGGATACATATAAAATGATTCTTCTGGGAAGTTACTTCTGCAACAGGGTGATACATTTGTATTCTTATTTTTTACCTCCTGTGGAATTTGTTTAACCATAAGAATGTCTACTTCTATGAACAAGTAATCTGACAGCTTTATATGTGTTGCCAGGAAAAGGATCCAAACTACATTATTAACTTTTTAGAAAGTGGTAAATATTATCTATTGCACAATTCTACTTTTTGTAAACACACACATGCATGCAAGCATATATGTGTACTTGTAGTTCCATTAAAATTTGTTAGTATATACCTGGGCATATTGGCTCAAGCCTATATTATAGTCCTAGTTACTCAGGAGTCAGAGGCAAGATGATCACTTCAGCCCAGGAGTTTGAGATCAGCTTGGGCAACATAGTGAGACCCCATCTCAAATAATAAATAAATTTGTTAATATATGACCATATAATGGAAAAGAAAATATATTGAAGAAATAGTTGCACTAAATTGTTGGTAATGTGTATCTTTCCAATGTGTGTTAGTCAGAATCTTGTCACTGTTACCAAAATGATTTAAAGGAGGAAAAGTTCATTTAGGTTCATGGTTTCAGAGGTTCAGTCCATAGTCGGCTGACTCCCTTACTCTGGGCCTGAGATGAGGCAAAATACAATGGTGGAAGGGTTTGATGAAGGAAAGCTGCTTAGCTTATGGTATGTGTAGGTGTATATGTGTGTGTGTGTGTGTGTGTGTGTGTGAGAGAGAGAGAGAGTGTGTGTGTGCATGTGTGTGAGAGAGAGAGAGAGAGAGACAAAGAGAGACATAGACAAACAGACAATGCACAAGAATCCAGGGACAAGATATAGTCCAAGGGCATTCCAGGCATTCCCCCAGTGACCTACTTCCTCCAGCCATGTTCCACTTGCCTACAGTTACCACCCAGTAGTCCATCAAATTATTAATCCACCGAATGGATTAATCCACTTATGAGGTCACAACTCATAATCTAACCATTGTACTGCTGAACATTTCTGCATTAACACATGAGCTTTTTTGTGGATATTAAAGATCCACACCATAACACAGTATGAGAGATTTTGGAGACATTAATTTTCTGGGAAATGTAAACCTATTAAGTTTTCATTTTAAATAATGATATAATATTACCTGTATGGCCAAAATAATAATAAAGTATATTTCTGATCAATTTGCAAAAAAAAAAATTAAAACCCCATTTGATATAACAAGAAATCAACAAGAAGTAAGGTTGAAAGGAAAGTAGAAAAGTGTCATGGAATGATTTAGCTCTATAAATTGACATAAAAAACTGAGACTCACAGTAAACTTGGGGATAGCCTATGTTGACTCTAAGGAGAAGTCAATCACTGGATAGTAGCATATGGGCAATAATCCTACTATTAGAATTTAGTTGTTTGTTTTCACATTTGCTCTAAGGGCTTATGATTACATACAAATTTCTGTGCTCCAGTTTGTTCTGAATTAAATACATTTTTAATAAAGATATGTAAATATGTGACCAGGCTATCTTTATGAAATTCAGTGATCCCCTACATTAGTGGAATTTGCTGCTACTTAATGTTGTCAGTTACTTGATCTCACTAAATTTTGGATTTCTCACTGTGAAATGAAGATTATTAGTTTATTCAAAGAGTTTTGTGTGGAACAAATAAGATAATAAACTTAAGTGTTTAAAACAGTATCTATAACAACATAAATAGCTGCTGTGATGATGATGACCATAGAAATGATGAAGATCATGACTATGATGATGGTAATGATGAAGGGGCCCTAGAGCATGGAGCACTTTACACAGGCAGGACTACAGGGATGAGACAAAGGGCACCCTGAAGGCAAAGCCACTATCCTGTCCTGATGCTTCTCCTCCCATCCTTTCTCCAGGAACATGATAACCAAGGGCCCACTTTGACAGACCCAGTGATAC
Source organism: Tamias sibiricus (assembly GCA_025594165.1). Lineage (NCBI taxonomy): Eukaryota > Metazoa > Chordata > Mammalia > Rodentia > Sciuridae > Tamias > Tamias sibiricus. The sequence continues at coordinate 63,077,167 of CM046662.1, forward strand.
TAACTTACATTTTCCCAGTAATTAACCCTTACACTTATATAGAAAGTAATATGCTTTTAGCCTCAAATTATCTCATTTGATGCTTTCCAAGTTTGAGGCATGAATTGTTTACCTCATGCATCTTGCCATAGAATCAATTCCACACTCTTGAAGTGTGCAAAAATGGCAAAATTGTTTTCTTCAAATCAACTGAAATCTGTCTTCGAGTCCCCATCTTGGTAGGAAGACAGAAAAATCCAATTCCCATCATTTGTGGGGAGTTTTCTCCTTTCCCTAGAATCATACCATAAACTCTCTGGCCCCATTCTTCCATGGTGACCAGATACACACTCTGTCCACACTTGTATGGTTCCTCAGTTGAGCAGCAAATGCCTTACATGCAAAGTTTAGTGGCAGAATCTTTGCTGAAGTTAGATTTCCCTCTGAGAGAGCCTTTGAAGTCCCAACCAGCCTCCCCCCCTTGGAGATGGCTCTGGGAATCAGGGCTCAGGTTGCTACTATTTGTGGAGCCCACTGACCTAGGTCCTCTTTATTGCCCATACTGAGAACTCTCCTTCCAGTTTTCCCTCTTGCAGCACAAATAACTCCAGGAGCTCAGAGTGTGGGAAAACAAGTCCTAAAGGAGGTTTTGTCTTAAGGGCATCTCCCTTGAGTCCTAAGTCAAAGAAGCATCAAGGGCCTGGCTATGTTTTGGAAATCTCTGTGTGTGCATATGTGCAAGGGTTTATTATGCACATGCATTTACACATGTGCACATGTGCATGAAGGGCTTATGAATATAAAATAGAGTAAAATAAAGCAGTTAATAACTAAAGGAATGATTTTGCCTCACTAATTTTACAAATAAGGAGACTGAGGTTCAGAGAGATTATACAGGTTGCATGAGGTACAGCACTTGTAAGTGGCTCTGGTAAGTTTGACCTCTGAGCTGTTTGTCCCCAAAGCTCAGACTTAGCTACCATCACATTCTTATAGTAACTATAAAGACTGGAAATTTTAGTCAAACTCTCCCAGATTTTCCATTATTTAGCTATTTGGAAACTTCTAGGATAAATGCCAAATTCCTGATTTGCTTTTTCTTCCTATTCAGCTGAATCTATGGCAGAGAAACAAGTTTAGATCCTAGCATGAAAGTAACAAGAACCATGAAGGGCTAGGATTGGTGGAGATTTTAGGGACCACCTATCTGTGTTTTTTACTTCTGAGAAGCACTGTGATAGATTATTTTGTTTTAAGCAACAAAAACCTATGCCTTCATAATGTGTGCCAGTGGGGAAATTGTTGGGAAGATCATGGGGCAACTTACAGATCTCAAAGAAATTTGATATCAGGTCTTAAAAAAGGACGTTCTGGGCATCTTGGAAATAGCCCAGATGTTTTCAGCTGCCTGGGCTGCCAAAGTAGAACACCACAGACTTGGTGTCTAAAGAAACAGGCATTTATTTGCTCATGGTTCTGGAAGCTGGAAGTCCAAGATTAAGGTGCTGGCAGGGTTGGTTTCTGGTAAGGTCTCTGTTTTTTTTTTTTTTTTTTTTTTTTGCTCTGAAGACAGCTACCTTCTTCTCTGAGCTAACATGGATTTTCCTCTTTGATCCCACACTCCTGATGTCCCTTCCTCCTTTTACAAGGACTGCAGTCCCATTGGTTTGAGACCTCACCCTTATGACAACACTGAACCTTAGTTACCTTCTTAAAGGCCCATCTCCAAACACAGTTGCTCTCAACATACAGTCTGACTTTATAATGATACGAAAGTAATATTCATTCAGTAGAAACCACACTCTGAATTTGAACTTTGATCTTTCCTTGGGCCAGCAATGCAGTGCAAGATACTCTCTTAAGATGCTGGGCACTCTAGCTGCCAGTCAGCCATGTGATCGAGAGTGTTAACTACCAATTCTCTACAGTGGACCATTTGCCATGCTATGGTGTTTAGCAGGTTGGGTGCATTCAATGCATTTTTTTGGCTTATGATATTTTTAACTTATGATGGGTTTATGGGAACATAACCTCATCAAAAATGGAAGATCACCTGTATTGTCACGTGGGGAATTAGGGCTTCAACATATGATTTTGGAAGAGTGTCTTCTTGGGGGATGAGTCTACTTCAGTTTTGTCCTTCTCTTGACTTCCATGGTTTAAATTCATATTCCCAGAGAAGCTTTTCCCTGACCTGGGTCATAGAGCCACTTCTATGTTCAGAGTGTTTGGGATCCTTTGGCTGACACCTCCATGGAGACCATGAAAAGTGAAAATGGGGGTAGTTTTCCAAAGAAAAATTAAGGAACATTGTGAGGCAAAAGGAGATTATGAAGAGGATAGGGGATTGATGGTGGCTGGACAAAAGCAGCTCTTGGCTATTTCTTCAAATGATAATGTAACTGGAGCCCCAATATACAAAACAATAGTTGTGGAGGTATCCTGTTTTCTGTGGAGACAAGGAAACTTGAATTCCACTCACTCTTCCTCTGTCTTTCATCTAAACTGGAGGTACCCATAAACATCTCTGAGGTATAAAGGTTAAAACCAGTATCATAGTACCATACCCTCATTCCACATGTAAGAAAAGTAGGGTCCAGAAGAGCAAGAAAAGTTGCCCAAAGCTGTCCAGCAAATCTGGCAGAGTATGGCTCACACCCTGACCTTCCAACTCCAGTCCTGGGAAGCCCCTGCTTTTGATACCATGATCACTGTGCGTTCCATTTTAAGCAAGTTTGTATTTGGAACTACTTCGCATAGTTCACTGGGGTATTTTTAGGTGCCAAACACTTTTCAAAGACTTAAAAAAAATAACAATATACAGACAGTCAAGAAGAAAAATTGCAAACATTGTGGACAGTGATTATCATTCATCAACTGAGATCAGACATCCTGAAAAACCATGTTGTGTGTGACTGATCTGCTGCCTGATTAGAACTGAATGAAATCTGGAAGCCTTTCTCCACTGCTTCTCAAATTTGGCTCCACGTCAGAGACAAGTGTGGATTCTGGTAAGTGCTGGCTCTGGAGCTGCTTGGCTTGGGTCAGATCCCAGATTTGCCACTACCCAGCTGTGAGCCCATGTTAAGGTTGTCTAAGGTCTTCAAGACTCAGTTTCCTCATTTGTAAAACAGTGACAATTTTACTTTGAACTTTGTAATATTGTTTGGAGAACAAGTGAAATCCTTGTGCATGATGTTCAGTGTAGAGACCTGGCACCCAAGGGCTAAAAAATGTTTAGGGTTCCTTTAAGGTAGCTCTTTATACATTAAAAAGAAGGAGGAGGAGGAGGAGGAGGAGGAGGAGGAGGAGGAGGAGGAGGAGGAGGAGGAGGAGGAGGGAGGAAATAAAAAGCCTTCTACATACATCCCGCATCAAACTATAAGAGCTCAATGAGATCTCCTATGCAAGGAAAAGTCCCACAAGACCACAAATAGATTATTTCATGAAAGCAGAATTTCTGAAGTTAATTGGAATTGATGCACTCTTAGAAATGAAAAAGTATTAGATTCTGAAGACTATTACATTTAAATCAAACAGTGCTTGAAAGAGCAGCAGAACCCAACTCATACATGCAATTTTTGTGTGTTTACATATTAGTTTAAAAAAGGGGGTGGAGTGCAGCAGAGGATCATGTCCAAAGCAGAGCAAATTGCTCTCCTTTGAGAGCCATCACTCCCTCTGGTGGGAAAATGCAGTCCTCGGGGTTCACATTTCTACTTCCTCTGTGAATGAAGAGTCTGCAAAGTTTGAGGCTCAGAAGCAGAACGGAGAGACAGTTGGTTTCCTTCCTCTTCCTTTCTCTTAGCCTCCTCCTTGTGGTCTCAGACGGTGAGAAGGATGGACCAGACAGGTGGTGGACAAGGGACTCTGTGGCTAGCAGAAGACACCCACAGAGCGACTGCCTGCTAGCACTTGGGAAAACCTTAAAATTGACGTCAAACTTCCTGCGATCCCAGCAGGAATCTGTTTCCAAGAAAACAGGTTATGATGAGCAAGAAGGCAGTGTTCTGATCAAATTTATATGCAGATCGAATTGTGAATCATGCCAAGGTTTGTGAGAATGGTGACAATTTATGAACAGGCATTCATTTCAGTTTTTTTTTTCTTTCTTTTTTTGCAGCTGGGTAAAACTAGGTTTTTATATAATATTCATCTTTCTTTGTTAATCTCCTGTAACTAAAAATGATTTGACTTTCCAGCTTTTATTTTTTCACCCCTCCTTAAAGTACCTAAACCTCTGAAGAGAAGCAAGATAAAATTGCAAAGATTAAGTTAAAATGTCTTAGTTAGGCTACGTGTTGAGTATGTACTTTGAGTTTATGGGTCCCACTAAAGAATGAAACTTGTAAACTGAAGCCACTAGAATAGAATTGGTGTGTGTGTGTGTGTGGGGGGGGGTGGTATTAAATGAGGCCAGGAGAGAATCCTATGTTGTTAATACCAAAGTAGAAGTATTACCAGTAAGTTTTATTAAAAAATAAAATAAAATAAGAACAAGATTGACAAGAATGAGTTTTTTGAAACTTAGGATTTAGGTGTTTAGCCTCTTGTGTTTTGGCTGTCTGTTGCTATGTACCCCAATTTCCTGCTTCCTGCCAACTAGTGGCATAAAATACCACTGGCCATTTTATTATGCTCATGGATTCTGTGAATCAGGGAGTCAGGGGAAGCTTGCTTCTACTTCCAACATCTTGGACTTCATCTGGAAACACCAGAAGTCTTGAGATGATTCAATACCTGGAAGCTGGGGTCACCTCAGGGCTTGCCCACTCTCTGGTTGGAAATTAGCACCTGCTGCCCTCTGGGGCCTCGGCTGGCAGGAGCATCTCAGGTGGCCTCTCCATGTGGCATCTCTGCTTCCTCAGAGCATGGTTATTGCAAGCACAAGAATCCCAAGAGAACCAGGCAGGAGCTGCTCTTTCTGCAATCTGCCTAGGAAGTCTTCTGGTTTCACTTCTAATCAGAGTCATCCCTTGATTCAGGAGAAGGAAACAGCCTCCATCTCACGGTGGAGAAAAATCCACTTCAATGTTGAAAGAAGAACATGTGGCATAGCATGCGTGGTGTAGTCATATTTGAAAAGTACAATAGGCTTTACCTCCTGACACCATCCATCAACTCCCAGATCTTAAAACCCTTCTGCAGCCAGTGACTTGGGATTCTAAGTCGGGAGGATCAAGGACAAGGGCAAGGGCTAAGGATATAGCTCATTGCTTGCCTTGCATGCACAAGGACCTGGGTTCAATCCCTAGCACTACAGACAAAAAAGAAGAAGAAGAAGGAAGAGGAGGAGGTGGGGGAGAGAGGAGGAGGAGGAAAGGGAAAAAAAGGAGGATCAAGGACAACCTGGGCAACTTATTGAGACCATGTCTGGACAACTTATTGAGATCATGTCTCCAAATGAAAAACAAGAAAGGATGGGGATTTAGTTCAGTGGTATAGAGCCCCTGGGTTCCATCTCTAGTACCACAGCAGACAAACAAACAAAAAACCCTTCTGCATTTTTCTAATGGCACATATGATAAAGTGTGATATCTGAACACGGTCCAGGACAATCTGACTCCAGCCTCTCTCTCTCTGACCTCATTCCTCTCCTTTGTCCTTTGCACTTCAGCCACATCAGGCTCTTCCTGCTCTTGAACACCTCTTCTCACTCTGGGGGCTTCAGGCATGCAGCCTCCTCTTACCCTCTTGATATCGCTTCTCCCCAAGGGAAGATGGAAGCAGGAGCACTTGCCTTCTGTTTTGAACCTGCTCTCTTTCTGCACGCTTCAGATTCTCATGAAGAAAGGGCAACCAAGCATGGATACTTTTTATTGCTCACATTCTGCATTTCCGAGCCACTGGTTCTAAGAGAGGTTTAGGGAGAATTGTAAAATAGTACAAGCTTGCTTTAAATCTTTCTATGTCTGTGCAGGAGGAGAGAAATGAGGACGGCAGACCCTGGCCGATTTGCACTCATCAGATGCTGTGTGTCTGCTACTGACTGGAGAGAAGACAGACCCCGTAGTCTGCTGGGTTTTGTCTTTTAAATAGACGGACCTCTGCAACCAAAGCCCAAATGCCTCCACCCTTGCTAGTGCCTGTTCTATCTTAGAAGGTCCAAAATGGCCATATTATATGGAATTAAAGCCTTCCACAGAAGCCCCAGTTATCTCTTAAGGACACCTGGAGCCAGAGAGAAGGCCAATCACTTTTGCAGATTTTCAAGGCATGGTTCCTGGAACTGGTATAATCCCACTTCTACTCTTAAACATTTAAGCCCTTCCCTAAAGCAGCAACCTGAACAATGACAATTTCATCTTCTCAAAAGAGGCACTTTCCTGTAATCCAGAGGTTGGAAAGCTTCTTCTGTAAAAGGACAGGTTGCTATTTTTTTTTTTTTTTTTTTTTTTTTTTTTTTAGCATTGTGTGCCTTAGTGGCAGCAACTTGAAGGGAGCCAGCCAGCCACCGACATTATGAAGAGGAGTAACTGCATCCATGTTTGCAATGACATTTTGTTTATGCCTGCCCATATTTCATATGGTTTTCATATGTCATAAAATGCTATTTATTATTTTGTTCAGTCATTTAAAAAGTAAAAACCAATCTTCTCTCGTGAGTTGTACAAAAGTAGGCAGCAGGGCTAGATTTAGCTTGTCGATGTTAGCAGTTTAAGTCATTACTCTGAAATCACCAATTCCTCTGGTTTGTGTTTTAAATCACCAGGTCATGGCATTTGCCAGAGACAAACTGGCCTGATGGTAGTGTCTGTCTTAGGGCAATGTTGCTTTTGCTTTGTGAATTATTGCATATGCTTTAACTGTCAATGGGCATTTCAATCCTTAGAAAAGCCTTTTAAGAAACTTGATTAAAATTAAGTTATATTCTTTCATAGTTTCCTGTGCTTTTGGGGACTTAACATTTGTATTTATATCTTTGTGTGATCATGAGATTACTGCTTGCTTCTCCCACAAGATGGTAAACCATAGGAAAGCAGGACCATTTCATTATTCACTATCTTCAGCTCTAGCCAAGTGCCTAACACAGCAGGAATTTCATAAATCTTTCATAGACAAAGAAATCTAGCTTTCTTTTGTTTGTTTTTCTCCCATGTTGAAGAGAAGAAAAGCTCCTAAGAAAATAGCTCTTAAAAAGTCACACTTATTGTGGAGGCAGTAGAAATTCTTGGTAAGATCTTAAATTGGGAGTGGCTAGAACTGAACTCAGAAGTCTAGCATAGGGAAGAGCCTGAGTTGTGACAGACCACCACCTCCACCTTCTGAAAGTTATACCTCTATTAATTATATCATGGTTGATCACAGTTTAGTTGCTCCATGCAACTCACCATGGTTGTAATTACACAAGTATTTATATGATCAATTGATTACTGTTGGTCCTACCTCCATGATTGGGAGGGCTTTACATTTTGTCTAAAAACTGTCAAAATAAGATTTTTAAGACAGACATAGAATTAGGAATTTGCACTAGGTAAGATAAATAAGCTGGAAAATGAGTTCATTAGGCACATTTATTTGGAGAAGTTTTTATTCAACTTTATTTTTTAGCCCTTAATTTGTGTAGTTTTTGTATTTTTCAGATTAATTCAAGTGTGTCTGATGCTTTGGCAGAAATTTAGAAACTCTGGATGTTAACATCTAACTTAAGGATAATACCAGAGAAAGATGGAGAATGTATTTACTTTTTTTTTTTTTTTTTTTTTTTTTGTACCAGGCATTGAACTCAGGGGCACTCGACTACTGGGCCACATCCCCAGCCCTTTTTTGTATTTTATTAGAGACAGGGTCTCACTGAGTCGCTAAATGCCTCACCATTGCTGAGGCTGGCTTTGAACTCGCAATCCTCCTGCCTCAGCCTCCCAAGTGCTGGGATTACAGGCGTGCGCCACCGCACCTGTCATGTATTCACTTATTCAATTGATATGTATCAAAAAATACAGTCCTTGCCTGAAAGAAGCACAATGTGGAGGAAGTGTGCTTACCTCTCCCCTTGCCCATCCCTTTCCCACCCTTGGTTTGTTCTTGATTGTAAACCAGCCTTTGGTTTGGGTCAAATCTGGACTAATCCAAGTAGCCAATGACCAATAATGAGGTCTGCACCTTTATTGGGCCTCTCTGGCCGTCTTGCCATGTTCTGAGAAGGGAGCAGGAGTGAGGGGTACTGTCCTTGCTTTGGTTTCTCTACAACCAGAGGAGCCCCCTATATGGAATGAGATCCCAACAAGAAGATTTGCCCTCACGTAGATGAGGGAGTCTGAAGTCCAGTGTGCAGGGCACAGGCCTGGGGCTGGAGACCCTGGTGCCACGCTTACTCAGCCCAAAGATCCCCACACTGCCCTAGGCCAGTTCCTTTCCTCTCACCCGATCTTAATTTCCTTTTAAGTAAAAGAAAATGAAATGTCAGATAAAGGATCTCTCGGCTCTCTTGGGGCTCCTGCCTCACATTCTTATCACCATGCACCCATGCTTTCCCATTTCATGACTTCTTTATGTTCCAAAAAATAAAATAATAAAAATATAGTAAAAGTTCAATCCCTTTACAGAATTTTTGAAAACAGTTGAAGGGTAGCAGTTTCTAAAGTTGGTAAAATGGCAATGAAATTCTTTCAAAAGAGAAGGCTTCAGCCTGATTTTGAGGATTATTTTGCTGGGGTGTTGTTGAGAGATCCCCAGTCAGGTCATAGGGAGAAGGCTTCTGACAGTCACCGTCTATTGAGCACCTGCTGGATGCTAGACCCTGTCCTAATTTGCTTTGCATGTATTGCCCTACTTAATCTTCCCTACAATGGTATCTTATTCAAACAGAAAATTAAAAGCATCTTCTAAGGGGCCAGCACAGAGCAAGATGCCGGATGGAGGGATGAAAGTGTGAAGGGAGCAATTAAGGATGCATTTTTATTAGCTCGTGGCTCGCTGATGAAATGCTGGCATTTATTTTGTTCGCTGAAGACTTTCTATTAGCCCTCTTGGCCCAAAGGAAAGCCACACGATATCCCGTGTCACTGCGGTTTAAATCCCATGCTTAATTGCAATGGATAATGAGGGGAGCATGGGGACTGCTAAGCAGGGAAGGCCTGAACGACTCTGCCAAGGGCAGTGTCTGGTCCAGGTTATGGTTCTTGTAGTTACAGATGCAAGAAGAGTTTGGAAAGGGCATGTGGGGGAAAATGAGTGGCAGGCTTTCTTCTATGATAAGGTCACTTTTGTGTTTGCAGATGATTCAGAAATGAGGTTATAGTGACAGCTATAAGCAAAGGCAAGAAGTGTTGACAGGCAGTGAGGGAGAGAAAGGAGGTAGTGCTCACCAGAGAGTGAGGCAGAGGCTGCTTCAGCACCTGGAAGGTGGGGATGGGCACAGGGAGGTACAGTGGGGGAGGGTGGGAGGAGAGGAAGGAACCGCGAGCATCCATCTCTCTTCCCCCATTCCACTAAGGTCCCCTGGTCTCCTCAACATCATTATTTCTCACCCTCTTGAAAAAACAAGTTCAACCCTGTTTGATTCTAAATATCATTATCATAGAGTGAAATGAGCTTGACCTTGGTTTTAGTCTGTGATAAAGTCTTTCTCCTCCAAATTTTCCCATTTCACTTAAAAAATATTGCCCCTCCTTTTTATTTCTTTTTTTTTTTTTTTCTGGTGCTAGGAATAGAATCCAGGGCCTCTTTCAAGCTGGGGAAGAGATCTCTGCCAGTGAGCAACACCTTCAGTCCCAAGAAACATCACCCGCTTTTTTGTACCTGAAACCTGCAGCCATCCTCGATTTCTCCCCTGATCCCCTCACATTCATTAAAAAAAAAAAAAAAAAAAACTTGTCCAGCCACGGCCATGGCCCAGATTTTGTTCCACATTCTGAGGACCTCATGGGAGCTTGCCCATTCTGGTTTAGAGAGTCAGACAATGATCAAAATAAAAAGCTAACATGGTGTATTAGAAGGCGGTTAGTGTTAAGAAGAACACAAGACAGGAAGGGCCACAGGGGTGTCACGTAAAGGTGAAAGACACCTGAGCAAACTTAAAGAGTTGAGGAACTAAACATGAGGATAACTGAAATCCTGGTATAATATTTCAGACAGAGGGAACAGAAAAATCAGGAAAGGAAGGAGGTCAGGATGGTTGGAACACAGTGGTGGGGTGGGAGTGCAGAGGAAGATGGGAGCAGAGTGGTCAGGGAGCCGCAGATTCTGCACGTCTTTGCCTGAAACCTAAATGATTAGAGGGACCATCAAAGGAATCTAAGCAGGAAATGACCCAGGAATCTTGGCATGTCTACTTTTGAAGCATTTCTCTAGCACATCGCTGTCTCCTGATTTCTGCTACCATCATCCTTGTCTAAACCACCATCATTGCTTGCTTAGCCTCTTGAAAAATCTCATATTTGGCTTTCACATTTTTTCATTTGCCCTCTCAAAACTGTTCTCTTGCAGCAAGCATGGTGATCTTTGAAATGTGCTTTGGATTATAGCACATTCCTGCTTAAAATGCTTCAGTGACTTCTGATTGCACCCCAAGCAAAATCTAAATTCCTCTCCACCGAATGTAATCCCCTCCTGTTCAGCTCTGTCGCAGCCTCGTGAGCCTCCTCTCCATCCCTCAAACACCTGACACTCTCTGCCTTAGGCTCTTTGTACTTGTGATTCCTTTTGCCTGGAACAGTGCTCTCCAAGCTCTCCTCGAAGCAGGAGCAGTCCCTTTTCATCCCCTAGGGCTCATCTTAGGTGCCTCTTCCTGGGATGCCCTTTCTGGCTCTTTCTCCAAGAGTCTCTATCACAACACCTTGTGAATTCCTGCAAGTCAACTGCATGATCTGTAATACTGCATTTATTTCTGCTTGCTCTTTCAGTTTTCTGGTTGTTCTTCTAGATTGTGTATACCACAATTAAAAGTGTATCCTGGCTCTCATAGATAGTCATAGTTTTAAGCCCAGAACCTAGTGTGGTACCTGGCACATTGTTTCTGGCACTCAGTAAACACTGACTGAGGGAATAAATCAGAGAGAGAGAGAGAGAGAGAGAGAGAGAGAGAGAGAGAGAGAGAGAGAGAGAGAGAGAGAGACAGACAGACAAAAAGAGAATCATAGATCCATCTAGATCCTGGAGTGATTATATGTGTGTATGTGTTTGTGTGTGTGTGTGTGTGTGTGTGTGTGTGTGTGTAAATACAATATAATATGTTGTATTATTAGGGTCTATGAGTAAGCTTTGTAATTAACAAGGAATCATAATTTTACAAGCTGTTTTAAACATTCTCCCAAAGGAAAGAAAGGGCAGCAGGTATAATGTGCATTCTTGAAATGGTGACATTCTTTTACTTTGTAAAGTGATATTTTTAGTGTATTCATTTCTTCTCTAATTGTTGCCACATTTATTTCAGTTCCCATGGGAACCTAGGGAAGGATGTTCCCTGTTTTCTCCACCCCTCTGGGCTTCAGGAAAGGAAAATGGACCATACAGCAGTTTTGGAGAGCTGCTTGGGGATGCACTGTGCATCAGATGGTGGGCCTAGCCGGGCTTGCAGGGACTGCTCTGTGGCGAGGGAAGTGGACAGGAGGCAGAAGTTACTAAGGTGGCCTTGATGAATTGGTTCAGGACAGAGTGAGTGTGACGTGAGGGACTTTGCACAAAGGGTCAGGGGGGTGAAGGAAAGAAGTCAAGAAAGCTCTGTGGAAAGGTGATGGCTTGATTGTATTTGGAAATTGCCCTGGACTTAGCCAGATGAGGGAGGTTGGGAGGGAGGGAAAAGTGGGGAGAAATACTTGGGCAGTTATCTTCTTGTTTCAATTAAAAAATATATATATGAAGAAGAGTAGAAACACAAAAGGAAAAAAGTGAGAGATGAATTAAACCTCAAAAAAGTAAAAAAAAAAATGTAGGTATTTCCATGGCTTATGTCCATGTGTGAAGAACAGTTGTGAATCTAGCTAAAGAAAACTGTGAACTACAGAAGAAAAGGAAATTCCGTGCCTGTGTCACGTTGGCTTTTCCCAAGGGAAAGGGGTCATGTGGCCACATTCAGGATGTGTTCAATCGTCTCCTGCAACGCATCTCCTCAGGATGTGTGTGCCTGGGGTGCAGAGATGGATGTGGAAGGTGGATGTGCCAAATCTGAAGGGGAGAAAGCCTGACCACTGGCTGACTGGCATCCACGACCAACAGGAACACTGATGATGCCAGAGTCCACCTGGCTGGTCTAGAAATAATGTTTTCATCCACTATTTCAAAAAACCCAAATCCATTCTAAATCTATCTCAACAACAAGATAGGGAAGCACAATCCCCAGGAGCATTCAAACTACCTCTTCTGCTGCTGTTACCCACCTGCCTCTCAATCTGCAAGTGATCCCTTTAGTCTCTGCCCTGTAATTCACTCCCTGAATCCTCATGTCCTCTTTATCACTGTCACCTCCATCATTTCCTCTTCATCCCAAATCCTACAGTCCCAAGAAGTATAGGGTGGACCCTGCTTCTGCATTGGTGGAGGAGTCTCAAATTCTAATTGCTTTAATTTTGTCATATACCTGTTAATAGAATCATGAGGACCCAGCTCTGCTACATAGAATCCTAGACTGTGAGAAGCAGAAAGGAATCAGGTGGTCCAGAGAAAGGAGGCCAGAGGGGCTTCTCAATGCCTGGAACCTCCTGGTAAGGTAAGCAAGGCAATATGTTTCCTATTTTAATAGTTAAACTTCCTTGAATGAGGCTCAGCACTTAATTTCCTTCTGCTGAATTACCTTCCCAGAAGATTTCTATTATGTTGCACTGGGATCACGAGGCTACCTTAAAGATTTTCCTCATGAAGTCGGAATAGAATTTTTCCCTTCTATTTTTATGTTTGAAATATGTTAACATCTTTTAAAATTGTCTTTCTTGGTAGCACTTTTTTTTTTCTCGATTCTTTCCCCGACTACCAAAAATAATTAAAAGTATAATATGAAGCAAAACATATGGAATCATCCAAATCCTTATTCTTGGTTATGATCTGCCAAGTTAGATACTTATGTTTTTCAAAGCTCAATCTTCATGGAGAAAGTTTAGAACAAACGATCACAATAACAGCAAGGTGCCTGGTACTGAGCCTTGCAGTTTGTATATCAGCTCATTTAAACTTTGCAGCATTCTTGTTATAAGATAACACTGTGGTCTTTAATCAGGAACACTAGTGTAATGTAATTTTTCTGGCTCTCTCATAGGTCCCACTGGAGAAGCAAAAATGGTTGTAAGAACCATCCATTCAAGGTAATCTATTTTCCTGTAACTCTTTTGTGGACATAATGCCTTAACCCAGTGATGGCTTCCTAGGGACGATTCCAGTCTTGGTGTTGGCTACCCATTCTCATGGCGTTAGATACAAATAGCTCCTTCCTTCTCATTTCCGGCCCCTATCTTTTACCCACTGTAAAATCTTTTACCCACTGTAAAATCTTTTACCCACTGTAAAATCTTTTACTCATGTTAAAATATTAACTTAGTGTTTTATCTAAATGTTTAACTTTCATGTGCCTTTGAGGCATTACATTTTGGATGTCCTTCTGTTAAAGCAATTGTATATTTAAAACTTGTAGTACTGTGCTGTTCAATATGGTAGCTAAGAGCTACATATAGCTTGTGGACACAAGAACCACAGTAGTGCAAATTGTGATGTGTTGTGTAGATGTAACAGATGCTCTACTCCAAAGATTTAATGCAAGAAAAAGAGTGCACTGATGAAAATGTACCCTGGTACTTTACGCATGTCATCCTTTTTAATCTTTACTGCAATTCTGTTAAAATAGCTACCCTTGTTCTTCCCATTTTAGAGATGGAGTCTAGAAGGAAAGTATTTGTCTAGTTTTGTGTGGCTAGTAGCTTTGATGTTCCGGCAGCCTCAATTCCTGTGGATGATGTCATACACAATTACTTCCCAAGATACAGATACAATGTGTATGGTTTCCTGTTTCTCTCTCACAGAATGTACCTTTCTGTAGTAGCCACAGTACCATGGACTTACTCCTTAAATATCCTCGTCTCCAGCTCAGATCTCATTTTATCTTTGAAATAAAATTATGCACAATTTAAAGGAAAAGTCATTTTCCTGGAATAGGGGGCCTTTAAAATTACAGCAAAATCTATTTTTTTTTAACTACAAAGGCAGAGGAAAGTGGCAAAATGTGAAGTTCTGTGATAGAAGGTGAATTTCTGTTCTGCCTAAAGCTACGTTCCTGTCATGTCAACACACACACACAGAGCAAATCACTCTTTCCAGACTGCAAATACGTACAGTGCAGTTTCATCTTAACCTTGATCTCAAAAGTTAGGTGAAAAGTAGAAATACTTATGGACAAACATTATGGTGTCCACAAACTTCATTATAAAGGATGACATTGCAGACTATTATGCCAGTTCAGATAAATCCAACTTAGCTGATTTCTAGTTTAGAGCAGATTATTGCTCCTTTAGTTTAGTGTCAACGATATCACTTGCTTGTATTTACAGGACATGTTCTATGAGAGTTGTGATACCTGAGACACTGGGATTACACACTCACAGTGAGATACTCAGTTCAGGAGAGCTGCCTGAAAACCAGAGCAAACAAGGGAAATGAAATCCATTCCTCTCATACGCTAACTCTAGGGCACCTAGTGAGTGCAATGGAGAAAAATTTGCTCCAATTATTTAAGTTAGCTTTATCTATGTATAATTTGACAGATATGTGTCATTGAATTAAATGAAAATACATATTACTTCTCAACCTACCAGTCCCTCTGGTAAATAATATTAATTCTTTATAAGTCTATCTTGTATAAGGTCTTACAGGAAGAGATGTTGGTGATAGTATGGTGTAAAGCATTTGTCTTTAATGGGTTTGAAAAATTCATGTGTTCGTTCACTTATTTTCAGGACAATAATTGAATATCCATTATGTATGAGGCGCTGTCCCAGGTGCTGAGGAATCAAGACAGGAGTTAAGAGAATGCCCCTTCCAGAAACATCATGGACACTGTCCCCAAAGAACTAGATGAATAGTTTACATTTCTTCTTCTCCTTATTTTTATTCTTCCTACTCTTCTCCTCCTCCTTTTTCTCTCATTTCCCCCTCCCGCTTTCTTCTCTTTCTCTTCCTCCTCATTATTATTATTAGAAAAAGTATGAGAAAAAAGCTAGGAAGAAAAGGAAGTTTGAGAAATGATTGCAGAACCTCTTGATCTGATGGGTCCTACTGCAGTAGTCAATGTGGCAGAGTGGAAATCATTTTCAGCTCAGAAAACACATGACACAGATGTAATGGAGACTTGAGTGGGAAAGACTTAGAGACTAAAATGGCAAATTGTTGCTTTTGTCTTTCATAACATCTCTGAAACTGCACAGAACAAATGCAGATAAGAGGTCTAATCTGTTAATGAGATAGTATAAATCTTATGCTGGAATCTGGCTTTTTGGTAATTTCACTTTTTATCTTTCCAAAGTCAAACTATCTCATTTTTAAAGACTACATACTGAGCTCAGAGAAGGGTCATTAAATTTCAAGTTCATTTGCACATAAATGCTTACCTTTAGTTTGCTTTTGCTTTTTTTCTTCCCTCCCTGCAGATGATTCTTTCTTTGTCCTTAAAAGCTTATTAGATAACTGATTTCAAAAGCATCTTTTTGACTTTTTATTCCTAATCTGCAATTTATTCTATCTACTGGTGCCAACATAAGAGGCTCTCTTTATGTTAACTTTGTACCTTTTCAGTGTTCTCTCCTTGAGGTACTTTATGACCTGGGCACCTTACTTGATCAGAAAGATACTGGAAGTTGTAAAACTCACACAAAGCCAGCCTTTGTTGTCACCTGAGCGTGCAGAAGGGCAATTGCCCTAAGTATGCCATCTCATGCCTCTATCACATGCTCCTGGTTTTCTCCACTCGACTTTCCTGGGCCCATTCCCAGATAGAGGATGGAAGAAACCAGAGTAAAATGTGAATGCTGGGGGCCCAGCTGCCAAACATGGAGGTGAGTTGCTGTGTTCTGTGGGCATGTCTGTTAATATGCGTTAGCAGCTTTTCTCCCCGGCCACACCTGCTTCTCTGAGCCCTAAGAGTGTGGCCCTTAGAAGGACAAGGGCCCAGCCAAACTGCCCTTGGAGCCAGGCTGATCCAGTTCCCATTGCTCAAAGCCACTATGATCACATACCCTACTCTCAAGTCCCTCAACACTGAGAGTATTGGAAAAGACTTAACGGTGGGGTACTCCCAAATAGCTATCCTATCGATGCCCAGGATTCTTTTTTGAATTAAAGTATCTTACAGACATTTTAAAGAAACTATATTGTTTTTTTCCTGATCATAAATTAAGTAAAACTAAGTGGAGAATTTTGACAAACACTGAAAAGTATAAATAACAAAGCAAGTACGTCCAGGCATGATGGCACAGGCCTATAATCCCAGCAACTCAGGAGGCTGAGTCAGGAGAATGACAAGTTCAAGGCCAGCCTCTGCAATTTAGTGAGATCTTGTCTCAAAATAAAATAAAAAGGGGCTTGGAGTGTAGTTCAGTGTTAGAGGACCCCCTCCCTGAGTTCAATCCCCAGCCATGTCATACCATTGCCAATATTTTGTGAAATTCCTCATACATTATTTGAGTATTACAGATATTCTTACAATTGGGATGCTATTAAATGTGTTATTGTGCAGTCTACTTTTTTCTTCTTAATAATATTTTGTGACTATTTCCCTATATCATTAAAATAGTGTAAGAGACCACATTCAGACATGTTTGTGCATGTATACACAATTCTTTCTAGTGTTCTATTCCATAATTTATAATTGCTTATAGAGAATTGTCCAGGATTCCTACATGACATTATTTTCCTGCTTCCACAAGTTATGTATTTTGACCTCTTCTCCTTAGTTTAGGAATTCGTCAGGCCTGATTACGTTTTCTCCATATTTTATTCTTACATCAAAGTTTAAAAAAGTAATAATGCAGTACCTATGAGAAATATAAAAATAATCATCTATTTACCACACAAGAATCAGTCTTCTACAGAAGAGAGTATTTCTTACTTGTGTAACTATCAGAACTATTTGATTTTAGAAATTACAGAACATGAGTTGTGTTGGTTAAGTTTACAGCATAGACTGGAAAATGCAAATTAATGGTAGCTTAAATACTTTATTATTTTTTGAAATTTTTATTAACTTTTTTTGTCATTTATTTTATCAGGTAAAAGAAGACTGAAAATGAAGTCAATCTTTGCTATATATAACATCTATCAGAGTCCTCGGCTCTGAGATTTGCCTTCTCCCTCATGACTTCCATTTTCAAGGTTTCAAATGCTTGCTGCTGGTGTTCCTCATTCCACAAAGCAGGAAGGAGGAAGGGAGCAAAATAAACACAGCATGCTCTAGCCTCATCAGGAACCTTAAAAAGAGTCTTCCTAGAAGTTCCACATAGCACACTGCTTAAATTTCATGGGTGAGAACTCAGCCAAGTGCTGAGAGTCTGAGAAGGTAGCAATTTATCACTGAATAGAATTGGGGTTCAATTTCCCATAGAAGAAGATGAAAACTATTGGGGAGACAATCAGAAAACATATTGCTTTCCAAGGATTGTATATCACTTCAGATGCAGTTTGGTCTTGCTTATGACCACATTGTTAGGACTTAGGTTTCATTTTTCAGAGATTCTATGGCTCATTCTCTTCATGGGCTATTTTACTCCCAGGCTGATTTTCTCTAGGATGGAAGAGATGGCTGTTAGTATTCACAGGAGAGCAAGAATATTTTCTTCCCAGAAACCTGGGCAGAGTGTTTTTGTGTATCATTGGCTCAAACTGGACTACTTGCTTATGCCTGAATCAGTCATAGGAACCAGCTAGGTGGAATATAATGGTTGGTGTACCCCAACCAAGACTGTCCCTGGCTTAGCAGTGAGGTTAGCTTCCCTAAATCATGGATTGACTGGATATGGGAGATGTTATTACTGCACATAGAAATGAGTGCTTTTGCCTAGAGAGACCAGTGTACATAACAGCTCTTGAAGAAATGACCTCTCTGTATGTAATATGCGTATATGGTGTGTATATAGCTATTTATTCAGCTGCTTAATGACTACCCAATATCATCTTATTTCTTTCTCTGGTCACATCTGGGACTGTACGTACCTCCAGTAAACCTTCATTTTATTTTGCCTATTCCATTATCAAAGGGGATGGACATATCTTGACTTCTATTTTGTATGAGGAGAACATCACAGTTCCTTTATCCATTCATCTCATCGACCCCCTCATACTTGCCAATTACTTTCCAGTTATGCCATTACTTTTGTAGCATTGAGATTGAGAATTATATATTCTGTTCTGCTACATGGGTTAAATCTTTTTAAATATCTGTAAAATGATTCTGAAAGCTTAAAATTGGAAAATGACATCTAAATCCTTTGACATTATAAATACTGTTCTCTAAAGTCCCAGATGGTTACCCTTCCCCCTGTAGGTGATAAAAGACACAAGCCAGTGTCACTCAAGTTCATATGGCTTCTGTTTTCAACCACACTAAATACCTTTACTGTTCTGTAAATTTTTTAAGACCTTAGATAAACTGATCTCTCTCTCTCTCTCTCTCTCTCTCTCTCTCTCTCTCTCTCTCTCTCTCTCCTCTCCTGTCCTTTAGAGATCTTGTTCCCATGGTCATCTAGGCTGAATTAGATCAAGCACTCCTGAGAACAAAAGGATGGATATCTTGTATCCAAAAGGTAAATATGGAGCTCAGAAAAGGATTCTGTGCTACAGTGCAAAATATGAGACCTATTAGCATACAAATGACCTGTAAAGCAAACATCCAGAATGACACAGAAAGGGGGACTCTGCAGAGGGAAAAGAGAAGAGGGAGACCTTTGACATTTCAGTGTCAGAGGAGCTAGCAAATGAGACTGAGCTCCTCAAATCTCAGCATCAGGGGATCAAGGAGTTGGGAGAGCAGAGGTGATGTTGAACCTCACACTTGGATCAGGGTTCTTGTTTCAGTATTTCTGACATATGGGGCCCAGGCTGTGCTCTGGTACCTATAGTGCTAGACGGCTCCAAATGTTAAGGCAGTCTTACACCAACCTAGCTGAATTCTGTTTCTCTCTAATATCTTGGTCGCTGTTCCACCTTCTCAGGCAGCAGAAATACAGCCTGTTTGTACTGATTTCCTCTCCCTAAAAGCTCTCCAAATAGTCGGAGACAGTTAAGTGCCCAATACATTTAATGTAATCAACCTTTAATGTTCTTTTACACTGTTGTTATTGTTATGTTTTATTTCGTGGTTGCACACAGTGAGAAAGCCTGAATTTCTAATCTTGGCTCCAATCCCTTCTAATCATGCCATCTCAATATCAAGTTCATTAATGCTGTTTGTCCCTTTTAACTTTATAATACGATAATAATATCTCCTTCATAGAGTTGCTATGAGGCTTACCTGTGTTAGCACATTGACTAGCAAATAGTATGAGCTCAATAAATGTTGGCTATGTAATAATAAAACAATGTCAATAATAATAATGAGCTCCCTTTGCCACCTATGCTTTCTTATAACCTTCACAATGTGTTGAAATCATGTGTGTCCAACCCTGTTCCCTCTAGTTGGCTCTGAGTACTTTGAAAAGAAGGGTCCCATTTTCGTATGTGTCACATCACCCAGAATTAAGTGCGGGGTCTATCACACAAAAAATAGTGAAATGTTTGTAAAATGAGTACTTGACAAAGCCCCAGCTACCCAGGTTGTCCTTCTTTATATATGAAGTGATAGTTTATTCATCCTACTATAAGTTCCCATTATTACCCAAGGGAGATCCCATTATGTCAGTCACATTCACCTTGTCCCTGCCTGCTCTGACCACCTCTGCCACCTGCAACACTGCCTGGAGATGGATCCCTGCTGCCCCTCCCACCATGAAGGCACCATTGTGTCGGGGCGGAGGAGTCTGGTGGGCAAGACCCTAAGACCTGCCTCTCCAGGCCCAAAGACAGAGCCTCCTCCCTGAGTCTGAGCCCTGCTTCCCTGCTTCATTATTTGGGTCCCAGACTCTGAGCCTTTGCTTGTGCCTGAAGTCCTTCTTGAACACTCCTATTGAATTTTGCTTCTTTTTCTCCCTATAGCCCAAACCAGTGCAGGGGATCCTCTGGGGCCAGAGGTCATTTCCTGTCATTCTACTTTTGTCTCCTTCCCACCATGGCTGTTCCCTTCTCGGGACTTCATTTCTTTGTCAGAGGATGAAAGCTAACAAGTTTTTAAAGAGGATCAGCTGTTGTAAGGAAAGGGACATGGAGTAGTATATATGGGGAAGGGACTTGTTCACATTAACCAAAGCTAGTTAAAATACCCCATGAAACATATTACTCAAAATTCACCCCAAATATACTTGTCCATGCTACCATTCAGTTTTCTGTTCCTGAATGTGGTGGTGCTTACGCAGTTCTCTAGATTTACCAGAACTTACAAAACTGTACACTGAAAACAATGAATTTCACTACAGATACATTTAAAAATAAATCGTCCAGTTCCTGTAGTGTCAGGGTTTTGTCCACCAGGTCACTCCCATGACTGCCTGGGTTTGCCTGCGCTTGCCTGGAAGAGCTGACTTGGAAGACTTTGTTTCTTAGTTTGGTTTCCTTCCCAATAGACTAAATATTCATTTATTGGCTTGTCATTGATAATAAAACATAAATTAGCTAACTGCCTTTGAAACGTAAATAGATTAAGCCAAACAATATCAGGAAGACTAGAGTACAAAGACCAGCTAGCAGAAAGGGGCCAGGAGGCCTTATCTGCACCGAGATAATACTGCCTTGCTGCTCTTATCTGCCCTGATTCTCTGCTGCTTCAGACAGTGGCTTTCCAGTGCTCAAACAGCGGGTTAACACAGAGGCTGCCAGACAGCGGGTGATCAGAAACACTCTGTCTTGGATTGATGTGGTCTCGTGCTCTCTCGCTCAATTCTGTTGGCTTCTGTTGGAATGGACCAGCTCTGGGCGACCGTCGCCTAGCTGGAGGCAGCCTGCTGCTTCTCTGCTCCTTCTCTGGCTGCTCATCCACCTCTCACTTGCAGACATATGATGTCACGGCGTCTGAACCACCTGTTCTGTTTTACAACCCCTCCTGCCCATAAGTCTATTTCTTCCAAAGCCACATCCTTTCGTAGAAATCCTTTCACCCACGTGGATGAGGTTTCCTTTGCCTTTGAGGATCCTTGGTTCCTGAGTAACTCTGACCTCCTGGTAAGGACAGATGCTCTGAAGGCAAATGCAGTTGTCCTTGTGTGCATATTTCCACCTGTTTAGCTCTTGCTGAGTGTCCACCCTAAGCCACACTCTTCTTGGAGTGCAGGATTGCTTACCTCTGACAGCTTCTGTTTTAGTGAAGCAGAGAGTAAGGAAGTGAAAAATACATCAATGAATCAATGACAGAGTGAGATAAGGGCTGTGAATGATAAAAGTAGAATGCTGGGACAGAAAATAATACAGCAGAGGATAAGTGGTCAGGTGAAAATCCCACTGTAAAAAGAGATGTTCAAGCTGAACTCAAGAAGCAAGCATTTTGCATCTAGGACCCTGAGGCCAGAAAAAACTGTGTAACCTGAATCCCAGCACTGCTTAGGCTCAAGAGGAGAGTAGAGTGCTGTGAGCTGGTGAAGGAGAGGAAGCAGGGTTGAGGACATGAGCTCCCTGGAAGCCAAGGTGAGAAGGGTGAGCCATAGGATTGGCTCATTAGATCTGATTTGGATTTGGGGGAGAAGGAGATAATCACTCCAGGATATGTAACAAAATAAAGATAAACACAGCCCAGTATAGTAGGTTTGGCTTTTAAAAAAATTGCAAAGATTTCTCCATTTACTACTTTATTTAGAGAATATTTTGCTAGAAGTTATTTCCTGACATAGAATGATTATCTATAAGGTAAGCTGAGATGCCTGTGAATGACCATGCACCCATATATGACACAACGTCTTCTTTTAGAATCTTATTTATTCTGTGGAAAAAAAAATAAGACGTCCATCCTGACTTTATCATAAGAAAGATATTAGCAATTTGGTTTCTGTTCCTTTGCAGCTGCATTAAAACTCTGTCCAACTGTTTAAATTTTTAGCAGCTCTTAAGTGGATGGAAGGTATGCAGCTTGTGAGTTCAAGGAAGCATTAATTTATTTCAGTAATTTAGATTTGGAATTTAATTTCCATCTTCTTTGTTCCTTTCCTTTCTCTTTGTTCTCTGCCTCCCCCGACACACACACACACACACACACACACACACACACACACACACACAGAGGGGAGGGTGGGGGGGGAGAGAACTCGAGTCTCTAGCTAAGGCTTCCTAAATAAAATTAGCTTAAACATGAGCTTTGAGACTTTAAGGTAGCCCATGGTGTGTGCAGATAACATGCTCTGGTGTGTTTGGCAGGCTGCTCTGTAGTAAGTACATGACAAGGTATCTGTACCAGCTGAGCGTGTGGACAACCAAAACAGAAAAATCAATATTTGTTTCTGCAGACTAGAAAAAAATTATTGATAGGAAGTCTTAGCATGTTCAAGTTCATAAACAAAATAATAGAATCAAGGAACTCCATCTCCCCGTGTGGTGTTTCTGGCCTGGTAGCTCAGCAGTCTGGAAGCCTGGCGCATCACAGGGACCTCCATTTTTTTTTTTTTTTTTTTTTTTTTTTTTTTTTGAGGTTGACAGTTTCCATTCTACATTCTTAACAGCACTCCAAATTGACTAGGGTAGTATAATGTCCTCCATTGTGTGTATTCTTGGTGGTCAGAGCAGGTCTCCTCAGTCTTCAACCTCTACTTCAGAATGAGGGAAGGGAAGACAAATACTAGCTCTGACCATCTGGTGTGTTCTCCAGGGAACTTGAACTTGGGTGAGTGACCCATCCAAGCACAGAGGACTGGTGAGGCCATTCACGGCACCAGGAGTGATGGTGAGGTGTTCCCACTGAGCTTGTCTCTGTGCAGTTGCTGCACTGTCTGCTGTCTTGGTTCTCGGAAGCTCTCCTGACTCCTCCTCCACGTCTCTGCTCTGGCATTTCAGTGGTTCTGTAAGCCTCTAGTATCAGTTCAATAATTTATTTTTGCTTAAGTTAGCTAGAGTCCATTTTTGTTGTTTTCTATCAAAGGTCTTCACTGAAATAATATAATAAATGATTATGCAGTGAATGAGTTAATGGAATGAAGATAGGCCCAGATTATATTTCTTTTGTGACTTTCCCCTTCTTTAGTCTTCATTAGAGAATGGTATCTCATCTGTAGATGGGTTTCCTTGGAACTAGGATAAATAGTAAATTTTTATTTCTCTTTTTGGAAGCAAAGCTGTTGTTTAAAAATATTTATAAACAATTTTAAATATATGCTTATTTTATGTAATTAAAATTTTTAAATAAGCATAAAAGGAAATTTGAACATTCAGAAGCATCATTCTGTATAATAAATATCAATCAAAAATATCATGTATGATATCTGAGTGGCATCTTATGGGAGGGATAGTGTGGTTTACCTAGTTAATCCCTTATTGTTAGGCATTTGGGCTCTTTCTAGTTATTCACTCTTATGAAAGGCCCTGCATGAACAGTTTTAGTTTAATCCTTTAATACACATGCTTATTACCCTTCTGATACATTTTGAGAAGTAGAATTGTTGGGCCAGGGAGTCTGCAAGTTTATAATACTTTTGCTCATAAGAATGGACATTTTACAAAGCATATATAAGATATGTATAGTCTTTTTATTGTGAGGCTCTTCTTCAGCAAAAACAAAACGAACAGAAGTCTGTTTCAAGGCATGCATTGAAGCAGCCACATATAAAACCACATTGCATTAACTGAGGTGCTTCAGTTGATCAGTTCCAACTAAAAAGAAACAGACAGTTTAAAGAAAAATTTATTAGTAGTCCTGTCTATTCAACCAAACACTGCATCTGCTCTCTTCATCATGTTTTTCAAAAAACACTTACAGATAGGAAGGATAGTAGAATTAATCTGACATTATTACCCTATGTACATGTAAGACCACATGACTGGTGTGATTCTACATCATGTACAACCAGAAGAATGAGAAGTTATTTATGTATAATATGTCAAAATGCTACTGTCATGTATAACTAATTAGAACAAATTAAAAACAACAACAACTGAGAAACCCTACTGTATGCCTGGCATTGTTCTAGACACTGGGGTTATGAAAGAAGGTAAGACCTGGTGGGACACAATCCAGTGGACCATGAATAACTCACAAATGTCGCAGTTTGGTAGCCACTGCCACAGTAGAGGTATGACCAGCAGTTTGAGGACAGAGAGCCAGGAGCACCTTTGATCAGCACAGTTAAAGACCTTTCACTCCCTTCTCTTCTTGAGTGGGAATATGAGTTTCACCTCAAGATATACAAACAAAGGCTTCCAGAGAACTGCAGAAAGAAGAGATCAGGGACACTTCCAAAGAGTTCATGGGAAATGGGGAAAAGGGCATCATGAGCATTGGCACAGAGGAGAAAAGAGGTGTTCAGTGAACAGGTCACTTGAAACACAAGATTTGGGCATAGCAAACTGGCAAGTCTGGGCTACTGGATCACTGTCAATAACAAGATAAGGCATCAGTGTGTAATTCCATTATTTAAAGAGAAGTGTAGTATTAGTTACGGCTGCTACAACAAATTACTTTGTGGCTTAAGACAACACAAATTTATTATCTCATAATTCTCTAGATTATAAATCTGACATGGACTTCATTATGTTAGAATCAACATGTCTGCAGGGCTGCATTCCTTTCTGGAAGTTTTAGGGGGAAATCTGTTTCTTTGCCTTCCCAAGCTTCCAGAAACTATCTGTGTTCTTTGGCTCATGGCCCCTTTTTCTGTTGTCAAAGCCAGCAACAGCTGGTCAAGTTCCTCTCATGTTCTATCATTCCGACCTCCTTTTCTGCCCTTCTTTTCTACTTTTAAGGACTTTTTAAGGGCCCACTCATATTGTCCATCCCATTCTCTCCATATTGGGTTGTCTCTTATTCATACCTGCAAAGTGCTTTTTGCCTTGCAAGATAACATGCTCATGGGCTCTCAGCATTAGCACATGGATTACTTTGGGGAGCTGTCCCACCTTCCATGGGCATTTAGGTTGCATAACAAGAGAGTAACAATGTTGGGGTTCTCCCTGAGGAAGACCATAGCAATATCAGTGAGAGGGAAAGAACTGATATAAGACTTTTGGTGATTTCAGAAAAATCATGATTATGCTCAGGGGGAATAAGAAGGAAGAAACAAATGCAAATGGCAGAGTGGAGATCACCTCCTGGGGGACTGGCAAATGTCTAGTGGAGAGTGAGGAGAAGGGGCACAGAAATGAAGCTGTCATTCAGTCTCTGAGCATCCATGTGTATGCGGCCAAGGGTGTCAGTTGAGTAGAATTTGGTTTAGAGAAGTGGGGTAGTGGCAAATTTAAGTTTGGATATTATTATCATTAGATAAACTTAGCGGGTATGAGAGGAATACGGATTCAGGACCTAAATACACCAGGGAGAGAAGTAATATTTGGGAATGGCCGAGAGCTTAGAGGTTGAGAAAGACAGGCACAATGAAGGTAAAGAAGAGGTACATAGAATGAGGACAGAATGAGATGTGAAGAGAGTGGAGGAAAAGAGAAAAAGTGGAAGAGTAAAATGAGAACAAGATAAAGGCTGCAAGGAAGGGGAGTGAGAGACAGAACTACAAGAAAGAAAGAAACCTAGAAAAGGACCAGTCAAGAGATTTCTGGCACGAATGGATGGGTCAATCTAAATTTCTGGTTCACTTGAGTTGTGCTCACAATTGTAAGTTAATCATTTTTAAGATCATCTTGGAATATTTATTTGCTTTTGGAAGTTAATCACTGTCCACAGCTCTCCCTTGTGTAAGGCTTGCAGGCAACCTCAGTGGTCCTTTGAGGGGGTGAATTATTTACCCAGCAGGCCCCCTGGCCCCTCACCTGAGTGAAGGAGGTTCAGCTTCTCCCAGGGTGACTCCTTTAACACAGACTGTTTTATCCATGGAATTTGGAGCCTTTGTCAGATGTGCTGAGGAAAAATGATTTCACTCTGTTGCAGATACTGCACCTGCCAACTGGCTGGCAGGCAGGAGCTTTGGTAAGCCTCAATACAAAGGAGAGTTTACATGTCCCTCTTACAGATGGGTGCTTTGAGACTTGGCTTCAGTCTAGTCCTGTGCTTAAGGTCACAGGTGGTCAAAGCTGGGAGAACAGGCTAACTTGGGACCAGAGAAGCAAAGAGTGGACTAACAAGGGCAGGATCACTTAGGAAGACTGCAGGCAAATGAACGCATTGCCTCTGGAGAACTTGGGAATCTTGTAACCAAGGTGCTCCCAAGCTTACTCTGAACCCTGCTCCCCAAACTAACCCTGCCCTGGCAGAGAAGGAATGAGAAGGAAGTAAGCTATACAGGGGTAGGGTTTCCCCTGGCCGGAACACCACAAAAGCATTCATGTTTATTATCTTTGAATAGAGGAAGCAGGCACTCAGAGAGGTTAACCAACTTGCCCAAGGTCACCCAGGAGCCCGCAATGAGGCCAGGACTTGCACCATGCCTCCATAGAATGGGCAATGCTCTGGTCAGGGGGAGCACATTCGGGCCATCCCAGAGTGGGTGAGGTCTCGGCAGCCCGCCTCTACACCCACTGCCCTGTGCGCCTGGCTGCCCTGCTTGCCCGGAGTTCCCGGTGGAGGCGGCAGCAGTCAGGGCAGAGGAGATCGCAGGGCTGGGGGCTGTTGAGTCCGCGGAGCCCAGCTCAGCCAGGAGGACGACGATGCACTGCGCGCCCAGGTGAGCAAGGACTGGGGTCCTGAGACCGCAGCTCGCGTCAGCGCCTGGCGCCCGCCGGCCCCTAACGCGGGGGCCGGAGCCTGCACCCGAGGGGGCGGCGGGGAGGGCGCAGGCAGCGCCTGGGAGCACAGCGGCAGCGGCGGTAGAGGCGGCAGCAGCACGGCTCCGCGCTCCTGGGGTGGCCGCTCGGGTCTGCCAGGGCGCCTCACTCCCTCGCCTCAGGCAGCGGGTAAGTGCGGTAGGTGCGCCTGGGGATCAAGACCCCCAGAGCCCACGTGTGCTGATGGGGACGAAGAGGGGGCGGGGCGGCGCGCGGGCAGGGGGCTTCAGGGCTCTGGACTCTGGAGCCCTGGCTTTGCCGCAGGGATGGGCTGCGTGGAGGCTCATGGTGTAGGTGGGCAGCTGGTTGTGTAGGACGCCTCTCCAGCGCGGGACCACTGTAGGTTTGTGGCTGCTGCCCTGCGCTTGTGTAGGTAAGTACTTGTAAAGCTGGATGTGTGTTCACTGACTACGAGGTTGTGTGTAAGGGGGGAGAGAGAGAGAAGACAGATAGGCTGGGCTGTGCATCCATAGCTGTTTGTAACTAGATGTTTGTGTGGACTCTATGGATGGTCCTGAATGTGTAACCACGAGTGTGTGAGTGTGTGTGTGTGTGTGTGTGTGTGTGTGTGTATAACTGTGTGTGTGAGTGGCACCGAATGTGTGGGCACGCTGCACGCTGTGCTGCATGAAGCTTTTCATGGTCACTTCCAGTACTAGCGACCATCCTGCAGCTGTCTTTCACAGAATCCCCAAACCAATTTCAGAAGCTTTTCCTCTCAGCTTGCTACCCTGTGTGTGGCACTGTGATGTTAGTGTCCTTTGAAGGAAGTGGCTGTTCATACAGGGAAGTGCTGGCTGGCAGAGGTGAAGTCATGGCATGAGCTCGTCTTCCTTTGAGTTCAATGTTAAGAGAAAAAATCTTGTCTTGGTTTCCCATTTGGTCCATGAAAATGAACGCAAATGTTCCTGAGGGTGCAAGTTTGGCGTGGATCAAGGTTGGCTTTTGATGGAAGGACACTGATGTTTGCTCTCTCTGTCTTCATACTGCTGGAATGGACACTCTGGGTTATAAAGCTGTGGGTGACCCTGGCCTGTAATAGTGATGTTTGCCTGTTTCCCCCAGGGAAACTTCAGCATGAGTGACAGAGGGAGAAGTTGCTGTGTGCTGCTGGTGAGCACAACTGGTTATGGAATAGGACACCAATGATGAATGAGAAACAAGGAAAAAGTCAGAGAGGGACAAGAACCCTAGAGTTCTGAGGTCAGTGCACACCAAATATAAGAGTGTAGAAAAATAATAGTAAAACCCAAAGAAGCATTGCCATATCCTCAAATCATTTTTTAATCTTTTATTTTCTTTGTGCATTCTTACCCTAAATGTTCCCTTATGTTTGGGAAATATCTTTATTATAACTATATGGTAGAGTGACAATCATTGTTTAAACTCTAGAACTACATGTAACACATTGAAGCTAGCAGGAACTTTGGGAATATTCATCCAGCCTGCATTGAGCAGATGGGGGTCCCAGGTACCTGAGGACAATAGTGCCCAAGTTACCTGGTTTCCTTCCTGATGCTGTTCTTTCTAGCAGCCACAGCAGCCTTGTGGCCAACTAACTGAATGTGTTTTCTTCAGCTCTCACATGCCTAGACTTCCCTAGTTCCCTTCAATCCTTCATTTCCCACCCCAACTTCACAGACTAAAGGACAACACCTGAAAATCATCAGCAGCAACCTGCTACCCAAACTGCCTCCTGATTTTTCCATCTGTTGTTGAACACACCCCTCCAAGTCACCCAGGCTGGAAACCGAAGCCACCTTTAATATCTCCTTCTTGTTCATCAATAGGTGCCACAGATTAATCCATAGGCAAGTTTTGTCTGTGCTCCCTCAATACCTTTTGAATTTAAGATTCTTGTCTTTGGTCTCACTGCCACTTTCTTATCAGGTGAGACCTATGTTTTGGGATTTCCAGAGATACAAACTATAATTATAGTATGGAAAAAAAAATTACAGGCAAAGAAATTATCGAAGAGATCCTTGAGATTATCTAGGACTAAAAGTTAAATCTGTTCTTTGGAAGAATCCAGACCTTTTAATGATTGTAGCATGATGTGACTTAGATCAAGCCTCCTTGCTTTTCCAAGGCCTGGTTTCTGATGAAAGATTTTAACTAGAACCTAGTCACTAGATCTTTTTGTTTGTTTTTTGGTTCAGGAGATTTAACACAGGTTTTATTTTGAGATGGGGTCTTGCTAAGTTACATAGGGCCTAACTAAGTTGCTGAGGCTGGCTTTGAACTCTTGATCCTCATGCCTCAACCTCCCGAATGGCTGGGATTACAGGTGTGAGGCACCATGCCCAGCAACTAGAGCATTTCTTCAGATTCTGTCAACTCTAAAATTCTCTGATTGCCATTGATATTTTTGTTTTAGCAAGAAATTTTCACCTAGGGCCATATGTTTACCTTCTGGATATCTTTGGAAAAAAAATCAGTTTGTCTTTAGGGAAAATATGTAGATTGAATGAGATGGATATCATTATCCTAAATGCATGATTGAAGATCTGAATGGTACTTATATACTTTGTATACAAGCAGTTGTATGTAAAAAGATACTATACTTGTGCATGATGAATAAGTAAATAAATAATAAAAAAATTAAAAAAAAAAAAAAAGAGCAAAATGCACCATTGACTGAAGTTTGAGGTGAGGGTTAACTGCATACATCAAGATGGAGTTAAATCTCACCTCCCATGAAATGCTGGAGTCTTCCTCACGAAGATAACTTCACATTTTGTTGTAATTCAGGATTGTAAAAGCCTTGGTAATATTGACATTTGGGGCTAGATAATTCTTTGATGTGAGGTACTGTCTTATGCATTATAGGATGTTCAGCAACATCCTGGTACCTATTAGATGCCAGTTACAACCCTTCATTTTGACAACAAAAACATTTCCAGGCTATATGTCCCCATGGAGGGACACAGCCTCCTATTCCAGTTAAGAATCACTGTGATAAATCAAACACAAGTCTCATAGCCTCCTGCAGAATCATCTTACAACAAAAGAATTGCTGTGTTGTTCACTGCCTTTCCACACTTCCAATCTAGCCATCCTCACACGTTTACCTCGATACCGTCTGGTTTTTCAGTACTCTGTTACTATGCCTGGAAATGCTCAAGATGCTGCTGAAGGCTGAGAGGCATTTCAGAGGCAATATAATAATAATCTTAATAACTCACATTAATCCAGCTCTTGATGTGCACCAGACACAGTTCTAAATGCTCTACACGAATGATCTCATTTAATCTTCATTAAGAATTCTGTGACGGAGATACTTCTGTTACTCTCATTTTACACATACGGAGACTCAAACACAGGTCAAATAACACGCCCAAGTTCTCTTGGCTGTTGAGTCAAGACCTGGGGTTGTATTGCATGTTGTCTTACTCCAGAGCCCACGCTCTGAACCTCCACACTGACCCACCTTATATGAAGAGGTTTTGGTGTTACAGGGTGGGAAAGCTCTTCAATATCCCCTAGCCCAATGGTAGAATCAAGTCTGCCTTTTGAAGGAGGCTGGAAACTATAGGTTGTGAGTTGCATTCAGTTGCAATTATGGGATTTCTCCCTTTAAAAAAAATGTTATTCTCTTTCTTATCTAGAAATAGTTTGGAGGCATGTGTAGAACAAGATGGGTGGTGGTGGGGTCAGGAACTGGAAGGGGGATTGTGCAGGGAAAAGGAAGGATGTGAAAGGAGCACACAGCACATAAGACATTTCTTTTTCCATTCACTCTATCTCACTGTTTTTTAAAATATATTTTTAGTTGTAGATGAACACAATACCTTTATCTATCTATTTTTTAAAATATTTTTTAAATTGTAGGTTGACAAAATACCTTTATTCTATTTATGTGGTACTGAGGATCAAACCCAGAGCCTCACACATGCGAGACAAGAACTCTCTGAGCCATAGTCCCAGCCCCTCTATTTATTTTTATGCAGTGCTGAGAATCAAACCCAGTGCCTCCTCACGCATGCCAGGCAAATGCTCTACTATGTTTTTATCAACTCTCTCCTTGTTCTTCTTGATGTGCCCTTTGATTCTTCCATTCTGAATGATGTTGACTTTTTCTCATTAAAGCAGTAGAAAATGGTCAAATTTGGACACAGAAATATAAGTAAAATGTAAATAGCTATCAAGTAAGCTAATTGATAGGGCTTGCCATAAATATAATCAAGAGTAAGGATGGCTACCTTAAAAATTACTAACAAATTTGAAAATCCAAGGCAAGCATAAGAAGGTTGACTATTTTCCTTGCTACCTTATGTCATGAAATCTGTAGCTTTGCTAACTGCCAGTGAAGAAATGATAGAGCCCGACTATCTATTCTTCATGGTTTGCTTAGGACAGTGGCTCTCAAATTTTGATAAGCAACAGAATAATTTGTAGGACCTATTACAGCATAGATTGCTGGGCTTTACTCCGGAGTTTCTGATTGCCTGCATATGGTTTGGGATCTGATAATTTACATTTATTTCTTTTTTCCCCTACGATTTTTATTGGTGCATTATAGTTGTACATGATGGTGGGATTTGTTATTACATATTTGTACATGCACAAAATATAACATATTGGCCAATATCAGTCCCCAGCACTGCCCTTCTTCTTCCTCACCTCCCAACCCTTTGTCCCTTTCCTCTAATGATCTCCCTTTATTTTCATGAGATATGCCCTGCCTTTATTTTAGTTTTCCTTTCTATTTCAACATGTGAAGAAAAACATATGACTCTTGATCTTCTGAATTTGACTTATTTCACTTAACATAATGGTCTCTAGTTCCATCCATTTTCCTGAAAATGATATAATTTCATTTTTCTTTATTACTGAATAAAACTCCATTGTGTATATAACATACTTTATTTTCTTTATCCATTCATCATTGATGGACATCTAGTTCTGTGGTTTGGCTATTGTGAATTGTACTGCTATAAATATGGGTATGCATGTATCACTATAGTATGATGACTTTAATACTTGAGGATAAATATATGGTATACCTGGGTCATATGGAAGTTCCATGCCTGGTCTTTTGAGAAACTTCCATACTGATTTCCATAACAGTCATACTAATTTACAACACTGACCATCTGTGTAAAAGTCTTCCTTTTTCTCCACATCCTCTCCAGGATTTGTTATTAGTTGTATTCATGATGATTGTTATTTGGACTGGTGTGAGATGAAATCTCAGTGTAGTTTTGATTTGCATTTCCCTTGTTGCTAGTGATGTTTAACAATCATCTTTTCTTATATTTTTTGGTCATTTGTATTTCTTTTTTTGAGAAATGTCTGTTTAATTCAGATTGGTTTATTTGATTTTTCAACAAAAAGTTTTTTGAGTTCTTTATGTATATTCTCTATATATTAATCCTCTGTCAGAAGAGAAGCTAGCAAAGATTTCTCTCCCATTCTTTAGGGTCTCTCTTCACATTCCTAATTGCTTTCATTTGCTGTACAGAAGCTTTTTAATTTTTTGCCAACCCATTGATTAACTCTTGGCATTATTTCCTGAGCTTTATGGGTTCTATTGAGAAAGTTGTTGCCTGTGCCTATTTGTTGGAGTGTTGACCCTGTGTCTTCTTCTAGGAGTTGCACAGTTTCTGGTCTAATTCCTAGGTCTTTGATCCATTGAGAATTTGCATTTCTAATAGGTTCCTAAGTGATACTGATGCTGCTGGTTGGGGGATCACTATTTGAGAACTACTGGATAACTAAAATAAAGCCTGCATCTAGCCAGCTTAGATTCAAATGAAACGATAATGCTATTTTTAAGATCATTAGAAATTTTTGCTAATTAGAATCAATGAATAGAGCAAGATTGAAAGCACAATGACTACTAGGTATGAACTTAGACCTCTCACTAAGCAGTTAAGTTTTGCCTCACATTTCAGACAGATCTTTGCTTTTTCTCAGCAATTGAACCTTTAGGTTGAGTTAATTCTCTGTCTCCCACCCTTACTGCTACTAATTCAGATGACAAAATTTCCCATTATTCATGGAATAATCCAAATCAAAATTACTTTAATATCTTGGTGTCTTGTGTCATAAAAATTCTGATGAGTCTTTGTTAAGGTTAAGAAAGATATATTATCTATCTAGCTAGCTTTTGTTTCTTGTATAGTTGCTTTGTACTTTCCCTTTCAAATCCACATTAGCATGATGGAGAAACCCAACAGAAATTTGAATTTGCATATTTGTGTGTAACTGATGAAAGTTTTAAAATCCCAATCAGAAAGTTAAAAAAAAAAAATTAAGCTCAAACCAACTTCTCTTTCTGAACTATCAGCATCTCTTTGTTTTTGTTTCTGTTTTTGCATGACCCCACCTCCTTCACCCAAACAAGGTACCGCGAAGGACTTGCTCAGACAGATCTAGCTATTGTGAAGCTTCCATTCAATTTAAAGTGTTTATTGAATGTTTATCATATACTTTGGAGTTTTATATACCTAGTCTTTGGGGATTTTTTTTTTCTGTCTAACCTTGAATATTGTTTTTCTTGTTTACAAATAAGGAACTGAGGCCTATAAACTTTAAGGAGGCTCTTGTATTAGGAGACTAATTGTATTAGTAAATGCATTTTTTTGGGCTATATATGATGAAAACCAACACTGGCTTGTTAAGCAAAAGTTTGACTTTGTTGAAAGGATAGTGGGGATTTTCTTATGAATTTGAGCAATCAGACCCCAGGACAGATGGGAAGATCATCATCAGATGACTCAGCTCCAGGATCACATGACTTTTCCCATTGTTCTCATTAATGTGACACTGCCCAAGATTCTGTGGCGATCAGTTCAAATTCTCAAGACAGAGAATCTCATTGGCCCAGTCTTTTAAGGCCAGGAGGTCATAGCAACAGCACAGTTGCCATGGGCTCAACCTTGAATGGTGGCTGATTTTCCCAATGTCCAGTAGTCTAGTGGATGCTTGAATGAATGTCCCCTATGTCACACCAGTGTGGCAAAGACAGAATCTAAACTTGGTTTTGATGGCAAAGCAAGTGATTTTTCCTCCTAAAGGGATGTTTGATGGGGAAAACACATTAATATGGCATTGAATAAAGACA
Source organism: Tamias sibiricus (assembly GCA_025594165.1). Classification (NCBI taxonomy): domain Eukaryota; kingdom Metazoa; phylum Chordata; class Mammalia; order Rodentia; family Sciuridae; genus Tamias; species Tamias sibiricus. The sequence goes on from CM046662.1 coordinate 63,111,119, forward strand.
ATATACCTTTATTTTCAAGTTTCCAGCCCCTACATCAGGCATACCTTGTACATGGCTCCTGGGTTCTGATGTGCCCTGGCTGCTCTCTGTCCTGTGGTTTCTGTGTCATGTGGCCTGACTTCTCATTCTGCCAATGCATGTCACATCTCTGGTAAACCTAACACAGCTGTGACTCACAGGTTTAGAGGCTGGAGGGACCCATTATTTGTCCCTCCTTCTCCCTGTGTGATAATCATTGCTAATGCATACCAAGCACTTGCCATAAACACTTCCAAGCTCAATGGAGCTCATCTAACTTTTCTAACAACTCTGTTGTTCCCTATTTTGGATTTATTTTTCAATATTGTGTTATGAAAATACACACCTAAGTGAAAAATTGAAACAATGATACGGTGAACACCCATATACTCATCAGGTAGTTTTTATAATCAATATTTTGTGAGAGTTGCTTTATCATAGTTCTGTTTATTCATTCATCCATCAGACTATTTGGGAGAGGGAGGATGATTTCAAAGTAAGTTGCTATTTCTTATTCTCTGGGGAAACTGAATGAGACAGGTGACATGACTTGCCCAAGGTCATTCATGAGGAGGAGTTGGAATTGGGATTGAACTCTTGCAGTCTGATTCCTCAAACCACTTTTTAAACCACTAAGCAGCTTGTCAGCCCCGGAAGAGGGAAAGATGAACTCAAGGTTAGGTAGTACAGGGCAATGACTGAGACCCAGGTCATATGACCCTCAAGCTCTGGCAATTTCCATTGCTTTGAGCCACAGCAAATAGTCCACTTTCCAAGTAGAAGTAGTCTTTCCTCACTTCTCAAAGGTTTGGAACTTGACAGCGTACTCTAGATCTCCAGAAAATTTGATTTTTGACACAGTTAGTATGCTTTTTCTTTCTTCACAACATTTTGAAATAATTTATGAAAATGGCAGACTGGGAAATTACCATTTTAGATAACTTTTATACAACGTTCAGAGGACTTTTCACATATGTTATCTTATTTGAACTACATGAGTAGCAGCAGATTTGCAAGACAGGTGGGTTGGATATCTTAACCACATTGGACAGCTGGAAACCTGAGGTTTTTAGAAGCAAAGGAAGGAACTCAAAGTTATGTGATGCAAAGAGCAAAGTTGAGCCTTGGTTTAAAATGTATCCTCTTTCAAGGACCAGGAGACATGGAGGTGTTAAGGAACTACATAAATACAAGTTAATAGAAGCTAGAGGAATTGAGGTGGGTGATCCTTGATATCTTCATCCTTGGTGGATAGCTTAAAGATCTGGGCTCTAGAGCCACTGCCTGATGTGACCTCGGACAGATTTTCTTTTCCATGCCTCAGTTTCTCCATCTGAGAAATGGGGATAATTGCAATACTCCCTCATAGTGTGATGTGAAGATAAAATGAAGTAATGCATGTAAACGTTCTGTTTGGTGCTTAGTCTCAGTTACAAAACCCATCATTACACCTCTCCTGCTTCTTTCTCAAGAGCCCTCTTTTCTGTGTTAAATGGCTCCCTCTAAAATCTATGGGCATAATTTCATCTCTTTGCCCCCCCCCTTTTTTTTTTAATTTGTTTGTTTGTTTGAGAAACTGTTGGGAGGAGATTGCGAACCGCAGCTTTTATGAGGTGACATTTTATTAGTCTAGGAAAGATGTGGATTCTGCTGAAGAATTTCCATCTAAGGAACTATAAATAGTCCATGTTCTTTGATATTGCACTGGCATGTTTCATTGGTTATAATAATCTGCATGTGACAGCTAATGCAGAGAACTCTGCATAAACTGTTTTCTAATCTAGGAGGTTCCAAAGAAGTAGAAGGATAACGACAGAGAGGTAAACATTCTGCAGAGACTTTTCTCTTGGCATGCACAGCAAATACTGAAATCTAGGCTCTTTGGACATTGAGTCATTTAAACAGATGTGAAAAAACAATTAAAGAGGGTTTCCAAAAGGTATGCTCACCTGGCTGGATCGCATTCCATTCTTGCATCCTTTCCCAGACTGCCCCCATGAATCCTCTAGAACAAAATCAATGGGTCGTTTGATAAAATGCCGATTCCTGTACTTGAATCTGCAGTTTTGCAAGTGATTTTTAGGCGGATAAATGTTTGAGAACCTCTGCTGTGAGCAGCATGATTTCTGCAAGGTTGAAGCATTAATTTTAAGGACTTAATTTAGGTGGAATGCAAATTTTGGTTTGAACTGCTCTCAATTCCTGGCTTCTGAAGTCAGGGTTATGTATAAGACCCTTTAGGCTTGCTTGGGCTCAGGCTTTGAGGCTTATCCTGCAGAGAAAAGGACTGATTCTTGTAAGGACATCCCACAGTAGGGGAGCGGGGGGTCCCAGGTGTATGGTTGCCTTTGTGGAGAAGAGGAGTAGGAAATACTCATCCTCCAGCAACTGAGACCTTGACAAGCTGAAAACTGACCACCTCATGACTAACAGCTGACTAACATCATGCTGTAACTTGCTGGCACCTGCATTAAAGCATTTTTTTTTTTTCAGGCTTTTTTTTTTTTTTTTCCATCAGTCTCGTGAGGTTGATATTATATGTATTCGTATTATAGAGATGAGGCCCTGAGTCTAAGGAAAGTTAAGTAATATGCCCACACTCATGATTAAGAGAAAGAGGACAGAGTCCATGGTTGTGCTTAGAATCAGGGGTTGGCAAACTCTCCTTTTGTGTGGATTAAAAGCTAAGAACCATTTTTACATGTTTAAATTGTTGGAAAAATATCAAAATGAGACTAGTTCATGACAAATGGAAATTTATATGAAATTCAAATTTCAATGTCCATAAATAAAGATTTATTGGAATGGAGCCATGCCCACTCATTTGCATATTGTCTCTGACTGTTAGCAGCAGAGATGAATAATTGGGACAGTGACCCAATGCTCCAAAAAGCCCCAAATATCTGCTAAACAACCCTTTATAGAAAAACTAAATGTGCTGACCTCTGCTTTAGTGTGCTCAAAGTGTTCCCCAAATTTCAGTCCTTTGAGTACTACCCCTTTGTGATTCTCACCACCTTCTCATACCATATGGAGCATTATCTGCATAGCATTTTTCTTTAGATTAATTAATTTTCTTTAAATAAACTTATTTTGTAAAGAAACAAAAGTGTAAGTGGAAACCAGTCCAATTGCAAGAAATAGAAGACAACTGTAAAAACAAATGTAGCACACACAAAACCGTGTATTAGACTCCAGAGGAATAACTGGAAAAGGTGTGCACACTGTCCTGATTTCCAGTGACAAAGCTGCATCAGTTTTGAAGGGCTATGCTCAGTCTTCTGGAATTCTCTCTGTGCACAGACCCAATGGGTTGGAGGTGCCTTGGAATCCATGTCTCCTGTGAATCCATAACTAATAAACTAAGGGTGTGGAAGTATCTATACCCCAGTGCCCTCCTCTGGGGTTTGGTATAATTCTGAGGAATATGCTTTACCCCACTTTTAAGAATGTCTCTGTGGGATTGAGCTTCTATGGCTGAATGACCCATTTCTTAATGGTGTCCTCTCATTTATTTTTCTTGTATCATTTCTCTACTTTTGCACCGGCACCTGCCAAACTAACCATGTGCTTTTAGTCCTTGCCTCAAGATTTACCTTTTTTGGGGAGCCCAGCTAAGATAAACATCTTACTAAAGATTGTAAACCTGAAACCTATTCTTTATTTTAAAAGAGAGATTAGCAAAGTACAGGAAGATTTTCAGAAATAAGCTCACACCTATTTAAGTCCTTTTCATCAACATCAATAATGATGATTAAAATAGAAAATGAAAAGAGAACATCTTTTAGCCTTATAATGTGATGTTTCTTAATGCTCTGACCACCTATTACCTAGTGTCATATTCTTTCTCTAGTGGTATAAGAACCATACTCGGGGAAGTGATGTTTTACCATGTTGGTTCTCAAAGCGTGGTCCCTGGTCCAGCAGCAGCAGTGGTATCTGTAGACTCGGTAGCAACACAGATTCTCTACTCCAAACCTAATAGATCAGAAACTTGGGGTATGGGCCCAGTATTTTTGTTTTAACGAGTCTCCAGGGTGATTCTTATGCATGCTTAAGCTTGAGAACCACAGCATGTTATTTAGTTCTGCTCTCATTGCATTCTTGGATTTCTTAAGAATTCAGAATCACCCAAGATATGCTTTCTCCCCTCAAACATGACTGATTGATGATTTTCTTGCCTCTGTTGGAGCCTCCACTGAGGTGGATCCTTACCAAGTCACACAGGTCAGTAATTGGAATGCTCTGATGATTGGAATGGTCTACTCATGGTGAGCCTCAAACTCCTCTCAAAACTTCCTCTCATCTGTCCTTTGGAGGCACAACATCAGGATTAATCTCTTCTTTAATTATGAAGTAAATCTTTCATACCATGTCAGGACATCCATTCAACAAATTCTTGCTGATCTTGGATGTGATTGTTCTGTAAGAAAAGGAACATAGTCCATTGTCTCTTTCTTCATTGTATCTGTGGTCAAAAGGGTAAGACACTAGACAAGCTGTCACCAAAGTTCATAACTGAATGCCTCTGAATCTTCTCTCTTTCTTCACAAAATTCCTGGATTCATGCTTAGAACTAGTTTCTTCTAATTTCACTATCCTCATTGCATTCTTTGATTGAAAAAACCCTACCTTTATAAAAAAAACTGATTTCTAGAAACACTCTTATGTAGATATTCCATTTAATGATACGTGAAATGGAAGTTTATGTTCCTTTTTTATTTTTCCTGTAATCCATTCTTTCCCACAAAAGTATGGTTATACCTCTTAAATATTCTTCCACTGGGCACAGGATCTCTTAAGTGTCAGGTTTTCTTTCTTTCTTTCTTTCTTTTTTTTTTTTACAAAGACACGAAATTTCCCAACTGAAAAGTGTTTATTTACCTAGAGGAATATTTTCCTTAGTTATTTTGAAAAACATTAAGAGACATTTTGCATCCCAGTTGTGTATGTGTGCATAGTAGTGCCTCAAATGGAATGGAATTGGCTTCTGTAAGGATTTAACTATGGAAATAAAATGACTAGAAGCTTTAGGTTTAACTGGTTGACTTAATTCAAGTGGCATTTTGGCTACTAGCCCTAAAAAGATCCAGCTATAGTGGAACACAGACTCTTTTTTGTTGTTGTTAAAGGGGTTGTGCCCATTTTTACCTGTACACTGTACTTTAGATGTCTATCTATCTATTCATGAAGCATATATAGTATGTATAATATACATATATATACATATATAATATATGTGAAGATAATACATATGTGGTTGTATTGGGGTACCAATTTACCACAGGGAAATCCTTTCAAAGAGCATCAATCAACTTATTGAAGTTCAGAAGTAATTACCAAGACAGCATCCTACATATTCTGAATGTTTTCCAGAAAACAAAGTCCAAGTGAATAGCCAAGGAGAGGAGTTTTTCTTCCATTTATTGAAAATTTGCACAGTTGCAATTTTTCAGATGACTCAATTATTTTTTCATGGTGGAGATAAAGAGAGTTTGGGCTACTAGGAAGTCCAGTCAACAGGATTGATGAAACTGTGCTTAGGTCGCTCACTTGTGTGATCCTGCTGAGACTGTGTTTTGGTGCACATGGCTTGTGGTGAGGTGATGTGGCCAACAACAAGCATTTAAACAGTTAATTCTTACCAAATATATGCTCTTGTTTTTGTTCTAACTATGCGGTAGATGAATCTATTTGAGATGGTATAGGAATTTCTTTTAACTTTTGGGAAACTCCAGTTACCTTTGAATTTGTCCCAGTGTTCATTCTACCCAGTTCCCCTCTTTCCCTTTCCATCCTACATCTGGAGAAATTGAGACTGAGATTAGTGAATAGATTTGCTTGAAGTTAAGTAGCAGGGTTAGGCTGAGAGCCCAGGTCCACTGATTCCTCTGTCCAGTGCTCCTTCTATTATGTCAGTCTCCCACTCTTGATTTGGCAGTTAAGATAAATAATGCTTTACTTATTCATGACACTTGTCCAAAGCAAAGATGTTGGGCTGTGCCCTTTGATGTAGAAATTTAACCCATGTAAGCATGGTTGATAAAGAAACGTGGTCAATTCAAACATAGTTATGCATGATATCTGTTCATGCAACCAAAACCAAACAAAATAAAGCACAGCAAAGCAAGCTAAGGTTATGACAGAGCTCCAGGTTGGCAGGTGTTGGCACTGTGCCAAACTACATCGATCTCTCTTTCCAATAGGCGAGGACTATTTACAGGTGAGCACTGTGCTTTTACAATAGAGATGCAACTCCACACCTTCTGTTAACCATTAGCCACAGTTCCACAGCAATATTTTAGACTATTCTGAGTCAAAAAACAAGGGTAATGATTCAGTGCACTTACCTTTTGGGTTTACTCTTTAGTGTTTAAAACGTATAAGACAGAAACCTGAGGGCTGGCATCAACGTTGGGTGGCCTACACAACATGGTCTCTTCTTCTTCCTCATGATTCCTTTGAGGAAAGATCTGAGTTTGAATCTATTTATGAGGGTAAAGAAGCTCAAAGGAATCTGAAGATTTCTGAACTGTTGTAGATTTACTTTTATGACAGATACGATGTTGGGAGTAATTCCAATGGCTCATGCCTGTTGTGGTCCTGAAAGAACTGAGTCGTTCATTCATTCTCACATAATAGAAAGGGCGGTTTGGCATACTCATCCATCTCTTTTCCAGCTCTCTTTCTGATTATGATGATATAGGACTGTTTCTCTGAAGGAGACTAGTATGAAAGGCGTGGTTCTTGATCTCTTAGATTAGGGGGGAAGACACAACATGACTGTCATTAACACACACACCACACAGAAGGTCTTACTGAATTTCAAATGACACAACTTATCCCTGAGCATAGGAGATGCTCTTGGTTGCTTGTATTTTTCTTTAATTTGGTAGCTAATTAAAGTTTGTTAAGTTTGTTAAGAAGACGAAAATATAAGGCACAAGAAAAAGCCCCGGTTTCTTCCACACCCCTCACTCTTTGCACTCTTCCTTACAAGAGATGTCGCTATAATCACAGATCTGATTAGTTCTCCCTGGTGAATGCCACAGAAAATAGTGGACTATAATTGATTAATCAAATCAGGATAGGTCCTAATCACCAATTCCTATTTTGATACTGCTCCTTTTCCTCTGACAAGATACATGCTGTCTCACTGGCTTGTTAAATAACAATTTTACATTTCAATGAGTGAAACAGCAGTGCGCAGTTAGTATATGAGGTTTGCCTTACATTGCTACATTTTCCAGTGCAGTTTCAATCAAATGAACTTTATCCAGATTTTAATGGGCGTTCTTACTTCTAGATATTCTTCCTTCTATATACCGACCCAAAGTTGATTTTCTTGTATATTACTCGGGATTCTTTTAGCTGCAGTAGTGGCTGGAAACCTACTCAGTGTGACTTGAAGTCTAGAGAAATGTGTTAGCTCACATAACTGGGAAGCTGAAGTGTAGAACTTAAGCCTCGCATGGTATAATCAAGGCATTGGCACTGCCATTCTTCAGGTCACAGCTGGTTTTCCTTTGGGCCAATGTCATTCTCAGACAGGCTTTCCCATCAGTAATGGGAACCAGAGCTTCAAACTGTTTCACAACACCAGAGGAACAAGACTCTTTCTAGCAAAAATTCCAGAATTGACTTTCATTGCTCTAGTCAGTGAGCTAATAAAAACTATAACCAGGACTGTTCTGATTGGCCGTGTTCATCACTGGACCTGCGGTTGGGTAGGGGTTAGGAGTTACTGCCAAGGAAAATCAAGACATAATTCATAGAGAAAGATAGAATAGATACTCAGCAGAACATTGTAGCAAATGTCCACTTTCATCCAGAGACTCCCTTGTGGCTGTGGGAGTGGACAGCACTACTTTGTTTAAGTGTGATATGGTGACAAGAACTACACAAGATAAAGTGTGAGCTTTGGAATCCACAGCCCTGGATCCTATCACCAGGCTACCTGTGTGGCTTTAACAAGTCAGTTAACCTCTCTGGCCCTGTTTTCCTCATCTATAAACTGGAAATAAATACTCAGAGGTTGGAAGAGGAGGAAAATGACAATGTCTGGCAAATACTATCACTTAACAAAGAGCAACTAATTAAAATGAAATGGCCTTGGTTATTTTTAAATTATAATACTGTACTCTGAGTTGTTACATATTGCCTCCCAGTGAGAAAGTCATAAACTCCCAAGCCTCTGTTTCCTCATTGGAAAAACTGATTAACTCCTCAGTTGACTCAACAGAGATTTATGACAAGAATACAATATGCGAGGCATTTTTCTAGGCACCAAGGACATAACAGTGATCAAGACAGTGTTCTACACCTTCTTGAAGCACATGTGTGAATGAGGGAGACGGGTCAAAAATAACAAAGCAATTGATTAAACACAATGCATGTACCAGGATGAAATATTAGAACAAATGAAGAGAATGGAAAGTTTTAGAAAATGGGGTCTGAGATTTCATTTGGTGGTAAGAGAATGTCTTTCTCAGGAAGTGATAGCTGAGCAGCATTCATAACGAAGTGAGAGAGGGATCTTTGAGTAGCACCCCAGGTAGAGGAGACAGGTGAAAAGGCCCTAAGGTGAGTGTGTGCTTGATGGTCAAGGAAAGTAGCAACACCCGTGAGCTGGTGGGGAGTGAGGAGAGGGATACAACTGAAGCTGAGTTTGGAGAGGAGCTGAGCCCAGATCATGGGGGCTGGTTGGCTAGGATGAGGAATTTGGGGTGTGCAGAAGGCCACTGGAACCTTATGCAAGAAGAAATGGTCTGACATAGTTTTAAAATACCATTCTGGCTACTGTGGGGTGAGGAGAAGATAGAGGGCAAGCAGGAGACCTGTGAGGCAATGTGGCAATATCCCAGGGACAAAAGATGGTGGCATGGACCAAGGTGTGTGGTTCTGGAGATGTGAGAAAGGTAGGATTAAGGAATCATTTTCAAGTGAGAGAGAATGCACATGCTGATGGTTTGGTTGTAGGGCTTGAAGAAAAGAAGTGTTTTTGTTCAAGTAAATGGATAATTTAATAAATGGGAGCCATTGACCAAGAAGGAGGACCCTGGGGAGGAACAAGTTTTGTGTTGCGGATGGGAAAGGAAGAGGTCAGCGTGAAATGCTTTTTAGTCATCCAACTTGAGAGGTCAGGTGGGCAACATGAGTCTGGGAAAGGCCCAGGCTAGAGAAAAAAACTTTTGGGAGTCTTTAGTGAATAGACCATATTCTAAACCACAGATGTGATTACCTCAGGAATGATTTTAGAGGGAGAAGGAAAGAAACTTATCACTTCAAGTCAGACCTTTGTACTTGTGTATTTCAAATAAAATGTTATTCTCAATTCAGAACACAAGATAGAAGTTATTTAGTCAGAGTTTTTGCTACTTTGACTAAAGGATCTGACAAAGAACAATTAGAGGAGGGAAAGTTTATTTTGGAGCTGGCAGTTTCAGAGGTCTCAGTCCATAGATGGTGGGCTCCATTCTTCAGGGCCCTAGGTGAGGCAGGACATCATGGCGGAAGAGTGTGTGGAGCAAAGCAGCTCAAGACATCACACCAGGAAACGGAGGGGGAGTTGGGGATGGAGGGGTAGGGGGAGCGAAGAGTTCCCCTCACAGAAAAAATACAAACCCAAGGGCATGCCTTCATTGACCCACCTCCTCCAGCCACACCCTAGAGTTACCACTCAGCTAATCCCTATCAGTGGATTAATTTGCTGATTAGATTAAGGCCCTCACAACGAAATCATTTCACCTTTAATCCTTGCATTTTCTCACACATGAGTTTTGGGGGACACCTCACATGTAAACCATAGCAAAAGTGGACAGCAGTACTTTGTTTGAGGTCTGAGTGGGGTAGCCAGAGTTCTGCAGGCTGAGCCTTTAACTCACCTGCCACAACTGCAGAAATGCCCAAAGGAGCTCATTTTAGTCTTAGAGACTCTTAAAAACAAACACTAAAAAAACATGGGGCATCCCCTGTGTCCTCTCCAGCTCTGGTAGTTGGCTTTTCTCTTCCTGGCTGCTGACATCATGGGTTTGGTCCTCCCTGGCCAAGGGATCTAATGGTTCAGGCTGAGGTTCATGATTCTTTTGTGTGGTAGATAAACCGATTTAGAGTTTCTTCTTGGTAAGACTCAATTAGCAAACAAGTTGATAGAATTGTAGCATATCAGGGCTGCAAGTGAACCCAGAGATTATCTCTTCAATCTCTTCCATTTGCTGGGAGGTGCATGATGATACTTAGAAGGGAAAAAGGACCTGCTTAGGGTGACCCTGGAACAGACAGCTGGGCTCTGCCTCTGCATTCTCTACATTCTCTAATTTATTATGTCATAGAACAAATGCAATAGAAAATGTAGCAATTCTTTGGGAAAACAAAACAAAAAACCCTGCATAGTTCGTTAAGAGCACTCATTTTGTTGAGATTAGTGAGTGCCCATATAGTAAGGGGTATAAGGTTTCCTGAAGGTCTATGCCACAGGAAGTTTCACTAATTTGAAAGTTAATTCTCCTCTAACTGGGATTACTTGGTCTGTGTTTCCTGGATTCCTGGGTTCAGGGAACATGGGCTCCCTCTTCAGTGTGTATGTATGTGCATGTGTGCGTGTTGTTTTTCTGGGCAGAGAGTTCTCAGTAGTTGATTAAATTATCAAATAAATCTGTAATAACCTGCCCTCAGAAAAAAAGCTGTTTTTAAAAACAAATCTGAAAATCCTCACAGGAAACAAACTAACCATAGTACATTTTAGGCAACAGTACATTTTAGGCAATGTACTATTTTAATCATAATAACGTAGTTACCTACTTTCACTAGCTAGTGTCCTTATGCAGATCATAGAAATAAGCTATGCTTCTAGAAAGAACCAAAAATAACAAATACAATAACACAAGGTAAAAATAGGTGCCCTTAAGTTTTAATCACCAGGAGATCAGTACAATATGAAGAAACTATTTGCAACACTTAGCTATACTATACTTCAAGATGCCAACAGTTCTTTGCTATAGTACTATTTATTAGATATATCTATAAAGCAAAAATCTTAATAAATAGGAAGCAATGATTTTTTGGCATTTTTTCTTTATCAAAGACTTTCATTTTCCTACATTGCTTTCTTGTTTAATGTCTTTTTTCCCCATTGTAGGACCCTGTGGGCACTGAAATCCAGCTCACTCATGCTTATTTCCTGTAATGGACAAACTTGATGCTAATGTGAGGTATGTTACATTTCTGTATATATTGTGCTATAAATTGTGAACTTTTGTTCAAAAAAGTCTCTGAAAAAATCTATTGCAGTAGAGTTAAGAGCTAATGGAAGTGGCTTTTCTTTGATGTTTCATACATAACCATAAGTGTGGTACTGATTGATTATTAGTATTTTACTACATAAATGATAAGTGTAACATGGCTATAAATGTTGTTAGCTGCCTATACTAAAAGTCTGCATATGGAGGTGCCATCCGAAAATAGATATTCATTTCTGTAAGAGAAAGAACAATGTATTTAAATGAAGGAAAGAATACTATCTGTGCATCTAAATTTTAGATATAAATTCACTATAGGTTCTAGTGTGTCACTTCTTTTTTCAAGCAAAGCATGAGATTATGTGATGCCATTATGTGACATCAGTTGGTTTCATGGTATAGTTAGTAAAACCAAATGGATTTTGTTTTGTCTCATTTTTCCTGTGATTTCCTTCAAACCTTGGAGATGAAATAATAGGGTGATTCCTAGGGAAGTTTCTCTTAAAGACTTGCTCCATTTTATTTGGCATAACCAAATAGTGCGAAGAAAATTGTTTTCAGTAAGGTTTAAATGGCATGTCTTTTCTAGGACTTGAGGCTGAAGGTTATCCATAGAAATCAGTAGCTGGAAGACATCCTAAAAAAACACATTCCTTGTGTAATTCACAGGAGCCATTATCTTTCACTTGAGACTTTTGGGAAAGTATGTTTCAGGTATAAACCAGGAGCCCTGTGCCTCTGGTTTAATGTAGTAGAAAGCTGTGATAAAAGGGAGCTGTCAAATATCTTGACAGAAACACTCGTGTAATATGACTTGTGTTGAAAAGATGTACTACCACCCTACCAGGGAATTACTTGAGGGTGGAGTGTATCTCACGATGCTGTGTATAATCCCTGGCACATATTTAATAAAGAGATGTTGATCATCTCATCATTGATGTACTATATATTTCAAATAGGGTTGTGTTCTAGCACACCCACATATTTAAAAAGACTGTACATTTAGCATTAAAACATTTTACATTCTTCAATAGAAAGCATTGCGGACTTCTTTATTTACCCAATATACTAACTTGGTGCAGAGTTTTAGGACCTTAAAATAGACTTTTAAGCAAGTAGCATGTGTTTAATCATCCCTCAAAACTTGTGAAATTATTTGCACACAGAGAATCCAGAGAATCTCAATTTTACTTTTGTTAATTGAAAGGCCATCATGAACAGTAACAATGGTAATACATTATGAAATTGTTTTAAGTTCCAGACCCTGTATCAAACTGGATTGGCTGATTAAAAAGCACTTTTGGGGGGAATAATTTAGATATTATGATCCCTTACATTGCTAGCTTTTAAAAATTTATTTATAGCAGCATTAGATTCTAATGGTAGAATACAATTTGATTAAATGAGCCTTTCTCTTGGGATACTGGAATAATAGCGTGGGATACAAGATGATATCACACCCCAGAATCTTGTCTCTGGACCATGCTCTCCGTCAGTTTTCTAACCGGATCCTGTCAGCATATGTTCATCTTCAACCACTCCTCCTCTCTACCCACAATATTACTAACAGGCAAATGTCACAGGCACTCCACTCATTTCCTCTTCAGTACAACCTCTGAGTGTCCATAGCTCACATTTGCCAGATTATGATGCACGTATCATTAGAAACACACAGACTAAGTGGTAGACCCATGACATTTTTATTTCAAAATTAAATGTTTTTTTTATCATGGAGAGATATTCTATTTTATGATGTATAGGAGTAAAATAAAGTTTTCTTTTAATGTACATTTATTTAAAATTGAAGAGTCAGTGTATTTTAAAATATGTAATTTAAAAATATGTGTTAATAAATGAATGTGGAAAAATCATAATGGCTCTAGGCAAATGACTTGATTCTGGAAGCTTATGTTCTAGGCTAAACTAGGTAGAGCAAATTTTATCATTTAGGGAGCAGGAAAAATGCCTGTATAATAAAGTGAGAGTTGAAGGGCTCAGTTCCCCAGCACAGGAGAGGAGTCCTATTACTTGCTCTGAAGAGAGAGGAAAATGAATGAACAAAGGAGGGAGAAGCTTGGAGAAGAAGGGAAATTCAGAGGAGAGTCCAGGCTGTGCTTGGCAAGGGGCAAAACAACCAATGGCATAGTGAATATGAGTGACTTTGAGAGCAGTTAGGAAAAAAAAATACACACACACACACACACACACACACACACATAATGAAGAATGTGTACACACCTCTCCCAGAATCCAGTCCTTCAGCAACATTTCCATCCTGACTGAATTGGGTGTTACATGTTTACCATGCTGAATGTTCAAGGGCATTGTGAGCCATAAAGTTGACTTATATTATCCCATTTGATTTTTAAAACACCCTTGTGAAGCACATAACTGTTATCATATTGCCACAGTGTGTGGCAACCAAGAGGTGAAGAGGTATAAGGAAGACCTTATACTGCCACAGGCTCAAAAACAGCACTTCAATTTTTCTCTAATATCCAGGGGTAGAGAAGTCCTAGTGGACATTTAGATCTAAATAAAATGTCTTACTTTTAAGAATTGTGTCAGGCCATACTGACTCTTTTATTTATTGATTGATTGATTTGTGTGGTTTAATTTAATTGAGTTTGCTTAGTCAGCTAGATCCTTGCTATTATGTATCTGTCAGCTTCATGATAGAAGCATCAGAAAGACTCTGACTAACTTAATCAAAGAAAAGTATGACAGGGAGAGCCACCATGTACAGGCTCAGATGATGAAGGTGAACAACAAATGTTGGAGGACTGTGTTTAGAAATAAACAAGGACTGAATGTTTTCTCTGATAAGTGGTTGCTGATCCATTGTGGGGAGCAGGATAGAATAAAGGGACTTTGGTTTGTGTAGAAGAAAGTGAGGGGAGTGGTGGGGTTGTGGGGTTGGGAAGGACGGTAGAAAGAGACAGACATTTTTACCCTATATACAAGATTACACTACTGGAGTGACTCTGAACCATGTACAGTCAGAGGACTGAGAAGTTGTGCTGCATTTGTGTACTATATGTCAAAATGCATTCTACTGTAAAATGAATAAATTAATTAATTAAAAAGAAAGAAAGGAACAAGGAATTTGGGAGTTCCTGGAGAGCTAGGCAGTAGAGCAGTGGCCAAGTTCAGGAAGAAGCTGTCAGTACACTTTTATCATTTATTTAATATGTATTCATAAAATATTCAACGATGTGCCAAGACTAGTCAGATAAGTTCCCATTCTTCAGATTCTCACATCTAGCTAGAAGACAGTCACCTTAGTAGAGATCTAATTCAATGATGGATGCACCCCTATGAGATATGCAATGAGCTGTGTTCTTTGTGAACTAGAAGAGTAACAAAAAGAAATACTAAGTCTTGGTTTTAAAACACAAAAGACATTAAAGCATTTTCCTCCTGAGGGCCTCTATTGTAGGAGAGCCTGGATGTCTGATGGCCTGACTCAGGATGAACAAGAGGCAGGTCCTAGCTGGAGAGGCAAGTTCCTGACCAGTCCCATCCTTTCATGAATAGTGTTTCACAAGCTTAGCAGTTAGTAAGCAACTCTCCGACAATCTGACAAGCACCTCCTCATTTTATCAGTCTGTTTGCTCCTTGCTGGGGCTCCAGAGGAGACAGCTGCATTCTTTTTGAAAGGTTGAAGAAAAGGAAACCATGACTACTTTTTGCAGAACTCTTCATTGGATTGAGCTTGAGGAATAAGCTTGCTGGTGCCTCTCCGCCCCCTGTACTATCTATCCCTAAGCCTAAAATCTTCTCTAACCTCAGAGTTAGCTCACACTCTGTGTTTTGTTTAGCTACCAGACTCTTCCACTGACATTTGATCTGTCTTTAAAACGTTTCTGTTGCTGCCTGAGTGGCCAGCAACGAAGCCACGGGAAGTTCAAACTGTCCCTTTATAACTTTTCTCTGCTCTATTTATTCACAATTCGGCCAAACTCGTTTCCGGGACAAGTCCCGTGAGACTACGCTTCTCTAAGAACTTTTTAGGGCTCCTGCCCCTTTCTATCATCAGTTTTTAGTTTCATAAAGTACAGAATTTAGGCCAGATGTGAATAGGTGGATGAAAGTCCATGCCAAGGACTTTTGCACTTTGAAGGTTCTTGAGATAATGCCCCCAGACTTTGAGTGAAGAAAGTATTATTTTTTATTTTTAATTTTTAAATTTGTTCTAATTAGTCATACATAACAGTAGGATGCATTTTGATACATTGTACACAAATGGAGCACAACTTCTCATGCCTTGGCTGTACACGGTGCAGAGTCACACCAGTAGATAGTGTAGTCATTCGTATATATAGGGTAATAATGTCTGTCTCATTTCATTGTCCTTCTCACCCACACACCCTCTCCCCTCCTCTTACTCCCCTCTTCCCAATATAAAGTTCCTTCATTCTTCCCTACCCACCACCCCCAATATGCATCAGCATCTGCTTGTCAGAGAAAACATTCAGTCTTTGGTTTTGGGGGATAGGCTTATTTTGCTTAGTGTGATATTCTCCAGCTCCATCCATTTACCTGCAAATGCCATAATTTCATTTTTTTTAAGACTGAGCAATATTCCATTGTATATATATACCACAGTTTCTTTATCCATTCATCTGTTGAAGGACATCTAGGTTGGTTCCATAGTTTAGCTATTGTCAATTGAGCTGCTATAAACATTGATGTGGCTGAGTCACTGTAGTATGTTAATTTTAAGTCCTTCAGGTATAAACTGAGAAGTGGGATAGCTGGGTCAATACTTAATATGTTCCGTTCCATATCTTGATTCTTTTTGATTGGAACTTCCTCCCACCCTTGACTTGCTGCTTGCCCTCTGGTCTCTCCCTGCTTTCCTACTTTGCTGCCCTGCCGTGTCTGGGCCTTCTTCCTTCTTCAGTCAGAATACCCTTATTATTTATAATTTTGTTTCTTTTCTACAAAAAAATCTGTATTTTCTTAATAGTGTTTCTCATTAGAAACCAAAAAAAAAAAAAAAAAAAAAGATAGCATATTATATGAAGTATGAATCATATAAATGGTACTGTTTAACTCCCTGAGCTAGGGTTCTGGGAAACTGATAGCTAAAGTTATAGTCACCATGAGCAAGGGTAGATGACCTCTGGGTGGGTACTGTGGCTCTTACTTGTCTTCATTTGATTGACTCAACTCTTTTTGTCTCTTTGTCTTGCTTCTTTTGATTTCTTGATAACATCTTATATTGTTCATTTTTGCAAACTACTGTAAATAAGGAAGGAAAGATGGGAAGGAAGGAGGAAGACAGGAACCCAAGAAAGAGCCATTTTTTCCAGGGGATGAATATTGCTTTATTCTCCTTTTGGTGAGGTTTGATGCCAGGTACTAGGGGGTCACTAAATTTTCTTGAACAGAAAATCAGAATGGTGAGCTTTCACATACAACACAGAAAATATGAATGAATTCCAAAGTTCAATACTTAAAACATAATTTGAATGAAAAAGCTGTTTTTGTGAAAACATTAGTAAAACCACAACAAAGGTGAGTGACTGGCTTCTGATTAATTACTCAGTTGCCTTGATTCTGTCATGGCACTAAGTTGCAATTCATTACTTCAAATTAAGAAATTATATTAATTAGGCGTGATTGTGATTACAAGAATCCATTGACATTGTCCAATTTTAGAAAAGAGAAAGAGATAGCAGTTTTTTTAATAAGGAAGTTTTTTTATTTGATTATGAATATTGGTGATAATACGTATCATGCTTCACAAAAGTCTGAGGATGAAGTTGGAATTTGTAATGCTTAGCATTCCAAAGCCTTGAAATAATTTATAGAACTTGAAATCAGTGTGTGCAAGTTGTCTGCCCTAAAGATTGATCAATATGGAACTGATTTGGAACCAGAATTAATTCATGTTTGTAACCTGGCAATTGGAATTGTGAACAGGTGCAACTTTTAAGGCAGTGGAATGTTTTGCAGGAAGTCTCTCTTCAGGCTCTGAAATGATGACATGTATTAGCATATAAGGAGAAAGTGAGTGGGTACCATTTAAAAGGGGTTATTTTTATGTTGCTTTAGAAATGTAAATGAGAATAATACTCAACTTTATTGCTTGAATGACAAAATGGTGATTATGCAGTTAGGTTCTTTGATTAGATCAGGAGCATAATGAATATGAGCTGAGACTCACCCTGAGCTGAAAACCCCTGTGTTTTATGGGATCCCAGGGGACTTCAGGCTAGGGATGTCACAGATTGCCAGAGGGATGATGACACATTTGTATTACTAAAGCCATGTGTAAAATGTGCTGGTGGCAGAATTAAGCTAGCAGTCTTCTACGCACATGAGACACTATCCAGCTTCCTAAGTGCTGTTATCACAACTTCAGCCCACATCACCATGGGGTGCTGAGAGAGTGTGGTTAATGAGATGTAATGAAGATGGGTTTAACTCTCGATTTTCTACTTACTGGCCATATGACCTTGACCAATTTATTTAATCTCTGAGACTTTACTTTTCAGCATCTGGAAATGAGATTTGTGTGAGGATTATAAGTAAGGTAGGTAAAATCTTTAGCATCTTTAACATCGTGTGCATAGAAAAAATGCTTTCTTGAGTCATCAAAAAACTCCTAAGCTGTAGGCACTTATTGACCTTAGGGGCTGATATTTAGTTGCTATGCTCTTTAAGTTTCTTTTTTTTTTTTATATTTATTTTTTACTTATAGGTGGACACAATATCTTTATTTTTATTTTTTATGTGGTGCTGAGGATTGAACCTAGTGTCTCACACATGCTAGGCTAGCACTCTACCCCTGAGCCACAACCCCAGTCCTCTTTAAGTTTCTTTATTGCTTAAATTTGCTACTTACCTGGCTGACCTTATTATTCAGTTGTTTTTTTGAACATTTGTCCCTAATTGTGCCCATTCTCTTGGGAGGAAAATGAGGCTCCCAAAGATGATAGAAGACTCTTCACGTTGGGGCTAATCAGCAGCTTAGATGGAATGAGAGCACTTGTCCTCTGAACCCTATTCAGCAACATTTTCTCTTTACCTTGCAATTTCCATGAACTTGAGCACATTTTTGTCTGGCAAACAGAGGACCTAGTATTAAATTCTGTGTCTTTTTCCCTGTTTAGTTTTGTGCCCTGTTCAATACAGCACGTTCTCCTTTATGTGAAATTATCCCTTAACTGATGAAAATACCTCTGACTTGGTTGTTTATGCTCCAATATCTATTAATATCCAGTCAAAAAAAATAAAAAACTGTTGTTTATATTTCAAGCAAAAAGAGATTCAATTCATGAAACACCCTGGAGAGAAGGAAGGTCAAGAAACCTCATGAGTCCTACCCCTGCCATGAATCTGCTAGAGGTAGATCATTTCACCTTCATATCATTGGAAACATTTGTTGCTGCTCTCGCTGCTGGAAACACCTCCACTACAGGAGAAAGAGAGTCCTTTTTTCCTCTGTCACTACCCTGTTTCCCACTGTGAGCCTCTCATTCAGAAAACATAACCAGAAGCCAGCAGGTTTGAGGCAGTATAGAAAACATGTTTTCAAGCTTCCAACTTCTCTGATTGCGTGAAAAGAGTTGCAATTAACAGGTGCAGTTTCCTCACTATATGACCTTGGCCCCTCCTGGGATGTGTAGCTGCGGAAACTGAGGTATTGGCTCCACAAGCCTGAGGGCTTATGGGATCATGTTAACAGGAGCATCTGGATATCCATCTCCTGGACTGCAGGAAGCTCCATCTTTTGCCCCGTTCACCTTGTTGGCATGTTTCTGGGAATCTGATGTTACTGAAACGGGTGCTTACAGATGCCTCTGAATTTGTTCTGCTTGTCCAGCTGGAGTTCTGTAGCCTCCAGCTCTGTGGGTCCCACTAAGCTACTCTTCGGCTTAGAGCTAGCTGCTGAGTGGCCAGTCCCCAGGCCTGGAAGGTGGCACTTTGACTCTCGCGAATCAGAAGGTTCTTGATCATGAAAATCCTCATTGTTTCTCAGATGAAGTGAGAAGAGCATGCCCTCTGTGCAGTACTTGATCAAAGTAGGCCCCATACTGAGGTTGTTTGGGATAAAAGTATTTCAGAAACCAATGTTGCAACATTTCCGATTCTCAGACTTAAGTCAACCCTGTTGTATCTGGTCCTATTCTTAAGATGCCTTTGTCATGCCTCCTTGCTGTTTGGTTCCTGTGGAGCCCTCCAGCTATCACCCACCTTTATTTAAATCTCAAATTCCAATGGGATTTTTCTAGATTGTTGCTCAGGATCTGTATTAATCAGTGGATGCAAAAAAAACTTGCCAGGGATGAAAGTAATACCTAATTTTACCAAATAATGTACACTCTCTATATGACTTTCAGCTCCTGCCCAGTGAGCATATTCTCTGTAGCTAACAGGATTAGAGCATGGTCTGCACTGTAGGGTCACCTGGATTACAGAAAGCCTGGATCTTATTGTTCTTCTTTATAAAAACGAGCTGTTTGAACTTTCAAGAAGCATGTGGTTTGCAATATCACATTGTATCCCGTAAAATCTGTACAATTATTATATGCTAATTGAACATTTTAAAAGTATAAGGAAATGGAAATGTTAACTAGCCTGGTTTGATCATTACATTCCATATACATGTATTGCATCATCACACAGGATCCCATAAGTTTGTACAATTAGAATAATAATTAAAAAATGAAATATGCATTTTTAAAAAGAAGCAAATGACTGTAGCTGATAATTGTTTGAAATTCCTTCCAAGCTCCTTTCTGTGGCATGGGGCCTCACCTCTGGCTTTTGACCTCTTGCATTCCCACAAAATACAATATGCAGAAGATGTAAAAAAAAAAAAAAAAAAAAAAAAAGGTTTCAGAGAGTTAAGTGACTTTTCCTAAGCCCACACGATCAAGAAGTGACTAACCCGAGGCTAAAATCCAAGTCTTTGCTTCCAGAATCTCTGCTTATTTCAAATTATCTTCTATCAAAAGCAAACTACCTCTTCAAATGTATGTAGGATGTAATTTAGATTAGTTTTTCAGTTATGGAAATCAGTCCTCATATGGGCTGAGGAAAAAGTGTCTTTCATTTTTAGTTTATTCAGCTTTTTTCTTGTTGAATATGTAGGAGCAAATCTCTTTTGTAAATTCTGTATACCTACCAACTTAAGTAAGGTACTGGTTAATATATTTTTTTAATTTTACTTTGGAATTTACTTTAGTAAATTAGTGGCTTTCTCTCCACACTGGCTAGATTCTCTTATGTATTTTCCATGATTGGATGTCTTTATTTATCACACAGTTGGATGATTTATTTATTACATCCTAATATACACTTTAGGATGTGTATATAGGATGTGTATATAAATTTATTTTAATGTTACTAGACAGGCATGGTGGTACACACCTGTAATTCCAGCACCTTGGGAGGCTGAGGCAGGAGGATCAAGAGTTCAAAGACAGGCTCAGCAACAGAGAGGCACTAAACAACTCAGTGAGACAGTGAAACCCTGTATCTAAATAAAATACAAAATAAAGCTGGGGATGTGGCTTAGTGATTAAGTGCCCTGTTGTCGCCTGAAGTGATGGCCACTTGGAGCAACGAAGCCGCAGGAAGAAGTTTAGAGGCGAACTGGAAACAAACAGCTTTTTATTTTGATAACTTTTCTTTCTGGCTCTAACAACGACTAACATGCGCCACACACACCACCAAAATGGCGCAGACCCGATCAGCAATCTCGGCTCAAGTCCCTCGAGATCCCGGGCCAAGTCCCGTGAGACTACGGAAGGCGGTAATGCCCAAATCTCCATGGCCCATAGTCAACCGCAATTTAAGCCATCTCTCCAAACAGGGCTCCTACAGTGCCCTGAGTTCAATCCCTGATTACCCCACCCCCCAAAAAATGTTACTTAAACATTAACTGAATATGAAAAAATTGTTTTGGATGATTGTAAGAAAATATTGAGTCACTTGTTTTTTTGTTGTCTTACTCATTTGACGAGAATTGTTTGATATGGTTGAGGCACTTTTCCAAACAGGTGAACTACATGAAGTCATTTAACTCTGACACCCTGAGAGTTACTTACTGAGAGTGGTCATGTTGTCACATTCTAAGTCATGGAAGCACATAGGAATCAGGATTTTGCCCAAAGTTACATTGCTAGGAAGAGGCAAAGCCACTATTTTCAGCCAACTTTGATTGATGACCAAGTCTATCCTTCAGCCTCACAGTTTGCTTTTCTAAAGATTTCTGTTGTGAAAAGTCTATCATTTGACACTTTAGACTTGGGTTCCCAAACTGAAGCCTTGGAAGATAAATTTGTTTGGCCTGTCTGAGGTTATAAAAATTGATTAAATCCTTTTAGGGAGGATGTTCTCCAGTTGACCAGAGTAACTGTGATTCCCTATTGTCTGGAAAGAAGCCATTCTGAACTATTCTGTTACCTCCATGGCTGGAGCTTGCAGTTGGTCAGGGCAGGCAATCTGCTTGCCTGGCCCCTGAGGGCTTTTTATTTTATCACTTAAATTTGAAAAACAGTAATACGAATTATCTTCAAACTTACAGAACTATATTATGACATTTAATGCCTGCTGTTTTCTTCCTGGAAATTTATTTTATTACCATTTAGCAAATAGGTTTGTATTGAATTAAGACCTCTTTTCAATTAAAAAATTGGAACAAGTTTCTAAATAAATACCTGTTAAGTGATTCTCGTTTTTTATTAGTCAGGTAATGATGTTCAGGCAATGTTCTTATTTGCATTTCTAAAGAACTGTAAGAATAATCTCTTTTCCCCCTTCTCCTCTGCCCACTCACTTGCTCCTAAACTTATAATGGCTTTATTAATTTCAGTGCTTATGAAAGGTTTCATACAAAGTACTCATCTTTGATTGTTCAGTACTATCATGCCTTTGTGCATATCAGATGTAGATGCATATTTATTATAAGCTCTATCAATAGCATAACTGACATTTCTAGCTTCACCTTATGTCGAATGCCACCATTGTTCATTGTATATAATTATTGCTGTTCAAACTCTCAAAAGTTGAATTCTAGAGAAAGTGTGTGTGTGTGTGTGTGTGTGTGTGTGTGTGTGTGTAGATACAACTATAGAATCATTTTTCAAAAATTTCTAAATTATTTATTTATTTATTGGTACTGGGGGTTTAACCCAGGGGCTCTCAACCACTGAGCCCCATCCCAGCCCTTTATTTTATTTATTTTGGGACAAGGTCTCGCCAAGTTGCTTAGGGTCTCGATAAGTTGCTGAGGCTGGCTTCCAACTTGCAATCCTCTTGCTTCAGTCTCTTGAGATACTAGGATTATAGGTGTGTGCCACTGCACCTGTTTTTTTTTTTTTTTAATGTCAAAGAAACCCCAAACTTTTTAACTTCTTACCATTCAAAAAATGTTGTGATAGTAAGTACAGAGTTACTGTAGAAAAATAGGTCTGGAAGGTCCAGAAATGTGATGTGTCTGCTCTGATCAATCACATGTCATGTCAGGTGTTTTAGAAGGATGTCCCTGACTAAGCCCAGGCTGCAGTGGGTGACAGGAGACTGCAGATGGGGAGATTCAGGAGACTGTAGCTCTAGTCTGGGAGAGGTAAAATGAGAACAGAAAGGAGGATTGAGAGCATGTGTATAGAGGAAAGGGCACAGATTTAGAGTAATTCATGAAGTAGATTCCTGATAGAAGGTGACCAATTGCCTGAGAACGGAGAAGAAAACATTCAGAAGGTGACCATGGAGAAGGAGTGCATGGGGAAACTCCTTAGTTTGGAGATTACTGAGATGGAGAAACCTGGGATGCATTTAAAAAAATTGTTTAACAGAAAGTTGGCTATATTGATATGGACCCCTGTGGGAAAATATTCAGGGGAAGATTCTGATCACATCAGCTGTGTGATGATTTGAATGGAATAGAAACTGATTCCAAAAGGACTAATGATCTTTCAGACCAGCAAAAGACAAATGGAGCTCTCCAAATGTTGATGGCAAGGAGACTGCCCTTCTGTGAAGCCTTTTCCTTCTTGAGATTTCAGGGATCATTTTATTCTCTAACTTGCAAGGACTAATGATGTTTTGCACAATTAGGATGGGTGAAAAAGTCAGAACATGACTCTTCTGATTTAAACACCTAAACTCTTCACATAGAGAACAAGAAGTAGTTCACTACTTGAAGTTAAAAGCTTATGGGAACAAACCACCTGTGGTCCATCCATAGGTAATCTTGGAATTACTGAGTTATTTCCTTTGCACAATTTCACTTCTAGCCAATGTGATTACAAAAATCAAGTCTAATACTTTTCATAGTAAATAACTCTTTGTGACTCATGCAGGTTATGATGTAAGAAATGTACAAGAATTTGAAGAGTAAATAGTGCATTGAGTGAGTTTTTGACAAGCTATGATAATTAAGTGTTTCAATTAATTTAGTACTTTAGTAGAGGGCAAGATAAAAATCTCCTCCCCAAAAGGGAATGTTTTCATGGTTTATCCTGGGATTGAACTGAATTTTTTCATGGCACTATTTTGTGAAACAAGTTGAGTCACCCAGGAAAGCTTGAGAATCAGGAAGAAATGTTGTACTGTATTCTGCTTGTACTGTCACACATGTCATTTTCTGTGGTAGTGCCACTGCTGGGCTAGCATCATCCAATGTGGTGCACCTATTTGAGAGGGAGAGATGTCATCCAGCCAGTCTTCCATGACTAAAAAATTTTATAGGTTTCTCAGACCAATTATCTGAGCAAGCAGCCTACCTGAGGTCAGGGTTATGACTTCCTACACCAGCAAAAGTGGAATTGGCTGTGGGTAGAGACCATCCTGGGAATCCAGGAAGTGTGTCTCTGTGAACAAAATCAGAAAAGAGAAAGTTCAGTCTCCTTCAGGAAGAAAAAAAAAAAGAAAAAACCTTCACTTCTAAGAATCTCACTGTTTGCAGAAGCATTGATGTTTCTAATTAAGAACAGGGAAGTTGAAAGGTATTTAAAATATCTAGTCAAAAAAATCCTAAGCACTTAGTCACACTTTTTAAAAAAAATCTGTAATTCATATTTGATTAATTTTGACATGCTTCTATCCAATTATGTTGAACTGATGAGGTTTTACTCTGCGGGAAAAAAATAACTAGTAACCTTTTTACACCAGCTTAAATTTAGCAGCATTTTAACTAGAATTACATAACTTGACTTTGCCACCCTCTCTCTACCCTTCCTGTCTCTGCTGACTTTAGGCTTCACCATCTCTTTCCAGAGTGATCAAAATTACCTCCAAACTCCTCTCTTGTCCACAGCCTTCTCCACCTCCAGTTCATTTAGTGGGTGGATGACTGGCCATCTTTCTAGAACCTATGTCCAATCATGCTCTTCCCTTTCTCTTGTGGGCCTCCTACTCAGACTTCAAGTAGGAACTCATTTGTCTCCTACAGACCTCCAAGCCTCCCTGCCTCCCGGAAGGCTCCTAAAGCTCTATGTGTAAATTGCCATTACCACTTGTAACCATCACAATTTTTTTGTAATTATTTATTGATTATATGTCCCTCCTACACTGTACTTCATGTGCCCAGCATTTAGTACACTGTCTGGCATTTTACAGTGTTGGAGGAGTTTAACCAAAATTTATTTCACTCTTCAACTATTTAGGGAATATCTCATCATCAAAGGCCTTCCTAGAAAGTTTTATGTTAGTAACCACCACCTATATGCAGACATGTGTACACACACACACACACACACACACAGAATTTCACTTCCAGCCACACAGATCCTGAGGCTGAAGAGATGTAAGAATGAAAGGATGCCATGAGGCTATTTGCATATTTTGTGGTATGAAACCTGGAGTGTTCTTTATTTTGTATCCCCTTGTGGCATTGACTCTTTCCCCAGTCAGTGCCACAGTGCCACACCCACCCAAGTCCTGCTCTCCTTAGCTAACAGGTATTGAACACTCAAGAAATGTAATGTTGTGCCAAACTCTTTACAAATTTTTTCTCATTAATCTCACATGACAACTTTATAAAGGTGGTGCTCTTATTTGCACTTTACACTGAGGCATGGAAAAGCTGATGAACTTGCCCAGACTCAATAGTAATAAGTGGTGGAGCTTGAAGGGCAAAAATCACACCAGGGACAACCTTGCAGCCAAGAGATTTATTCAACAGCCTTTGTGGCTGGTCGAAGAAGTGCTCTGGTCGAAGGTTGAAGAGGTGCTGGGAGAGTGGAGTCAGGGAAAGGGGAGTGTGCAAGCTCTGGTGGGAGAGAGGAGTCAGGGAGAGGGGAGTGTGCAAACTCTGAACGGAAGGTGGGTGCCTGGTTGTGCTGGCTAGGATCTCTAGAGCTGTCGGCTAAAGCAGCTGCTGTCGGGCTAGAGGCTGGAGCTGTTGGCTGGGGAGCTGCCGTCGGGTTGGAGGCAATGGGTCTAAGGCTGGAGCAGTGGCTTCCGCCTCTCCACAGGGACAAGCTGTTGTGTCTGAGTGGCTTCCTCCCCTCTGCAAGGACGAGCTGTTGTGTGAGTCTCTCAAACAGGACCCTATATAGGGATTTCTGGTGGGGGGTGTACCAGAGCGACCCCAACACCATTGGCTCTTTGCCTATGGAACAGGGCGACCTTTAAGCCTATTGGCGCCTGCCCGGGGAAAAAAAATATTGTCCAGGGAAGAAACATCCTGCCTGGAGAACATAGCAACCTTTAAGCCCATTGGCTCCTGCCTGGAAAATGAAACAAGGTTGCTTTGCTCAGGATATGGAAAACTTTGGGGGGGGGGAGGGTAGCCCATCTATCAGAGCTGGGGATCCAAATCTAGCATGTCTAAGCTCAGCATTCAGAACTCATATTTCTGCACTGTGGCCACACTACTATAGCATTTGTGGATACTGGCATTATCCCACCAAAATCCTGAGACCACCTTTATTCATGGTACTTCCATAACTTCTACTGCTCCTACTATAACTATTAATTGTATTATGACTACTGTCTTTGCTACATGACTCTGAGTTCTAACACTTCTTTGCTCTAGGTGCTATGCTGAGAACCTTACAGACAGTACTTTGTGTCACTGAGTCAGTGACACAAAGATCCACTCTGATAAAGAATGCCTGTGACATCCAAGATAGACGACACCATGTGCTCGGTGACTTAGAACCTCTTCAGAAGCCATTAGTCCCTTCCAGTAGTAGCCTGTTTATCTTTGACTCATTTTCCAGGAATTCTCCCTCTTCTCCAATCAGAAATCCTTCAGCTGCTGCTGCCTCTGCCCTCATTTTCATCCTAGGAGGGCCCTGTGATTAGCTGGGTGCCTGGAATGTACACAGAGGAACATCCTAAGAGGCTGAAGTCCCTCCAGTGTCCTGTAATTTCTATTGCATGTCCTAGAAAATAGCCACCCTGCTTCAGCTTTAGAATTCCAATTTTCTTTTTAAGTATGTCCAAGTAACTGATTGAAATGGACTTAATAATCAAATAAACCCCGATTATTCAGTTTCTCAGTAAAAACAAAACAAACAAAAAACCACACAACAACAATGGTGAGAGTGTGTCTAATCATGTCTGGCCCCAGGTTCTGTTTTCCAGAGTAAGTTCATCCTCTGATGCTTTATCCTTTTTCTCGTTTTCTGTGCTCTTGTTAAACATACTTCTGTTTGTTTGTTCTGTTTCTATACTCATCTTTTTGCAAAGAACAGGCATTGCATCCTCTATGGACAGGATTGGCCGCTGACTTCCAATGCTAGCTGGTCTTTCCTTAAGACAAGTTCAAGTAACTAGTTCTTTTCTACCTAATTGAAATTCACTGGGGAATAAGAAGCCTGTCTCCCTGGTTTGCTTTCTCTTGTCTTTCCACTCTGCCCAACACTTCTACTTTCATTCACATTCACAATCCACATCTTTGTACCTCTTCTTTTCCTTCAACATCTTTATCCTCCCAGCCCATCACCTGGTTCATTGGTAAACTTTTTCCCTTTTGCTTTGCAAATAAATTTTTAGAAGTATTTGCATATGTATTTTTGAATTGACAAGTATTCATCAACTCTCTATAATGTATATGGCTGTTTGTGGTTAAAAAGTATGAGATAAAAGTCTAGCTAGTGGTAAAGCTTCATATTAATAATTTTTGAAATACATGGCATTTCAAAATTTATAATATGATTTCTCTACTTCTCACAACATTAGGCAAAATAGGGGAAGTATTTATTATTTAATTTTTTGTGGTGCCAGGAATCCAACCAAGGACTCATGCATGTCAAACAGGGCTCTGCCATAAATCTACACTCCCAGCCTTGGTGAAAATTTTATTAAGTCAACTTATAGATAAAGAAAACATAAATTTGACATGTTATATGATTGCATTTAAAACCACATTACTAGGCAATAACAACCAAGATTAGAATCCAGATGTTTTAATTCTTAGTCCAATGTTTCCTCATTCCACATGTGTTAGTAGGTGACTACAGAGGCATCATGAGGATGTCTGCTTGGTAACAGTGATGTCATGAGATGGTAAACCATAAGTAGAGAGACACCCTGGTTTTATGGTATTTGTTGTAGGTTGGGATAACTGAAGTTTGATGAGAAATAACTGGAATCTGAAGACAAATTTATCCATCAGGGTAGAGTTGGTTATGAAAAAAAATTAACATCATACAGTGAAGTTAAAACAAGCAGTTTGCATCAGACAAACTTGGGCAGTGGTAATATTCACCACAGCAATGGGTAATCTGGTAATCGAAAAATTTAAACCACAGAGAAGTTTCTTAGTTTCTTTTGAGGAGTTTCTCGAAATGTACTAGATACTTATCTATAGTTCCTAGATTGGGAGGAATGATCAGGTATACTCCTGATCCTAAAGCAATTATTACAAGATACAAACAGAAATGTAGGCATGCATTTGGATACCTGTCAAAGCTGGAATGCAAATTGGCATCTGGGTCTTAGGATCCAAGCAGAAGCCAAGAGTCCTGAGCTGGGATGTAATCCAAAATGAGTAGCATGGACGACTTGTTGTTGAGTATTGTGAGTAACTCACCATGAAAGATTGAATTGACCTTTGAATTCCCTCATTATGGATGGACCAGATCTCCAAGGTGAGCTCTCATAGTGATAATCGTGATCTGCAGACTATTTTTTGAAAAGGACAAAGAGAAAGGAAATTTCAGGGTGAACTTACATCATCAGGAGAAATTTCATGAGAACCTGCTCTTTCTTGGAGTATGGGGAAAACAGGTTATCTATCCATGAAGTGGTAAAGATTTGAAGAGTTCTGCTAGTCAGCATCCTTCTAATGTAAGTAAAAAAACAAATTCTAATTACCTTAAACAACAATGAGAATTTATTAGCTCAGCTGGTTGAAAAGTTCAGGAGTACAGCTTGCTAATTCAAGGTCTCAAAAAATATTTACAATAGGTCTTTCTTTTTACTTTGCCTTCCTCTTAGGCGAGGCCTTTCCATATAATAATGTCTTGAAGTTCCAAGTTTATAAACTCTCAGCTTCTAATACAGATAAAACACAGGTCTTGCCAGTAGTTCCAACAAAGTCCCAGAATTAAGGGCTCATTGGACCATATTGAGGGGATGGATGCTCAACAGCCTGAAGTACAGATGTTCAACACGGGGGGGCAAATCCTTACCAGGAGGAGACTAACTTCAAAAGACACGGTACTTGGAAGTTCAATGGTGGAGGAGTGCTTTGTTACAGTAAGATTTGTGTTGTATTATTTTGGAAAATGATCACGTCACATGAACTGACCAAACAGTCTGCACCAGCAGTGTGAAGCTGCAAGCAGGTGCCAAGAGACAGGTGTGCTTGGTGGCAGGTTCTGGTGGGATTGGCATGGGTGGGAGGATTGGGGGGTTCTTAGGGTTTGGAAAGAGAAGTCCAGAGAAGATAGTTAAGAGAGTTGGATTCAGTTGTGCTGCGTGGCAGATCACACTAGAGAGTTTCAGCCCAAGGTACAAGTTTATTTATTACTCTCTGTTACACGTGGTTGCCCTGGGATCTTGATGGCAGATAGAAGCCTTATGCTGGAATCACTTCTAAGTCCACTAGTTCCTTTTAGGAAATGGAAGCCATGAAGTTCAAATATTCCTTTGAATGTCAAAGAATATCTTTTTGTTAGCAGGCACTAATGATGCTCCCTAAACAAATGATTATGGTTGACAGTAGAAATGTA
This sequence comes from Tamias sibiricus, assembly GCA_025594165.1. NCBI lineage: Eukaryota > Metazoa > Chordata > Mammalia > Rodentia > Sciuridae > Tamias > Tamias sibiricus. Next base: position 63,140,523 of record CM046662.1, read on the forward strand.
AATTTCACTGTAACAAATGGTTCTGCTAATATTCCTTACCTATTTATGGATATTATTCTGACACATACAAATATGGCTGTGTGCATTTATGGTAAGTGGGTGTACACATAAGGAGGTGGTGGTGATTGTTCTTCCAAGTGTATATTCCCAAGTGGGTGTAAGTTGTTGTGTGGAGACAGCAGCTGTTGAGTCTCAGTGTGGTTTCCTTCCAATTAGTCTGAAGCCAAGCTCTTCTTAAGATGGGAAAGACGGTGAGCATAGGTCAAGTCTCACCTGACAGGGAGCCATCACAGTAAATACTGGAGGTAGAGGAGGGGACTTGAAAGAGCAACTCTGTCCAATAGAAATAGAATCCAAACCAATGTGAGGCACAGGTGTGATTTAAAATTTTCCAGTTATAATATTAAAAATAAGTAAAACAAGAGAGGAAAAATTAATTTCAATAATTTACACAGTTTAACTGAACATATCCAAATTATTATTTATGCATATAATCAATATGAAAATTATTAATGGAGTAATAAAATGTGCAGACTTTTCCTCCATGTTCCTCCATCTTTTCTGAGGTAGCTGGGCTCTCCCTGGGCTCTGTCACAGGGGTTCTGCCTTTACCTTATCTTGCACCAGGTAAACATGGGCCCCTCAGGAATAGCCCATCCCTCACTTCACCTCTCTTCTCCCTCAATATACCAATGCATTTAGTTTCCCAAACTCAGTTTGTCATTGCCTATTTTCTAGTTTTCTACCCTGGCTACTTGTCTACTTGTAATGGATATTTTTAGCATGAAATACTTATAGCTTTAAGTTTTTTTGTATTCTTTATGTATATATATTTGTATATTAATATATGTAAAGAATTGTTCTCTATAATATATAATAATGAATTATTCTTTATAATACAAAAAATTTAAAGCTCCCTATATATAGATACATATAAATATATATAAGAATATAAGTATATATATATGTATATATATATACTTATATTTTATATACATATATATATATATATATATATATATATATATATATTGTTGTTGTTGTTACCCAGGGATTGAACCCATGGCACTTAACCACTGAGCCACATCCCTAGCCCTTTTTTATATTTTATTTTGAGAAAGGGTCTCACTATGTTACTTAGGACCTTGCTAAATTGCTGTGGCTACCTTGAACTCACGATTCTCCTGCCTCAACCTCCTGAGCTGCTGGGATTACAGGCATGCACCACCATGCCTAGCTTCTTTTTAATATTATCAAGTGCTTCATTTCAGAATAAACAGGTTAAATTTTCCAAGCTTCTTCTCTGAACCTGATGCTTCATGCTTTTCTGGTTTGTTCTGTGACTATGTCAAATTACAGCTTATTTCTTGCTTTGGACTTTTTTTTTTTTTTTTTTTGATCATCCTCCTACAGCCTCCACGATCTTGGCTGGACCAGAAGCACCACACAAAGAAGTGTGGGGACTCCTTCCTTTCTGGATGCTCAGTCGTATGTATTTCCAGTCCTGTGTTGCTCCAGTCACTAGGCTATGTGGGCCCCTGCTGGCTTCCTTAGTGCTTCTCTTGGGCTTCACTGCAGACCCCTGTTGATAGCCCCAGTTGTCTGTGTATAAAATCTAGTCTGCAGCAATGAACAAAAACAATTTTTGTCTTGAATTGAGGTCAGTGCCTCAGATTTCCCTTCTACTGTTCACTTAGAGGATTGCCTGATTCTGATTCTCAAAAAGAATTTGCATCCTTAGAAGACATTGCTACCCAATTTAGTAAAATATCTATTTTCTTCAAATTGGTAGTGTTTTAGATGCATTTTTTTGGCAAGCATTGTTAATTGTAGTTAACTAGAATTTAACAGATTATTGAAGCTGAAAGTGACTTAATGATAATCTGGTCTAGTCCCAGAGTTTTACAGAAAAGGGCAATCAGGCCCAGGGAGAAGGGAAATGACCCAAGAACACCTTGGCCCGGTGGCCCCAGGTCTCACAACTCCAAGGTCAAAACTTATCACTGTTTTTCTTTTCTTTTCCTTTTCCTCTTCCTTCTTTCTTTCTCCTTCTTCCCCCCTCCCTTTCTCCCTTCCTTCTCTAATTTTCTTTTCAAGCCTACTAGGGAGTCTGGATCAATTGCATAAAAGTGTTCATCTTCCTGGAGCATGTACCACATGCTACTAAATCAACCAGATGAAAGCAGGCAAAGCTAGCATATGTTATCATCATCTGTACTTTTTGGTCACCAAAGCCTAAGTAATAGGGACTAGGAATTTGTATTAAATTAAGAGGAAAATAATAAAAAACATCCACCCTTAGCCTTGAACTTTCAATATTCACATCCATTTCTTGAATGAGGACTTTAATGGTTACCCAGAATTGTGGTTTCTATCAAGGATTGCTGATAGCCTGTTAGGAGACTGCATCTCTGAAGGTCCCATAGGAAAGAGCAGGCACACATGGAAGGGGTAAATGTGTGTGGAAGGTTAAAACCACAAGGAATGGTTGGGTACCCTGGACTAGCAACCACACTGAGCTGCTGCCCCTCTGATGCCTCCAGTTCAAGTCTCTTACCCTGTGAAGGGGGTAGGGGAGAGAGTTATTATCATTACCCAAAGCTACTCCTGGGTGTAGAAGTTCATTCAACAAGAGCAGTGGGTTTCAGTTTATTGTCAACCTCTGTTCCATCAAGGAGAGAGATGGAGAAATACTCTGACCACTCTTCTGCAGATGTCTCCTGTTGACTAATCCCATCTAGTGGCCAAAGGGAGAGGAAACCGATGGATATGGTCCATATATTGAGTGTGGGTAGGGCAATAGGAGGAACAGATGGAGCACCCAGGCTAAGGGTAGTGAAATGAGGCAAGTGGTTAGTGTCGCCTTTGTCTTCCCAGTATCCATTTCTCCTTTCCTTGATGACAGTAACCTGCTTTTACTTTAGGCAATGACCCATCCTTGATTCTTGGGGTCTTGTATTTGGGGAGGGATGAACTGTTCCCCAGGGTCCAAAATGGGCATGTTCTCTAGGTCTGACCCCAGTCTGAGCATCTGGTCCCAGCCCAGATATTCATTCAGGTGGGTTCAGAGTGATCCCCCCAGGACTGGATCAAAGGAATGCTTTCTCTCCTCAAGTTCCTGAGAACATAAAGGTTTAGAGGTGCTGATGGCCATGTCATCACATTTAGGAGACAATCTACCTAAGAATGAAGTCATCAGAGAAGAGCAAATTGCTGAGAAGTGGAGGGACTGAAGCCAAGTCCCGCTGATCTGACTGGAGTCAGAGGTCCCCCTCTATGCATTTTGGTAGCCCTTTGCACGAAAACTTGGAGCCTGCGATGTGCATTTACTTTTGCATAAAATACTTTCAGTTTAAGGTTGTGACACTTGAAACCAAAGAGTCCTACTTAATTCATTCAAGAAGAGGCCAGTAAGAGACTTGACCTAGGGAAATATTAGTAGAAATGGAAAGGAAATGATTATTTTTAAAAATACCTTTATTTATTTATTTATTTATTTTTTTTTTAATGTGGTGCTGAGGATCGAACACAGGGCTTCACCTGTGTGATGCAAACGCTCTACCACTGAGCCACAACTCTTGCCTCAGGAAATGATTATTAAGAACAAGGAATGAATAAAGCTATCTAACTCTTGTTAGGTTCAGAGGATGAACAGGAAAATGTAATAAGATTAGCAAAATCACCGTGCAGTTGTTGACTTATTCTGTTACTTTTTCTTCCAGGTTTTATGGAAATACTTAAATGATTTTGTTATAGTACAGAAGTCATTAAAAATTATGTTGGCAATTGTTGAGTTCATAATTCAAAGTTATAACTTTATGTATCCAGGTAATAGTAGGAAAAATAATCTGTGTATTTACAGAAAAATAATCTAGAATGATATTCATGAAGGTATTTACATTGCTTGTCTCTGGTAAATAAGATAATGGGTATTAAATTTATTCATCTGTATTATTTGGCTTGTCTTATTGATGATTATGCATTGCTTTTTAATAAGAGCAGAATAAAACGGACTTATTACAGTCAATAATGTTATACTTTTCACAGCAACTGAGGAGGGTAAATGCTGATGACAGGGGATAGGAGTTGCTGACAAGCAGACAGAAAATATCCTTGTAATTAATCTAGTAGGGGGATGGACTGGTGGGGGAGGGGGAGAAAGCATGCCCAGTGGAATCAGGCAGGCTAGTGTTGAAATAACTCAGGCTGCAGATAATGCAGCCCTGAGCTAGGGAAATAGAGACCATTTGCTCCTATTTTCCCCTCTTGAGATGATGTTTGTTTAAAGCATACTGTGTAAACTTCTCATGGGAATGATTTCTAAAAACATTTTTAGAAAAATTAACTATCAAAACAATTTAAAATAAGTGAGGCTTTTCCCTTTCTCAGGCAAATCCAGGAGACTGTGTCCAAAAGTGCCAACCCCTGAGGTTATCAAGATAGCTCACAAGCTAGCACCTTCTACCTCTCCTTTGTGCAGATGTCCAGAATCTATTCACTGAGCTCATACATGGCTCTTGTTGCCTAGCAACATGAGTGGAATTGCTATGTGTGCTTCTTAATCACTGTAAAGTCTTGTTCTTTATTTTATAGTAAAGAAAAAAAATAGAAAAAGGAGGAGAGAGAGACTATGCAAAACAAAGGAAAAAATGCCTAAATTGTATCTTCCAGTTGCAAATTAAACCACTGCATTTGATTAAATTTAAATCAGGAGACCACTTTAAAAAGTATTTTTGATCCCACTTGAGGAATTGATTGACAAGCAAAAGTTCTCAGTTAGCATTTGACCTGAGCAGTTTGCAAAAAAGGAGTCCCCAGGAATCTAACCATTTCATAGGAACTTTTTATCTGCTAGCTTCATGAGGACTGAAGAAAACCTTTCTTCCTCTCAGAGTTGTGATGAGCATTGTTTTGTTGGAAGGACAACATCATGTTAAGGTTGTTCTTAAACCCCTCTGGCTTCCCTAAATCTCCTCTTGGAATTTATAAAATTTGTATTTTCTGATTCTATAGCTTCCTGGATATTGAATTTCATTACTTTTCCTTGATCTTAAATCCCACTGAAGGGTTTCTAATATCAACACCAAAAGTGAATTTCCAGGTAGTCAAAATGATTCTTGAAAATTCCCTAAACTGTATGTGTAGGGCATATAGAATTAGAAACTAGTATGTCTCTTTCAGTAAATGCACATCCTCATATTTCTAATGTCAGAACAGGCCCATGTTTTCTCTCCTGAGAATGATATGAAGTAGTTGGCTTATATTTGGGGAAGGCATACTGTTTGAAACTTTAAAAATGCACATCTTTGATCACCAGACTTACAAGCAGAGTACCAAGGTTTCTACCTAGTGAGGACAGTGGGAACTGAGCTGGCTGAGTGAGCAGCAGATGCTCAGCCCCCATGCCATGCTTATTTGGGGACACGTGATCATTTTCTGGAATAGTGAGCAGAATTGCCTACTGTTTTCAATTGGTGCCTCTCTGAGATGAAGATAATGCAACACTACTAGAAGTAGTGCTTTCTTTTTATTTCTAAGATCTTAACAATTTTCAGACAAGAAAAGAGTCCCTGGTTTTATTATTCAAGAAATCAGTGAGTAAATAATTATTTATTCTTATTCCATGTTTTCAACATAGAATCAAAGTACTGCAGACTTCGATACTAAGCCATATGAATGAGTCTCCTATATGCCCTAAGAATCCCTTATAGAATATATATGTGTGTATATATATATATATGTGTGTGTGTGTATGTATATATATATATATATATATATATATATATGGATACACATGTATATATATTCCGCAGTATATATTATATATACAAATATATGTAAAATATTGATTAGCTGTCTAGAAGTGGATGGCTGAAAATCATGCAAGTTCAAGAACTATTAAAATATTAAGTGCTACTACTTCTACCTTTTAGTCCCTCTGAAATCTTTTTACATGTCTCTGACAACATCTTGACTCAGAACACAATCATCTCCCTCCTCCTTCGTTGTGCCAAGGGACTGATGGAAATAGTCTCCTCTTATCTGCCTCCAATTGGTCCTGCATCTGGACTAATGCTTCTAAAATGTGAATGTTGTTCTGCCGTGTCACTGAATAAAAGCCTTCAGCAGTTCCCCATTGGTTTCAGATTAAAATCTTAACTTCTTAACATGGCTATTCAGGACTTTTGTGATTTGTTCCTGGTTGATTTTTACAGATTCATACCCTTTTCTACTTTTTCTGCCTACATTCCAGTCCTACTGTATTACTCCTTTTTTTTTTTTTTTTTTTTTTTTTTTTTTTTTTTTTTTTTTTTTTAACAAATTGCATTCTCTTGCTATTGAGAGCATTTCTCTCCTGTCTCTTTGCCTGGCTGGTTATGTCACATTCTCCTGGTCTCAGTTTAGAGGTCACTTTCTTCAGGAAGTTTCTGTGGACTACCCAAGCCTGAATTAACTGCCCCTCTGACATGTACTCATAGTATTTTACATACCCTCTTATTTTAGAATTTATGGTAATTATACAATAAATGCCATTTACTTATATATTTGCCTTGCAAACAGCTCTAAAACATTGGCAGTTGGGTCACCTAAGAGATTTTAGAGATTTAAACACAAGTTCATTTCCTATTAATCAAAGATATTTGTAAGTTGGCAAAAGAAATTGAGAGAAAAATGGAAGCTGATATTCAGAACAGCATTCAAACCAAGACTCCCATTTTGTTGTGACTGACACCTGGGATCATCATCTTTATTGGCTTGACCATTAGGAAGGCTTTTGTTAGCACAAGCAGCTGCAGATTTAAACTGCCAATACAGTGTATTTGGGGGTATGTTGCAAGGAAGAATTTGTATCCTTGAATTTCAAGGAGGTGGTGGAGTGGGTCTGGAAAGAATGACACCAAATTCTGCATGAGAATAAACTGAAAAATGTTGCTTTTTCAAATGAAAATAAAGCATCTGCTTTGGTGAGGGTGGTTATCTCATATAAATCTAAGTAAATAAAGAGTTAGCCACTGTCTCATTTAAAATAACATCCATAAAAAACAAAAGAGATCTCCATTTTCAATGCAACAGTTAAAATAAAATGTTGCAATTCCAATAATTAAAAGGAATTTAACCCATTAACTTTTTTGTTAGATAATCAGTTTTGAAAGGAATGTTCAGGTTATTTAACTTGCTTTTAAATTGCTGCATCTGGAAAAAAAATGTCTTTTAAAAAAATTAAACTATTTTATCACTTGTTAAAAACATATTTTGGATCTGAGTTTGGTAAAGTATTATTTTACCTGCTGTTGTACTACCACAGAGGAAAGAGGAAAAAAAATGCCTTTTTACTAGAAAGCCTTTGTGTATTGCCAGTTTTTCTGTTTGGGAAAATCTGAGGATTTACTATGGTTAGTCTTACAGAAGAAATGTGGATTTGATAAACTAGTGCCTATGATTTTAACTTATGTTTGATATATAGTAGCAAGGGTCTTATGAATGTTGATTATTTTGTGCCAACATCCCAGAATTATCATTTATATGTAAGCAGAAAGCTATGAACTCTGCTTCCAAAGTTATTAAATTTTCGCAGTGTTTGAATGCTATTTTTTGTAAGTGTATTAATAAAAGTGTAAAGTATTGGAAAAAATATAAATATTCTTAACTTGAGCATTTGCTGTATCATTTTTCTTCAAAACTTGTTAATATAATACAAAGTACTCTCCTGAAGAGTTGACTTTTTTCAGTTTTCATACCCTGGAAATCACATTTAGTAAAACCAGGGACCATTCATAATTGTCAGATACTTTCAAAAATATCTCAAAACATTACTTTTATTTTAAAAAGGTTTATTTTTTTGAAAGAAAATTAGGTACATATGTGGCCCCAGATGTTTTTATAACCCTAGGAGGATCTAGATTCTGTATGTTTAAATCAATTTTCTATTGACTGTACAGGTGTCCATTTTTGACATTACACATGGTCTTTTTGGATCACACCAAGATTGATTTGCAAACATTTCTATAGCCAAGCTTGCATGTATGGTTGCCTCCTTAATAAACAGCATGACCATAATGTTTATTATTTTTAAAAAAAGACATATGAAGACAGGCACTGACTCACTTTACCCAATTTATTAGAACAGTATATAGTCTGTATCTCTATATCTATATCTATATCTATATCTAAAGATGTGTCATATATATTTTATTTATATATTTAATGAATGAGTGTGAATGTAAGCCAGGATTTCATTTTTGCTTCCAAAAGAGTCTTATTTTCTTTCTTTCTTTTTTTTTTTTTTTCTATTTGAGATCGAACCCAGGAGCACTTTACCACTGAGCTACATCCCCAACCCCTTTTAATTTTATTTTGAGACAGGGTCTCACTAAGTTTCTTAGGGCCTCACTAAGATGCTGAGGCTGACCTCAAACTTGCAATCCTCCTGCCTCAGCCTCCAAGCTGCTGGAATTACAGGCATGTGCTATTGCACCTGGGTCCTTAGTTCCCTCTTGATGTGCTTTGTATCCAGACAAGACATATTTTTGGATGGACTACAGATCTTTGGTATGGTCCACACTGTATAAGTTTCCAATTGCAGTTAGTCCAAGTAAGAGTCAACACTTCTGGAACCTTCCTCATCTTAGCTGTCACACTCCAGTATTCTGATTCTGATCCTCTGGGGAATGTGACAGGATTTTATTTTGCCAGGTTAACTTTGAAAGTGAAAATACACCACACACACACACACACACACAGAATGGTTTCTACATTTATTTCCACATTGACTCACCTAAAAACTCTAGACAGTGAGTAAGGTGGAACTTAGTCCATGGGACTTTAATGATGTGTGAGTTTCTAACTATTCAGAGCCAGGAGGAAAGATAAAACAAAGAATCTCTTCTGGCAATTCCTACAAAGAACTCCATATTCTTATCACTGGACCAACTTGGGTCATGTGCACAGTGATGAACCAATTGCTGTGCCAGAGAAACATGGTTCTCTGATTGGCCCAGCCTGTGTCACGAGCTTCATCCCTAGAGGCAGTGGTGGTGCGACCCAGGCCTCCTGGACTGTAAGAGGGAGTGGCACGGTTCATCAGAGGTGAGCTAGGGCCATGTTAGCAGAACAGAGAAGGAATGCTGGGGTAACAAAGACCACTGAAAATGACTAATTTTTTTTCCTTAAAAAATCTTTAATCCATCCATGGCCCCTAGAGAGCATCACTATTGCTGCCTGTGTCAGAGGACACACAGGCCAGGTCAACATGAAGCTTGAAATCATCTCATTTTCTCTGGACCAGCCTGTGCCCAATGTGTTTTCCCTGAACAGTGTTTGTGTTTACTCTGAAAATATAGAAAATAAGTAATTTTCATATGTCTGGGCACAGTGTTAAGAACATGAAAGTTAAATGGGTGCAGTGGCGCATGCCTGTAATCCCAGTGGCTCAAGAGGCTGAGGCAGGAGGATCACAAGTTCAAAGCCAGCCTCAGCAAAAATGAGGCACTAATCAACTCAGTGAGACCCTGTCTCTAAATAAAATACAAAATAGGGATGGGGAGGTGCTCATTGGTTGAGTGTCTGTAAGTTCAGTCCCCGGTACTGCCCCCTCCCCCCAAAAAAGAACATAAATGTACTTAGCTCTCTCCCCCCCAATATTTTTATTGGTGCATTACAATTATATATAATGGTGGGACTCATTGTTACATATTCACACATGAGAGAACAAAATAGTTGGCCAATATCGTTCCCCAGCATTTCTCCTTTCCCCCCCTTCTACATCCCCCTGCTCCCTATCCTTTATTGATCTCTCTTAGATTTTTATGAGATCCCCACCCACACCTTTCTTTTCCTTTTTTATCCCCAGCTTCCATATATGACATTCTCCTCCTATTTTTCTGTGTTTTAAAATGTTCTAATTAGTTATACATGACAGTGGAATGCATTCTGACACATTGTACATAAAATGGAGTATAACTTCTCATTCTTCTGGCTGTACGTGCTGTAGAATCATACCTGTTGTGTAGTCATATATGTATATAGGATAATAATGTCCAATTCATTCCACTGTCTTTTCCACCCCATGCTCCATCCCCTCCTTTCAGTCCCCTTTGCCTAATCCAAAGTACCTCTATTTTTCCCTAGCCAATCCCCCATTATTGTGAATTAGCATCCTCATATCAGAGAAAACATTCAGCCTTTGGATTTTTGGTCTTGGCTTATTTTGCTTAGCATGATATTCTCCATCTCCATCCATTTACCTGCAAATGCTATAATTTTTTCTTCTTTAAGGCTAAGTAATATTCCATTGTGTATATAAACCAAGCTTCTTTATCCATTCATCTGTTGAAGGGCATCTAGGTTGGTTCCATAGTTTGGCTATTGTGAATTGAACTGCTATAAATATTGATGTGGATGCATCACTGTAGTATGTTGATTTTAAATCCTTTGGTATAAAGTGAGGAGTGTGATAGCTCTTTTTACTGCTTTTCAAAGTCCTCACATTTTAAACCCATTTGAAAAGTCACCTTGTCTTCATTTCCCTTTCCCTTCAGTCTCTTCAATTCCAAATTAATACCTTTTTCCCTTTCAGTTTGTATATTCAATAACTTTTGAAAAATCTCCTTTGTATTCAAACAACGTGTCTGTTGGATTTTCTCTCTTACCAGATTGAGACAAAGAGACCAATCACTGTGCCTTATTTATTAACTATATTAACTACTCTTCTTTCACTAAGCATAGTTCAGGTCCCAACATATCATAGGATGCACAGAATTGAGTTGTGTTGACTCATCAGCATCCAAGGTTTTGCGTGCTTCTTGGTGGAATTTGATATGTCCCATTATCATGGCTAAGTATTCCATGGATGAATATACCATAATTTTAAAGTTTATTTTATAATATGCCTTTGAGTTGTTTCAGTTTTTACACTATTACAATTAGTGCTATGCAAAGATTTTGTTTTTATTTTGGTGCATATGTGTACCATTTCTAGTGTGCACCAGGTTAATAGTGGGATTGCTTAGGTTATAGCCTATGTGTATATTCAGCTTCAGAATATTCAGTCAGTTTTCCATTAACAACACCCAAGAACTGTAATTTCTCTTCATCTTTGCCAGTGCTGGTATTGATATTCTTTTTTAATGAAGCTTATGTCCCAGTCTTATGTCTATCTTGCTGTTGAGTTGACTGCCTTTTCCTTATTGATTGTTAAAGGCTCTGTCTATATTCTACATTCTTCATTTTTGTCTGCATCTCTGTATTTTTCTCTGAATTCATTTTCTCTGAGAACTCAAAATTAACATCATCTTTAGTGTGGGCCTGCTGATGGCAAATTCTGTTTTTATCTACATTGAAATGCTTGCATTTTTCCTTCAGTTTTGAAGGATATTTTCAATAAATATAAAATTTCTAAGTTCACAGTTATTTTTTTCAGCCCTGTAAAGATTTAATTCCACTCTTTTTTGAATCCCAAACTTACTGTTGAGAAGTCAGATGGAAGTCCTATTGCTCCTTTGGAGGAATGTTTCTGTGTTCCTACTTCTTCCCCAGGATTGCTTTTAAAATTTCCTGCTTGTATATGATTTGTAGGATGTTTTTATTTTTTATTTTGTGTCTAGTTGTACTTGTACTTCATATTGATCTTGGTTGAATTCAAAGTACTTCTTGAATCTGTGATGTATTTCAGCAATTTTAGAATTTTGTTTTTCAAATACTTCATTTGATCCTTCTTCACTCCATCTTTCTGCAATATTAATTGAATGTACTTTAGACTTTTTCAGTGGGTCACATTTATCTGCTATCCCTATGATTCAGTCAGTATTTTTTCTGCTTATTTATATTCCTGTTTTTTAGTGATCTCTTCATCCATATCCTATCTGCTATTAAATTCTTATATTAATCCTCCTATATCTCCAACATTGTGGAATGAAGATACTATGTCTCTTGTGATATAAATGTGTTGAGAATGTTGAATGTTTAATTACAGACATCTTCATCCTAATTTTAACTCCTTTTAACTATCTATTTGTTCACCAACTTGTTAAAGTCCCTTGTGGAACACCTTCTAAATGTCGGACATCGTCACAGGTACAGGATGTCCTTGTTCTCATTCAGCTTATGATGTGTTAGAGGAGATGAGCCACAATCAATCATAGGAATAAGAATACAAGCTAGATTGAATAAGTTGTGAAAGAGAATATTACAATAGGTTCCAGAGAGTCAGGTAAGGCTAGCTTGAAAAGGGAGAGTTGAAAGATGTTCTGCAAAGGATGCAGCTAAAGAAGTATGACACAGACGTTAGAAACTTTTGGCACTACATTTAGGGCTTTGCTCTTAATTATAAGAATGATGGAATGGTGTTTTAAGCTAGGTTTTAAGGTGGCATATAACGTAACTGATGTTGCATTTGAATGACTTTAGTGGTTCTTTGGGGGAGAGTTTGGTTGGGGCTTAAGTTGGATGTACATTTCACTCTTCTTTTTGGGCACAAAACCACACTTGTGGATGAATTAGAAATGAATCTGACATGGTTTCTTTATGGAAGAAGTTCATATAATCAGAGAAAACAGAACAGTAAATAATAAACAGTTCATTAAGAGGGCTACCAAGTACCACAGGGGACGTCTGCTGTGGATGTTCGGTGTAGGAGGATTCAGAGGATGGGTGATTGCATCCGTATCTCCTACTGGAGAAGACTGAGCAAAGGCAGCATCTGAGCTGGGCATGATGGAATGGGTTCAGCTGACAGATGTTGCATTCTGGAAAGGACATTGTAGTCAGGTGGGTGGAGGATCTCGCCCTCAGAGCATTTCAACTCAACCTCTTCATGGCTTGCTTACTCATCTCTACATTCTTGGCTTATGACACTTGATTTGGCTTATTCCACAAGACACTTAGCTCCAGAAAGCCAGAGACCATGTCCATTTCATATTCTGCTGAAATTATAGCCCCTGGCAGAGTGGCTTTCACAGAGTGAATGCTCAACAAATATTTAGTAAATCGATAAATTATGGACATAGAGGTAGGAAAACCAAAAATTTATTTAGGGAAGAGCGGTAATTCAGTTTGGATAGAGCAGTGGTTCTCCACTGGGGAAATATCCTCCCACCCCCAATCACTGCCACTACCACCAGGGAATACTTGGAAATGTCTAGAGACATTTTGTGTTGTGACTGTGGTGATGCTACTGGCATTTAATGGTTAGAGGCTAGAGATGTTGTGTATTATCTTACAATATACAGGTCAATCAATAATAATAATGGCAGTGATAATAATATAACAATAATAATAAATTCTGCTGTAGATTTCAATAATGCCAAAGTTGAGAAAGCTTGGGTTAGAAACAAGAGAAATGGGGTGATAATAAATAGAAAAATGTCTTCCAGTTTGTTAATATAGGGCTTTGAATGCCCAGGTAAGAACTGTATACGAGAAGAACTGATTGAAAGTTGAAATTCAGAATGATGAAATTTCAGTTTGCTTTAAGATGAGTCAAGATTACTTGTTAGTGAGTTAGTGATAATTATACTATTTCTAAAAGATACAGTGAGAGATTGATTCCCAGGACACACTCAGAGACTAGTAGTAAGTCATTATTACCACATCCTAAGGCTTCAACAAGAACACTTTTACACAGGTTATGCTTTTTCATAATCCATACATTCTTGGAATATCAGAAAGCTCATCAGCACTTTCTTAATTACTATGTCCTCAACTGCTGGTCCGGGCTGTAATAGAAGCAAAAATGCCATATGCTGAGATTGATTTTCAGCCACAGACTTTGATCGGAAGTCTGTGGGCTGCTGATTGGTGTCTGAAGCAACTGATATTCTGTACTATATTTTAAACTAATTTGGAGAGATAAAAACATGATGTGGCAATGATTATTAGTCATGAGAGTAAATAAGTGTGTGACTACTCTAACTTCTCATGCAGCCCACAGTTTTATGGCTTGCCATCCTATAAATGAGTTGCATCATTTAAAAAATTAATCATCTAATTTGGAGAAGATTTTCAACATGATTTTTTCCTTTTGAGACTGCTTGGGCGTGGAATGAGAAAAAGTAATTGAAAACCTAAAAATTGGCTCTCACATCTCATATAAAGAAATAGAAAAGGACAAATTGAGTTATTCTTTACATTTGGGATTGAATTGCTTTTATCAAGATGGTTCATGTATGTCAATATTGTCAGGTCAATATGATGTCAGTATACATTAAAACAACAATACATGAAGAGCTCTTCTGTTACAAATGTTATGGCTTTGAACTCATGATCCTCCTGCCTCAGCCTCCCAAGTCGCTGGGATTACAGGTGTGTGCCACCGTGCTCAGCTTCAAGTGAAATCTTGAAAGTGTTGAAAAAAAATCCACCATCCTCCAGTTCTACATTCAGTTAAATTAAACTTCCAAAGGGAAGAAAGAATATGTGATTGATAACAATTTGTAGAATTATAGAAATACAAGATTCTTTTTACTCGAAATGAAAGCAACAAGAGAAGTGGAAATCCTAATGTGATTCTTGGTAACGGTCAGAAATGCTTTTGAATTCATTTATTCTGATTTTGATAACATATAAAGACCAGAGAACAAAGAATATTGAGTGAAAAATTCTGTATTTTTTTTTCATTCCCATTATCTTGGATATGTATTTTTATGCTTTTAAGGTTTATTTATTTATAATTTGTCATTTTGAAATATTTGTATAATAAAAATATTATGTCAACTAAAACAACAACAACAACAACAACAAATGTTATGTCCTTGCACTGTGGGATCTGTGAACATCTTTTCTCAGGTGTAGGGTATTTTTTGCTCCTTCTGAATAGAGTATGACCCAGAGATACAATCAGTTGGGTCCAACTTAGGAGGCTTGTGTTTGGAAGATGGAAGTTGGTGACTCAGATACCTTGGGAAATCCTTTTTCTGGTTTTGGGAGATGGTCGGTCAGGAATCTGACTTTGGCAGCAACAGAGGTGTCTTGGCTCTGGTGCCTACCCTAGAGCCTAGAATATGAGCTGTAGCATCCATCCCCAGTGGGGGTGGCACTGAATATTTCCCTGGAGCAGTCCTATAATGTGACTGGAGTGTTCTTCTGGTTGGGTTGATTGCAACTCTGACTCTGTGGCCTTCCTAGAGATTTCAGAACTGCCAAGTGTCCTTTAGTGAATGTGTTCACTACATAAATTATCTAAAGAGCATTTTGCTATTTGTAACTAGAAATGCTGTCTGATACCCCCATATGATCTCATTTGGTTAAAAGAAATGATGTTGGCATGGAAGAAAAACATAACCCTAGTTATTTATGTCAGGCAGGATTTATTTTAGTGTTTACTTGTCTTTATTTTCAGAGTTTTCTATAAGCAGCAAGTTTTTAAAAAATATATATTTTTAGTTGTTAATGGACCTTTATTTATTTATTTGTATGTGGTGTTGAGAATTGAACCCAGTGCTTCATACATGCTAGGCCAGGGCTCTACCACTGAGCAACAATCCCAACCCAGCAAATATTTCTTATATTCATCAAGGGCATAAATACATGAGAATACTCATTGCTTTATGACATCAATCCATTTACGGAACATGAAAAATTAAAAACTGTGTTGGCTTTTTGAGATTAGATTAAAATTATTGTATTTCTTTTTAAGTGTCATATACATAGTACATCATGGAAACTTACAAGCTCAAGTTTGGGGTCAGCCTTGTCCTTGACCAACTGTGTGACGTTAAATACATCATTACCTCTCTGGATTTCTAGTCTTTCATTTGCACGGTGACTGGGTTGAGTAGACAAGAGTTTTTTTCAAGTTGGCTCTGTGTAACCTCCACATTGCCTCTGGTGGTGGTGGTGGTGGTAGGGGGATTGCATGTGTCTTGGGCTGCAGTGATGTACACCTTAAGTGAGGCCAGAGAAAATTTACACTTATCTTTCTCACATGTTGGATTTCAAAGTTTTTCTTTGAGCAGGGCACAGTGTACACACCTTCAATCCCAGTTGGTCAGGAGGCTGAAGCAGGAGAATCACAAGTTTGAGTCAGGCCCAGGAAACTTAGTGAGACTCCCAACTCAAATTAAAAAAAAAAAAAAATAGACTGGGGGCATAGCTAGCTCAGTGGTAAAGCACCTCTGGGTTCAATCACCAATACAAGAAGAAAAAATGTGAAAATTAGTTTTTTAGCTAGTATCAGATTTCAGAAACTATCAAATCACATTAAAAGGTCTCTTTCATCCCCAATTTTCCATGATTGCATTACTTTCCCCAGTGAATTGTGCTTACTGATTTATTTGATAAGTAGCTTCACACACATGCATACACACACTCACATGCATGCCCAGAACACAGAATTCCAGAATCCTAAACCAGAAAGCGATTATGATTCTATCCTTTTATTCATATAACATCTAAGAACCTAATTCTCCCTTAAGAGCTCCGTTGTCTTAAGACAAATATTTATCTGTCTGTGAGAATTCTATTATTACATTTGTCATTGACAGTGTATTTAAGACATAGAATATCATATTATTCTTAGGAATATATTTTATACTGTGACTGAAATATAAAAATAATTCTACTACCACTTAAAAAATAGAATGTTGCTGTTGACTACAATTTAATATGTCTTCATCACTAATCATAATGAAGAATAACAGTTTAACCACCAGGAAAGATGTAATAGTAATTCATGCTGAGAAACCTGCCCTAGATTTTATGGCTCAGCTCATTGATTTTTCTAGCATGTTAAAAGTACTCTGTGGAACTCAAGCATATTGAAATTTTAGTATGGTCAAAGTATTGCTCATTTGGTGACACTGAGATAAAAACCAAAACCAGATCAGATTAACAATGACATTGAGGTTTATCTTAGAATTGTGAGCTTTGTGGAGGGGCAGTGTAGGTTTTTAAGCAGCAGACTGTCTAATTAGATTTGAATTTTAGAAAAATATGTCTGGTTGCAGAGTAGTTAATGCATTAGAGGAGGGCAGGGCTAGTGGCAGAAGCAGTAACTGGAAGATTCATTTCAGTTGTAATAGTGAAAAGCTATGTTAGTAGCATTGAAAATTTAGAGAAACAGATGAAATCCAGAAAAAATAAAGTAGAGGGATGCAGGCCACAAGACTTGTTTTCACCAGGGAGTAAGGAAATGTGTGATACTATAGATGACACTGTGTTCCTTTCTGGATCAGCTGACTAGAGCAAAATAAAAAAAAGAGGAGAGGTCTTGAGAAGGTATGATGAAAATTCCTGTTTGGTAATGTAGATTTATGATTCAAATTTATGCTAGTTTCATGGACTGGGAATGCACAAGCCAAGAAAATACGTAATTAGGACCTGCTTGAAGAATGTTCCGAACTCCTGTGCAGGGATGTATGCTGAACCCAAGTTGTCCAGAATTATCACAAAGTTCCACTGAAGATGAATTTGCAACAAAAAAAATTCAAAATATATGAGGGAAAATCTGCTTTCAGTGGGAGTCAGCAGACCCTCAAATCAGCAGGATTATAACAAGAACTTCAGATACTAGACCAAGTTAGTAGAGACTACAAAATGTTCAAAATTAGCATAGAGTTAAAAGAGAGAATTGAAAGCATAAGACAGTCATGTGATATTGACAGTGTGATGAAGAATAACCCATACCACTTAATAAGTCCTCTAAGAAGAAAATACATTAACTGAACTTAAAATCCTCAAAGAAAGATTAAACGTGAGCTGAACTACAGTGGGAGAGAGAATTAATGCACCGAGAGAACAAAGGGATGAAATTAGCAGTCCTAGCACAGAGAGAGAATATCTGAACGTTTGAAAAGCATCAGGAAAAAGGAAAAAAAAAATTTATGTGCAGTAGTCTCTCTCTCTCTCTCTCACACACACACACACACACACACTCTCACACACACATGGGATGAATGAGGGAGAAGCAATATTCAAAAAAGGGACAGCTGAAAGTTTTTCTGAAATTGATGGAGATAAAAACAAATGTGTAGGAATCATAATGTTTCCTAAGTAGAATACATAAAAGCAAATCCATATAAAACACGTCACCGAAGCTGTACCACATCAAAGACATAGAGGATGAAATGTCATCCGAAGGAAGAATCAGCAGAGCAACATGAACTTGCAACAACAGCAACTGGAAGATGCAGACCAATTATCTTCTCCAAACTGAAAGGGTATGATTATTAACTTAGGCATCAGAAATATTTTAATATATGTGTTGAAACAAAAACATTTTCAGATAAGACTGAGTATTTGCATAGTAACCTCTCACTTAATTTTTGAGGGTGGAATTTAGGAAG
Organism: Tamias sibiricus; assembly: GCA_025594165.1. NCBI lineage: Eukaryota > Metazoa > Chordata > Mammalia > Rodentia > Sciuridae > Tamias > Tamias sibiricus. The sequence goes on from CM046662.1 coordinate 63,158,801, forward strand.
AAGGAAATTGAACTAGATAGTAGACATACAATGCAAAAGACAAAATTAGGCAAAGAACTTGACGAACATGAGAACAGTGCTAATCGTGTTTGTCCTCTGTTGTATAGAAATAAAATAAAGTAAAATTTAAAACTTTTGGAAAAATAAAACTAAAAATAAAAAAAGGGAGAATAAAACAAAATAGTGCTAAAATCCCAGGGGTGGAGGGAAGTAGTATTTTGTTTTATTTATTTATTTTTATTTGTTTATTTATTTTTGTGGTGCTTGGGATTGAACCCAGGGTCTCACATATAGTATTTTAGTTTAGAGGGGTGTTACAAAAAATCTTCAATGGATGCAAAAATCATAATCCAATAATTGGATTGATATTTGATGACATTCAAACTAAACTTTCTGAAAGTTAAACTCAAGAAAACAGACAGAAAAATGGTTTCCAGGGGCTGGGAAATATTGGGGACTGGGAAGATACTGTCAAAGTTTATGAAGTATCAGTTGACAGGATGAGTGAGTTGTAGTGGAGATTTGTTGTATGGCATGGTGACTATAGTTAGTATTAAGAGTAGATTTTAAATGTTCTGACCATAAAAATAAGTATGTGAGGTAAATGATATGTTAAACTAGATTTATTTATTTCCCAGTATATATCATGTATATATCAAAACATCACATTGTATACCACACACACACACACACACACACACACACACACACACACACATATATAAAATGTACATGCATATATATGTATATATATGTAATTTTATTTGTAAATTATGCCTCCATAAAGCTGGGGGAAATAAAAAAATTAAATTAAAACTTCTGTATGAAAAAATGTACCAAAAACAAAATGCAAAACAAAAACCAAATTGGAGAAATTGTTTGTAAACCATGAAACTGACAAAGTATTAATATGTAGGACATAAAAGATCCCAATAAAAGATCTCAATAAGGGAATGTATAAATAAATAAGCAACCCAACTAGGAAATGAAAAACAAAACAATTCTTGGAGGAAGAAATCTAAATGACCAATAAGTAAATTAAAAAGCTCCAGGCTGTCACAAGAAAATAGGGTAATGCCAACTATCATCCCATGAAATGCTATTGAGAAAACTAATAAATTGAAGAGCACAAAGTAATGGCAGGGTGTGAGGAAACAGGAACTGTTCTTCATGAGGGAGTTAAATGAGGTAATTATTTTAAAGAGCATATTGGCAAATATTCCACTAAGTTCTTTGCAAAAACTGTTTTGTAGAACAGTAGAATGAAGCAACACATACCCAATAACTTACCCTCTAGACTTCTGCCCTAGAAAAACTCTTGAACTTGTGCTTGAGGATGTTTATGGCAGCTTGCTTATAACAGCAAAGTGGTAGAAACAAATTATCTTTTGCCCCCTAGTGAAAGGATAAATAGAATATGGTTTATTTATATGGTAGAGAGCAGATTAAGATTGATTAATTCAGTCTATGTGCATACTACAGATAATCTCAAAAGAATGACACTGATAAAAAGGCAGCTTTCAGAAGGATACTATCAACATTATGCCATTATTCACATAAACACAATAATATATAAAATATGCAATAAAATTTTTAAAAATGGTATATTTTGTTCATGTCTACACACATATGTAATGCAAGGACTAAAACAAACCTGTGAATGATATACACTGACTTTTAGTGCAGTGATAAGTCCTGGGAGAGGGAGAGGGAGGAATGGAGACTTTTTTATTCCCTGTGGTGCTGGGACTAAACCCAAGGCTTCTTGCATGCCAGGCACCTACCACATCCCCAACCTGGTGTGGAAGCATTAGGCAGATCTAGTGCTAGCTCACCCCCAAAGCCTGAACCTCCTGCAGAGTTCAACCATCAGCCAGCTGAGCTTTCTTTAGTAATCATTGCTCAGGGATGGCTGTGTGGTTATTTCATCCTTGTTTGTTCAACATAATATATTATTTTCTGTACTTTTTGACATGTTTCCTAATTAGAAATTATTCTAAAGAAGAGCTTTATCAACAATGCCACATGTTGCAGAGATTAAATCAGACAAATGCTTTAAAAAGTGTGTAGTAGGTCTGACCGATGGTTGGGAGGGAGGTTCACCTGGTTGGTGGCAGAAGCAGGACTAGATTCAAACCTTTAGAGTCTTGGTGTTTTTACTTCTTCCCCTTGTCCATACCACTTTCCTAAAGGGCTGAAATTATGTCAAAGGTCCCTAAATCCAGTTAGAAATGTTGGGTAGAGGAAAATGCCAGAGTGGTCACCCCCTTGGTGAGGCAAGCGTGGGGGCGCGGGAGGTAGGTAAGACTCAGTTCTGATAGCTGCTGAGAGGTGTTGAACTCAAGTTTCTGACTGTCACTTCTGGACCCAACTTTCACTGGAGCCAAGGTGGGAGGATGTGGGGCCCTAACAAGAAGAGAGAAGACAGTCTGTAGCCTGAGTTTCCCTTTGTTCTGGACTGTCTGGTTTCCTTAGAGGCTTCATTAAAGGAACATCATTCTCTCCCACAGTCTGGATCCCCACACAACCTGCTGGGGAAGAATAAACAGTAATTACTTATGTAAAGTGACAGAAAAGATACAGATACAAATTAGTGAAGGAGGATGAGGACACAAATGTATCATTATGCAGGAGGAGCAAGCTTCCCACCTTTCAGAGTTCTGGGGAAGGAAACGCCTGAGAAAAGTGGGCTCAGCTCAGGCAGAGTCTTTGTGATGTTCTGAGATCCTGCCACTCACCCTCCCAGCTTCCTTCCACCCTCACTATCTCAATGCATCCCTGCCCTGCACCAAACCGCTTTGGTGTTATACAACCAAGTCTGAGTGCTAGTCCCTAGATCTGCCACTAACTTGCCTCAATTTCCTCATTCTCAAGTGAAAGTAGTGAAAATAGAGTATTTTAAATTCCTTCTACGTCTGATACGTATGCAACTATAAGGTTCTTCAAGGTATTTCCTCTACTGCTATGAAATTAGCTCTGGGTTATCCGCTTGTTGTCAAGTATGGTCTGCTGTTAACAGATGGACATAGTACATTTTAACCCTATCACAAAGACAGCATCCAGGAACCAGTGAGGTGACATTAAACTTTTTGAAGCAGCCAGGTGTGACACAATAGGGAGTAGTGGGAGTACAAGGCAGCTGGAGAGTGCCTGCCTTACCCAAGATACCCTCCCAGGGAACTTTTAGAATCTCTAGCCTGTCAAAGGCAACCAATGTGCAGTCCCTGACAAAAGAAAAGGAGAATCTGTGATAGAATTTCAGAAATCTATAGCAGGAGATTTAGGAAGAAAATAGACAGCAGGAAGTGAGAGGTGAGAGAGGTAGGGGCATGTTATAGTCAACTAATTTTGTGTCTCATCCATGAGTCATCTGGTCTTTTATTTATTTCTTTATTATTATTATTATTTTAGTTGTTGATGTACCTCTATTTTAGATATTTTTATGTGGTGCTGAAGATTTAACCCAGTGCATCATGCATGCTGGGCAAGCACTCTACCACTGAGCTACAACTCCAGCCCCACATTTGTTTTTTAGAGAGGTAGCCTGTGATAGATTTCAGCCCGACCTCACATCTCATACATAACCATTCAGTTCAGGCAGCTGGATCCCCATGTGTGTCTGGGTCTTTACTTTCCTCCTGTTTCATATCAAAGGGTTTTAGCAGCTTTGTTCCAAGATACCTTCTGCATCTTGCATCCTATGAAACTAAATATGAAATGGCTTCAGGATTTCATTCATGTATTCATTCATTTGCTCATTCGTTCAGTATGAATTATAAGCATAGCTCGCAAATATTCATCAAAGTTTGCCTTTTCTAGCGCTAACAGCATTCCTCAACATTTATTTGATAAGTATTTATTAGGTTACATCTCTGGTTCCAAACATTGCTCTGGCCTCAGGGAAACAGCAGTGAGCAAGGCAGAAAAGTTTTTACCCTCATGTAGAGCAGCAGCAAACATGTAAGAATAAAAAAAAATATTAGAATAGTATTAGTCAGTTAAATGTGCTAAAAAGGAAATGGTAGGGTAGGGATTGTGATCTTGTAGGGACAGTAAAAATAGCATTCAAAGTGAGACCTAAATAATGGAAGACTGTCATCCAAATGAAGTTAGGGAGGAGTAGCAGCAATACAGAAGTTCTAGCTAGTGCAGAATCCTGAGCCAAGAACAAGTTTGACCAGTTTGAAAAAATTAATCCATGACAACACTTTCTGGAGCATAGTGAGGTGGAGGAAGGCATCAGGAAATGAAGGAAACAGGGATCACACCTAGTTCTCAGTTACCAAGGTAGACAGTAAAGAATACCTGGTGGTGGTACATGGCAGTTTAAATCAAGAATATCAGGATAGAGACAAAAGACCAGCATAGTAGATGTCAGGAGGCCTGAACTTGAACTCCAGCATCTGCTACTAACTGCAATATAAGTGTGTCTGCAAATCTTTTAATCTCTCTGGGCTTCAGTTTTCTCAGCTGTAAAATGAGATGATCATATTAGTTGCACTTCAGGGAATGCTCCCACGAGGAGAGAAACATTAGGAGCACAGGGATCTTATTTCACTTATATACTCAGGCATCTGAAATGACCAGCATGGTTTTGAACATATACTTGGTATGCAGTAAATATTTGTTGGATGAACACTGAGCAATCTTTCTAGCCTCAGTATTCGATGTTTCTAAGGCAATGTAATGAATATTCATTAGCCTTGTTTTGGTAATTTGTGTCTTCCTAGACCAATCTAGATATAAAATTGCATGCCATTTCCTGACCAATTATAGATTATGCATACATCCCTGGATACACATTGGATAATAATAAAATGATTTCATAGATATATTCCTGAATTTAACCAGATTACTATATACTGAAGTTTTGTAATGTACCTGGCACCTCTATAAGCACTTTATATGTATTATTTTATTTAATCTTTAAATAAATTCTGTGAGTTGAGAAAATTGATAGTCTGAAAATTTAGGCAACTTTCTCAATGTCAAGCACCTAGCCAGGACTCAAATCCAGGTCTGTCTCAAGCAGTGGCTTCAGGCACTATAACTATTGTTTTCTGAATTATTGTTTTTGTCCTGAATAAGACATACAAATGGTTTGGGACTGGGTAGAAGCTTAGAGATATCATGGATCCATACTTCTAGCTTTTCATTTTGTTGTCTCTTGTATATAACTTCACCATGGCTGCTGTCACTCTAAATATCCAGTTCAAGTTCAAGGAGAAGAAAGGAGAGAGGTTGATGCCAGTAATATCTATTCTTTTACTCTGGAGAACAAAAGAGTTCCCTAAACCCATGTAAGTCACTGGCCAAAACTTGTATAATTCACCGGCCAAACCTGTACCTTGTCACCTCTGGTAGAACATGTTGGAAAGAGAGTAGTTCTATGGAGCTGGGCATATTGGTGTCTGCCAATGGGGGTTCTGTTGTCTAGGAAAAAGGAGAAAATGGCTACTGGGAAAATAATTGTTCAGAATGGCATGGCCACCAAATCATCACAGAATCTCTGATTGCTCAGAAGTACCTTTAAATTATGATGAGCTATTTTCACTTTATAATTACTTGTTTGGGACTTTATTTTACTTGTTTGGGACTTTATTTGTAAACACACACACACACACACACACACACACACACACAGAAATTAAAAGAAGTTGGTTACTAAGCAGAGCTGTAGTGAATAAGAACCAGATGCCTAGTGGAGTCATGTAATTGGAAAGGTCACAGCACTGGCTCTGCCACTACCTCATGACTTTAAGCAAATCCTTTCTTTGCTGTAAGCCTTGGTTTTTCATAAGTAAAATGAGGTGTTTGTAACAGAAGAAGTCTAAAGCTGCTTTGAGTACCACTCTTTACTGACCCTGTGGATGTCAACTATGGATTGAAATTTGAAAAGAATGAAGGGTGTTAGTTTAATAACATGAAATGCTTTATAGACTGTTACAAGATGTGATAGTGCTTTTGACTACTACTCATCTTCACCAAAAGTTGGATAAGACAGAGTAAAAAGCTTTAAAACAAATAACAGATAAAATTAGATAAAGGAAGCAGAATAACCAGATAACAAAGAGCAATTGTAGATGTTAAAAGGGCTTCATCTTGCATTAGGTGGTGCAAATCCCACTATTAAGTTGGTTTTAAGAGACAGGAAGCTTCTGTATTCTGACGTTGTCAGTTCCAGAACTGAAGCTTCAACACTCCTTCCTGGGATATTAAAATAACAGCTGAAAAATTACCTAGAAGCTTCCCATGAAACAGCATGTCTCCAGAAATGCCCCTATGTGAAAAGATGATCAACCTCACTTATCAGTAGGGAAATGCAAACCAAAACCACAATAAGATATCACCTCATGCCTGTTAGGATGACTATTATCACATTAAAAAAACAAAACAAAAACAAAAACAAAAAACCACCCCAAAACAGCAAAAGACAACCAGTGTTGGTAAGGTTGTGGAGAAGTTAAAACTCTTGCACACTGTTGGTAAGAACGTAAATGCTATTGAAAACAATATGGAGCTTTCTCAGAAAATTTAAAATAGGATTACTATATGATCCAACTATACTGCTTTCAGGTAGATACCTCAAATAATTGAAATCCAGATCTTGAAGGAGCTATCTGTACTTTTATGTTCATTGAACATTATTCATAATAGCCCCAATCTGAAAACAAGCCAGATGTTCATCAACTGATGAATGGGCAAAGAAAATGCAGTGTATGCATGCAATATAGTATTGTTCCGTCTTACCAAAAAGCAAACAACAACAACAACAACAAAATTAAAAAACAGAAATTCTACCATTTGTGACAATGTGGATGAATCTAGAAAAATTATGCTAAATGAAATAAGTCAGTCATAAGAGGACAAACCCTGCATGATTCTTTTTATATGAGTCAACTAAAATACCGAAAGGTATAGAAGTGGGTAATAGAATTGTGGTTTCTAGGGGTTAGGGCAGGAGTCAGGGAAGTTGTTGTTCAGTGGACATAAAGTTAGTTAAACAGATGACAATGTTCCAGATATTTGCAGTACAAACAGTGACTATGTTTAACAATAAAGTAGAATGTACTCACTCATTTGTTAATAGATCTTGTTAGAAAACAAAGGAACTTTTGGAGGCAGTAGATAAGTTGACTGCCTAGGACTGTGATGGTGGATAAACATATGTCCAGACTCACCAAATTGCACACTTTAATTATGTGAAGTTTTTATAGACCAGTTGCACCTCAATAAAGGCAGAAGGGGAAGGGGAGGCATGAAATGAGTTAATGAAAACAGAGACTAATCCTGAGCATAGTTAGTATTTGGGAGCTCTTAATGTTAACTCTATCCAAATGACTTTTTGTCTATAGTGACCTCCCTTGTCCCCCTCTTACAGTGGAGGCTTATGAAGCCAAAGCAACTTACTATGAGTGGCAGACTTCTTATATGTCTCAAGGTTTCCTGCACCTTTGAGTACATGCTTCTTCTCATACTTACTTCATCAAACATGAAGTTTGATGCTGCATGAAGGGATTTTGCAGATATAATTTATATTCTAAATCAGCTGACCCTAAAATAGGGAGATTATGAGCCCTTTCATCTAGCCTACCTAAAAGGTAGGCTCTGTGATGCTGTTTTATAGATGAGAAGCCTAAAGCCCTGAAAGCTAGTCAGAAATTTGAAGCACAAGTGGAAATTTGATATGATATGACTTTGAAGATGGAGGGGACCTGAAGGAGCCCCAATTAGGGAGATGGCTATTGCGGTCAGCTGGAAGCCATAAGTTCCACCTGATAATAAGTATGTATGTGACGCACCTGTAAATGCACGTGAGGCACCCGCAAAGCTAAAGGTATATAACCAGGGTGAAAGTGGTCGGAGTGAGGAAAAGAATGAATTCATTCAGTCAGTCATGCAGTCACTCGGTCGGAAGAAGAGTTCGGGTCGGAGAAGAAGAAAAGAATCAGAGCGGCCAGAACGTAGGCAGAGCGGTTACAGAAGAGAAACCAGATAGAAGAAGTAATTCCTGGTCAGAGTCAGGCAGAGGCTCCCGAGGAAGAAAGAAGAAAGAAGAAAGAAGCTCTAAAAGCTAAGCTCTCTCTCTCTCTCTAAAGAAGAAATCTCTCTCTTTCAAGCTCTCTCTCTTTCTAAGCTCTAAGAAGAAAAGCTCTATCTTTCTTTCTCTCTCTCTAAGCTAAGAAGAACAGAAGAAAGAAGAAAGTTCTCTCTAATCTTTCTCTCTAAGCTCTTTCTAAGAAGAAGAAAAATCTTTCTTTCTCTCTCTAAGCTCTCTCTAAGAAAGTAGAAGTAAAAGTAGTAATAGCTTTACTCTGCCTCCGAGAGTTTTCCTCCTGCGGCGTTTGTGGCTGGCCACGACAGGCAGCTTACAGGGACCATGCAGTAAGGAATGTGGGCAGCCTCTAAAATCTGAAAGTGGGCCAGCTGACAGCAGCACAAAGATAGGGATCTTATTCTTACAAATTCAATAAACTGAATTTTGCCAACAACAATGTGAGCTAAAAAGATGGCAGCCAGGCTCCCAATGGAGTGGCTAGTGGCAGAGCCAGGATTTGAATCCAGGCCTAACCAACTCTGAAGCTTTTGTTCTGAATATTTTTATATACTAAAAAATTAGACAAATCCCAAATTTTCTATTAAGCAAGAAACAAAATGATATTTTAAGTTGCTACATACAAGCCTAAAATGCATGTAGTTGATGCAATGAATTTGGAATAAATCCTGAGAAATATGAGAAAAACAAATTGCCTAAAAGTTACATTTTCCATATGAAGTTCAACATAAAATGTAATTATAATGAATGTGGAAAAGGAAGAAGCTTGGCCATGCCCCCCAGCTTAATTTTAAAAAAAGAATGTGACATATAAACATGTAAGTGTATTTCTCTAGTTGCCAAGTTAACTTGGCAGGAATTGACAGCTACGAATGAGTTGAAAAAAGTCTCCTGTAAGAAAAGAATGCTTGGAACATGGATGTGGTGCGCAGGAACTGGACAAGAAGACATTACCACACCTCTGCAGTGTTTTTCAGGACAACTTGTTTTCAAAGCCTACAATAGTCAGCAGATGTGGGCAAAAGAACAGCTTGATGCTCTGTGGACTGGCTACGAGTTGTATTTGATGTAAAGATGTCACTATCAGGACCCCATCCTGTAAGGCATAGACTATAGCTACAAATAATAATAGTGTTGATCAAGACCTATGTACCAGACACGTGGAGGCTTTACATGAATTTCCCCATCTAGTTCTTAAACAAGCCTAAGAGGTAGGCTCTGTGATGCTGTTTTATAGATGAGAAGCTTAAAGCCCTGAAAGCTTCTACAACTTGCTCCATGTGAATGTTAAGCATTGTCTCTGGGATTGGAAGCCAGGCAGTTTGTCACTGTGCTTGTAGTCACTAGACCTTTCTGCCTAGGGAAAAATGCCCAATTTCCAGGAAATATATTATTCTTAAATAGGAAGATACATTTACATGGCCAAAACGTCATGTTAAATGAAAGTATGCATATTGTAATATGATAAAAAAAGAGATACCCTTGCTCAAACACTGCAAGATATGTATGTGAATGAGAGAGAGAGAGAGAGAGAGAGAGAGAGAGAGAAGAAAAGGAGTACTAGCAGTAGCTACCTCTGGTGAATGCCCAAGGCTATTGGGGTAGGTGTTAGATGGTACTCAAAGTGAAGTTTAAGTTTATTTGAAATGCTTAGATTATTTTGCTGGAGTACTTAGTTTATTACAAAATAGGTCAGCTAACAAGATAGTACAAATTACAGTTGAACAAATCTCCATCATGGAACAAATTTGCAGCTTGGAAAAGAATATGTGACCAATACAGTTTACCCCTTGTTTGTATCCTCCCCCAAATTTGGAGTCTATTATTCCTGTGCATTTTAAATAATTTTTAGTATATTAAGCATATATTCCAAAGTGAAATTTAACATTTCTCATGCTTTAGCTTCACATAAATAAAACACAATATATTGTCCTAGAATAATATTCTACTATTATTATATTACTCTTTTTAACCTTGGTATTATATATTGTAATTTATCAAGATTGATATATGTATCTAATTTAAAGTTTTTCAGTTTGGTGTAATGATTATATATATTTTTTATTCTTCTGGTGATAAACATGTGGACAATTTCCAATGTGTCACAAATATAGAGAACTGTTCCATAAGTAACCATGCCATCTTAGGTACATGTGTGAATTCTCTTAAGTTCTGTGGACGTGGGTTGTGTACGTCTTTACTAGGTAGTGATGCAACATGCTGATGTGGTTATGCTCGTACCAGCAGTGCGTAAGATGCTCCATTGTTCCAGATCCTGCCACCATATGGCCACACCAGACATTAATTATTACTAATGCAATTTTGTTAACAATAAGCGTGTGTTCATGTTTTACCCGCGTAATTAAAAAGAAAGAAAGGGGGTGGAAGGAATGAGATGGGAGGGGAGAAAGAAGGAGGGAAAGAGAAAGAAATCAAGCACAGGAAAACAAAGAATCCTAGTTGCTCAGCTAGTATCCAACTTTGATGTTCTGGATGAGCCCAAACTGAAATTTCAGGAAGTCTAAATTGAGGCGTAGAACTCCTTGTAGTTGACCAGGGGCTGCTTCCCTATTCTTCTACTAAAAACAATGCTAAACTTGGAATTAGAGGTTGACAGGAGCCTGTAGTAGCTCCAGGTTGGGGAGGAATGACAGTAGTTACTCTAAAATGCTTGCTTCCCCTTGGGATATTCTGATCAGCTCTATTATAAGGACATTTTAACAACAGAAGCCAGAAAAAAATATTTTATGGCTCTTGACAATAGAAAAAATAAAATAAAATCTGTGGTGGGTGGAAATCTGACTTAATGTAGAATGTCAAAGATAAATGATTTCCCTGAGAACATAGAGGTACCTTATGTTACATAATCATGGTCCCTCAAGGCTAGTGTTCCATCACCAGCCCTGCAGGGGAAGTGGTGGTGGTGTGACAATGTCAACTTTGACAGAGCAAGCAGTCAGTGTTGGTCCATGTCTACCCAAGGTCCTTGCCTGTGCTCCACAGATACAAACCCATTTAGATAAGGAATGGATGGAATGGATATTTTAGAATCTGAGTTCCCTTATCTGAAAATAATATTACCACCTGTGGTAATAATCACAACCTCTCTGAATTATGTGGTTCAAATAGGAATAGTTGGGGAGCTTTTGCCATCTGAAAGATGAAACCAGATGTAAATTTTACCAATATATCAGTGAGGGTGTGTCAGCCTTTATTGCATATGTGCACTTTCCTCAGAAGCTTCCAGATGTTAGCCATTGTTGATTACTGCACCTGGCCGCTAATGGTCCTGGGTGAACAGCAATGCATTTCCTTGGCCCACCATTTGCTGTGCTGTCTGTCGCTCACCCGAGAGGCAGATAGGTTCTGTTTTATGTGAGGAAATATTTAGCATCACAAATTTGTGCACAGGGGCTTTTTTCTTGGTGGAACTCCTTTGCCTTGCTTTATGTGTGATTTTTCCGACCATCATCTCTTGTTGGGGAGACAGTTATTGTGATCTCCCGTGGGAAAGAGGACAGCGATACAGCTGTAATGGTCAGCCTATGTTTGTTCTATTTTAGATAAGTAAAATTCATTCCAGTACTTGGCTATTTAACTGATTTGAATAATGTCTAATTCCTCTTATTTCATATGGCAAGGGACACATGTAGACACTTAGAGCTGTGGGCCTCCTTGTTTACTTTAGTGTACTAAATACAGGGGTAGCCTCTATGCTGTCATTCACCTGCAGTCCTCTAACCTTGGCTTGCACCCTCTGGTGTTGGACAGATCACTACACTCTGAGATTCTGCAGGATGGATGATCCTGGTGAGTAGGGCAGGGATGAGGGGTAAACTCCAGAATGCCTTCCCTGGACTCCGGAGGTCCACCACTGCTCACGCTGACACTTGTGGTGTTCACTCATCTTCTCTCTTTCTGGACACTTCGTAGGGTTGAACTTCCCAGTTCCTTTATGGTTGGTCAGGGCTCTGACTCGTTCTAGCCAATGGGTAGCTCAGTGGAAGTGATATAAGTCACTTTCTGGCTGGAGCATTTTCTTTAGTTTGTGACTCTCACACTTGCCTAACCCCCTGCTTTGCCCCCCACCCAACCCCACCACAGAGTTCTGTTTCTCACTAGCATGGCACGTGGTGGCTACTTCCTCCCATCGACACCGGCTTGCTAGAGTGAGAATGTTAAAGGAAAGAGTTCCTGAATAGGAGTGAGGGGTGGAAACTGGCCTATTCTAAACTGAAATAACTTAAGACTAAGTATTAGTGATGGCAAGTTCAAGGTTTGAACGTCGGAGTGAAGTAACTGAGGAAGTAAGCAGCACAAACTCACATGAGGAATACAGGTCTAGAAATATGTGATGCTCAAAGGAGTTGCCAGAAAGGAATTTTAAGAGGCCAGCATTTATGCTTATCTGTATTCCAGATCATTTACTTTTAACTTTCAGATCATTTTAATAAATTATGTTACTGATCTATGAATTAGTATTAAATTAGTACATCACGAAAATTAAGAGACCAGATTCCTGAGTTAGAAAGACCTGCATTCCAATTCTAAAGTTTACTATTCATTACCTAGGTGGCTTATGTCATTCAAGTCACTGAGCCTGTTTCTTTATCTTTAAATTGCATATAGTGATAAAACCTATTTCTGTAGGCTTGTTGTGGAAAAAATAAAGTGCATGAGGTAATGCATGAAAAGCAGCACCTTCCTGGCACACAGTAGCACTCAGACAATGAGAATAACTCTTCTGTCTTCCATTACCCTAAAAGCGCAGAAGCCAAAGCGGGCGGGAGGATTGGAAGGCAGCCAGTCAACCCTAAGGCGATGCCCTTATTACATTATAGCGCATCACATTGCATATTATGGTATAACATTTATTTTCAAGCAAACTACAAAATTAATTTTTCTCTTTCAGCAGTTTCTAGCACAGCGTTTCTACCCCATAAATTATTCTGAGAGAGGAAAAAAAAAAATAAATAACACACACAGACACACCAGAATGCCACAAACTCAATTTGCAAATATTGACAAATTAGATAGATATTCATAACATGATGAAATACGGGTTTTTATGGAAGATGTGTGTTGCAGCTGTTAAAAATCCTTCAGGGCTGTGAGGAAAATCTCAAAACTGGGGCAGATCTTCCTAATTTTCTTGATAGGGAAGTGGTGTATGGCCTCTGCCTCTGTTCTGTCCTTTCCGAGCCTTTCTGTTCACTAAGTCTCTGTAACTGCAGATGCCCAGGACTGATAAATCAGGAGTATTCCAGTGCATTCGTGAGATAAAACACCCGAGTTCCAGAAATAAGTTAAAAAATTTTGCAGGAACAGCTTGGGAGGCTGAGGAAGGAGGATCACAAGTGCAAAGCCAGCCTCAGCAATAGTGAAGCCCTGTCTCTAAATAAAATAAAAAAGGATTGGGGATGTGGTTCAGTGGTATAGTGCTCCTGGGTTCAATCCACAGAACTCAAAAATAAATGAATAAATAAATAAAACCTGCCATGCTCTTGAAAGTCATTATACTTTTCTGTTCCAGTTGTTCTTAATTGCCTCACATCAACCCTGACCCTCTTCTTTCTTAAAACAAAACATTTTAACACCCATTTATTATACCGAAGTGAGATCCGTGAGTACTATAACCTTACACCTTACACATACATAATTAAAAATTATCAACATAATGCCTTAACTGGAACACAAAGAAACAATAAAAAGGAAGTAATTTGTAATAACATATTACATATTTGAACATGTAAATGCTCAGGCTTATCTGACTTAGAAGCCCTAATAAAGCAGTTAGACCTGTGTCCTCGTACATTGAATCAGCATGTGACAATTACCAACAAAGCCTAAAACAGGCATGTTGTATTGGCAGCTCCAATACCATGAACCACAGTAGGTGGTATGTAGCAAGTACCTGCTCTGAACAAAATGAAATCTTCACTTCATTTGGTGTATAGAAATCACCATGCAAAAACAGTATTGTATTTTTATGTAAAAGGAGTTGAATTCTAGATTAGGTGATTATGAACAAGCCTTTCAGTTACCTAAATGGCTTGCAGGACATGCTAAAATCATGGAGAATGTGGGAGTGATTCTCCATCTTATTGTTATGTGTTACCTGTCCTTCCCTTAAAGTTCTCCCCACTCATCACCACCATGACCCAGTGTCCCACAAAAAAACTCCTCCAGCCCCTGAGGATGGTACCATTTCCACTAAGAACCATGTTCTAGATAAATTGACTGACATACATCCAAGGAAAATGTTTTAACTTACTGAAACCCATCCTTACAGATAAATAAATCCTCTATTGCCCCCTCATCTTTATATATCAGACAGGTCAAAATTTAAATCTGATTATGTTAACCCTAGTGCCAAGATTCTTATGAAAATTTGTGACCCCTGAAATTGAGGATAAGACCTAAATACTTAGCACAGTCTCCAACCTCCTCCTGATCTTACCCTTGCTGACTTGTCTGGCTGGTGCCTCTCCTCATTGTGCTCCAGTTATGTTGTTCTTCTTTCTTAATCTGCTGAACTAATTCATGTAGTTCTCTCTGCTACACTTACAACCATGCCTCCGTTTCCTGCGTTTTTCTCAGTAACTCCTGATCTCCTTTAAATCTTAGCTCATTGATCACTTCCTTGGGAAAAGTGTTTTCTAATCTCCCATCAGCTCAAGGCTGCCATTTGTACTTCTACTTACAGCATCCACTGAGGCTGTGACTTTACATATATTTGGTTACTGGATTCATCTCTCTCTTCCCAGTAGCCTCTGAGATGCCTGAGGGAAGGAGCTATGTTGCTGCCTGAAGCGGAAACTGCTTGGAGCAACGAACACCACAGGAAAATTCGGAGGCAGGATGAAAATGAAAAAAGGTCTTTTATTCTTCTTCTCTCTCCGGCTCCAGGAATCACTCCAAACGCTCTAACTCCAACCACCACCTTCTTCTTCTTCCCACACACACTAACTAACTCACCCAGTTATATACATATAGCTTTAACAAGGACACGTGCTTACAGCTCGAGCTTACAGGTGCGTCACGCAGTGTTCACGGGCATACAAAGATTCTTTGGACAATGTATTACTATCAGGTGGAAACTAGAACATCTTTTATGGATCTCAGCTAACCGCAATCTTTAGCTATCTCCTTGATTATAGGCTCCTTCAGAGCTATGCTTATTTTTTTCTTCTTAATGTCTAAAATAGTATATTCTCAAATATTCTTTTGGGTGCATGTGCAAATGATTGAGTAGACCAAGGAATGATTGCATGAACAAATGGACAAATATATGCCTGAAACTAAACTGATGCTCCTTGACCAAGCCTCTCTTTGAGTTTGTTTTCTTGGAGTTGAGTTTATATCCTGTTGCTTGGAGAACTTAATACTCTCATGTATGACCTATTTGGCAAGAGCAATGTATTAATCTCCCAGTGTGAAGTGGGATTTGTGAGTACCAAAAATGCAAGAGAAGATGGAATTCACAGGTTAGGAAGTCTTTTCTTATTCTTCAGTTGAACAAGCAGTGTATAAACATACAAATGCTTATAGATTAAAGATTCACTTATACCCTAAATGAAAATGCCTCCCATCACCTTCCACTTCTCTGCCCCAAATAGGTGTAATTAACTATTGGGTTGGCATTTTTATCACCATGGCCTCTGGATTTATATATATATATATATATATATATATATATATATATATATATGATACATATATATACATATATATGTGTGTGTGTATTTATATGTGTGTGTGAGTGTATATATTTATATGTGTGTGTATTATATGTGTGTGAATATTTGTATATATATGTGTGTGTGTGTGTGTATTTTTATGTATGTGTGTGTGTGTGTCTACAGATACACATACATGCATGCATATGTGTATCTGTCTTTCTCCCTCAGCTCTTGTCTTCCTCTGGACTCCTATGCTATCATTTCATGTGTATTTAGCTGTAATTTAAAAAATTTATGTATGCATCTACTTAAAATCTATTCATGTTTTTTGTATATTTTGTATATGTGTTTGCATCTTTATTGTAGGAAGTAAATATTTCAGGTATAACAAAAAGTAGTGAAAAAAAGTGAAAGAACACTTGTGTTCCCATGAGCTAGGTGTATGTAATATTACAAATACAGCTGAAACCTCCTGATGGATCAAACAGCTACATCTTTTCTCTCTGGCTCCATCCCACAACTTCTTTGGTTTTATTGTCAACTCATTTGCATGTCTGTAACTTTTTATGTATTAATTTATTTACACATATATGAATCCCTTCTCATTCTTTTTGGCATCTACATAGTAATTAAGGGTATTGAAGTGTCGTTCTTTAATGAATTACTCACGTATTTGTGGATAGTTATCCTGTTTCTAAGTGTTCATTTTTATAAACAATATAGCAACACACATACTTCTACTTGTACCTTTGGACTCCTGAGCAAGTGTTGGAGTATTTCCACAAAATAGATGAAAATTTGCATTCAAAATTTGCTAAGATCCTGCCAAATTAGCATCCAAAAAACTTTGCCAAAGTATCCTCCTCAGCAAGTTCTGAGAGTGCCCTTTCACTCATCCTCAGCAAAGCAAAAGATTACCTGTGTAGTATTTTTCCAATTTGATGGGTGAAAATTAAATCTTATTGTTTTACGTTGCCCTAACAACTTGCAAATGCATGCATCTTTGGGTAAGCTCACAGATGATTTTTAATAAAAATAATAAAAACAAAGAGAAAAGAAAAATAGAGTATATACACACACATATATATATATATATATATCATATATGACATGCCCTTTATATATATAAAACATATACAACAGGGTACACGGCTGTCATTCTTCACTGTAGTCTAAGCATGGCAAATATGTTTCAAATATTGACTTATGTGCTAGTTGATGGACCAGAACCTCGTTTATACTTAAACATTCTCTGAAGAGATAAGAGAATATGAACTAGAAATAATTGGTGGAAAATGAGTCCTGAAATGCTTATGGAACACAATGTTACAGAATAAACAGTGAAGCTGAGGCTGGTTAAGAGCCCTCAACTTTGTGGGTGGGGAAATAATACTTGAACTGAGTTTTGAAAAAGACAATGAAATTGAGGAGGACAGACTTCTTATGGCCTCTGTTGGATATGTAATACTCTCAAGTCTTGTGCCAAAGATAGCCTGTTTGATTTGCAAGTAGATGATTGAAGTATCTGAAAGCAGCAATTTGATCAAGAGGGATAAGTACACATTATTGTAGCAAGTGATATAACCATATTTCCAAGACAGTCCATAACAGCATTCTTCTTTGCATAATTTCTTCAAACAAATATTTGTTGGATGCTTAGTATGTGCCAAGAAAACTCACAATGCCTCTGCTTTCCTATCATTTATAATCAATGAACACTGAAATATACAATATATTAGGTAAAAGCCACAAAGAAACTATAGCAGCGTGAAGAATTTTAGAGTGACAAAGTAGCCTACATTAGTCATGGTGGTCAGGTGAGTTCTCTTTTATGAGACCACCATTGAGCATAGACTTACCTGAAGGCCAGGAGGGAACCTAGTAGACATTTAGGAGGTGAGTATTTGGGGAAGAAAATGCTTCTCATGCAAAGGTCAGAGTGCACTTGATATATTGGAAAACTAGTGAAGAGGCTTTTATGGATGGAGCAGTTGGGAGAAGTGATAGCTCAAAAGGTTCCAAATTCCATATACTCTTGGAGACCATGGTAGGAATTTGGGCTGAGCTAGGAAGCCATTGAAGAATTTTGAGAAGGGAACACACATTTTCTGACTTGGGTTTTGGAGATATAACTCTTTTGGGTGGAAAATAGACCACAAGGACTTGGAGTTGAAAGACAAAACTTACTGTAAGAAATAAACTTATACAAAATAAGTTAGAGCTGATGGTGGCTTGGACTAGTATTAATTGTGCAACTGATAAAAAGTGGCAAGACTCAGGATGAAATTTTGTAAACTCTAAAGCATCCATAGAAAGGAAAAGAATTTACAAAAAGTATTAAAATTATTATTTCTTTATAGCAGCTTCAGGTAGATGGACAAAAACTGATAATTTTTTCCTTTAAGCTTGACAGCTTAAAGCTACATTTACAATAGAAAATTTTTTACATCAGGAGCACCAATTAGTAAGATAATAACTGGTTGGAGAAACAGTACTTGCAGATTCACTGTACTTATCTAGACAATTTTATGAACAAAGCAAGATATAGACAATACATTTTGCAAAAATAACTTGTGCATTAGGAATATATGTTTCAAGTAAAGAACCATGGAAAGGTATAAGGAATAAATTCAGTTTTTTCTAAAAACACCACCTAGAGATAACTATGTTGAATGTATGTAATTATAATATATGGGTTTAATGTAAGTGTGTTGTGTGTGTAAATATTAGGAATCATTTACCTGTGTATGTACATACATATATACATATGTAAATAGGTATGTATCTGTATGTATATCACATACATGTACCAAGCTTGCATTTAAATTTTGTTACATGATAATCCGGTGCAAGAAATCACACATTTCTTTTAACCTCCAATTAACTTTTCTATGAACCTTTTCAGGTAGGTCTGAAGTTGAAATTTAATTTTAAGTCACTTTGTGGACCTCTTCTTCTTTTGGGTCAAACTGGACCTTTTGCTTTTCAGTCTGCACTGGTCACCAACACCTCTACCTGGTCCCCCCTAGGAGGGAGAATCTGCTGCTTCCATGTCAAGCTGGACACTGGGGCCTTCCATCTGAGTTGTCTGCCTCAGGGCACTGAGGGAGAGTGTGAGGTTCCTTCTCTTCTTGAAATCTGAAACCCTGCCTTTTGCAAGTCACAGCTCTTCAAACCTCCTTCCTTCCCCAGTTGGCTACTTCTGAGGCTAGATCAGGTGATTTTGTTCCTGCCAGGAAATGTTATTTTCAGCCCTGCAACTTGAAAAACTCAGCTGAAGTTGCTGAGAACCCAAACACACAAACCTTAGTTATGTTCTTGGGGAAAAAGAAGGAACATAACCACTCATTCCTTCTAAACATTTCTTGTTTTAAGAAAAAATGGTCACAATCTTAATCTCTCAATAGTATTTTTTTTCTTTCTGGATCCATTATAAACATACATTTTTTTTTTTTTTTTAATTTTTTTATTATTTATTTACTTATTCATCATGCACAAGTATAGTATCTTTTTACATACAACTGCTTGTATATAAAGTATATAAGTACCATTCAGATCTTCAATCATGCATTTAGGTTAATGATATCCATCTCATTCAATCACCAATTTTTTTTCCAACCCCCCCCCTTACTCCCTCCCTCCCCTCCCTTTCTGTTGACCATTCTAGTGTTCCTCTGATCCTGTGTACCCCCTTCCAACAACTCTGTGAACCAGCCTCCTTATATCAGAGAAAACATTCGGTACTTGGATTTTTGAGATTGACTAATTTCACTTAGCATTATATTCTCCAACTTCATCCATTTACCTGCAAATGCCATTATTTTATTCTCTCTTATTGCTGAGTAAAATTCCATTTTGTATATATACCATATTTTCTTTATCCACTCATCTACTGAGGGGCATCTAGGTTGGTTCCATAACCTAGCTATTGTGAATTGTGCTGCTATAAACATTGAAGTGGCTGTGTCACTGTAATATGCTGTTTTTAAGTCTTTTGGGAATAGACCCAGAGTGGGATGGCTGGGTCATAGGGTGGTTCCATTCCCATTTTCCCAAGAAATCTCCATACTGCTTTCAAAAGCGGTTGCACCATTTTGCAGTCCCACCAGCAATGTATGAGTGTGCCTTTTTCCCCCACATCCTCTCCAACATTTATTGTTGTTTGTGTTCTTGATAGCTGCCATTCTGACTGGGGTGAAATGAAATCTTAGAGTAGTTTTGATTTGCATTTCTCTAATTGCCAGTGATGTTGAGCATTTTTTCATGTATTTGTTGATTAATCGTGTATCTTCTTCTGAGAAGCGTCTTTTCAATTCCTTAGCCCATTTATTGATTGGGTTATTTGCTTTTTTGGTGTTAAGTTTTTTTAGTTCTATATACATTCTAGAAATTAGTGCTCTATCTGATGTGCATGTATTAAATATTTGTTCCCAATTAGTTGGCTCTCTATTCACCTCACTGATTGTTTCTTTTGCTGAGAAGAAGCTTTTCAGTTTAAATCTATCCCATTCATTAATTCTTGGTAATAGTTCTTGTGCTACAGGATTCTTATTAAGGAACTTGGGGCCTAATCCGACATGTTGGAAATTGGAGCTTACTTTTTCTTCTATTAGGTGTATTGTCTCTGGTCTAATTCCTAGGTCCTTGATCCACTTTGAATTGAATTTTGTGCATGGTGAGAGACAAGGGTTTAATTTCATTTTGTTGCATATGGATTTCCAGTTTTCCCAGCACCATTTATTGAAGAGGCTATCCTTTCTCCACTGTACATTTTTGGCACCTTTGTCTAATATAAGATAGCTGAAATTATATGTATTAGTCTCTGTGTCCTCAATTCTGTACCATTGGTCCACCAGTCTGTTTTGGTGCCAATACCATGCTGTTTTTGTTACTATTGCTCTATAGTATAATTTAAAGTCCGGTATGGTGATGCCCCCTGCTTCACTTTTCTTGCTCAGGATTGCTTTGGCTATTCTGGGTCTCTTATTTCTCCAGATGAATTTCATGACTGCTTTTTCTATTTCTTTGAAGAATGACATTGGGATTTTGATTGGAATTGCAATCTTAAATCTAGTATGGATAATGTTTTTGGTAGTATGGACTCAATATTGTAGAGCAAGGTAGGTCTTTCCATCTTCTGAGTTCTTCTATGATTTCTTTCTTTAGTGTTCTGTAATTTTCCTTATAGAGCTCTTTCACCTCTTTCGTTAAGTTGATTCCCAGGTATTTTATTTTTTTTGATGCTATTGTAAATGGGGTAGTTTTCATCATTTCCCTTTCAGAGGCTTTGTCACTGATGTACAAAAATGCCTTTGACTTATGGGTATTGATTTTGTATCCTGCTACTTTGCCAAATTCATTTACTAGTTGTAAAAGTTTTCTGGTAGAGTTTTTTGGGTCTTCTAGGTAGATTATCATGTCATCAGCAAATAGTGCTAATTTGAGCTCTTCTTTTCCTATCTTGATCCCTTTAATTTCTTTCGTCTGTCTAATTGCTCTTGCCAGAGTTTCCAGTACTATGTTAAATAGCAGTGGTGAGAGGGGGCATCCCTGTCTTGTTCCAGTTTTTAGAGGGAATGCTTTCAATTTTTCTCCATTTAAGATAATGTTAGCTCTGGGCCTTGCATAAATAGCTTTTATAATGTTGAGATATGTCCCTGATATTCCTAGTTTTTCCAGTGTTTTGAACATAAAGGGGTGCTGTATTTTGTCAAATGCTTTTTCTGCATCTATTGAGATAATCATATGATTTTTATCTTTAAGTCTATTGATGTGATGTATTATGTTTATTGATTTCCGAATGTTGAACCAGCCTTGCATCCCTGGAATAAACCCCACTTGATCGTGGTGCACTATCTTTTTGATATGTTTTTGTATCCGATTTGCCAGAATTTTGTTGAGGATTTTTGCATCTATGTTCATTAAAGATATTGGCCTAAAGTTTTCTTTTTTGGATGTGTCTTTGCCTGGCTTTGGAATTAATGTAATATTGGCCTCATAGAAAGAGTCTGGAAGAGCTCCCTCTTTTTCTATTTCTTGAAATAGTTTGAAGAGCATTGGTATTAGTTCTTCTTTGAAAGTCTTGTAGAACTCTGCTGTAAACCCATCAGGTCCTGGACTTTTCCTTGTTGGTAGCTTTTTGATGACATCTTCTATTTCTTTGCTTGTAATCGATCTGTTTAAATTGTGTATTGCCTCCAGATCCAGTTTAGGCAAATCATATGACTCTAGAAATCTGTCAATGCATTCAGCATTTTCTGTTTTATTAGAGTACAAGTTTTCAAAGTAATTTCTAATTATTTTCTGTATATCTGAGGTGTTTGTTGTGATATTCCCTTTTTCATCACAAATGTTAGTGATTTGAGTTTTTTCTCTTCTTCTTTTCGTTAGCATTGCTAAGGGTCTGTCAATTTTGTTTATTTTTTCAAAGAACCAACTTTTAGTTTTGTCAATTCTTTGAATTGTTTCCTTAGTCTCAATTTCATTAATTTCTGCTCTGATTTTAATTATTTCCTGTCTTCTGCTGCTCTTGGTGTTGATCTGTTCTTCTTTTTCTAGTGCTTGGAGGTGTGATGTTAAGTCGTTTATTTGTTGGTTTTTTTTCCTTTTAAAGAATGAACTCAGTGCAATGAATTTTCCTCTTACTACTGCCTTCATAGTGTCCCAGAGATTTCTATACGATGTATCTGTGTTCTCATTTACCTCTAGGAATTTTTTAATCTCCTCTTTGATGTCTTCTTCAACCCCTTGTTCATTCAGTAGCATGTTGCTTAGCTTCCAGTTGTTGGAGTAGTTTTTCTTATTCCTTGTTTTGTCGTTGATTTCCAATTTCATCCCTTTATGGTCTGATAGCATGCAGGGTAGTATTTCTATTTTTTTATATTTGCTGAGATTTGCCTTGTGACATAGTATATGATCTATTTTGGAGAAGGAGCCATGTGCTGCTGAGAAAAAAGTGTATTCATTTACTGAGGGATGAAATATTCTATATATGTCCGTTAGATCTAAGTTATTAATTGTTTTAAGGAGGCCTAAGATTTCTTTGTTTAGTTTTTGTTTGGATGATCTATCCATTGGTGAGAGAGGTGTGTTGAAATCCCCTAGAATAACTGTGTTGTGGTCAATTTTACTCTTGAACTTGAGAAGTGTTTGTTTGATGAATGTAGGTGCTCCATTATTTGGGGCATATAGATTTATGATTGTTATATCCTCTTCATGAATGGTTCCCTTAAGTAGTAAGAAATATCCATCTTTGTCCCTTTTGATTAACTTTGGCTTGAAGTCTACCTTATTTGAAATGAGAATGGAAACCCCTGCTTGCTTCCGCAGGCCATGTGAGTGATAAGACTTTTCCCAGCCTTTTACCTTCAGTCTATTGATGTCTTTTTCTATGAGGTGTGTTTCTTGGAGACAGCAGATTGTTGGGTCATTTCTTTTAATCCATTCAGATAATCTGTGTCTTTTGAATGGCGAGTTTAGGCCATTAACATTCAGGGTTATTATTGAGATGTGATTTTTATTCCCATCCATTTTTATTTGTATGATGATCTTTAGCTTGATTTGGTTTCTCTTCTGGTTGGTATTTCCCTTAGTTTAATATCTCCCTTTGTTGATTTTCATTGTTATTTTTCTCTTCTTCTTCATGAAAAATTTTGCCCAGGATGTTCAGAAGTGCTGGCTTTCGAGATGTGAAATCTTTTAACTTTTGCTTGTCGTGGAAGGTTTTTATTTCATCTTCAAATCTAAAGCTCAATTTTGCTGGATATAAGATTCTTGGTTGACATCCCTTTTCCTTCAGAGCTTGAAATATGCTATTCCAGGATCTTCTTGCTTTTAAGGTCTGGGTAGAAAAATCTGAACATAGTCTGATTGGTTTCCCCCTATATGTAATCTGCTTCCTTTCTCTTGTGGCTTTTAATATTCTCTCCTTGCTCAGTATATTAGGCATTTTCATTATAATGTGTCTTGGTGTGGATCTGTTGTGATTTTGTATGTTTGGTGTTCGGTAGGCCTCTTGAACTTGGTTTTCCCCTTCATTCCTCAAGTTTGGAAAATTTTCTGTAATTATTTCATTAAATAAATTACTCATTCCTTTGGCTTGAAACTCTGCCCCCTCCCTCTACCCCAATCACTCTTATGTTTGGTCTTTTTATGTTGTCCCATAATTCTTGAATGTTCTGTTCTTGGTTTCTTACCATTTTTGCTGTGTAATCTAGATTTTTCTCTAGGATATATATTTTGTCTTCATTGTCTGAGGTTCTTTCTTCCAAGTGATCTACTCTGTTGGTGATACTTTCGATTGAGCTTTTATTTTGATTTATTGCTTCTTTCATTTCTGGAATTTCTGTTTGGTTTCTCTTTAGAGCCTCTATCTCCCTATTGAAGTAATCTTTTACTTCCTGTATTTGTTTATGGAGTTCTTTGTCAAAATGATCTTTCACCTCCTGTATTTGCTCCCTCATCTCATTTTTGAGTTCATTCTTAAGTTCCGCTAACATTTGGAATATGTAATTTCTGAATTCCATCTCTGGCATTGCACCAACTGTGCATGGTATGGAATCTACTGAGGAGGTATATTGATTTGTTTGTGTCACTTTCTTCCCTTGTTTCTTCATATTGCTTGTGCGTCTATTCTACCTGCACTGTGGGACCTTGTCTACTTTGATTTTACCTTAAAACCTTATGTTGCTCCTGTAGTACAATGCTATCAGATCCCCTTATATTTCCTTTACACTTTAAAATCAAACACTTACTATTCAGAGAATCCCAGTTTGATCACAATGTACAGATTTAGTTAACCCAGATGTTGTTTCCAATTTACTCTGTATGCTTCTGATGGGGTTTTAAAGTTTCAAGTAATGGACAGAGAGGTAATATGTTTAGGAAGAAGGAAGTGAGTGTATTGACTTGTTCTTTCTTAGAAAGTATGAAAAGAGAGTTCTATGGAAGTGGTTTAGTATCAGCCGACGAGAGAGGAAAGAGAATGAAGTGAATGAATAGATGGAAAGACTGATTTACATATAAACCTAACTTATGCGGTGGTTGAGAGGAGAAATAAAGAAAGATGGAAAAGAAAAAAAAAAAAGAAGAAGAAAAAAAAAATAACCAAGGAGTAGTAATTAGTGTAAGAGAGAGGAGAGAGAGAATAAGTCTAGAAAATAGAGAATAAACCATATATAACACCACTTTGCTATATATTTCAATTGTACACGTTCTAGAAATCTCAATTTGTGCGTATAACTTGTTTTTGCCTCTGTTGAGAATGCAATGGCAGGGTGTAAATAGGGAAGATGAAGGAAGAAAAAAAAATATAAAAGTGAGAAGGAAGAAAAGAAAGAAAAGAGGAGCAGAAGCACACAAACACACTGTCAATCAAAACAAAAACAAAAAACTCCCAAGAAACAACAAAACAAACAAACAAGCAAATAAAAACAAAAACGTTGAACCCAAGAACAAGTCTCAAACAAAATGGACCCTTGGAAGCCCTTCTTTTTTCCCTTCCAGTTTAAGCCACCTGACCCAGATCATGTACAGTCAGCAACCCTGTTAGTGGAGTCAAGGCTGCACCTTTGGTCCTTGCAGAGTGGCACAGTGGAATAGTGGAAGGGGCTTATCCTCAGGCTGGGCCCTGCTTACAGCAGCAGGGAGATGCTACTATGGGCCTTGGAAGCCAGGCAAACTGGCGGCGGGTTCTCTCCTTCCAGCGGGCAGGTGCCTACCTCTTGCTCTGGTTGCAGCTGGGCAGGTCGCACTCCCCCAGGGAGTGGAGGAAGCACTTCGCCAGGTCTGGCCCCGCGTGCAGCAGCCGGGAGATGCTGTTCTGGGCCCTGAAGACCAGGCAAACTGGTGGCTGGGTTTCTCCTTCCAGTGGGCGGGAGTCTACCTCTTGCTCTGGTCGCAAATGGGCAGGTCGCACTCTTCCCGATAATGGAGGAAGCCCTTCCCCAGGTCTGGCCCTGCGTGCAGCAGCAGGGAGCTGCTACTCTGGGCCCAGGCGGCCAGGGACACTGGCGGCTGGGTCTCTCCTTCCAGCGGGCGGGAGTCTACCTCTTGCTCTGGTCGCAAATGGGCAGGTCGCACTCTTCCCGATAATGGAGGAAGCCCTTCCCCAGGTCTGGCCCTGCGTGCAGCAGCAGGGAGCTGCTACTCTGGGCCCAGGCGGCCAGGGACACTGGCGGCTGGGTCTCTCCTTCCAGCGGGCGGGAGTCTACCTCTTGCTCTGGTCGCAAATGGGCCAAACATACATTTTTAATAGAAAATAGAGCTTTTTTATTGTTTCGTACCTACTTTCAGCATTGTACAGTATTTACGAAAACTTTCCTTGGTCATTAAATATTATTTTGAAACCTGGATTTCAATGGCTGTTTAAATTGTCTATGTAACAATACCCAAGTTGAGACACATAGATTGTTTCCACTTTTCCCAATAATAAACAACATGATTGTGAATAATAATGAAAATAAATCTTTATGTACTGCTTTAATAATTTATTTCTTTAGAATGCATGCTAGACATGGAGGTTTGGAGCATGAATGCTCTTAAGTCTCTTTCAACTTTTGTCACAACCATCCTGGGGACATGCTGTAATACAGTTCATAGGTTGGTCAGGCTGGAAGGTCACAGCAGGCATTTTATTTTTAAATTTTTTTCTTTTTTTTTAAGTTGTAGATGGACACAATACCTTTATTTTATTTATTTATTTTTATGCAGTGCTGAGGATCGAATCCAGTGCCTCCCATGTGCCAGACAAACGCTCTATCGCTGAGCTCTATCCCAAGCCCCACAGCAGGCGTTTTAGATGCACCTACTGTGTAGGACTCCCTTTGGCTTTAGAGAAGCCTAATAGCATGTGCAGGAGGAGAAGTGAGTGGGTCTAAGCCAGGTACTGAACGTCCATGTCAAACCTCGGGTGATCCACCATTATTCTCTACCTGCCTTCCTCCATCCCCTGTCCTCCACAGCCTTCTCTCTTGCATTGCGTGTGTAATGGCACAGGTAGGTAGGTACATGCTCACTGATGGGGAACTACAAAGCAGAGATATTCTCTTCAAAATTCTTCTGCCCCATCAAGATATTGGGTACTCCCTACTTCTATTATGCTTACAGCAGCTCCACATGCCTCCAGATTCCTACTCCTTCTGTCTGTTACCTTTTCAACTTCACCTTCTTTCTATGAGTTTTCAGCACATTTTCTTTTCCTTATCTGCTCTTCACATTTGCTTTTCTATAAGTTATGTTGGGAAAATCTCCAATAAATGCATATTCACCATCTCCATTCTCTGCAGAGTTATTTATACTTGTCATTTCAATAGGCCCCAGCCAAATTACAACATTCTGTCATAATGATCAGTCATCGACCAGGCTGAGTGTTTTCCTGTACTGTGAACTAGAGGGCCAGCTCTAACTGGTATATAATGTAAAATGAAAAAAAATAAAGATGAATAAGGGTAGCTAATATTTATAGAGTATTTACTACATGTCAGGCAATATTCTAAATGTTTTATATGTATTTCCTTAATTCTCACAATAACTTCAGTGCCCAGGAGATGACTAGAAAATAGGCTAGGAAGAACTGTTAGCCTTTAGTGTATGACCTGTGAGAGGCCTATGATATGCTATGGAGAAACTTATTAACTCTTTAGATGTTGGTATATGAAGTCAGTAAGCTGTAACCCAAATGGGTGTTTGGTGGTCATAATACATCTGACTCAGGGAGTGGTTTAGACACAGGATAATATAGGACTATTGAGTTGTAGAAAAAACGGGAAAACACCTATGTTGATTGTTAGAATTTAAACTTCTTTTGGGCAAGGGCTACCTTGTTTGTGTTTTCATTTGTTCAGCACTGTGCCAATATCAAATGAGTAAGACAGTGTGACTGGGGAGTATCTTTAAATGAATAATTAAAAATAGTATAATAAGGTATGATATGTAATTAAAGGGTGGCATAGAAGTAGAGACATATTGGGGTGGAGGATGTCTTCTCAGAGAATAAGATATTTCAACCAAGTACCAAAGGACATGAGAGGGCTTACCAAGTAAAGAAGAAGAAGAATAGAAAGGAATCAATACATGCATGACATCTGCCTGAAGATCTGTTATTTTACTGAAATTGTAATGGAGAGACATTACAGGTTTGGGGGCCAGGGAGAGAGATTAGCAAATTTTTTTCTGGAAAAAAAAAAATAAAAGAAATATCCACATTTTGACATCAGTGCTGAGAATGGTTGGGAACAGACTGACCACCAATTAAGAGGTAGCTCATTCGTTCATTTATTCATTCATTTATTCTACAAATACTTTTTCAGTGCTGGCATGTGCTGGTCACTCTTTTATACATCATTAAACATGATAGACCAAGTTCCTGTTTCAGTGATCTGACACTGAAGTCATTTTAGTCCGTGTGTGGAGAGGCGCATGCCACGTAACAGCTGTGAAATCAATAATACAAGACAAGGGAATGAGGGAAGGGGAGGGTCTATTTTAAATGTGTGTGGCCAGGAATGTCTTTCTGCATAGGTGAATCTGAGACCTGAATGAAGTGAGGGGGTGAGCCGTGTGGATTCCTTGGGACATAGAGCCAGGTGGATGGAGAGACTCAGGTGAGGGCAGCATCAAGTGGAAGACCTGAGGTGAGAGCACACTGGCTCATTCTGGGAACAACAAGGAAGCCGGGAGCCTTCACAGATGGAGCAGCGTGGGAACGGAAGAGAATGGTAAGAGTAGAAGCAGAAGAAGCAGCCACAAACCAGTTTTGTAAGATCATTTAGGCTGTGGCAAAGGTTTTGCGCTCAGTGGGATGACAAGCCACCGCAATGGCAGTGACGTGTTATGTTCCATCTTCAATAATTAAAGCTCGTTGTGTGTAGTGGGTGAGGAGTGGACTGGGTGTGGGAAACAATAGGTGCAACAACACCCATGGGGAGGCCTTTGCAGTCACCCAGGAGAAGGAGCCCCATGCACTTGAAACTAGAGAGACCACGGCAGAGCAGCTGGTAAATAATGGTCAGAATCTGGGTATATTTTGATGGTAGATCTGAAAGTATTTGCTTAAATATATGCAGTATCAGAAAAGAGGATTGTCAGTATTGACCCCAGGGTTGGGACTGTAGCTCCATGGTAGAGTGCTTGCCTGGCATTGCAAGGCCCTGGGTTTAGTCCCCAGCACTGCAAAAGAAAGGAAGGAAGACAGACAGACTTTCAGATTTTTAGCCTGAACAATTGGAAAAACAGATATACAACTTGTTGAGACAGGATGGGAAGCCAATTTAACATATGTTAAATTTCTGCTGTCTAATGGACTAATGGCTGAAGAGTATGTAGTGGGATATGAGTGGTTGGGGTAGTCTAGGTAGGCAAAGACACAGAAAGACCTCTGTTAGGTTTGAGACAGCAGTTTGAAGAGAAGTAAGGAGATCTAAAGGATACTCAAAGGAGTTAATGACTTTGGTGAAGGAGAAGGAAAAGTTGAGTAAGATGCTTCGTTTCCGGCATGGTCATCTGGAATGGTATTGTTTTCCATTTAGTGAGAGAAGATAGAATGAATCCCAGCTAAATAGGCTCCTTTTGGTGGGCTTTTTGTTATTACCTATAAAACCAGTCTAAAAACTCAGTGGCCCTATATTATGTTCTTTAGGCCAAGTACCTCTGGTTCCAAAAGAGCAGGGTCACAGAACTTTTTCCATAAAGCTCCAGAGAACAGTTTCAGCTTAGCTGGCCACACAGTTCCTGTCTTAATTACTCAGTTTTGCTTGGGTAGTGTGAACACAGCCATAAAAAATACTATAGACAGCCAGGTGCAGTGGCTCATGCCTGTAATCCTATTGGCTCAGGAGGAACTTGAGTTCAAGGCCAGCCTCAGCAACTTAGTGAGACCCTGTTTCTAAATAAAACATAAAAAGGACTGGGGATGTGGCTCAAGGGTTAAGTGGTTCAGTCCCCAGTACAAAAAAAAAAAAAAAAAAAAAAAAAAAAAAAACAGATATATAGACAATGGAGGTGACTGTGAAGCCTCTCTGGCCATTGTTTGGCTATACTACACTACCATAATGTAAAGTAGTTTCTTCCTTCTTCAGGACATAGGGTTTTTATGTAATCAGAGGCAAGGGAGGGAAGAGAAACCATAATACTTTGCAACAGCTTGCAAGCCAGGGTCCTGGCTAAATATGCAGTCTTGAATGCTTTGGCAGTTGAGGCCTGAAACAGACCAGCTGCAGCAAACACTTAGGGAGCAGGTCATTGTCAGAGGGGAATTCTGCTTTCCTTGAGCACTTACCCTTGGGGTAAATGATCAACCACAGTGGAGAGGCTGTGTGTGCACACTGGATTTCTTACCATCACAGGAATAATTTCCAGGAAACAATCAGTCAAAAACTGAAAACATGTTATGTGTTTTACTACAAAAGAGGACATTGTATGCCTCTTGGGCATGTTCCTGAACAATTGTGTGTAAAGAGACATTTGCAAAACAAACCAGAAAACCTATACAGAATCCACACCCAAATGTAAAGAAAAAGAAATTATTTCTGGAACTATTTGCTCAGTTGTGATTTTGAAAGAATGAGTTTTCTCAAAGTGAGAGCCACCTCTTTAATTTACTGGCACTATCATTCAGCATTTGTGTTTCCAAGAAGGGAATCCCTGGTAGTTAACATACTGTATATCAGTGAAGATCTTTGCAAATGTAGATGTCACCTTGGTGGCATATGTTCTGACTTGCGTTTACATTCGGTTGTGGCCTCAGAGCACAGTGTCTTTGATCTTGCTATCCTTTGTATTTTGGGTAGAGTTTAACTTCATTATGCACTATACAGACAGATCCTCTTGGGACTTTGAAGTTTTTCTCATTCCAGTATGTGTGATCTTTGGGTCCTCCAAAACTCTTTTATTAAGAGCTTGCCATAAGAATCTTATCCCACATGTTTACAGTTCAACATTGCCTAACTTCACCAGCTGTGCACCAACCACCCCTCTTCTTTTCCTCTTTAAGGTCTTCAAAAACAAGGAAAGAGTCCTTTTAAAATTACAGTGAAATTTCATTATGCATGATTTCAATCCCATGGGATTTATTTCTTATTGTTCTACTATTTTCCACAGCCAGCATGTTTTTTACAAGGCATATAAAGCTATCTTCATCAATATTTTGGATCTTAATTTTCTAGACAAAAAGTAAAACTTTATAGCATGTCTTTTTATGCTAAATTTATTCAGTTCCAAATTAGCATGCTTAAGATTTAATGGAAATAGCACTGGACTTGCAATCAAAATGTAAGGGTCGAAATCTGAGCTCTGCTACTTAATCGTTGTAGGATATTGTCTCTAAACCACGCTCCATGCCAGACTCTTCTGAAAAAGGAGTATCAAGATGTCAGATCAAGTGATAATTGTGAAGATGAAAGGAGCCAACATTAAAAAAATTTCCTTAGTGCCTTATTTGCCATATGGTAGGTGATCAGTAAATCAATGTCAAAATCTACCCAATTCCATACAGGGGCTCTGAACCGAGGAACAAAAGGATATAATTTACAATGCGGGAATAAAAATTAAGATTAAGGGTATCCTTCACAAAGTCCCAAGTCAATGGCTCTCAAAGTTGGGGATGCTAGACTGGTAGTATCAGCATCACCTGGCAATTTGTTAGAAATGTAAAAATTGTGGCTGTGTCCCTGATATACTGCATTAGAAACTGTCTGGGTGGGTCCAACAATCCCTGTTTCTACTAAGCCCTCCAGATGATTTCCAGTGCTTACTGTCCAGTCTGTGCTGAGGGGCTTGTCCTTTCAGCATTGACTGTGGGGAGCTTGAAGGCCCAGAGAAACCCCTTCGGAGATGGTTTCAGAACACAGTGTCTACTTTATTGTGCTGCAAAAATAGCTTTTATAGTAAATATGTGCCAATTTATCTATAACAGTATGATAGGCCAGAGGTGGTACACAACATATCATCTTATAGAAGTCCAGGCACCAAGATTGGAATAACTTTTTGTCAAAGGAGCAAGGAAATTGCACTTGTCAGTGTTCTGACAGCACTCTGTCCCAAAGCATAGAGTTCTATGTTAGGACCTCCCTGCTGCACAGTGAGCAAAATAAGCATTCCTCCATGTAGGTCCAGAGTCAGGCCCTGCAACAAGTCTTAAGTAATATTACTATGATGTTGCTTATTATGGAACAATTCTTTACAAATGGTCTTATTCAATCCTTCTGTAAAAAAAAAAAAAAAAAATGGGGGGATCATACTGTTAAAAAAAATAACTAGGAGAATTTGAAATTTCCAGGAAGAACTCAAAGTAATGTAAGATGAATAATAAGAAGAATTCTCTTCTCCAGAAAAGACTTTTATTTAATTTGAAAATCTATGACTAATTTAAGTATAACATCTAGAATGTATCTTGAGTGTGGTAATAAATGAAGACCACACAAATAAAAACAAACAGAAGGTTTTATTAAGAGTATGCTAAAGTAAGAGGGTCAGCTACCAGCCCTTGCCAAAGCCTGAAAGATGAGCAGGGAAGCAGTTTAGTGAACAAAGCCTTCGGGTGCTCCCTGATTGGCGGTTGCTGGTGGGTGAGAGTGGCACAGCAACAAGAAGTGGGGCATCTTGCGTAATTGGTTTTGGAGGCTACTTGTCTTTCTGTGGTGGTTCTTGAGTTGAACATAAGTGGGAGGAGAAAAATAGGGAAGCCTGTAGTCATAGAACAAGTCACAGCCATTCTGGACCATTTGCAGCAGAAACGGCCAGAGTGTGTTTGTTATCTGTGATCTGGCTGTTGTCCATTTGTATGTTCAAGTCTTTCGAGAAACCTGGGGTGGAGGGGGGGGTGCATATATGTAAAGAAAATGACTTTAAAAGGTTACAATTACACAGCTGCTTGAGTTGTTGGTTACAGGGGGAAATAATTAGCACATTCATTGACTGTACTATTTCTACTTTAATTGAAATGTATTTTTTATTTTATTTTTTATTGGTGCATTATAATTATACATATGATGAGATTCATTGTCATAAATTTATACGTGCACATAGCATAATTTGGTCCATTTCATTTGCCAGTACCACCCCCCTTTTCCTCTCTTCTTCCCTACCTCTTTTCAACTGTTCTTTCTTGTATTTTCATTAGATCCCCCTTTTTATTCCTTCCCCCCCTGTATCTTCCACATATGAGAGAAAAACCTATGACCCTTGATTTCTGAATCTGGCCTATTTTACTTAGCATGATGCTCTCTGTTTCCAACCATTTTTCTGCAAATGACATTATTTCCTTCTTTATGGCTAAGCAAAACTCCATGGCTTATATATACCACATTTTATTTATCCATTTATCTGTTGTTCCATAGTTTATTTAATGTGAATTGTGCTGGTGTAAACATGGCTATGCATGTATCACTATAGTATGCTGACTTTAAATCTTTTGGATAAACACCGAGCAGTGGAATAGCTGGGTCATATGGTGGTTCCATTCCTACATTTTTGAGTTCCATACATATCTTCACAGTAGTTGTGCTAATTTACAATCCTACCAACACTGTATGAGTGTCCCTTTTTTCCACATCTTCTTGAGCATTATTATTGGGGTTTTAATTCTAACTGAAGTAAGATGAAATCTCAGTATAGTTTTGATTTGCATTTCCTTTATAGCTAAGGATGTTGAACACTTTTTCACATATTTGTTGGCCATTTGTATTTCTATTTTGAGAAATGTCTGTTTGGTTCATTTGCCCATTTATTCACTGGGCTATTTATAAAAGTATATTTAAAAATTAATTTAGATAAACATAAGCACTGGGGATGTAGCTCAGTGGAAGAGCACTTGCCTAGGTCTGTGATGCCCTGGATTCAATCAACAGCATCTCC
The DNA here is from genome assembly GCA_025594165.1 of Tamias sibiricus. NCBI lineage: Eukaryota > Metazoa > Chordata > Mammalia > Rodentia > Sciuridae > Tamias > Tamias sibiricus. Next base: position 63,192,389 of record CM046662.1, read on the forward strand.
AAAAAGCATTACTACTACTAATAATAATCTTTGTAAGAAATATTACTAATGCAAATATCATGAGTTGAACTCTCCTGCATGCACTCTAACAGTCGTAGATTTTGTTCATGGCAAGGAATGAAGAAAGAACATGCATGACATAATTGTAAAAATGGTGAATACTATCAAAGCAAAAAATTGCTTGTAAAACTGTCAAGAGACTTTTAAAAAGATGTTCATCTCAAAAAAGGCCAAAGAAAGAATTCTAATTACAGTTTTCTAAAGTGCTCAAAGAAAGGGAGCTCAGAGCCTCCAGAGTTAGGAAGAAGCCTCTCTAAAGTTTGATCCAGCTGAAGTGAATGTTGGGACCATCTTGGTCAATACCCAATCTCATCACTGTAGAAAAACCCAGGACCTTACATTTAAGATTAATAAAATTCCTGCTAGGAAAAAAAAAAAAAAAAGCAATTTTAGACATGTTATCTCTCTTAAGTCAAAATGGCTTTGCATTCTTTGTTCCAACTGTTGATTGTTAACAGAATGCAGGGATGGTCTGGACAGACAGAGGAAGCACTTTCTACAGGAGCATTTGGGCTGCCTTGGATCTTTTGGGATGTGCTGTGTGTGTGGATGTTTTTGTACAGAAGGCACTGAAGGGAGAGGAGGAACTCACTCCTTTAGTGTGTGTGTGTGTGTGTGTGATCAATAATAATTTTTATGTAGATTATTTTTATTTGCTCTTTTTAGTTACATATGACAATAGAATCTATTTTGATATATTTATACAAACATGGAATATATCTTATTCTAATTAAGATCCCAGTTTTGTGGATGCACATGATGGTGAGATTCACTGTGGTGTATTCATATATGAACATGGGAAATTTATGTCAGATTCATTTTAGGCTTTCCCATTCATATTTTCCCTCTCCCTCCCTCTCATTCCCCTTTGTCTACTCCACTGAACTTCTGTCCCACCCCCTTATTGTGTGTTGCCATCCACATATCAGAGAAAACATTTGACCTTTGTTTTTTTGGGATTGGCTTATTTCACTTAACATGATAGTCTCCAGATCCATCCATGTACCAGCAAACGTCATGGTCCTGGGCTGATGCTGGACCCTCTTGCTTGCACTATCTTATTGCAAAGGTAAATATGTAAAATACAAAATAATTGCTCTGGTGTCCTGTCTATTTTGCTTTCTTTATGAGCAAAAGTGGTCCTCCAGTAGTTCTGGAGAACTATCAAGAACACTTGTTCTTTTTTTTTTTTTTGGTCACTTCAAACTTTCTTTTCATGGTCTTGTGATACTACATACTCTTCTGGCATTCCGTGGACATTCTGGACATTTTCAGCGTCCTCTGCTAGCTCCTCCTTCCCTATAGCATTACTTGGTAGTGGAATTCTTAAAGACCCCTACCAACTTCTTGGGTGATCACATCCTTCTCCAGAACCTTCAGTTCCAGAGAAATGCTGGAAATCCTGTGTGCACTCCCTGCCTTGCATTCCTTCTGAATCCCAGATACATATCCAGTCACCTGTTTCACGCCCCTACTTGAATATCTTAGTTATTTCACACATTTTCCCTTCTCAGTAAACTGTACCAACATTTATCTAGGTATGCAAATTAGAAATGTTTTGCATTTTTACTTTTCCCCACTTACCTATGTAATCTATTGTTCTTATCTATCCTTTACCCCTCAGATATACCTTTATTCCACCCACTTCTCTGTGTCTCTGCCACCCCTCTCTAGGCCACTGTCCTCTTGGACCTTCACAAGGACCCCTGGCAGTTTTACTTATTTGCCCTCACATGTTCATTCCCCCATGCCATTGCTCTGTTTACAACACTTCTGTGTCTTCCCATTTATCTTCCAGTAGAACATCCACTTCTCACCAGAATATAACAAACCCTCCAAGTATGTATAGTTCCTGACTCCTTTTCTGAACTTATCTCACTACTTTAGCCTCTGCTGTTCTCTTGTGATAGTGAACACGAAGTCTTGCCTGTCTCAGGGCCTTTGCGCCTGCTCTTCACTCTTCTTCCTGAATCCTCTGATTCCTCACTTCTGAATCCTCTGCAAAGATCAAAGTTCAGCCAAACATCATCTCCAGTGTTCTCTGACTACCTCACGTTTCCCTTTATCCAATTCATTCTCTATCACACTGTCATGTTTAGGCCTGTTATAATCTTGCTACTCCAGGTGTGATGCAGGAACCAGCAGCACCAGCCTTACTCCCTAGGGCTGGACGGAAATACAGAATCCCAGACCTCACCCCAGACCCACAAAATCACAATCTTCATTTAATAAGATCCCTGGTAGATTTATATAAACATGAAAGTTTGAAGCACTGATCAAACTGCATTTACTTCTTTAACTGCCCTTGGACATTGTCTGTGTCAATCTATAATAGGAGCTCCGTGAGGCAGGGACTGTGTCCATTTCCAGCACACTACTTGGCAGGTGGTTGGCACTTAATGCATATTTGATGAATGAAAGATTTAATCTAACTTTCTCAATTAATCCATGAAGAAACAGGCTCAGAGAAGTATTTGGACATCACACAGCTTGTTGTTAACAAATCCAGTGCAAAACCAATCAAAAAGTATCTTCCTGCCTGTGAAAAAAGTGTGTGTGTGTGTGTGTGTAACATAGCATAACCCATAACTTCCTTTGCTATGGGGCCTGTATGGGCTTCTGGTATTGATAACAATTAGTTCTTTGTATTATACTTTGTTGTTTACAATCTAGTTTTACATACACCAACCTAGGTGGAATCTTGCTCAAAATTAGTATCTTATGTTTTCTCATTAAAACAGAGAAAATGGAAAGTATAGCCAACAAGTTTGTGGAATTTCTTTATTAATGGATTGAAAGATCACTGAAGAAGCTAAAAGAAAGAAGAGAAAGTAAAATTTTTCATGAGATTAGCTGTCAAAGAACCAATTTAGTGTAGTGGACAACTCTTTAGCCAGATGAGAATCATCTGGTAGTAAGTAGGTGACAGTATTCTGAGGGCGTCAGAGGCAACCCTGGAGTCAAAGATGAATTTTACAGAAGTGAGTCCTAATTTATTTTAGTTATTGTTACTGGATTTACATTTAGTTCAACGGACAGTTCTGACTAATTAAAAAACCTCTTTCTATGGTTGAATTTTGCTTGTCACTCACAGCTTACAGTTTAGCTATTTCTAGCTCCTAATTGGCCTTTCACAAATGAACCATATCTTGAACTTGGCACCCTCTGACCCTGACATCTGCTTGATTTGAAATATATATTCTCTGGAGCCAGATATGTTCATCATAAACCTTCTGAATCTTTCCTTCCACAAGAGGAAAGTCAGCGTGGAGGGAATGTGTTTAATGGTGAGACTTCCTCCATGGAGCGTCCACATGTGAAGGATGTGTTTAAGTCATCGGCTGTAGACAAGAAAGGGACCTAAAACAACCCAACCCAGCCTGCCTCTAATACAGGAGCACCATATAGTGTCTGGGTATCTGGTCATCCTTGTGTTCTTTTATATTGTAATAAAGTATAAATAACATGAAGTTTACCATTAATATGTAAAACAAGCATTTTAAGTGTATACTTCAGTGATAATAAGTATATCCATAGTGGTGTGAAACTGTTGTTACAAGTGCCTATTTCTAGCATTTTTCCATCATCCCAAACAGAAACTCTATACCAATTAAATAATACTTCTCTATTAACCTTCAACTCTGCGCCCTGAGATTCTACCTCTTCTGCTCTAAGAATTGCCTATTCTGGCCGGGTGCAGTGGTGCACACCTGTAATCCCAGCAGCTCAGGAGGCTGAGACGGGAGGATTGCTAGTTCAAAGCCAGCCTCAGCAAAAAAATGAGGCCCTAAACAACTCAGTGTAGACTCTGTCTCTAAATAAAATACAAAAAAAATAAGGCTGGAAATGTGGCTTAGTGGTTGAGTGCCCAGAGTTCAATCTCCAGTACCCCAAAAAAATTAAAAAAAAAAAAAACCAATATATATACTGATTCCCATATAATTGGAATCATATATTTATTTTTTTTGTGTCTGGTGTATTACATTTAGCAAAATGTTTTCAGGGTACACCATCCTTCAGCATGTGTCAGACCTTCATTCCTTTTTATGGCAAGATAATATTCCATAGTATGTATACACAACATTCTGCTTATTTATCTATCTATTCATGGACACTTGGGTAATTTCTACCTTTGAGCTCTTAGGACTGATCCTGCTGTGAGCATTGATATGCAAGCATCCATTTGTATCCTGTTTTCAAATATTTGAGATATATACCTAGGATTGAATTGCTGGATTATATGGCCATTCTATTTTTTACCTTTTGAGAAACCACAAAACTCTTTCCAAAGTGGTTGTACCCTTTTACATTCCCACCAGCCATGTACATGGGTTCCAATTTCCCTACATTCATGCCAACTTTGTTATTTTTTATTTTATTTATTTATATATCTATTTATTTATTTAATGGTTGTCCTCTTGCACACGAAGTTGTATCACAGTGGCTCCAGATGTTCTTAAATTCTTTCTGTACCGAGGAGCTTAGTATAACAGCAGGAAGCCATCGCAGATCATTTCTATTGCTAGGTGATTCTTTTTATCCACCACAAAATCTATCCTCCATCTACTGGTAGCACTCAGCTTTGGTTGTACATCAGATTCACCGGGAGCTTAAAAAAAAAAATCCAATATTCAGGCTGCAAAACACACCAGTTATATAAGTGTCTTTGAGAGTGAGGCCCCAGCATCAGCATTTTAAAAATCTCCTTGGGTGATTTTGGCATGCAGCTAGGGTTGGAAACCTCTGCTTACTGATCTTGCCTAATCATACAACTCGTGCATCATAAGCGGTGACATCTTACCACTGAGCCCTCTCTGACAACCTCCATGCAATAGCCACCCCTCACAGGCAGTCCCAACCTCCTCACCCTTCCAGATTTTCCCCCTACAGTGCATTACCAGCTGATATTTCACATATTTTCATGTATATCTGTTTATCATCTGCCTTCTGATTTGCTTCTTGCTGTTTCTCTGGGATATACGATGCCCATCATGAAGCAGGTGCTCAAAAAATAATCTTGAATGAGTGAGACTGTAAACCTACTTTTTTTTTTTTTTTTTCAAATGACGTCCTTCAGGTAGTTAAAAAAACAGCTTTGTCTTATCCCTGGGACTTTTCTTTGCTAGGTAAAATCTCCCATATACTTTCAACCAATTTTCAAAAATGTTGAAGAACAAACCTCACCATTATGAACATAATCTGTCTTTCACTCAATCAGCAAATAACAGAATATTTATTGTGTACTATGTATACCAAGGTGCTATTCACACCATAGACTAGATATTGTGCCAGGCACTGGAATAGTGAAAAAGATAACCAAAGTATGGGTTGGGGTGTACCTCAGTGGTAGAGCCTTTTGCTAGCATGCACAGACCGCTGGGTTCAATCCCCAACACCCCAAAATAAAAGTAACCAAAGTCAATATGTGAGGGTGATAAACAGAAATAATCAATAAAAGAAGTCATTTCAATAACAATAAATGCTATAAAGAATGAAATATGTTTGTTGGCAGTAGCACATTAAATGTGAGTTGAATTTGATATAAGATCTGAAGGACAAGGAAGTCAGTCAATTAAGAAGCACTTCTGAAAAAAATATACATCAAATACAGAGCCCTGATTGGGGAGGGGGACAAGTTTTAGAGGGGCTCTGAATCAGAGCCTGTAAGCAGCACAAGGAAAAGAACCACCATTACCTCCTTTGTTGGGTACTTTACCTTAATTGATATGGCCTAAAACGGAATAAGTTTATTATAAGTCACCATATTAATGTCTTTTTCCACATTTAATTAAATCTTCCCTTTCCAATATCTGTACTGTTGATAGCTGAAACTTAAATGTAGAAGGGTGATTTAGGTGAACATACCTTTTCTTTTCATCTGTATCCCAGCCCTCAATACTTAAATCAATCAATCGGTAGAAACACTTGTCAGCAAAGTGGAGGAACTTTCTCATTCTCCAACCACAGTAAGGCTGGTTTCTCATTCCAATCTGGCACTATGTCTTCTGTGCCTGCCTAAAGGAAGAAGTTTGACCAAAGCCAAAGCCAGACTTGGCAGACTGCTGCCATTGAGAGTCAGTGCCTATCTTGATTTATCAGTCAAAGGAGTTCAGTAAGAACAGATAACCCCTCACTTCTGGAACTTGTCCCCAGTGGAGGGCTCCCAGGACAAGCAGCCTCTCCCAGCCTCTAATGTGTTGTTCTGACAGCTCAAATCCTCTAATTTCCCCACATTCCCCAAATGTGCGGTTTGGGTTCAGGAGTTTTAAGATCCTTTGAAGCTTCATTAAAACAAACATTTCATTAACATTATTAAAATAAATCTTTTTCCTATAACTTTGGAATAATCTGTAGATATTATACTTTCATTGATAGGGGTCCCTCACTCAAGGTTAATAAAGCAAAATCTTGACTTACACTGGGAAGGAAGAATTTGTAGAATTAAATCAGATGCTGAAATTGATGAGAAAATGAATCTGAACTGTAAAAAAGTGACATCTGCTAGGTACCAAAAGAAGTGTAGTTGAAGCCGGGCGTGGTGGTGCACGCCTGTAATCCTAGCTCTTGGGAGGCTGAGGCAGGAGGATCAGGAGTTCAAAGCCAGCCTCAGCAATGGCGAGGTACTTAGCAACTCAGTGAGACCCTGTTTCTAATAAAATACAAAAAAAGGGCTGGGGATGTGGCCCAGTGGTCGAGTGCCCCTGAGTTCAAGTCCCCGGTACCAAAAAAAAAAAAAAAAAAAAAAAAGTGTAGTTGAGGGCAGCTGCAGAAGCCCCTTAGCTCATTGGTTGACTACTGTCTCTCCTCGACCTCAAAGAATCTAATCTCCTGTCCTTGGGGCATCCCCCCTATAAACAGTGGCTTCTGCATGAGCTGGACTGGGGTACTGCAAACAGAGTGACCCTTGTATGCATGCAGTCCCTGGTTCTGGTTACTGTCATTCATTCATCCAACACCATTCTTCCTTCCATCTGATAAAAGTGAATGACACAATGACCATACAACAGTGTATACAACAGCTGAGGTCCTTGCCTTGTGCAGCTTATGATATAGTTTGGTTAGACATGCAAAACGGTAATCTTCCAAATACATTTCTGAATACCTGCTGAGGTGTAGTCTCTGAAGGAAAACCATGAATTATTATCTGATGGAGAGTAACTGTGCAACCTTTGGCTAGTGAGTTCACCTCTCTGGCCTCATCCTCTCATTATATAGAAGTTAGCCAGGATGGCATGTCAGCTGATAGGTTCAGACCCTGGCATATAGTAAGTGCATGATAAATGTGTGCTGCGGCTGCTTTCTAGGTCAATAAGGAAAAGATGAGTTTTCTTTCCCATGTCTCTGGGTTCCCTGCAATCCTTTGTGCTTTTGTGTGCCTGTGTCTTCCAGTTCCAAGGAGGGCTTCGGTTCACTGGAGAAGGTCGTGCTGCTCACGTTTCTCTCGGCAGTCATCCTGATGGCCATCCTGGGCAACCTGCTGGTGATGGTGGCCGTGTGCAGGGACAGGCAGCTCCGGTGAGCCACTCTAGGGGACCTCCTGGGGAAACACGAGTGGAGTCTGGGATCTCCCAGGAGAGCTGGGTCTGAACATTTCCATTGTAATTACGAAGGAAAACATTCGGGGAATAGTTTTCAGAAAATGGAGAAGGGAAGAAGGGATCACACACACCTTACAACTCTAACATCCCCAATATAAGCACTTCGGTGTACCATCCTGTTTCTCTGTCATGGTTTTTAGTAGTTGTGGTCACTGTGTACACAATTGTGGAGAGCACATTGAATCTAAGCTCCTGACTTCACCAATGGTTCAGGGAAGAGGCGGTTGACTAGCGACAGATCTAGATTTAAACTTGGGTTTTTATGTTTGTACATCATCATTCCCATCCCTGCCTACAATTAGAATCATCTGAAATGCTTTTTTAAGGATGTTACTGTGTGGTGTCATTATGTCCCATGCAATATTTTGGACATACAACAAAGAATACTCTTAAAATCCAAATTGAACTGGGGGTTTTATCTGGAAGTCTGTGGGGAGGGAGATGATAAGCAGCCAAGGTTCATGAACCAATGGATCTGGGGTGAAACCAGGAGCATCACAGTTTATTGAAATGCACTGTGTAGTTCTTGTGTGCAACCTGGACTCAGAGCCACTGGGTCACCAAGGGGACACACAGCACGGTTCCTTTTTGAGCAAGGCCTGCCCTGATCCAATAATGATGCGAATGAAGTGTAAAACCACAATACTGACCAGTGGTACAAATGTGAGGCACTCAGGAGTCAGTCTCAGAGCAGAAAATGGTGGAATTTGCTGTTTGTGAGGGGAACACCTTGGGAGGGTCCCTGAGATGCCCTGCTCAGGGCTAAAGTGAGGATGAGACATAGCTGGGCCAGTAATTGGAGAGAGGGCACCCATGTGAAGACCCTTGGTAGGGAGGATGCACTTCCAAGACCAGAGTGACCAGAAGGAAGAGGAAAAAGGTCTTTTGACCCAAGATGGGTCTGAAGAAGTCAGAGAGGCCAGAACACTCAGGATCTTCACACCGTGTTACAGAAGAACAGACAGAATATCAGAATATGTTAAATGTGTGACTTCTTTCCTTCTCCTCCCTCTCTCTGCTTCCCTTTCCCCTTGCTTTCTCTCTTACTCCCTTTTCCCTTCGTTCCTCTCTCTGCTGTCTCCTTTATACCTTTTCACTCACAGGAAAATAAAAACCAATTATTTCATCGTATCTCTTGCCTTTGCGGATCTGCTGGTTTCGGTGCTGGTGATGCCCTTCGGTGCCATTGAACTGGTCCAAGACATCTGGATTTACGGAGAAATGTTTTGCCTTGTGCGGACATCCCTAGACGTTCTACTCACAACGGCATCAATCTTTCACCTGTGCTGCATTTCCCTGGATAGGTAAGGAGAGAGCAGTGTGTCTTGTGGAGCTGGGGGCTAGAGGAAGTGACCTGGTGCATCCTGGGCAATGTCTTTTCTTCTTCTCTAATTTATTGCAAGAAATGAATCTCTGAAAGGCAAATTTGGTTATTCAGTTATTCATTCAATTTAGAGAGGACCTCATTTTAGACAGGCGGTTTCTAAGGTCCTGCAGATCTAGAGATTAGAAAGATCTAGAACCTGCTGCAGATAGCAATAGATACCGACAGCTCTAAATTCTATACTGATGGCATGAACAAAATTCTAAGGGAGCCAATTGACAAGAATTAAGGCATCTTAATTAAGATCACCTTAAAGGAGGCAGGGGTAGGGTTTTGCCTTAGGTATGTATGTCAAAATGTGGTTGGAGATTCTTCCTGGACTCAGCATCATGAACATGTGCTTGCTTATCTCCAGAGTGGTCACTGCACACAATCATAAGTTCAAGAAAAAAACAAAACAGGATTTCCCATTTTCCCTATCAGTGGAGTTTGATGGAGTTAATCATTATTGTGTGCCAAAGGGTTTGGAGGACATTGATTCAAGGAAGCATTTTCCTAATAGATGAAAAAATATAACTCAGAGTCATCTACCCCTGCTGGGAGGTTATGCAGTGTATTACGTAGCATGCAGTATATTATATAATGCATAATCAAAATAAAATGAAAAAAGAAAACAATAATTAATACATCTGCCTGATGGGCACTTGGGCCAGTTCCAAATGATAGTGCCTTATACTTGAACTTGACCGTTCCCTAAACTATATCTATGTAGTAATATCTAGGCATGTGCATATGATTTTGGAGATTCTTTACCAGAAATCTAGAGATGATAATAAAATTTCCAATAATTACCTGTTTTGGGGACCCAGGTCTAAAATTTCATTTCTTTTGCATAATTTTATTCTTTTTCTTCATATTTGACTTCAAGAGGTCTAATGATTTGCATCTCTGCCTCATTTGTCGGAGATGTATATTTATCACTTGTATCAGCACTTTCCGTTTTCCAATTCCCACTTATTTATTGAATAATAAAGACAGAATGCAATTTAAAAGTCAGATGATTCCAGTAACATATGCTTCTGTTGGTGTAGTCATAGCTTAGGGTTTAGTTCCCCAAAGAAAGTGTGGGGTGCAGATTTCGTGCATTCCCCATCTTGGGATAGATCACTGTTTCTTCATTTGAGGACTAGGAAAAGTTGTTGGCCGAAATCAGAGATTGTGGAATATCTAAAATATTTACCTTAAAACAGCAAAATCATAACCTTCCCAGAGAATTACTCACACTGGGAAAGTGGGTGTTGACAGGGACTGAAACCAGTACAGAGAACAGCAGATTCATCTGGTCTCTGGACATCTGCTCATTGATTGGAATGGCAGGTATAATGGCCTGCTCTGTTTAAATTGCTCACTCCTTTCTTCTGCTAAGAACATATAGTTGAAGGTGCCTAAGTTACATGTTGTATAATGAAACTACACTGTATGGCTAGAGTTAAGGACAATGGTGAAATCAAACTGTCAGATCCATCACTTGTCATAGTTTGACCCTGTGTTTATTTGTTTACAACAGTTCAACTTTAGACACTGAAAGCCTTTTTAAAAGTAGTTGGCATATACCATATAAAAGTTTATAATATGGGAAATAAAATGTGAGGAGTAGAGAATACATGGATATCTTGAAGATAACCTGTATGTATGATTGTTGCTGAATGAGCAACGAGACTGAAAGCATTAGAGGAATGTAGAGAGGCAAGGATGGGCATATAGGAAGGTTAGTGGTCACCTTGAGGTGTGGGCAAAAGCAAGGGTAAGAAAATGAGCCATGGAGGAAGAAATGCGGGGAGTGTGGGGCCATCTGGTGCAGTGTTCACTCCAGCAGGATATTAATAAGGATAAGATGATCCCTGCCCTCATAGAACTTGCATTTGAATGGAGATATAGACAAATAGCCAGTAATTACATAAATGTTTACTTAGATATTTGACAAATGCTGTTGAACAGAGTGATCAGCACATTCTCTTTGTGAACACTGCTGCCAAAAGTTCCATTTCTTTCTCTGATAGTGGACATTGAACACTCCAATACCATAAGTGAGATGGGGTTAGGTGGCTCTGTTTTGTTTTGCTTTTCTTTGGGAGCCTGGGAAACTTGTCATTTGTTTCCAGTGTTCCCTGTCCCAAGAGTGATTCTCTCATTGGGCTGGAGGGTTTGTCCTAAATATTGCAGGACAGTGTTTTAACTTGGAAGAGTATGTTTTTATCATCCAGCTCTTGCTGTGTGCCTCCTAGTTTGGCGACTGGGCAGGGCCTGGCTGTGGCAAAGCACACAAAGCAAGGGTCTCATTGAGGTGCGATGTCCTCCCTAGTCATGAGACTCCTGGCAAGACGTCCTGTCTTCTGGGATGACTGATGCAAGGTAGCTCCTTCTAACCAAGAACACTCACTTCGGGTTCCTAATTCCCTCCAAATGAGTCTCCTGAATCAAAGCAGAATTCAGGACTCCTTCAATATGACTCAATGCCTTTCTCCAACTACAGTTTTCAGTCCATTGTCCTTCCTTGGCACGTTGAGAATTGAATCCTGTTAATGAAAGCTTACCACCTCCTTAAAAATTATTTTCAAACTCTAACTAAAATAAATGCTTCAACAGTAACAGATCATGAGAGGTCAAAAACTGCATTAAAAACTTTACAGTACAGTGGACGTTTTGAAATCTGAAGTTCTGTGGTTAATGAAAAATAGCCAAGTAGCTATACTAGAATGTTGGTTTTAAAAATGGAATATAATGAGGCCATTAAAAATCATGAGAAATAGTGTATATGGAAAGAGATCACAGGTGTGGTACATGAGAAAAAGCAACTTTCAGACCTGAATTTTTAACATAATTCCACTTACATAAAATAAATATGAACTTCCACCAAAGCATTAACAGCTAAAGTTATGAGGGGGTGTGAAGAGGGCATGGTGCTGGCTACATTGGATGGTCAGTGGCATTAGGGCTGACTCATTGTTTTTACTAATTGTTGAAATACACCTTTAAATTTCAGTTTTCTCTTTGCTTGACCTTAACCTTCTCACATGCAAGTGCACCCAGTCTGGACTTTTAGATACAAGTGTTCCTGGGGCGTCACATTCCTCAATTCTTTGAGAACATTCTGACTTTGGTGCTGGGAGTCCCCTGTGAGGGCAGAGCAAGGCAAAGAGCCCAGGATCTTCCTGGACAATGTTTTCTCACAAAATACCCCCATTCTCCCTCTGAGGAAGCCCGGAAGCCCTTATCATCTCCTCTGAGCAGATTTCCCCCTGTTGACTTTGGTTCACCCATTCCAGTTCCACAAACTTGCATTTGACCTATTCCATCTCTTTTCTAATAGTTAAAAAAAAAAAAAAAAAAAAAAAAAAAAGTCTTAACTTGAAGTGACACCTGAGCATAACGTGTAAAAACATCTTAAGTTTACAAGAACAACATAAAATGTCTCCAGTTCCCCTTCCCCGCCACCTCCACAGCTGCATCCCCTGAGGTGACCACTTTAAGTCACAGCCCCCTGCAAACTCCAGGCACTTCATGTGCAGTAAGTGGACTTGTCATGTGAGTATATTTTGAGTTTGTGTTTTAAGTAAGTTTTAAAAAGGGTTTTCTCTTGGATATATGCCAATGAATTGTCTGAAAATAGTTTCCTTACCAACGTGCTCATCAGATGGCCTATCAGTAAGGCCTCTTTCAGCAACAAGTGACAGAAACTAAATTGATTGGTGCACTCGACTGAAGAATCTGGCATCAGACACGGCTGTCCACAAAGGTGGGAGCAGTGTCAATGGATTTCATCTGTCTCCTTCTACTCTGTGTCTCTGTCTTGCCTTCTCTGTCTTCCTCTCTGCTTCTCTATGTCTTCTCTATATATTCTCTCTTTTTATCTGTCCTCTTTGTCCCTATTCTCTTTCTCAGCTCTGATTTCTGTTGGATTCATTTTCAAGCTGGATTCTTCCACCAGCAAAGCAAATAGCCAAAGAGAACATGTCCAAAACCATTCTCACACATAGATGCGTAGGACAAGAAACCTAAATGCTGTTTCTCAGGGAAGAACTTTGGTTGACTTTGCTTGAGTCACACCTGCCATTTTTAGCCAGTCACCATGGTATTGGGATGACACATTCTGATTACTGCGCAGAGGTGAGGCACCATGACTTCCGGCTGCACAGAAGCACATGACAGGGAAGATTGGCAGTTCCCACCAGAAAGAGGGCTGTTGGGCAGACAGGAAGAGCAGATCCCAGCTTCTGTTAGGTGAGTGAAGGCCAAGGGATATCTTTCTGGAGTCTCCACAGCAAGACAGAGATGTGTCATCCCCAGGTTTTCTCTATATTAGACCAAATACCCCTTGATCTTTCCACTGGTCTCATGTGCTGTTTTCAGATTTAACCATTTGCATTCCCTCTCATTGAACATGCTGCACTTTGTCCTGTATCTGGAATCAAATGAAATTGCCTTTAAAAACATCCTTTTCTTCAATGAGGAGGCTGTTCTGTGTAAGCATTGCAAGATTTTCTCTTTGATATGTTCAACTGAATCATCACTCTCCGGGTAGTCCAGAAACTTGATGTGCTTTATCTGCAAAATCCTCCACCAGGTTCCTCAGTCACAAATTTTCTTTGAAAACAGGTTTACTTATAAAATGTATGATTCTGACTCCAAGGTTGCATATTTCATCCTGTGCTAGATGTAAGTGTGTCTGCATTTCTTAATGTTCTCCCTGGAGTAGCTCAATTTTGTAATGTATAAATGAAAAGTGTCAGTCATGGTGAACTCATATCACACAATGACATTTGTTTTCCCAATAGAATTGAGTGTATTTCTGCAAAGAAAGCATATTAAAAGTTTCTTTTTCTCACACATTCTTTGCAGGCAGGTTCATGCTTTGTATATAATAGTAGTATTTGTTGGCTTGAATATCCTGCCAGAGGATTTGAACTGGTATTTTTATATTCATTTCATCAAATATGTATGGGGTGCTTACTGATTGGTAGGAGCTCTTCTGGGCACTGGAAATACAGTGGTGAGTGATCAGAAAAAGCTCCGAGCCACAGAGCTTTTAGTCTAGTGAAGAATGCAGAAATAGGAAACAGGTAATTACAGTAAAATTACTGATCGTTGAAATAGAATAAGTCAGAAAAGCCGAAGCATCCTGTCTCCACAGCAGAGAAGGCTCCTGAGGAAGTGATACTGAGGCTGGGATCTGTGCATGATATAGATGCCTGGTAGGGGAAGGGGCAGGAGAGGGATTGTTGCAGGAAGCAGCATGTGAAAAGATCCAGAAGTTTTCCAGCGATGCCTTATTAACTAAAGGTTAAACTCTTAGCTTGGCTTTCAGTGCTTTTCCCAACATGTCCTCAGTCTGCTTTTCCTACCTCAACTCCCACCCATGACTGAGCTATTATCCTCCCCTGAGTTGTGTCTCTTCTTAACTCTGTGTTGCTACCTGTGCCTTGAGTCCCTTTTCTTTTCCTGATGAACATCACCCTAAATCAGCACTCAGATAAGATGTGTCACCTTCTGCAATGACTGGAGGGCTTCCCTCCCAGGGATCTGTCCTTTCTTCCTCTGAGCACCCTCAGAGCATTGAATATAAGCAGAGCGGCTCAGTTTCATTACTGGTTCCTTTGCCTGTCTCACCCCAGAGTACGAGCTCCTAGGGAGTTGGCCCATTTCATTCACTGCTGTGTTCTGTTATGGGCACATAGTGGATGTTCCCAGAATGTTTGAGTGTAGAAGACTCCCAGATATGCCTTGTGCTTGTTTGGTATGACTTTAATGCTAATTTTTCTATCCTTTTAATAAGGAAAGTGGTTGAGAAGAAGGCTTGGGGTGCTAGACTGCCTAGATTCCATCCCATTTTGACCAATATTATGATCTTGGGAATGTTGCTTAAATTTTCTGGGTTTCACCTAATCTGTAATATTGTATTCGTTTGTAGTATCTCCCTGCTTGGGATTTGTGAGGAATAAGTAAATGAGCATATGCAGAGCAAATAGAATAGTGCATGGCATCTCGTAGCCCTTCAACTAACATTAGCCACAAATATTGCAACATTATTGCTTTTCTTTCCAAAAGCAGCTTCCTAGAGACTGCTATGGTGGCTTCCTGCCTCACAGCTGAGTGTCAGTCTTTCAGCCCTGGGAATCTCTTCTCTTTCCTTTAGAGAGCTCACCCATCTTGTTGTTCACCTGTACTTTATTCTTGGTCTCTCCTTCAATTTTGCCCTACATTGGGCTCCAAGTTCTTATCTCTACCTTCCTGTTAAACATCTTGCCTTAAGCATCTTCCTGTTTTCTCAAACTCAATGTTCAAAATGAAAATTTCCATTGTAAATTAATATCCTCTTCCACTTTGTGCATCAAAGGTGCAACTATTAGTCATCTTTTGGTCATTTAAATGCAATTCTTTGAGGTCATCTTTTACTTGTCTACTGTGATCACACAAATGCCAAATAACTGCTGTTTATTTCCATAAATAACCTTCAGATACATCGTCCTCCTTTTTATTCCTTTTCCCTATTTCTGAATTACTGCAAGAAGCTTTTTAGTTAGTATTCCTGAATACTATCTGATCTGCCACGTTTATTCTTAAATACGCCTTTTTCCTGTGTCCTCAGAAAAAAAAGAAAAAAAAAAAAAAAACCTCCTCAGGCATTGCATAACATCCCTCCTCCTCTTCTTAGATGGAGTTGCTGTCATCTGGCCTTGTCCCACTTCTTAGCATTACAAGGACAGGGACTTTGGAAGTTGTGGTTTAAGACCCAGTTCTACCATATCCTGGTTGTATGAACTTGAACAAATGGATTAAACTCTCTGATTTTATGTTTCCACATGTTTGAAATGAGTGTGCTGAGAACTGCCTTGCAGAGTTGTTGCAGGAATTTTCCTAATCTGTAAAATTGTAGGGCACACTATGTGGCAGAAGCCATTTCCTCAGTAAGTTGGTGGTGTGTGTGCAGGTGTGGGCAGTAGTTATAGCAATACAGAATAAAACAGGCAATTGCAATACAATTAGAGATATGCAATGTCACAGACAAGGTCCTCCAGTAAATCGAGGCAGAGATGGGGAACCCGGCACTGCTTCAGGGCCAGAAAGGATTTTCCAGGGCATGAGATCACTGAACTGAGTCTGGGAGAATTATTGGGTATCTGGTATCTGCTGGCAGATTAATCAGTTCATAGGCTATAAAATATACCTCATTAACCTAGGTAATCCCCTGCCAAGGTGTTTTCAGATATTTGCGGCAGATTATCCCTTTGCCTTTAGTCTGTAGTTCAGGAAGATGCCTTCCCAGGCATCTGATACTCCCCTTGCAAGTTTTCTTATCATGAATGTACGGAAGAATATTTAACAGAGAGGAACACGGTCAACATTAAATCTGCAGATTGCACAGGGGATTGAGATTCCCACAAAGACCTCAACTCACATCCTCCCAATCTCTAACAAAATGACTCTCTCCCTGTCTCCCCACCCCTGTGGTTCAAGACCCAAGGTCCTGCCTCTGCCCTTGGATGCATTCTCAGCCCCCTTCCTGTCCCTGGCTGCTGGCAGCTTGCCAAGCCTGGGGACCATAGGAAGAGGCCTTTAGTTCTCCCTTAAACCTACTGCTGCTTTTCTCTATTCTCTATCTCCTCAGAGGGAAATGAAAAAAGAAAGCTAAGATATAACAAGAACAAATACAAAGAGCAGAAAGGCCAGTTTTTTCCTTGAGAGTCAGATCTGCCCTGACACATGCTGGGCCATGGCCTGGAGGGAGGACTGATGTCCAGCCAGTGAATCCCACCATTACCCAAGCGATATCTGACCTGCTGACCCCTGCTGGGTGATCCACCGTTATGTAACATCAACCTCCAAACTTAGAGACTCAAACAATGGTGTATGCCTTTCAGATCCTACACATAAGCAATTTCTCTGCTCATAGACCTTCACCTTCAACTCAATTCACCTTTTTTTTTTCTTAGAATCCACTATTGGGAGAGACGTTGAACCAAGTAACTTCAATTGTGTTTGTTAGATAATGTGGAGAACCTAGTTCCAAAATGTATTTTGGAATACAATTATAAAATACAATTTATAATATTTATGAAATAAATGTGTATTTGTTGTATATGTATGTGCATATATATGTGAGGGGGGGAGAGTGAGCAAGCCCTTATATGCTAGGAACTTACTGTGTTTTCAACCATAACTTTATCAATTCGCCAAGTGAATCAACAAGGTAGGAATAGTTCTCTTCACTTACAGATGATAATGTATCTTGGAGAGGTTAAGTATCTGACCACAGAGTTAATAAGTGATTAAGTAAAGATAGTTAATATCCAATTTCAAAGACATAAAGTTGACTGCTGAGTTTGCTGACAGTTCTGAAAGTGTAGGATTCCAAGTTGTTCTCCTTGCTTCTTCTGCCTTTCCTGTGGTTGGGAGGGCAGGAAGTGAGGAGGTAGAATTTTCCTTAATTGCAGGAGTAACAGGGAAGGGATTAGTTTAGAGCTTAAAATACTCAGCTGTCTTCTAAGAGTTGTCAAAGTAAATTGTGTCCCCAGAGACATTTAAAAGCAATTTGATCATACATTTGCACATGGCTATAGTTGGGGAAGCTGGTATCGGGGTCTACAACAGGGATTTTAATGAAGTTTTATGAGCAATACTTTGAAATGTTTTGCATAAGAAATTACTTTGTAAATAACCCTGCTACATTTTAGTAAATCATGGCCATCTGGAACCTTACCTGTCATTTGAACATTCATTTTACCACTTCATAAAAGTTTTTCAGTTAAAGAAGAATGGAAAATGTCCCATGGTGAATAGACCTTATGGATTAATATATTCTGAGATGAGATACAATTGCTTTACCTCCTCAACACTGTCCATGTAGCCTGCAAATCAACATTTTCTTGAGAGTTTGTTATAATTCAGCTACTTTAGACAGACAGTAGTGTTTATTGAGATGGACATTTTCTAGTTCAAATAATATTTATGACTCCTCCTAATCTAGCACTCAAAAACTTTAGACAGTGAAATTCAGAGTATTGTCCCCAATCCATCAGCAGAAGCCTCACCTGGGAACATAATCAGAAGTGCAAATTTTTGGACCTTGCTCCAGACCTGTGAGCAATCTACATTTCAACAAACCCTCTAAATGATTCTGGTGCACAATAAGGTTCAAGAGCCTCTGCTCCAAGACTTGCTGCCCAGCCTGTTTAGGTTTAGTGCCTTAAAAGCACCCTATGATCCAGCTCACTTATACTCTGTTTATGTAGTATGTGGACATATGTGTGTGTGTGTGTGTGTGTGTGTGTGTGTGTGTGTGTGTGTGTGTATCTGGGAATCCTTCTAACTGTATTAAGTTTTGGTGGGCAGCCAGGCATGGTGGCACATGCTTGTAATCTCTGTGACTTGAGAGGCAGGAGAATCATGAGTTTGAAGACAGCCTCAGCAACTTAATGAGACCCTGTCTCAAAAAGAAAAAAATTAAGGCTGGGGATGTGGCTCAGTGGTTAAGTGCCCTTCGGTTCAATCCTCAGTACCCCTCCCCCGCCAAAAAATGTTGTGATGGGTATGGTGTATGGTGGAAGACCATCTATGTAATTTTCTCTGTAGGATTCGTCAGAGTACTGTGCTTCTCTTATGATCCCCCACTCTTAAGAGATAATGACACCTTATAGAACAGAGAGGACATGGAGCATTTACTAATGGTGAAAATCACCTCATCTAAACCAGTGATTCTCAATTCTCAATCCCAGCACTATTGACCTATAGACCAGATAATTCTTTGTGATGAGGAACTTTTTCCTTGTGCAGTATGGAATATTTAGCAATATCCCTGAGCTCTACCTACTGGGTACCAGTGGTAACTACTTCCCAGTTGTGATAACAGAAGACTGTTTCCATAGATTGCCAAATATCTCCCGATAAACAAAATTACTTTAATTGAAAGCAACTAGGAATATTTTTCCCTCAGAGAGCAAGACTTTAGAGGAATGTAAAAGTTCTCTTCAGATGGCCATAAGATGAACTTATAGAAAAACAATTACAGATAGAAATTTTAAATTAAACCAAAGGGTAAATTGGAAGTTACATAAAATCAATATTAGAAGTAATTTTCTTAACTTCAGGACACCTTAAGTTTAGAGTATACTGTGATAGGACTTGGTCAATTCCCAGTCTCTAGCAAATTTAAGCAAGCTTGGATATACCCTTTATATTTGTAGAATTTGGGTATTTCATGATTCTGAGCATCCTGCAAGTCCTGAAATATTTTTTTTGTTTGGGTTATTTTTAGAGTAACTTTTTCAATAATTAAATCTCTTGAGGATTTGGGAGATACAGAGGAATGAAGTGGCAGAGGTGAGGTTTTGTTCTGGCCCTTAAGGCAAACCGTCTGGGCCCAGAGCCAGATTGACTCCTTTCACCTGTGAGATCTTGGAGCCATTACTGACCCTTCTGTTTTCATTTCTTCATCGATAGAATGGATGCAATTTTAGTACCTCCCTCAAAAGGAATTGTGAGGATTGAATGAGATAATACAGGTAGAGCCTTTGGTAAAGAAATCAATAGTAGTTATGATTTATTAACTCAGCCAGTGTGCTTTGGCTGACCACCCAAACCTTGCAAATTTGACTAGCAACTTCTGTTTAGTTGTGATGTGTTTGTTGCAGGGGAAGTTTATGGTGGGACTTTTTTTTGTTTTTTTAATAACAAGGTCATTGCAAGCCACATATAGAAATTAAAAAGCAAACACAATGGATAAAAAATTGTTATTCAATTTCTATCTAGACCTTGTTCTGCCAGTAAATATTAGTACTTTAAGGAAGCTCTGTTAGCCAGTTAATATTAAGACTCAGTTTTTATAAATCATTTTATCCAGTGGTGTTCATGTTCACCTACTTAATTCCAGTTCTCGAGTGAACCTTTTCTAGATCTTTTGCTTGAAAGCAAAGATAGGAAAGATATGAGGAAAAATATTGAGAAGATATGAGGTGGCTTATTTAGCATTGCTGTCTCAAAGGTGTCAAAGCCTTGGTAAAAATCTTGAATGCTTAAGTGAATGCCATAATTTGAGCTTCAGATAAAAGCCTTATATTTTATATTCCATGGCACTTAAAAATCATATTTTTGTAAGACAGAGCAAATAGGGTGAAGATGTACAGAAACATTCAAGTAAAACTTATCTAGACATGATTGCCATGTTTTTCCTGTGTATATCCTATCATAGCAATCATAATTTGGCCAACATAATTTAAATTCAAATAAGATAAGACTCTTGTCTCCCTTTTTTCCCTTTTATTCTAAATTGTTATATATGACAGCAGACTCCATTACAATTCATATTATGCATATAGAGCACCTTTTTACATATTTCTGATTATATACGAAGTATATTCACACCATTTGTGTCTCCATACATGCACTTAGGGTAATGATATCCATCTCATTCTACCATCTTTTTTTTTTTTTTTTACCCTCTTGCCCCCTCCCTATTGGCCTTTCTAGTGTTTCTCTAATCCTCCTATGCTCCCTGTCCCAACCCCACTGTGAGTCAGCCTGCTTATATCAGAGAAAACATTCAGCATTTGGATTTGGGGGGATTAGCTAACTTCACTTGGCATTATATTCTCCAACTTCATCAATTTACCTGCGAATGCCATGATTTTATTCTCTTTTATTGCTGAGTAATATTCCATTGTGTATATATACCACGTTTTCTTTATCCATTCATCTACTGAAGGCATTTAAAAACAGCATACTACAAGGGCACAGCCACATCAGCGTTTATAGCTGCACAATTCACAATAGCTAAACTGTGGAACCAACCTAGATGCCCTTCTTGTCTCCCTTTTACTCATTGCTGATCTTTAAAGACAGAGATAAGGATTTTTCCCAGCTTTGTCCATCTACCCCAGATCATGCAAGAGTAATTTTCTACACTGGGTGAATGGCCACTTCTGCATCTCGACTAAGTCCCCTAAGGAAGGAACTCTCCAGGCAACTTTATTTCAGGCATTCATTGTCCAGAGAACTGATTGCATGTATAAATGTATAGGAGATAGATTGGTAAGCTGTATTCTACATCCATAGCATGCCCCTCAAAGTTGAATTGAAAAGGAAACATATTACCACTTCTTATTTCTTTGTAGCAGCAGCTCTTAGTAATCTAGACAATGCAAATTGAAGCATAGAACACTTAGCAGAATATTGAGAGATCTCATTGTCCATGGAATGTTCATTGTGCCACAGGAATTGGCAATAACCTTGGCCACGCTAGACTTATAAAAGGCTTTCATGGGCTGGGACTGTAGCTCAGTGGCAGAGTGCTTGCCTTGAATGTGTGAGGCACTGGATTCAATCCTCAGCACCACATAAAAATAAACAAATAAAATAAAGGCATGCTGTCCATCTACAACTACAAAAAAAATGTTTGTCTTTCATAAAAACATTATGAGCACCAGTATAATATATTCTAAAGTTCTCTTCTATAAATTCCATGTAAATTTAAACATCCTTTTGAAATCAGAATAATCTCCTCAGGTAAGATATCTTCTTGAAGATATCTTTTCTTGAAGTTTTGGATCTTTGTGACATTGGAGGTCCAGCCACAATTTCTCAAGTCTGTTGTTACTCAGTGTCTTGGTGCCTGGTTTCAAACTTCAAAGGTCATAAACTACCCAACAAAGAAAAGGCACCTGCTCTTCATTTATTCCTCTGTTGCCTTTTGGGGTGGTAGTTGAAGGGCATGATAACCTAAGCTGTGATCTGGAAGTGTCTTGAATGAAACAACAACTGGTGCATCTATGAAGGACGTGTCTGGCATCCAAAGCCATCTGTACTGCTCTGTATAAGTCAGGGCCTGGGGTTGTAAGCAACAGACTGCCTTAACACCAATGGTGTTTGTGAAAGTTGTCATAACAAGGGTCAACAATCTGTAAAATAACAGTTCTAGGGCCTTGAAGTCTGCAGTGAAGCTGCACCAAGACCATGCTCCCTCTGAAAACTTTAGGGGAGGAGTCTTTCTTACTTCTCCCTAACTTCTAGTATCAATATTTGGTATTTCTTGGGTTGTTGATGTATCACTCTGCATCACTCCAGTCCTCTTCCCTCACAGGGCCATCTTCCTTCCGTGTATAACAGTCTTCATGTCCAAATTTTCCTTTTTATGACAATGTCAGTGGTACTGGCTCAGGGCTTACCTTAATGACTTCTTTTGACATCCTCTGTAAGGATTCTAACTCCAAATAAGGTCACATTGCAGGGTACTGAGGGTTGGGACTTCAACATGTCTTTTGAGGCAGGGAGAACACAATTCAACCCATAAAACTAATTTAAGCAAAAATGTAATTAGTGGGTAAGATATGAAATGGTTTATTTAATTGATGAAAGGGAAAAAGAATGAGAGCCTGAGAAGAAGCAGGACCATAGCTGCCCAAAGTTCCAACTGGTGGGAGCTAATCCCCAGCCCTGCCAGGAGGCTGTTGTGGAATGTGGTCACCTCCACTGGCTTTCTATCTTTGTCATTCTCCATGACACTGAGTCCCAGAAGATGGTCTGATTGGGTTGCTCCTTAGGTAGGAAAGTCAAGAATCCCATTCATTATTTGCTTTCCCAGTAATACTGCAAAAGAAAAGAGTTAATTCCTAAAGGATTAGAGATACTATTACTAAGGGCAAAGAGAAAGAATGTTAATTAGAACACGCCCCTTCCCCTACACGCAGGAAATGAGGCAAAGGGCAAATATACTAAAAACAAAAGGCATATTTTTTATCTACTCCAAATCTGTCATTAATTCTATGTTAATAATAAACCTCTGATGACTGTTAATGTCACCATTTAGAAAAGTCAGCCACCCAGCTACATTTGCCTTTCTTATAACAAGAATGTGGAGGGCATGCTAGCTCATCATGATTCTTTCCATTACTGAATGGTCTTTAAATCAATTTTGGAGCCAGGTCAGGTTTGCAATGGGAAATCTAAGCTCCTGGACAATCTCCTTTCCCATTCTTTTCTCGGTTGTTCAGGTTCTCTGGTCACTATCAGCACACCCCACATGGCTTGCTGGCCAAGCGAGGCTTCCTGCATGACGTGGTCAGCTGCTCCTTGGGGCCTGGGAGGGAAGGATATACTTTGCCCCTCTCAGCTCCAGAGAGACTCAACTCTCCTGCTCAAACTCTGGGCTCTCTTTCTAATCCACCCTCTCTCCCCACCCATCCTACCACCTTCTCTTCAAAGAATATAGCCATTGTTATATTAGTTATGCTTTGAATTAAAAAAAAGAAGAGGCAGGAAAAATTAACAAAGTGAACTGCATAAAATTAGGGGCATGTGGGGGTGGCTTATTATTAAATAGTACAAAAATCTTACAGAATAGGCTTAGTCTCTGTCTTGTCTTTTTGTACTTATTTTACGACTCTTCCAAAGAGAAGTAGTTGATCTACCATAGTATTGTGCATGTTGTCAAATTCCTTGCCATGCCTGGGCATAGAAGGGTGGTCTCTCAGGCTGGAGTATCATGTAGGAGCACAATATCTGGGAGCGAGAGACGAGGTTCTTCGTGAAGCAGATTGTACCTGTACCTAGAAGTGGGAAGAAAGTTCTGTAGAGAGAACATGGACTCAATAATAAATCAGTGAGTCCCAGGAGGGAGAGTAGACCCTGATAGATAAGGATAGGGTGTTCTCAATCAATATGTAGAAAATGATGGAGGAGAAAATACTTGGAATTCTACATTCTTTGCATCAAAAACAATTAAATTGGCTGTACCAGAAGTAATGTATGTGAATTCTGTTCATGACTCATTGGCCCAAACCAGTCACTCGGTCCCCCCGACTTAAGGCCAGAAAGTGCATGTGCCCCTAAGAGAGACTTGGAGCAAACTTAGCAAACAACAGCAATGACTCCTATGGTCAAATGCAGACTCCAGGTGGCTCCAACAGGCTCTGATTCAGAAGACCCTGAGCTCTGCGTTTAAAAAAGGCCTCCTCAGGTGAATCTGATGCAGGGTAAGGAAAAGAGAATGGAGGAGAATCCCTGGACCACAGCTTAAGTAATGCACACATAGAGTACCTCCTCAGTGCAGGCAGGTAACCAAGAGGAAGGGAACAATAGCTAAACTGTGGAAGCAACCAAGACGCCCTTCAATAGATGAATGGATAAGAAAACCGTGGTATATATACACAATGGAATATTACTTAGCATTAAAAGAGAATAAAATTAAGGCAGGTAAATGGATGGAGTAGGAGAATGTCATGCTAAGCAAAGTAAGCCAATCCCCAAAAAACTAAAGACCCAGGAGGGCATGGTGGCGCATGCCTATAATCCCAGTGGCTCAGGAAGCCAAGGCAGGAGGATGATGAGTTCAAAGCCAGCCTCAGCAACAGCGAGGTGCTAAGCAACTCAATGAGACCCTGTCTCTAAATAAAATAAAAAAAGGGCTGGGAATGTGGCTCAGTGGTCGAGTGCCCCTGAGTTCAATCCCTGGTACTCAAAAAAGCAACACAAAACAAACAAAACAAAAAACCCAAAGGCCAAATGTTTTCTCTGATAAGTGGATGCTGATCCATAATGAGGGAGGGTGTGTGGAGAGAATGGAGGAACTTTGAGCAAAGGAGAAGGAGGGGAGGGGCGGGGAGGGAGGTGCATGGGGACAGGAAAGACGGTGGAATGAGATGAATGTCATTACCCTAGGTACATGTATGACTGCACATATGGTGCAACTTTACTTCATGTACAACTAGAGAAATGAAAAGTTGTGCTCCATTTGTGTACAAAGAATTGAAATGCATTCTGCTGTCATGTACAACTAATTAGAAGAAATAAAAAAAATTAATAAAGAGGAAGGGAACAAATCTGAGTTGGACAAAGCCTGGGTCCCTCAAGTTGTAGCCAGAGAAGGTACAGGTGCCTGGACATGCAGCCCAGATGGCTGGGCAGAAGCTCCTAAATGCCCATGCATGAAGGTGTCTTTGAAACTGTACCTGAAACTCAGAAGACCCTCAGATGTGACAGAATCCTGCAGACAATGGGTGATCAAAAGGGATGTGGAGCCACTCCAGGTGATAGTTTTCAAATGGGATCTAAAGTGTATTTTTATGAACATTGGCCATATGTTAACATATATTATCATATAATTGCTTATTTTATTTCCTCTCTTCTGTTTTTCCTCCCTTATTCCCTTCCTGCACTGTCTGCTCTTTCCTTTATCTCCCATTATTCTCCTTTCTTTTTTTTTAATTTTTATTCTTTGCTTCCATCTCCAATTCTTCTATTTCCCCTTCTCAACATCCCTCTCTTTCCCTCCCTCTGTCCTCTCTTCTCTCATCTATTGTTCTCCCTACTCTTTCCCTTGCCCATGGCCCTACCCCCTCCATTGTCTCCCCAGGTATTATGCCATCTGCTGCCAGCCTTTGGTTTACAGGAACAAGATGACCCCTCTGCGCATCGCATTAATGCTGGGAGGCTGCTGGGTCATCCCCATGTTTATCTCTTTCCTCCCTATAATGCAAGGCTGGAATAACATTGGCATAGTTGATTTGGTGAGTATCCACACAAACCCCACAGGTTTACCATCTGATCAAGTTTGCTTGGAATTTTAAATAAATAATACTAAGCTGTGTGAATGCTCCAAGGAAGATTCTGACAGTAGCCTCAGGGATAATTTGCTTAAAAGCTAACATTAAAAAAAAAAAAAATTTTTGTTTTAATTGTAGTTGGACACAATACCTTGATTTTATTTATTTATTTATTTTTTGCGGTACTGAGGATCAAACCCAGTGCCTCGCACATACTAGGCGAGAGCGCTACCACTGAGCCACAACCACAGCCCCCAAAGCTAACATTTTTGAATGCTTACTGACTCAACTTTAGTCAGGGTCTTCTGAATTCTCTTTACAGCTAGTCCTTCAATTTTAGTCTTCATGTCCATCTTCACATTGCTCAGTTTTAGCAGGAACCTTGTTAAGTTGACTTAGCCAGAATCCTCTGCCCCTTAATACTTGATTAGGTTCTTCATCCTCCATCATCCATAAGTGATGTCTGATCACCCTGGCATGTCTTCAGGAAGAATCCTGTTATGTTGGTATAGTCAGGATCCCCTTTACCACTGATTTCCTCTTAGTGATTTTTTATCCACTGATTCTCATCCATCATGCTTCTTGGCTATAAATTCCAACTTTTCCTTCATATGTTGGTGGACCCCAATCTCTCTCTTCTACTGCACAACCTGATTACAGTGGTTGCTATAACTGCCTTATAGCAAGTTTTTTTTGTTGTTGTTTCTTTTTCTTTTCTTTCTTTCTTTCTTTTTTTTTTTTTTTTTTTTTTTTTTTTGCACTGAGGATTGACTCCATTGAGCTACATCCTCCCTATCCTTTTTGAAAATTTGTTCTTTGTAGATATAAATGACAGTAGAGTATATTTTGACATATTATACATACATCTCCGGAGTGTAACTTATTCTAATTAGGATCCCATTCCTGTCCCAATTTTTGAGACAAGATCTCACTAAATTGCCAAGGCAGCCCTCAGACTTGCGATCCTCCTGCCTCTCAGCCTCCCAAGTAGCTGGGATTACAGGCATGTGCCACCATGCCAAATGCCTTACCACTGTAACAATGTCATGAATAATCTTTTCTTTAACATTACTATATGCTGAACAGCACACTACTTTACATATAATCCTGGTTTTGGAAACAGTATAATTTTTTCTTCTCTTACAGAAAACAAAAGCTAGGCTTACAAGGTTAAGTAACAAGCCCAATACTGCACAAATTGCAAATAGTGGAACAGACATTCAAGGCTTAGCAGTCAGATCCCTGGGTATGTCATATGTTCAGAGATGTCTTCGTCCCACCTCACATTGAGAATCTAAAGGGCCTCCACTGACCTGGAGAGGACATGTCATCTGGGTGGAGGCTGACAGGAAATAAAGAGAGCCCTGAGCCAGAAGTTGAGAGCACTAAACCCTGAGCCTAGTTACATCACTGTTCTCAGTGGAAAATAGTGTTTGCCAGGTATAGGAGGACATGTGACATGTGTGCCCTTGTTTATTGGCTTCCCAGGGAAACAGAACCAACTCTGTGTGTGTGTGTGTGTGTGTGTGTGTGTGTGTGTGTGTGTGTAGATAGGTATATAGATAGAGACAGTAGAGAGAAACAGAGATTTATGATAAAGAATTTGCTCATGTGGTTATGGAGGTTGACAAGTCTCAAGATCCATAGTTAGTAAGCTGGAGACCCAGGAGAGCCAACATTTTAGTTCAAGATCAAAGATAGGAAAAAACTGACGTCTCAGCATGAAAGCAATAAGGTAGGAGGAGGTTCCTCTTATTCAGCCTTTTTGTTGTATTCAGGCCTTCAGTAAATTGAATTGGATTGCATGAGGCTTCACTTGGGAGGACTACCTGCTTTATTCAGTCTACCATTTTAAATGCTAATCTCAGCCAAAAATATCTTCATACCCAGAATATTTTATCAAATGTCTAGGTACCCTGTGACCAGTCAAGTTGACACACAAAATGAACCATCTCACTGTACCTAGGTGATCTTTAAGAGGTCAGTGTCTCTGATGCACCAAAATCCTAGTGAAAATCAAAATCCGTATTATTCATTAGCAGGGATATCTACTTCCTTAGGAATTTTTCAGGCAATCTATTTCAAATCAGTTCTGGGATTCCTTTTAAAGAAGGATGGGGAATAGGGAGGACAGATTGAGAATGAGCTTCATCTCAGCAGGACCCACAGGAGAGGGAGCTGCCCTTCCTCTCTCTACCCCATTCTTAGCTCCTAGTCCTGCCTTTTTCTTTGTCCAGGAAAGTATACTTATATCAAGGCCTGGACCAGGATTTTCATGTGGTGTGTCAGAACCAGAGTGCTTGGGCTTCTGAAAGAAATGCTAGAGGCAGGAGAGTGGAAAAGCAGAAAGGGGATTCACACAGGAAAAGCGTGAGAATATTTTCTAGTATCCCATTCTCTAGTTCTGTCAAACTGTGAGTTTTATCATTCTTGGGGAAATGAAATCCATGTCCCCCCAAAATATTGTTATTCCAATAATAAAAATAATAACAGCCAACAAAAGCTGGACATGTGCTGCATTATCAAAGCCCATGTTAATTACCATTCCTATGAATCTCACTTGGGCCTCACAACAACACTATGAAGTAGACACTATTATTGTCCTCATTTTATAGATCAGAAAATTGAGGCACAGTGAGGTTAAATTATTAACCAAAGTCACTGGTAAGAATTGGTGGTGACTATATCTGAGCCTAGGCTTAGTGCATTCCAGAATCTATGCTATTAATTTTTCTGCAATATTTTCTCCCTAGTGGAGAAGATCTTTGGAGGCATATGCTTTTGTTCTGGGGAATTTTTGTGAGGGATCAGCATTTTTAACTATCTGATGAGGAAGTTCCAAGGTAAATAATTAGGGAAGTGTTTTTTTTCATTCATGAGAGTGAGATAGAGGCACCCCCTATTTACTTCACCTAATCAATTAATGTGGCATCTATTTACTATTAATATGCCTTATATTTATATCTCTCCACTCATTTGCACATTGAACCTGCTGAAAAATCCTAGTACATATACAACTCATTGTTATTTATAGTAATTACATTTTATAAAGTCACTACAAAACTGAATTAGCAAGTACTGAATCTTTGCTCCTGGGGGAAATAGAGGGTTAGATTTCAGCAAGTCACATTTTCATCAACCAATCAATACATAGCCCTATCTCTTCTTTGTATTTATTTAAAGACATCAATTTAATTCATATTGTTGATTCATTAACATTGAGCTGATGGCTAAGTCACTATAAGTCATGCCTGAATGAAGTTTACCTAACACATGCATTTTTTTCTATAATTCACATCACAGTGTTCATGCACTTGGGAATACTAGACAGAACTTTAGCACTATTCTTTGGGGCCATTGTAAATATAAGCATCACCAAAAATAACCCCCCAAAATGCAAAATATGTAGCAGTGAAGATGAAATAGAATATTTTGGAAGTGGAATGAGAAGATAGAACATTACTCTATTTGACTTTAGCTGGGACCATGCCTATTACGCACTCAGATTCTGCACTATTCTGTGCACAGGTGTGTCTGAAAATGACTATGGAAACACAAGTATTGATCTTTGGAGACTACAAATAAATTTTAGTGAGCAGCTAAATTCACAAATATGTAATCCATTAATAATGGACAGGTGTACTCACATATATAAATCTGCACACACCTACAGACAGAATGCCCAGGGTAGGAACCTACTCCAGGGACTTTCTTTGCTCAGTTGACTCACCTGTTCTTTTAAAGGTAGACTTGCTGTAAAAAACTCTACTTTATCCAAAAATTTCACAAGTCAGCAACCACACCAACTCACTGCAGTTATTTACATAATGTAAAAGAAGCTCCCTAAAAATTCAAAGCCCTAAAAATTCAGATGTTGGTAACTTAGACAATTTCTCTACTATGTTCCTAAACCTGGACCCTACTTAGTAATATTATTTGATTTTTCATCACTATCATTATTAAATATTTTAGGCAATATACTAAATTTTTTACATGCTAATTTTATCTAATAAACACATGTTAATATTCATTTTTAAAAGGAAATCTCATGACTTTGAAATCCAAGTTCATATTATATGCCCTATCCATTCATTTTTCCATTCAGACAATATTAATTGAATGCTGACTATGTTCTATGGGCAACTTCAAAATCAGTGGTAAAAAACATTTCAACTCTTATGGCACTTAAAATCTAGTGAAGAGAAACTAAAATATATTATCTCAGGAGTTAAATTTTATTTAAAACAAAATCAGGTAAAAAATAATGAGTGATGGGAAGATGCTATTATTTTGTATGTAAAATTTACCTTCTTGGATCAGATATTGCTAAAGAAGAGACCCTCAGGAAGAAAGAGAGAAGGCCATTTAAGTACTAAGAGAAAGTGTTTTAGGCTAGGCCAAAGTTATAATAAGTGCAGAGGCCCCTGGTGGGAACATGCTTGGTTGGTTCAGAGAATGACCTAGAAGCTTTTCAAGGCAGTGATCAAGGACAAAAACCATAAGATCAAAGGTCAGAGAGATTACCTGTGGCCAGATTATGGCTTTTGCTATAAAGGATGGAGGAAAGTTTTGCAGTTTGGAGCAGAGAAGTGAGATAATCTGCCCTATGTTCAAAAAGCATCTCTGTTGAGAATGATTGTGGGAAAATAGGGGGAAATTTTTGAGAAGGAGTTGTAGCAGTTCTGGCAAGTGGTGATGGAACCTTGGTCTAGCATGATAGTAATCTGAGATGGTAAAAAAAATGTCAGGTTTTATATATTCTTTTGCCCTATAATTATTATTGAGCATTTACTATGTTTCCAAAACCACTCCAAGTGTTTAAGATACAACACTGAACTGAATAGATAAAGATGCATGTGTTATTAAAATTGAAATTTCTAGCAAGGAAAGACAAATGTTCAGTAACGAGGTAAAAAAAAAAAAAGCAGGTATCTAGGATGTTTAGGAGAAAAAGGTTGATGAGGAAAAAGGTGGATGAAGTAGCAGATTCCAATACTAAATGG
The DNA here is from genome assembly GCA_025594165.1 of Tamias sibiricus. Taxonomy (NCBI): domain Eukaryota; kingdom Metazoa; phylum Chordata; class Mammalia; order Rodentia; family Sciuridae; genus Tamias; species Tamias sibiricus. Next base: position 63,222,966 of record CM046662.1, read on the forward strand.
GAGTGGTCTTTGTTGAGGAGGTGACATTTGAATAAAATCTTTAAGGGGGTGAGGGAGTTTGACCTGTGGGTAACTTGGAGAAGAATATTCAGGCAGAAGGAATAGCTAGTGCAAAAGCCCTGAAGCCACATGTGCTTGACATGTCAAGGAGGTTAGTGTCACTGTTGCAGAGTAGGTGAGGAAAAGGAAAAAGTAGAAGAGGTAAAAATAAAATAAAATGGAAAGATAATGTAGAGCTTTATACACTATTTTAGGTACATTTGATATTAATGTAAATATTGCAGTGTATCTAGCCAATTAGTGGTAAAACTCAAACAATACTTTAAAAGAATATTTCTGCTTAAAAAGACAATAAAGGGAGTTGGTTAAAGTAAGCAGATAGATAAGAGACAACAGTGCTCCAACCTAAGTGGTAGCAATAAAGATTGTTATATAGAATCTGGATATATCTTGAATATATAACCAACAGGGTTTTCTGTGAGATTGGAAGATAGATGTGAAAGGAAAACCTGGGTCAAATATGACTGAAGATTTGGGTCAGAAGAACTAGAAAATTGGAGTGGTGACAATTAATCTGGATGGGAAATATTGTGGTTGGAATAGGGTTGGACAACATAAGTTTGAGGTACCTGCTACATATGCAAGTGGAACAATCAAGTAAGTAGCTTGATATGAAATCTCGAAGATTATGTAAGGTCTTAACGGGAAATAATTGAAAAGTAAGGCATTCTCTGAAATTAGATGCTATTTGAATCATATCACCACATAGTATCACCTAGAGTATGCAGATAAATAGATCAAAGAAGATGTCTAAGAAACAAAGACCCAATACAAGAGTGTTAGAAGGTACAAACAGTAAGGAAGAAAACAAAGACAAATTTCTTGGAAGCCAAATTAATAACACATTAAAATTAAGAAGAGAGAGTTAGGTTCCTGCATACAATGGAAACTCTCATAATCATGACTATAAACCTGAATAAAAGACACTGAATTATTGCCTCAGATTAGGTAGAGGGGAGTGAAGAAAGGGGAGGGGAGAGGATATGGGGATAGGAAGGATAGTAGAATGAAACAGACATAATTACCTTATCTATATATATGATTGCATGACTGATATGATTTTACAACATGTACAATCAGAAAAATGAGAAATTATACTCATCTATGTATGATATATCAAAGTTCATAAGTGCATTCTACTGTCATGTATAACTAATTAAAACAAATTTAAAAATTAAAAAATATATATGAGGATAAAATGAAATACTGTTATAAGGCATTGGAAAGTAACCAAGGCAAATAAGAATTGAGTAGCTATTATTCCAAACAGAAAAATAAGATTTTATCAAAAAAGTTTTTATTGATTCATTAATAGAGAGAAGCTGAATGGAAAGCAAGAGCCTTGGGCTTATAGTTGTCTCTCTGAACTGGGAGAATATTTTGGCGATTGAGGGTGTCAACTTACCTGAGATTTGAGTGACTGAAGTCCCAGAGAGGTGGAAACTTCAGAGAGATGAATGTGAAATTTAGTACACATTTTTTTCTTGAATCATCTGCTACTCCTTAAGTAAGAACCAAAAAGCCAAAAACAAATAACATAAAAAAGCAACATTACAGTTTCATAGGCAATGTAGATGATGGAATTATTAGACAAGAACTTTCAGTAACTGCAGTTAATATAGGTAAACAGAAAATGAGAAATATAGAGAACTTTACTAGAGGACTAGAATCTACAAGAAAGAGAGAAATAGAAAGAAAGGACAGAATGAAGGAAGAAAGGAAAGAAAGGAAAAGATAAATTAATTTTATAAATAAGAAATATAGTGAATGAAGTAGATAGAGTGATTAATTTAATCGTAGATAAAACACATATGAATGTACCTAATGTAAATTGGAGTATAAGTGTGTAGAAACATCCAAATTGAGTAACATAGAGATAAGTGGATAAAAATTAAAGACAATTATGTCACACACACACACACACACACACACACACACACACAGACATTCTCCAGAAGAAGAGAGAATAGAAATAATATTTTAAAAAATAGTGGCTAAGAGTTTTTCAAAACAGACAAAAAGCTTCAGTCACAGATTCAAGAAATTTTATGAAAGCCTAGTAAGTTAAGTTAAAAAAGACAAAATTATCTAGGAGATGTATATTTTCAAATACTGAAAATTGAAGATGAAAGAATAAACTTCAACGCAAATTTTAAAGGGAAGTTAAGACTTACAGCTGACCCTGCAATGAAATGATGGCAGTGAGAAGGCAATGGAACGACATGTTAAAAATTATGAAAAAAATCTGCAATACAGAATTCTATATCCAATGAGAGTTCTCTTCAAAACTTAAGATGAACTAAGGACATTTTCAAGTAAGCAAAAACAGGGAAATTTTCAAAAGTAAGTGTATACTAAATATTTTTTGAAGAAGAATTTTTTAGTCAAAAATGAAACAAACAACAATAACAAAAGAAACCTAGACAAATATATCACATACCAGGAAAGAGTGCAGAAGGGGTTAGGATAAAAGAATATTGAAAGTTCAAACAACACTAATATTAATGTTTTGTGACTTTAAAAAGTATACATAGAATTAAAATACATGCAAATAATACTGTACAAGGCAGGAATTGAGTAAGAAAATGGAAGTAAGGAGTTTAAGATATTTGCATTGCCAAGTGTATTATATAGAATGAATTAAGTTGTAGTATCTAAAATAAAGATAGTGAAAGAATGTATAACCTTAACCTAGTAGAGGGAGGAATACTATGGTGATATATTAAAAATTGATTATTCCAAAAATAACACAAGAGATAAATACAAAACAGTAAGATAGTAGACTGAAATCTAAGTCAATCTGTGATTACAGTAAATATTAATGAATAAACTCTTCAAAGAAAAGGTGCTAAAAGATAAAGATTTTTAGACTGAATCAAAACAGAATGCAAATATATTCTACTCAAAGAGATGCCCATTACATGCAAAGTGACAGAAAGGTTGAAAATAAAATAATGGGACAATACATTGCCATACAAGTACTAATAAAAGATATGGTATATTTCTGCTATTATGTGATAATATTTAAAGTAAGTAGCATTACTTGAGATAGAGATATTTCATAATGTCATCAATTGAAAAGGAAGGTATACTATCACATGATATATTATAAAACAAGGTACTAAATATGTACAAAACTAATAAAATTTTATGTTTGTGTATCATGTATGTATACATGTATGCATATGTGTTTTATATATACACATATTAGATGTGTATACACACACATTTTCCATGTCTTTAATCATATGTATAATCACACTGGGTGTGGGCTGACCCCAAGCAGGGGAAAGGGTACTGAAAGAGGCTCCTTTCAGTAAAGGTCTATTAGTAGAGAAAGTTACTGCTGTAAAGCTATCAGCAATCAGTGTTCACAGTTGGGAGAACAGTCTTGCAGTCCTAGAAACCTAGTGTATTACAGTGTCCAGGATAAGTATAAAGGAATGTAACACAATTAATGTAATTTACTGGACTACTAAAGGAAGCAGGGGAAAACCCCCATGACCATCTAACTACTACCAACAATTAATTGATGAAATACAATATTCAGTCAGGATTTTAAAAAATGGAATCCTCATTAAACATAATAATAAAAGCAAAGTTCCTCAATTAAAATGACAAAATTCTTATAAAAAATATCATACTCAGTAGCAAAATATTGAAGGTTTGCTCCCTAAACCTGGGAACGAAACAATGATGTCCACAATTACAACTTTTTTTCAAAATTATAATAGATATTTTGAAGTTCAATGAAGCATGAAAAATGACATTAGGTTTGAAGAGGATGAAATGAAAATTCAATACGTATTCATGGAGAAAATTGACAAGGATCTACAGATGAATTATTAGTTAATAATTCATTTAATCAAGTAGCTGAATGCATAACCAATACTCCAGAAGATCTTCACATAATTCGATATACAAGCAGCAATATAGAATAAGAATTTTAATATGGTATCATTTATAATTGAATAAAAACATAAAACATTTAAGACCAAATGAATAAAAATGCACAAGGTGTTTATACAGAAAATATAAAATATTACTGAAATAAATTTTAAAAGACTTATATAAAGGGAGGGATTATCATGTTCATGATTGGAAGACTTGTTGCAAAGATGTCAGTTCTTCTGAATCATGTTATTCTAATTCCAGAAACCAAAATTTTTGAAGATTTTCATGGAAATTGATAAATTATATCTAGATTTTATATGAAAATACTGAGATATAAAAATAGCCAAAGCAGTCTTTAGGATGATGACCCACAGTTCAAAGATTTTATTATTGGGCATACAAAATTAATAAAGTTACAGAAATTAAAATGGCATGGTGCACAAAGAGACAAATCAAGAGATCAAAACAGAATATTCAAGCACAGAGCCATGGGTGTACTATTCCCTGATTTATGACTAAGGACGCACTGTGGTGTAGCCGGGGAAGGGTGGTCTTTTAGTACATGTTACTGTGTTAATTGGCAACCCATAAGGTAAAATTTAAATCTAATCTCCTACATCACACCATACTGAAAAACTACTTCCAGGTGGGCTAAAGAAGTCAATGCAAAAACTAGCACAATAAATATATGCTAAGATATAATATAGGAGGATGACTTTAAACAGATATGAGAATATCTTTATAGTGAGGTGTAGACAAAGATTTCTTCAAAGGGCCACAGTGAGTGTAACTAAAAGTATAGGTTCTTAAAATTAAGAACTTCTATCACCAGATTCTATAAAGAGAAAACTGATCAGATTTTAGCAACACAAATTTCATAAGACATATCCAGAATATAGGTGAACTATAAAAATAAATAAGAAAGAGAAGGACAACCCAGTTTTTTAAATGGGAAAATACCTCAATAATCACCTCAGGAAGAGAGGATATCTAAATGGCAAAATGTTAATTGATATTACTGATCATTGGAAAATACATGGCAAAAATCACAATAAGATTCTGAAGGGTCCTGATGAATTTATATTGGATTCAGATTATTTTATTTGATCCAAATTTTAATCAGGCTGGTGGGGGATGGCAAATATGGAACAGAGGTGCAGAGAGCAGGGCACCCAGAGCTTGAGGTGACTTACTTGGTCTGAGACTGAGGATACAGCCACAAGGAGAATGTGCCTACAAGAGCTAGGCAGTGTTTCATCATCCTAAAGACAATGCTCTGGTCCTGTGAGGGAGTCAGTGTTGGTCATGAAACAAAAGCAGAAACTTAGTCTCACATAGTTTCTAAAGAAAGCCATGTCAGTACACTGTGATCACTTGGGCAGAGATGCTTGGGACAATTTTGGTAACAAAGTTATAAAAATAAGCCAAATCCTAATTTAAACATATGGACAGTCACAGACATGTGGAGTATTTTGCTGATGTAATCAAATCCTCTTTACAACCATTAATGAATAAAGCAAACCCACAATGAGGTAAGACTCCACACTGACAATACCAAGTGTTGGTGAGGAGGCAGAGTAAGTGAGGCTCTCCTAGCCCGGTGGGAGGAATGTCAACTGGCAATCCCTTTGGGAGCCATTTGCCTGTACATACAAAGGTGAACATACATTTACCTATGACACAGTGACATCAGTCCTAGATACACACCTAAGAGAAATGAAGGTGTACATATACAAGCTTGTGCAAGAATATTTGTAACAATCTTATTCAAAATAGCCAAAACCTGAAAACTATCTATATGTCTGGCAGTAGTGAAATTGATAATAATTGAGGTTTACATCTCAAATGCAGTGAAAAAGAAGAAATTATCTGTAGTTTCAGTCATCCACCAGGGATGTCAGAATGTATCCCCTATGGATAAGAGGAGACATCTCTACATAGATTGAGTGGGGCAGGATCATGAGGGAACTTGGAACTCAACCAGAGTTGAGTCCTAGGTAATACTGTTTCCCAATCTCCCCTGAACCCACTGAATTCAGGTATTCATCCCAATCATTTTAAATGAGGCATCTTATCCTTGTCTTTATAAGAAAAACAAAGTTGCTGATTCCCTTTCCCTTTTTCTCTAATTCTTCTTTTCCCAATCGCCTCCCCTTCTGTTTTCCTATTCCCCTTTTTCTTTTCTTTTCTTACGTTTTCCTCATTTTTTCCTACGATTTCTTCATATTTTCTTTCCCTTTCTCCCTCCCTTCCTCATTTCCTCTCTCCCTCCAACTCTCAGATAGAAAAAAGGAAATTCAACCAGAACTCAAACTCTACGTACTGTATCTTCATGGTCAACAAGCCCTATGCCATCACCTGCTCCGTGGTGGCCTTCTATATCCCATTTCTGCTCATGGTGCTGGCCTATTATCGCATCTACGTCACCGCGAAGGAGCATGCCCACCAGATCCAGATGCTGCAACGGGCAGGAGCCCCCTCAGAGGGCAGGTCCCAGCCAACAGACCAGCACAGCACTCATCGCATGAGGACAGAGACCAAAGCGGCCAAGACCCTGTGCATCATCATGGGTTGCTTCTGCCTCTGCTGGGCTCCATTCTTTGTCACCAATATTGTGGATCCTTTCATAGACTACACTGTGCCCGGGCAGGTGTGGACTGCTTTCCTCTGGCTTGGCTATATCAATTCCGGGCTGAACCCCTTCCTCTACGCCTTCTTGAACAAGTCTTTCAGACGTGCCTTCCTCATCATCCTCTGTTGTGACGATGAACGCTACAGAAGACCTTCCATTCTAGGCCAGACTGTCCCCTGTTCGACCACAACCATTAACGGATCCACGCATGTCCTGAGGTGAGTGTTTAGGGAGCTGGCCCATCGGGTTGATTTGCTTTATTCAGAAGGGGTAGTGCTCCAGCCTTCTGTTTCCAGAGGGTTTATTTCTGAAAACCAGCTCAGGGTTTGCAAAGATTACTGAAGATGATACCATTTGATCATGAAATAAAGTAGTGGAAAAGGACTCTGACTCTGGAGGGAGAACCAACCCACATTCTGATCCAGTCTCCTAGTTCTGTGACCCTAGGAAGGTCATTTAACAATTTGAGCCCTTTTTTTTTTTGAGATTATAATTGCTATATCTACATCACAGGATTTTTGTGAGGATCAAGTTAGCTAACATGTGGTGCACATAACATAGATCCTGACACCTGGTAAGCACTAAGAAAAAGTTATCTGCTACTCTCTAAAGGTAGTATCTTAGAGGAGTAGTCAAAAGCATGGACTTAAAGCAGGCTAGTCTTTATCCTGATTCTCAGTGTGCCTACTACCTTCTGCATAATCTTTCTTGCATTTGCTTTCCTCAAGTATAGAAATGACAATAATGATAATGTCATTCTCACTGGATTTTGGTGACAATTGGAAATAGTATTTATAGGACCTGACACAGAGTAAGTGCTCATCATGTTACTAATAATCTTATTAATATAAAAAGAACTATTAGTAATCTCACGGTGCCTGGTAGCCTAAGATAGCCATAAAGTAATGTGAACAACTAAAATAAACAGAATAATAAATATACAATAGTAATGCTGTATTATAAATGATGTAATGGAGGAATGTACTACCTCAAAGGGGAGTGTGAGTAGGAAGAAAGCTGATTTTGGCTGAAGGAATTCAGAAAAGGCTTCACAGAAGGCATTTTGTAAGAATTTGAGACACAGAGAGGATATCAAGGAAGCCATTCCAAGCAGATAGAGGAGCAGGAAGAAGAAGGGAGTGGAATATGAAAAAAACATGGAGAGGTCAAGTGACCTACCCAAGGTTACACAGGTTGGTGGAGGTGGAAGTGATGTTGGAGTTGAGTGTTCAGTATCTAGACCCTGAAAACTTTCTGGTCACCCTGTGATAGAATTTTTTTCCACTGTGAAAAGCCATGTGCAATAAGGATGTTCATTCTATAGCGAAGTGAGTTCTCAGTGATGTTTTCTTCTTTGCCCTGAGAGACATCGGAATTCCTAAAGAGCAACTCCTTCTTTGACACAAGCATTTAGTTTTCCTGATGATGATGGTATTCAGCTGTGCTGGCAGCTGAAAATTAGGGAATTTTTGTTTGCATGTGTGAGAAAAGAAGAAAACACAACTGCTGTGAAATTTAAACGTGGTGTCTCAGAGACTGCACAGAAGCATGAATTCAATTTTCAGCCACCAGTGTGGGCAGACTTGGAGCTAAAGCCTTAGTGGTGTTGAGGTCCCAGCTGCTGGAAGGGTCCCAAAGGATCCTCTGAGAGTTTGACAGTCTCTCCTAATTATTATGCCTTACTGAGTGTCAGAGAAGGAATCCAATCACAAAGTGCTTAGAAGAATTTCTGTGTGGGTGCCGGGGAGTTTTTAGCTAGTTAACTAGCAGTTACCTAAGTACATGCTATTGGTGAGTTATAAACATCATATGTTTCAGCAATACATTTCCTAAGTCAGTTGTTTACAAGTTGGTGGCTTTTCCCCACAGACACCAACACAGAAAGAATTTGGAAGTTTCTAGGGCAGCTCAAAAAAGCCCATTTTACCAAGACTGTGGTATTTTTTCCTCTGATTTTTTCATGATATGTAGTGTGTCATCAAGCAAAGAGATGGAGGTTTAGCGACAGCTTACAAATGTGTCCTCCATGTATATTCTTTGTACCTCTGCATGAGATCATGAAAGTGCAGGAAGCTGGTTGGAGGTATTTTTCTGTGGGGATGAGGAGTCTTGTCAAAGTGAATGTAGCCTATACAGAGAAGAAAAACCTATTTCCAATCTGAATCCACTGCAGGGTAAGTCTTACAGGGACTTGTGGGAGTTGTGCCTACTTGATTCACAGAAATAAACAAAATTGTCAACATGTTACCTGATATACATATAGGAACTTAAACTCTTGAGGAATAAATGAATAAATCTAAATGAATTCTCCAGACCAGTTGTTTTAACATAATGCAACTTAAGATCATTTTGCAATTTTCTTAAAAATTCCACAAGTAGATCATCAACAAATTCAGGTGAATTCAAGAAATATTAAGCCAAAACAATAAAACGTAAAATCAGTTTTTATCCTGTTAATCCTATGTCTATCCCCAGAGACAACAACTAACATTAATCTAGAGATCTTTTCAATGTACTTACAGACATTCATAAAAACATAAAATCATAGCTTTTTTCCCATTATTTTTATATAAATGGTACCATTGGATATGTACTTCTCTACATCTTGCTTTTTATTCTTTAACAGCACAGTTTCAAGATAATTTTACTGGAGAGCATATAGATATAACTCATCCTTTTTTAACTGTTCCATAATCTTCTGTACTAAAAATATATATTAAGTGTATTTTTAATTATTTAATTATTTTCCATTAGTGGGAACGTAGGTGTTTTCAATTTTTTGCTATTACTAACTGTACTATGTATAAAGCCCTGAACACATTTCTTTGTGCATGTGCCAGAATTTCTTTCTGAGAGCTACAAAAAATGAAATTGTTTGATTAACATGTGTGCACATTTAGGATTGACCTCCAAGAACACTGTGGCAATTTTATGTTTTCATTAACAGGGTATGAGAGTGTTCTTTAGTCTTTTCCCTCACCAATATTGATTATTACCAATCTTTTCTCATTTTGTTAATTAAAAAGACACTCTCATTTAATTCCCACTTCCCAGATGACTTGTCAGGTTGAAACTATTTTCAATTAATTCTTAACTCTTCGTATTTGACCTTCATGAACTATATTTTTCTATGCTTTACCCTTTTGGTGACAACTTTGTAGTATTTTTCTTATTAAATTCTGGTGTTCAATATCATATTCTGGATATTAATCCTTTATTATCTGGCTTGCAAATACATCTCCCATCTTCTGCTTGTTTTTTAACTTTGGACAACTTTTATCTTCTAGAAGTTTCCAATTTTGAAAAGAGTGTTCTTCTTTGACCTCCTGTAGTCAGCCCAGCTTGTTTCTTAAAATTCCTCCCACATCATTTTTCCTAAACCTTGCAGTTCCCTGGTTTTCCTCCTAAGTCCTAGCAACCCTCTGAGAACCTCTTCCTTCTCTGTCTGGCCTCTTGCTGTTGGAACTGTTCAGTGCCTGGTTCGTGCTACTCTTCTCAACCACACTTTTCCTCTGTGTGACTGCACCACTCATGACTTTAATTACCATCTTCATGCTCTCAGCTTTCCCTTTGATTTCTATCTCAAGTTTGCAATTCTCTGGGCTCCAGATCAGAAGATCCAATTTGCTTCCTGAACATATGCACTATGTAGATGTCTCTTAGGAATCTCAAATATAATGCAACCAAACAGAACTCTTAGTTCTATATTCCTCCTTCATCTAGCCACAAGTTTCCTGAGTCTTCTCTATCTCCATAAGTAGATTCAGCTTCTACCATGTTACTTGTATTTCTGAGTCATTTCTTTAGAAAGATGACTTAAATATTTAAAAAGTAAAACTAACCAAAGTATGATCAGGAGGCTACTTGCATTAGTATCACCTAGTAGCTTGGAAAAACAGATTCCTGGGACCCATTCACTCAATCACAGACTAGTAAAATAACATTTTAATGCAGATGAACTTTATGCATATTAAGCTTTAAGAACCACGGTCCCAGATTTTCATGGATCAGAATGACGAGTCAGGTTATGGTACATATTATTTGTTGGGTTCTTATAATGTCTCTTAAAGGGTAATAGTTTGATCTGAGGTTAACTAGTAAAATGCAATAGAAAGTTCCTTTTGAAAGCTTGCCTCAGTTCAGCCATGCCCAGTTTAAGACAAATGATTCTTCTCAATTGGGAGACTGTATGACCACATAGACATTCCTTGTGACCACGACTAGGTGGCAGGTGGTAGGAACAGGTTATACTGTTTTGATTTGGGGTTCTTTGGAGATTTGATTTAATGTTCTTTTCCTACTGAATTAATGCTAGTCTTATTCACTGCCTAGTTAACCTGCCTGCAACACAGGAGTACTTGACAAGGGATTGAAGGAAAGCTTCTTTACTGGCCTTTCTTCTCTGTTTAACCATCTCTATGATGATTAGTTCAGATAATTCAGGGCACAGCAGGGACTCAAGGTGCTGTTACTTTAGAAAGAGATTCTCAGTGAAATCTGCTAAGGATTTCAGTTTTGGTTTTGTGGATAAGTAATCCCTGACTTCCTATCTCACTACCTCATTGTGAAAATCAAACAAAATAGTGGACATGAAATCATTTGGCTAACCACATAGTTCTGTCCATATGGGAGAGATCATTGTAAGAATAGACTACTGATAAATTAGGCAACACAGAGATTGCATCCACAGTTGGGCTATGGGGATTGGTTTCTTTTCTCTCCTACTAGACTTAGATCTCTTTCCTGTTTCCCAAATTCAAATCTTACTCAAACTTAAGATGTGGCCAATTTTTAAGAAAGTAAGAACCTCTGGAAGTACTTTCCAGAGAACTCATTGCTCATCTAACTTGTTTCTTAGTAATCATCCTTCTTTATCCTCCCATAAGCCCCATGATAGGTAAGGTTTCCTTGTCAAAGATCTCTAGAGCTGTTATGGTTAGGATGTGAGGTGTCCCCCAAAAGTTCACATGTGAGACAATGCAAGAAGGATTAGAAGTGAAATGGTTGTTATGAGAACCTTAATCTAATCGGCGATTTAATCTCCTGATACAGATTAGCTGGATGGTAACTGTGGGCAGGTAGGATGTGGCTGGAGGAAGTGGGTTCCTGGGGGCGTGCCTTTGGGTTATATATGTTGTTCCTTTTCAGTAGAGCTCTCTCTCTCTCCTTCCTGGGCTCCATGTCCTGAGCCAGTTTCCTCCGCCAAACCCTTCTACAGAGATGTCCTGTCTCACCTCAGGCCCTGAGGAATGGAGTTTGCCATCTGTGGACTGAGAATTCTGAAACTACAAGCCCCCAAATAAACTTTTCCTCCTTTAATTGTTCTTGTCAGGTGTTTTTGTTGCAGCAGTGAAAAACAAACAAACAAACAAACAAACAAAAAACTGACTAAAACAGCTGTGTAGTGACAAGAAATAAAACTACAAGTTAAATTACTTGGTCATCCTAGTCACATTCCAAGTGCTAATTAGCCTGTACCTCTAAGTGGTAAATTGGCTCCTGGATTAGACCATGACAATGTAGAACATTTCTAAGATTACAAAAAGTTCTACTTGACAATAGATCTCTAGAATTATATGCACTTTCTCCCTGGAAGGAAGCAATGTGACTTTCCTTCAGGTTTTCTAACTCTTCTTATCAATCAAAGCCCAATAATAAATAAACCAATTCTAGTGGAAGTACTATATAAATCTTTGACATTTCCATGCACAAGGTCAGTACATTCAGATTTATATGGAGAGTCAACAGAAAAGGAAATTATTAGGATAGATAAAAAGTAAAAATGAGAAGAGACAAAAAGAATGAGCTTCTGCCCCAAATAAAGAAAAAAAATACTCTTCTGGGCTATTGCCCTTTGTTGTTTCCTGTATAAGTAACAATTATCAGCATTTATAATTGTATTTTTATTAAATTATTTTCTGTCTCCCCAGACTGACTGTACATGAGGCCAGTAACTTGTCTCTTTCACTCCCTAGTTTCCCCAGAGTGCAGACATTGCTCAATTAATAAATTTGTTGAATGAATGGATGAATAGCCTATTGTTTACCTGAACTGTATGATGGAATAAGTTTTCACCACTTAAAAATATCCATTATTGGGTTCAAGATGTAGCTCAGTGGTAGAGCACTTGCTTAGCACATGCAAAGCCCTGCATTCCATCCTCAGCACCACAAAAAAGTATTATTGTTATTGTTGTTGTTATTATTATTATTATCATTATTTCAGTATTGTGGAGGGAACCCAAGGGCATTTTACCACTGAGCTACATCCCCAGCCACCCCTTTTTTTTTTGAAATAGGATCTCACTAAGTTGCTGAGGGTCTTGTTAAGTTCCTGAGGTTGGTCTTGAACTTGTGATCCTCCTGCCTAAGCCTCCAGAGTCATTGGGATCACAGGGATGTGCCACTGTGCCCAGATAAATATGTATTAATTTGGCAGCTAAAATGGTACTTTTTCACCGTGAAAATACTTGTCAACTTTTAACATCATCACACCCTGATTTTTCTTTTAAATAAAGGTTTTCACACTGAATTGGAAGATTACCCACAGATAAAGAAATAATTTAGGTTTGATTTACTTTGGATCCTTAGAGGTTTCTGCTAATGTTGGAAAGATTCTTGACATTTAAAAGACATTTCTTATGGCCTTTAACTTGAACTCTGAAGGTTACAATTGGATTCAACATTTACCTCATTGTTTTGAGTCAAAGCAGACTTAATCTAGGTGAATCAAAGATAGATGAAGATGACATTGTCTTACCTCCCTTAACCCCCTCAGGTTAGCTACATAATTTTTAGGCCCCAGGCAAAATGAAAACATGGACTTATAGTTCAAAAGACCATAAAAAACAGCCTTTAATACTAAAAGTGTAAAATCTCCATTTGTCCACTGTGTCTCCTTGGTGGTTTTTATATCTATTTACCCTTGTTTAGAAGAAAAAAAATAGCCATTACCATAACACTTACAGTTCATCTTTATATCATGCAATACTAGTTTTAAATGCAAATATAGAACCATTTAATGTATACATAGAATTATCAAAATTACACAAATCATATGTTCTGATGTTATACATACTTATGTATTATTTTTTTTATCAGAAGAAGAGTACAAAACTAACTGAACTGTTTTTATTGCCCTACTCCATTGACTTTCACAAGTTCAAATATAAAGGTATTGAGAATTTCAAGATGGTGACAGCATAACATTAAACCCAGCACTGGATCCCTACCTGACTGCACTGGTCACACACCCACAAATTGGCCTTGTCCCCAAAACTGCCACAATACTAGCATGAAATAACTTCTCAGAAAACATGATCTTGAGATCACACCAGGAAAACAGGGAGAATGACAACTTCGAAAGAGGTCCACTTGCCTTGATGAATACTCAGGATTAGACAATTTAGTACTATTTTTGGAATGTACCTGCCCTTAGGAAACTTGTTAAGCAGGTGGCCTAAACTGACCTCCAGGATAAACACTTTAGGCTGAAGTGTTGAGGCTGAAACATTTCTTTCCCACTGAGATGCTGGTGGAGGAAAAGTTCCTGTCTTTGACATAGTGGCTGCAGGTTCTGGAATTTGGCAGACCTGGGGTCAGTCCTGCCCGTTATCTACCAGTTAGTATCAATAAGACTTCGAACATGTGACCAAATATTCTGAGTTTGTTTCCTCATGTGTAAAATGGAGATAATATTAGAACTCATCGTATAGGATTTTTGTTAAGATTAGCTATGATGACATATGTGCAGGGTTAAGCCCAGCCTCTGTTATACAGAAAGCACTCAATGAATCGAAACTGTTATGATTATTGTCATTGTATATATAACTTCCTTCACATCTGGATAAAACAGCCTTCTCCAGTTTTACAGCTATTTTCTCAACTTCTTGATAACTATCTCCTAAGGAATGAGTCAGTAAAAAATCCCTATGTTCTAAATGCTGCTCTTTAAACAAGGAATGTAGAGCTCCCTCTGCTAAAAGAAAAGCCAGAAATTAATTAAATTAATCACACTATTTATAAATAATTATTTAAGCAACATGAGGCAAAATTTGTTTCCTGGGTACATCATGCCCTGTACTGAACAGTTGGACTGTTATTTTGAATAAGCCTTCTGGCTTCTGGATTACCTGTAGGCATTTCTTTGACCAACATAAAGATACTAACCATATCACACAAGCTGGGTACACTGTGTGTGTATTTGTTTTCCCTCTTTTGCTCTGCAGGTGTATCTCCCCTCAGGGTGCTGGAGTTCTATGTACCAGCCCTCTGGAGTTGGCACCCACAGTAAAGAGGGATTGTGCATGTTTGTCTTATGCAGGGCAAGCCCCCAAATAATGCTTAAATCTTGAAATGCCCAGAGTGGTATATCTGAGGTCAAGAATGGAGGCAATGTGGTATGAGGTCCTGGCGCTCCATCCTGCCTGCATGTTAGAGCTACCTGGGAACTCTTAAATAATACCTGGACTCCATGCACAGAGATGCGATTCTATTTGGTCTGGTTGGGGAGCAGAAATCCATAGATTTTAAGGCTCTGTTGAGTAGCAGGGTTGAGAATCACCAGTATGCTGGAAAGAGCAAGATTCCTGTCTTCTAATCCCTTACTGATCACCAATCAGACCTCATCCTCAGCAGTAATAAAATGAGGAAATTTAATTAAACGATGCTCTCAGTGTAGGCCTAGATTTATATCTTAGACTACTGAGATCATGTGAGCTAAAGCCATAGTTCTCAACTGAGTAATTTTGCTTATCAGGGAACAGTTGGCAATATTTGGAGGCATTTTTGGTTGTCAACAACTGGCAAGTGACTGGCATTCAGTGGTAGGAAGCCAGGATGCTGCTAAAAATCTGATAGTATGCAGGACAGCTCTCCACAGAAAGTTATCACATGACCCCAATTTTCAAGATTGTGCCAAGGTTAAAATGAAAACCCTGATTTAAACTAATCACCTGGGTTTTACAACAGAGAACGTCTGTCATTGCCAGGAGACAGTAGGAGAGTCTTTCAACAATGCTAGGAGATAAGACAAGACAAGCCCCATAGAAGGTGATCAGTGTTGTGCCTGGAGGAAGGGTTCTGAACTTCCATGACCAGAGTGTTGGCAATAACCTTGCAGTTAAGCCTTTCCACCAGGCAGGCTCTATGCGCTTGTTCTCTTACAGCATGTACTTGGCAAGGACACAGCCCTCCCAATTTAGTCAGAGCAGCTGTTCAGGAAGGAATCGCCTCCAAAGCACACTAAGAGACCCACTGGAAAACCATACCCCCATGGAAATGCGTGTTTGCTCCATAGTGAAATGATGTAGGTCCTGGGCCGATGAAGTGGTAGGAACTTATGTTATAAAGGGAATTGACAAAAGGGTATTCTCAGAAGATGGTAAATGCCATGATTTTTTTTTTTTTCCTGCAGAGTTCATGATATATGAAGAACAGTGGAAGAAAAACAGGATGCTGGGCTTAGAGAAAAGAATACTCAGGTCATAAGCATTGTTTTATATATTTAAAGGACTGCTATGGGAAAATGACATTTGATTTGTTCTTCATGGTGTGAAGTGATAGGAGTAGGATACAAAGGATTGGGGTTATAAGAATACACATTTCAGTCCAAAGTGGAATAGATTGCCTTACTCAGGGAGTTCCTACTAAAGGGGAAAGAGAAATTTGGATGACCACTTAAAGTGCTGACTGCCTGTCAGCCACCAGTCAGCATTTCTGAAGAAGGGGTAGCATATTGAATGAGATGTTCTTAGATCTTCCTTATAATTCTGTGAGTTCCAGAATCACAGGCATCTTCTCACAATTCATTTCAAATACAGGAAGGAACAAAATCTACTTCAGTCTTCTCATTTGGTTGAAGCTGGAGAGCATCTGCAAAGATTACCTGTGAGTAGAGGTGTTGTAAGTGATACTGGAAATTTCAGGGGTCATTCTGTCTTCCTTTGATGATTCTTCTAGCAATCTGTGGCAGGTATAAAATTTAGACATTTCTAAGAAAGACATTCATCTGAAGTTCTATAGATGCTCAGTAGTATAGAATTGATTTGATACCTGAAATTGCACTTGGGGAAGATATTAATCCTACCCATGGGTTAGGATAACTTTTGGTTGCTTGAAGTTTGAATATTAATGGAATTACTGTTTAAAGATTTGCAAGGAGCTGGGCATGGTGGCGCACGCCTGTAATCCCAGCATTTGGGAGGCTGAGGCAGGAAGATCGCGAGTTCAAAGCCAGCCTCAGCAATGGCGAGGCACTTAGCAACTCAGTGAGACCCTGTCTCTAATAAAATACAAAAAAATGGGGGGGGGGGCTGGGGATGTGGCCCAGTGGTCGAGTGCCCCTGAGTTCAATCCCTGGTACCAAAAAAAAAAAAAAAAAGATTTGCAAGGAAATGGAGTTGGGGTTAAGAAGACCTCCCCTCCTTTTTTCATACAGAGAGAGTTAAGACAAGGACTTCAGCCTCTGAAAAAAAAAAGGCAGCATCCTAGCCTGGAAGGAACCTGGTTACCATTGAAGAAGTTTAGTGTTAGGGATAAAATCACAGGAGTTGGTATTTGATAAAGCCATTTGCTTCTGGTCCTGCTGTTTTGAAGCTAAGTGATTCTGGATATGCTAACTAATCTCTTAGTACCTCAGTTTCTTTCTGAGCAAAATAAGGGCAAAGATCGTTCTGGCCTCAAAAACAATTTTTTTGTTGTGAGGCTCGTATGGATACTGTACACACAGAGCCTGGGGCATATCAAGTTATTGACAAGTTGTATTCTCATTATCATAATCATCATCCTCTTATGAGACAAAAAAGCAGGAACAAGTCTTCTATTTCTAAAACACTGGTTCACTCTCAGAACAGGGTCTGAAAGAAATGGTATGTGTCAAAAATAACCATTAAGTCTTCCTGAAAAGGAATTCCTGGGTAGTGGGCTGGTGAAGAGGAGGGAGCATGCTTCAACTGCAAGGTGGTGAGTCGAGGGGTAAGGGGACATGCAGAAAGTTCACACTTCTGTCCTTCTGGGAATGCTGCAAAGTCTTTAATCGTGGAGCAGGGAGCCTCATCAGATGGCCTCTGCTTATAGAAACAGACTGAACACACTCTGCGTTACATTCAACCAAAGTGCCAGGAATCGACTTTTCACAAAATTATTTCTGAATTGCTGTTTCTCTTTTCCATGCCTATTTCAGGTTATTTTTAACAAGATTCTTAGAAACATTTCACAGTTAGAATTGCTCTTGGAGAGTTTTCTATTCTCTAAGAAATGAGTGAATCTTTATTTTGATAAACCTGACAAACAAATATATTTGGTGTCTGCTCATGTTCTTTTTATGAGCATACTTTCCTCTTCTATGCTAGCTGGTACAATTTTATTTTTCCCTCCGTTTGTAAAATGGCATTGCTATCTGAGTTTCTGAATTTGGGGAAAGGAGTATGTGGGTCTTCATGTGTATGTAGGAATATATATACACATAGACATGTATGTGTAAGCATACATATACATATACATACACATTCATATATGTATGTATGTATATATATGCATATATATGGATTGTCATATGTAGTAGCTAGTTACTTAGGTGCTGTTATCCCCATTTCACTTATGGGGAAACTGAGATTCAGAGAGATTAAATAACTTGGCCAAGATCCCATAACTGGTGACTGGTGAGTGGTAGGAGCAGGATTTTAACTCATGTCCTTCTGATTTCAAAGCCCTTATTAATAATCATTATGTTCCTTGATAGTTAACTGAAAACTCTTGCAAGAATGCAGAGCTGTTGATTCTCAGTTATGAAAACAGCTTCAGAAGTGATCTGGCCAAATATCCCAGCTGTTAGCTCTCCATCATAAATACTGACTTAATTAATTTACAAAGAGAAAAATTTTGTTTTTTGGCACAGTTTTGGATGCTCCAGTCCATGATCATTCCTTTGGGCCTGTGGCAAGGCAGCACATTGTGGTTGGAGCAAGTAGCTGAGCAAAACTGTTCACTTCATTAGCTAGGAAATAAGAGGGAAAGAGAAAGAGAGCAAGGTCCCACAGTCCCCTTCGAGGACACACCCCCAATGACCTAAGAACCTCCCAGGAGGCCCTGCTTCCTAAACATTCCACCACCTTTCAACAGTGCCAGTCTGGGGGAGAAGCCTTTATCACGTTTACTTTTGGGCATATTCAATACCCAAACTACAGCACCAACCAATAAAGGGATCTCTTCTATGACTCTTCTGCTAGGTAGTAATATATTTCTATTCCCAATAAGGGATAGTTTGTCATTACCCAAGGAATTCTATTATTTGACCAGTTATAGTTATTGCAAAGTTTGGTCAAATCTTACTTCCCTGTATCTTAGTATCATGAGTGATTAGAATCTTATAGGTGGAAGTGATAACAGAGTTCAAGTAATGCAGTGGTTTTTAAACTTTTCTTTCAGGTATAGTAACCTTCTTTTTAAATGAAATCTTATTGGTAAGTATGAACAATAAAAAGGAACTGTTTTGATCAATGCAGGTAGTGATATGAAGTTGTGTATGCACATAATTATGACCAGGGCCACATCCCTGCAATGTCTACAATGGAAACTTCAGGAGCTTATTTGACTAAGTCTTGTAAAAATAAAAATAAAAAAAAAACTGAAATAAATTGCTGAACCCAATATATTATAGAGAAAACTTGAGGCTTAGAGGACATAAGTTTGCTTAAGGTTATACAGCAGAAGAACCAGAACCCAGACCTCAGAACTCCTGGTCCAACTTCTCACCTACTCATTCATTCATCAATTCATACATTATCTTATTATTAAATGCCTAAATAGGGTTCAGACATTGGTCTAGGTGGTTGCGATATAGCAGAGATGTATGTAGGCACGATCCCTGCTGTTAAGGAGCACACAGCCAAGCTTTTACCTTCCCACTTCTTTTTTATGGTCCAAGCCTTGCCCTTAGAACACACACACACACACACACACACACACACACACACACACACACACCACATGCACATTAGTCAGACCATCCTGGGCAACTTCCTCATTCAATCCAGTTCTTCTCTGACTTTCCAGAAGCGTGTGCTACATTGAGCACAAGACCATCCACGTATTTTGGGAATTTGGGGAGCTCTTTCCTTGACAGGGTTGTAGATTATAATTTATTTTTTCTGACTCTGTTTTTCTTTGGGAAATGTGTCTGATATGAACATGGAGAGAGAAGCTGTTTTGTGTGCTACTGCTCAGGAGGGTGGAAAGGCCATTCACACATGTGGGATTTAGACAGCAAATGCCAGCTGGATTGGGTTGTATTAGAATAACCTTGAGCTGTAATAGTGTGGCTTACAGTGGGCCAGTAGTGAAAGGCGTGCAAAACCCTTTTAGGCCTGACCCAATCTCGTTTTCCAGCTCATTTCCCTCTGTTCTCCCCTCTGTAGCCCTACTGGCCTCACCTAACTCTTTGTGCAGTAAACATACAAGATTGTTCAGCTTCCCCCAAAATAAATAGTGAATTCTTCTGCTGCTGAACCATTTTGACTGCCTCGAATGCTCAGTCTCCCTTTCCTGCCTGGCACAAGTCTAATATTTCCTCCAGGCACAGTTCCAATATGATCTCGCTGAACTTTCCTGATCCCAGCCCCCTCAATCTCTGAGCAATAATCCATCACTTCTTCCTCTGGACTTTTGCCACCTGCTTCTCCTTCTTTAAAAATCTCAGTTCATCCCATGAGACTTTAAGTTTTTTTTTTTTTTTTTTGGTACCGAAGATTGAACTCAGGGGCACTCGACCACTGGGCCACATCCCCAACCCTTTTCTGTATTTTATTAGAGACAGGGTCTCACCGAGTTGCTAAGTGCCTCGCCATTGCTGAGGCTGGCTTTGAACTCGCAATCCTCCTGCCTCAGCCTCCCAAGTGCTGGGATTACAGTTGTGCACCACCGCGCCCGGCTTTAAGTATTTTTTATGCACCTAACACATCCACATATACCTGGAAAGCAGCTTGATAGCAGTGTCCAGGGGGTGAGGGTGTCTGTCTGGGTTGGTGCTCATTTAAAAATCCTGGTTCAGTGATGCTGAGTTCAGATCCCAGCTCCACTGCCCCCTAGGGTTCTATCTGGGCAAGTTAGTTGGCCTCATTCTACTCAACAAGAGCTGCAAATAATAAAACTTATGTGACAGGAACGTTAATAAGATTTTATGAGGGAATCTATGGCTGTTATACAGTAATCTGCATCACTCAGTAAATATTGGCTGCTTTTACTGTAAATCTGTGGCTTAAAGACATTTTCTTCTAAATTTTTTTTAGATTCTCTCATGTTGAAATGATTCAGGAAAAAAGAGACACAGTTTGACCCACACAAAGACGAAGTTCTAATCTCTTTATTTGTTATTTAGGAATTGTGATAGACAATGGGAAAAAAAAAAAAAAAAACTCATAAGGAGATTGCCTTGACCTTTCAATTATATGTGCATATTGGAAAATAGGGAACAAGGTATGTTGAGATTAGAATTGTTCACACTTTTTTTGTCTTGCACTTTGGTATGTTGGAACACAGACATATCTGAGTCTGGTGATGAAGAGTCCCTGGAAATATATTTTGTCCAGAGACCATAAGGGTTAGTATCCCAAACTATGCAAACTAAGCTATCTGGAATCCCTTCTGCAAGTCATGCAAAATAGTAAAAAGAGCAGTGACCTAATAAGCCCTGGTGTCTGCCCTAAAGATGTGTTGTTTTCTGGAATTAATTGCCCTCTGCGATTCGGTTTTCTCATGTGTCTGACAGGAGATTTTATTGTTTGCAAACTACTTTCACAATTTTTAAAAACATACTGGCCTTCTACACATGCTAATATTTGTTATTTGTCTTTAAATGCATTTTAAATCTAAATGAGTGTATTTAAAAAGCAAACTGCATCATCACCTTAAACACAAAACACAAAACACATACAAAAGATGATATTAAAAATAGATGCAATGGAAACAAGACATAGTTATCCAAACTTAACTTGATCCTTTTGCTTGCCAAGAACTCTGAGCCTGAGGGTTATTCTCCACTTGTTAGGAATTTGGGACTTGTTAAACCTTGTATGGGACCAGGAATTTTTCTCTTTAAAGTAAGCAGATGAGTGCAAGAAATAATTTGAATTCCCTTGTGATGATCCAAGCTGTTTAGTACTGTCCCATTGTCAGGCACCCCATGGAGCATACCCATGTGGGAGCACTTTGTCTTCTAGCAACAGTATTCTGTTCTGATTAGTGGTGAATCTAAGTTAAATGCAAAAGTTGACCTGGGGCATTGCCTTTTGAATATGCAAACTTCCAATAAGTTGTTAAATAATCAGTGTACTCACTATTTTTGTACAACTCAGCTTTTAATCAGCTTATGGTAACTAAGCATCCTATTTATCATCACACAAAAAGCACCTAGAAAATATTGTTTTGCACATGTCTCCTTACATATTTTGCTTTCTCATTATTATGATTTGGTACCAAATGCTTTCTTACCTTTTCATCTTCAGCATCATAAAAACCAATAGATAACCCCTTGTCCTCTTTGCTGACATGGATGTTTTATAGTTTGTTTCATTGCTTCCATTCCAGTCTGTTCTGAAGACACTGAAAGCCTTGTACTTCTGTCTCTGGCCCTTTGGATTAATCTGTTCTTTCTCTCTACTTCTCTCTCTCTCTCTCTCCCTCCCTCCCCCCTCCACCTTCCTCCCCCCCAGCTCTCCCTCAGGTATGAGTAGAATAGCTGCCTATCCACATTCTCAGGAAATTCCTACTCTTGTAGGCATCAGAGTCAGTTGAAAGCAATTTTCTAAAATGCAGACTTCTCTCCCTGCCTTCCCAGGGCTGATGTGAATCCTGCGGATCTGTATTTATTGCAGGTAACTGATATAATCCTCATGTACATAGTTTTCACATTTTTGGGAGAAATGACTCAGCTAGTGATCCTCCTCCTCCTCCTCCTCCTTTTTCCTCCTCTGCCTCCTCTTTCTCCTCCTTCTTTATGGAACACAGGTAATTGTGCCTATTTAATTGACTATTAATATTAAACTTTATGACAGAACTCTTCCTACCTCACAAATTATTCCTGTGTTTCCCAATGGACAGAAAATCCTGATTTGGGGGACAGAATTGAGCAAAAGTCCCAATTTATAGCACTGGATCCACCATTAGCTGTCAATCAGTCCCTGCCTCTACATTTTGCTCCTGCTCTGAAATGGAAATAATACTTTGTACGTTCCTCCCTTACAGACTTGTGTTGAAGATTTAATGTAGAAAAATATATGAAAATGGGTTATAAATGGCAAAGGATTTCACCAAAACTAATAAAGCAAGAAAATGCATTTTAAAAGCTCATCTTTTAGAATATTGGAGAAGGAGTCTTTTTAAATGATGTTTTGCATCAGGGACTTTGAGTAGCTCTGCCAATGTTTTTGATCAAGCATATGTTTGAGGAGAGACAGTTGTGATCTCACTGCATTTTAAGTTGTGGCATCTCAGCCCTACCATGTCCTCTGCTACTCAGATATGTTTAACAGCTTTGCAATGTAATTTTGCAGATTCAAAAATTGAGGTCTTTCATCTTCTTTAATACAAATGCAAAAAAAAAAATTACCCTCTCTGAGTTTCCAGCAAAACCTCTTCCCTCCACATGGAATAGAAAGTATCAGATACTAACAATAGAATATTAAAAGCCAAACTTGAAGCAATTACCCACAGCTTTGGAGAACAGTCCCACACACAGCTGCCACCCAATCAGAAGGCTTGTGTCTGTCACCCACCATCCCTGCTACTCACAGAATCAGAATGTCAGAGCTGCAAAGGATCTTGGAGATTATCCTCCCCCTCACTTAACAAACGGGGAAAGTGAGGCACAGGAAAGGGACTATGTCATCAGAGTCACTTAGCTGGAGGCTACAAGGCTTTAGCAGCCTTGTCCCTGTCTTCTGATGTATTGCTTTATTGCACATTGTGCTGTACTCTGCCCAGTCATTTGCTGATTTAGTTGAGGGACCTTGAGCTGAGAGTGAAAGGTGCCCCCTGGGTGTTAAAGCCCTATGCATGGAGTGTGATCTGCTGTACTGGAAGGCAATCTCTCTGGTGTGGTACAATGCATTGTGAATTTTTAATCTTGTATGAAGCCCTAAGAGGTAGATGACAATGAACTCTTAATTGTTAGTAATTATGTCAGTATAATAATGTGAACATTGACTGTTAATGGGCTAACCAGGACATTAAGTCACTTTTTCTCTCTTCCCAAGTCCCTGTTTGCCCCACTGGTAGGGAGATGCTGTGAGTCCTCCATGCATTTAGAGGCTGGGCTCCTGTCCTTTCTCCATGGTGCCTCTGTTTGGCTATATCACTGTATTCTTAGTAAGAGGGAGTGGCACCAGGCATCAAATAACAATTGTAGAATGTTTTATACAGGTTTTTCCTTGCTATGACCAAAAGACTTGACAAGAACAATTTTAGAGGAGGAAATGTTTATTGGGGCTCCTAGTTTCAGAGGTTTCAGTCTGTAGACAGCTGACTTCATTGCTCTGGGCCCAAGGTTTGGCAGACCACCATAGGGTGTGGTGGAGGAAAGTGGCTCAGGACATGGTACCAGGAAGCAAAGAGTGTTCCTCACCAGAGACAAAATATATACCCCAAAAGCAATTCTCCAGTCATCCTCCAGCCACAACCTACCTGCCTACAGATACCACCCAGTTAATCCTTGTCAAGGGATTAGCACATTGATTAGGTTAAGGCTTTTGTAACCCAATCATTTTACCTCTAAACCTTCTTGCGTTTTTCACACACATGAGCTTTTGGGGGGATATCTCATGTCTAAACCATAACAGAGATTCTTTTCAATCTTTATTTGACTCCCTAGAAGAATTGTACAAGAGAGCCAATATAAGCTTTGGGGACACTTCTCAAAGACCCTGTTGCTCTCCAGGACTCCACACACCTGTCCCATGCCCCCAGCTGTGCCTTTCCTTGGCCTCTGTCTTCCTGCCTTATCTTCCGTCCTTTCTTCTCAAGGATCTTCTTTATGATGTTTACTTACCCTGCACCTCTCTTTGATTATGTCTCCCTAATTTATTCCCATCTTTGCAGGGGTTTTGTTTTATTTTGTTTTTCCTTTTCCACGTGGTGTCTTTAGTTGTATGTCACAGAGCACACATGAGCCCCATTGGCAGTGGCTCTCCTGTCATGCGTGAGAGGTTAAGGGGAAGAGTCCCATGTTAACCTCCCAGGCATATTGTGCTGCAATGAAAGAGGAAGGCATGTCACACTACAGGCTTCCCACAGGTGGGACAGATATAGCATGTACCCCGTACATATTCATCTCACCCTGGAGTCTGCTGTAGGGGGACAAGGAAATTCCAGAGAACTGAATACTAGATTTAGTGGAATAGTTCTCAAGAGAATAACAATACAGCAGAACAACTAAAAGCACACTAATACACAATAATTTAAATTATGCTACCTATAATTGCTGCTACCTTGAAATTATGATCTTCCCACGTGCTTACAAAATCTTTAAAGTCTAGTCAAAATAGACCCAAATGTAAGGTCTGACTTTGCCATTTGTTAACTGTCCACACTTCAGCAAATTATTTAAACTCTCTGAAAACAGTCTGGTAAGATGAGCACAAAATATGTGAATCATTGCATATAATGCACCTGGTTTAGTGCCTGACCATGGGTGCTGTTCTAAGGGGTGGCTTGTTTTATTACTATTAATTGTGATAACAATAACAAATATGCTATGAATAGAATTTGGCCTAGAGATGAGCAGTCCTCTCTTCCTTCTTTCCTTCCTCCCTCTCTTCCATTCATTCGTTTTTACTATGAATAATTATGTTCAACAAATGAGATAGATAAAAATATAAGGGACGTGTAAAGATGTGAGGTCACATCTTGAGTTATCCAGATAACTTCCACTTTAAAATGGCACATGGAATACATGGACTATTTTGATTCAAAGATGAATCAAAAGCTATGTTCAGAGCAAGTAGCAAACCCAGAAATAGTTAGATGTCATTACTTAGGGAAGAAATATTGCATATTCTGCTGCAATAAGAATAGACTTCCAACTGTAAATAAGAGCCTTATAGGAAGAAAGTTGCTGTCCAGAATTTGTGGAAAGCATTTAACTGTCTCTGAGCCAAGATATATCGTATAACTCAGGGTCTTAAAGGATGGTTGATAACACTCTGAATGGTAGTCTTCTAGGACTTGGAAAATAGTGGAAGCCCAGAGACCAATAAATATTTCCCCAGTCTTCTCAAGAAAGATGAAAACTAGACTCCAGAAACTAGATTCAAATAGGTTTTACTAAAATTCTAAGACATCTATTACACAGATGACTCATGAGCAAGAATCGGTGTTATTTCTTTTAAAAAATTCATTTCAAATAAGTTCTCCATCAATTAGGACAGACTTGCTATTTAGCAAAATCATTTCAACAAGGCACTGGGCACCATCTGCCATGGGTGGGTCCATTTTCAGGCATGTTGAGGGTTATGTTTGGGGGAAGGAAGCCTGTGGTGGTATACCATGATTCTCTGTTTTATCCCTGCCCTGCTCAATATTTCACATTAACTGAAAACCGGAAAGGCAGATGACAATAAACTGTAACACCTAGGTAGCACAAGAGATTGTTTGATCTTCCTGTGTACTTGGCAGAATCCTTAAAGTCTAGATTTAGTAGGTGCAAAAAAATCATCTTAAAAGTTGAAACTTCTATAATTTAGAATGTTCTCAATTGACCAAGCCTGTAAAATGAAGTTTAACTGAGACAAATGTAATATCCTTTATTCTGGCTCAAATAAATAAACAAAGCCCACTGTCATGACAGAGGAAAGAACCATAGGAATTGACAACTGTTGTGTCCAAAAGATAAAAGTTGGCAGCAAACTCAGGATCCGCCAATGGTGTATCATCCTTGTTAGAAATGAACTGAATTTGATGCATTCATACAAGTGAACTAAACTCATAATGAAATGTATATGATAGGCCAGGCTCACTGTGAAATTTTTTCTTCTGGTATCGTATGTTGAGAGAAATCATCATAATATGAACTGTGATCAGAAGACAGCGTCCATTATGGGGTATAGTCTAGAAACCTGTAATATGTAATGGATTATTAAATAAAGTGGAAATGTAGGTGTTGGCTGGAGAAGAGAAAAATGGGAGGATATAATTGGCAGAGGGCAGAATTTTGGGTGAGCCTGGAGGGCACAGTAGTTTCACTGGGTAGAAGTTGTAGCAAGGCAGATCTTAAAACATCAGTAGACTATTTTTAGCAGCTAAGGGTACTCAAAACTAACTGCAGGCAGGTCTGCCACTGGAGAGTCCTAAGTGGAAGCTGAGCCATCCATCAGTCCCTTGCATGGCGCAAAAGCTTCCTGCGTTGGGTGGGCTCTTTTCACGACCTGTTCCTTGACATCCAGTCCAACACTGAGGTTCTCTAATCTTCTCCCCTCCAGGGATGCAGTGGAGTGTGCTGGCCAGTGGGAGAGTCAGTGCCACCCCCCAGCAACTTCTCCTCTCGTGGCTGCTCAGCCCAGTGACACTTAGACCCCCCGGGGGACAGTGACCCAGAAGACAGCTGTGGCTCCGAGAGAGGGCCAGGTCCTAAGCTGCTGCGTGTGCCTGACTGCACCTGGCATTCACGTCACCAGAGGCCTCCCTCCTCGGCTGGTGCGGGCGCCCCACGCACACCGGGCTTTTCCTCCGAGATTCCAGCAGGTGGCGTTTGAGGGAGTCAGGGGACAGAAAGGCCTTGGTGCCCTTTTCATTCTCCAATGTTCCCTCTTCCTGGAGTCTCCAGTCTTGCTTGACAGTCTCTAGTATTCCTGACATGTTCCCCTTGCTGTGTCTGTGTCTCAGTCTTGTTCCAAACACTCTTGCTCACTGTGTCCTATCTCAGTCATAGATGTTTCCAAATATGCCTTCTTTGCTGTGTCTGCTCTCAGAAAACACATCCTCCGTGTGCCTGTCTTGGCCACAGTTGTGTTCCAAGAGCTCACATTTCTGGCTTGGTCACATCCGTCACAGCCATTTCAAACTACCTACTGTTCCTTCTTCATCCTGTTCTGCAGCAGACGCCCACACACTTTCCTCCCTGTGTCTGGGTCCAAACAAGCATCCTCTTGGCCAGCCCCTGTCTTGGTCACCAACTTCTACTTGCTCTTTCCTTTGTCCACTGTCAGTCTGTCTCTTCAGGACGTGCTCCATTTATTTACCACAGAAGACATAGGAGCAGAGATCTGTCAGTGGAAAATGGTCTCTGCAGCAAGCCTGGAGTGAGCTGAAGACAGATGGTTTTTCCTAGTACCACAGGCCCTTTTGCTCATTCTTCTGTTGGGTTAGAACCGGACATCTCCTAATGAGCCTAGGGCAGGGCTGTCAGCATTGTACATGTTTACTAAGAGACTTCAAGATCTTTTCTGTGAGCTTGTGGTAAAGGCCACGGTACCAACTGAAAACCCTTGAAACTGGGCTTATTCCTCCCACAGAGGAAACTTTTGGAAGTTCTCACTATGTGACCTGGTTACCCTTACAGTTCCCCAGGTGGGGGAGCACAGAGCTCAGCAATGCTGAGAACACATAAACAATGTTTGCCTTGAAGCCAGAGGATCTGATGCCAGCTCTGGCTCTGCTCCTGATAGGCTGTGAGATCTTAAATAATGCCCTTCCATCTCTGGACCTCACTTTCTATAGCTGCACACTGAAGCTTGGACTAGGGTAGTAAGATTTCCGTCCATTTCTAGGATAACAGGAAGCTGTTACAGCCATCTGCTACCTCGAAAAGCCGTGGCCTGCCTGCCTTTTGGCTTTGTTTCAGAGGAACTACTCTTCATTTCATTTGGGCCTCCTCGACCCCTGACCTTGTCCAATTAACCTGGATGTCTTTCACTCACTGATGAGTATCTGGCTCTTGCCACTGGCCCAGAGCAAAGGTCCCAGGGAGAGAGGGCCACTTCCCAGAGCCACTGTGGAGCTTGAACGTTCATTGTGCCCATGGTTTGATACATCTCAGGATTATTTATCATACTCTTTCATACTGTCTTCTCTCTTGCTGCTCATGAAGCATCACTTATCATTTCCGTTGACATTTACTCAAGTTTTAGAATCAGACTCGACAGGAAAGAGACTTGGAACGAGGAAGAGAAGATTTGTCAAAAACAATTCTCTGTCTTCAGAAGGCTTAGTTTTGTCGGGGAGAAAGCCACGTCTCAGGAAGAAAGCTCCTCTGAGGGTGCACCCTCATTTATAACCCCTGACTGCTGCTGGGAAATGCTGCTCTCTGCCTGCGGAGACACTCCTTGTGGAGCCTGGGACTCTCACTCATCAGTGCAGCAGGGGATCGATTCTTATCAAATGTGAAGAGAGCTTCCTTAAGTTCTAACTTGCACCCTGACACTGCGGTGGGACCAGTCCCCTTTGATTTGTCAAGTCCCTGCTCTGGGGCCATCACCAGGCTCAGCAACCCTCGCTCACTCAGAAGCAAGCACCATTTTGAGGATGGTTCTTCTGTAATACAAAGAAGTGAGCATCAAGTTTCTGAGACCACAGCTCTGGACCCAATGAAGAGACTCAAACAATCTGCCATGGCTGCCCGTGCACCCTACCTACCTGCCGTCTCCGTGAACACACTGCAGCATAGAAGTGGCAGGTGCACTGAATCAAGAACTGAGTCAATCAAGCTAATCACTGAACACCTCTGGCTTCAGGGGGACTGTCTTCTGCCTACTTCACAAAGTTGATGTGGAGATAAAAAAGAAAATCTTTGCGAATGAATTCTGTGAATCATAAAATGGCATCCCACCGCTTTCTGGATGTTTTCAGTTACTGTGATCATACCTGAATTCTCAAGGGCTGAGTTTATTTAGTTTGGAGAATGAGCTTTTTATGTCAAAAATGATACCTGGGGAGGGGGGTGTACTTTTTAGGTACTTCTTCCACGTCTGCCCCTCCTCATTTGGTTACTCCAGATTTCCCAAGAAGCAAATTCTTAAATCACAAATGCATTCACTTAAAGGGATTTTGTGGTTCTCAAAGTAAAGGAGTAGATGGAGAAAATGCAAGATTATAGGCTAATTTGGGTAGGAATGAGCCTAGTTTTTCATGCAATTTCAAAGTCATATCAACTAAATTCACATGCCTGCTTGCCATGAAAAAAAATGTATTTGAAGAACAAACAATGCCTGGGCCATTGAAATCATTCCACTTTGTAAATTGAATATATATATATGAATTCTATTTTAAAAAAGCAAACATGGACCACACTCTGAATGGCCAGCTGAAAAGAAGGTTGCATAAAAGTCTACTAAGATACTGAACCAGATAACTTTTGACAATTTTTTTGTCTGTGTAAATGATTGTTAATTATGGTTTAATGCTATGTTAGCTAATACCTTAATTTTGTTTACATTTTTAATAAAGTACACTCACAAATGAGGCAACTTGTATAGTTTATAATGCACTGAGTCGCTATGTATAGTCAGAATACATGTGTGCCATTACACAGAACATGGAACTTAATTTTATAATTTCAAAGGATTACAAATTTTAATGATTGTTGTATCATTGGTTTTATGATATTGCTACTTCTGTCTGTGATTATTTGTAGGAAAGGCTTTGAAGATACTGGAATCACAGTTCTAACTTCATTCCCATGGAGAGCT
The DNA here is from genome assembly GCA_025594165.1 of Tamias sibiricus. Taxonomy (NCBI): domain Eukaryota; kingdom Metazoa; phylum Chordata; class Mammalia; order Rodentia; family Sciuridae; genus Tamias; species Tamias sibiricus. Next base: position 63,253,223 of record CM046662.1, read on the forward strand.
CCCTTGGCTTTATGATTACCTATTTTTTTGATGCAGTTCCCAGAAATGCATTCTTGGGAAAACAGGAACCTATACAGTTTTTTTAATTGATAAATTATATTTATTGATTAAACTGATAAATGACATGTGTTTATATGAATGCATTCTGTACATGTTTATATAAATTATATATTAAAGGAAATTCTAAGTCCTAAAGCTAATAACTGAAGTTTGAATATGCAATAAAATGCCAAAGTCGATCCCCATGTCTCCATACTCTGGAGCTTCTCTGTTGTCCCAGGAGCTCAGTGCATTGCCCAAAAACTTCATTTGAAGCAGAAGTATTTTGTCTCCAACATCAGTTCCCTTCAAAACAAAGCCAGAAGCCCAGGGCCTACATTTGATGTGATTCTACCTGCATGGGCTAGCTGTATGTCACTTTCATCAAGGTTGCAAGCACTAAAACCAACCTCTCTGATATGGTCACCCCATGAGCAGAAGCTAGGGATCCCACCCAGTCACACTCAGGACACAAACCACAAGGAGCCCTTCATAGAAGTGAGACAATTGTACACCTAGAGGTCTTGGCATGAGAGGTTATTAAGCATTTGCCTCTTTGCTGAAAACGTTTTTTATTTCTTTTAATTTCATATTACTAACTCCAGAAGCCTGGAATCCAGCTCTCTGAGGCTTAGATTATGTGGCAGTGAAATCCAGGTGCCATGTCTTCTGAGCGCATGGGGCAATAAAGAGATCCCACCAATAGTAGGGAACAGAGAGCTGACAAGTTCCAGCTCATCTCTTCAGCTTTTGGGGCCTCAGTCTTCTCCCACATAAAATGCAGGGAGTGGGCAGTAATTTTCAAGTCAGAATCCTTTCTTTCTTTCTTTTAAATATTTTTTTAGTTGTAGATGGATACACAATATCTTTATTTATTTTTATGTGGTGCTGAGGATCAAACCCAGTGCCTCACACATGCAAGGCAAGCACTTTTACCACTGAGCCCCAGCCCCAGCCCCAGAATCCTTTCTTAAATCCTATTGCATAAGCAGTTCAAGCAGCATGGAGAGGAGTTAGGTCTGAATCTCCATCTCTTCTGGTTCAAACCATGGCCTGGAAGGAGCCTTCTTGGGAGCCTAAAGCCTGGAACAGCTGGACCAGAGAATTTCCTCTAAAGGTCTGTAAGAGTGCATGTCCCCTGCTCCCACCCATTCTTAGTTTTTCTGAAACAGTGTCCATAACATTTCTGTGAGCTATTTTCCAGGTTACAACCTTTCCTCAGAATCATTCTTCTCACTTACATAAGAAACCTTTTGTCTATACAGAGATCACCCACCTTCTGAACCTTCCTCCCTAGAATGAAACCTGGGCCTTCACCTTGTGCAAAAAGCACCTACTGCATTCAGGCACAGTACTAGACCCCAGAAACTTCCTGCACAAGCTGTCTCCAGACCAAGCTACCTTGGGAAACTGTTCTTTCTCACTTTTCTCTCAGATTATCTCTCTTCACTTTGGAAGAGACATCCAAGGGAGAGAAACTAGCATTGACATTTCTATGCATTCTGTGGTTTCATTCAACAGCACAACCGTATTCAGAGAAGGATGTTTTTCTTGAACACACAGTATTCCAGGGTCTATTGCCAGAAGTCTGACAAAGTCTCCTCTCTCTAAAAGCTAGAAAATAAACAAGGAGACACGTACATATGAATGAAGCAAGTCTAGATACTGACATATGTTTTAAAGAACATAAATAAATAGTAAATATCAGCAAGGGAGTGGTGGTGTCCTGTCACTGGGAATAGTTAGGGAAGGCTTGAAGGAAGAAGTAAGCCTAGTGACTGGGGATGGGAAGGCTCACGTTATGTATTAGGTCTGGAGGAATATTGTGCTGGGCAAGGGGAGCAGCAAATGCAAATGATCTGGGAGTAGGAATGAGCTTGAGGGGTGTCTGGTACTCAGCGAAAGCAGGACAAATGGTAGGAGGTAGGATGAGAGAAGTAAGCAAAGCCTGATCCTAGTTCATCAGTTACTTATGTGTGTCCGGCTTAGTGGGAAGCGGTTTCACATGACATCGTTTAACCCTATGAGGTAAGTATCTTTTTCCTGGGTTCGATAAAGAAACCAAGCTGAACTGAGATGTTGACCTGGCATTTGCCCTAGGATGCAGACACTGCCTGGAGCTGGAAACGGAAGGCAGAACGTCCCAGGTCAAGCCTTCATCCCCACCATCGCTTGCTGAAACGTCGTGGTCCACCTGTTTTCTTCAGCAACATGAACTGTCCTTAAAGTGAATGGCTCCTCTCCTTGTGCACTTTCCCCCTCGCCTCCCTTTTCCTCTCCATGGAGTGTTGGCTGTCTATCAACAAATACAGATAAATTTATAAAGAAGTTCTTCATTTATAAAAAAGTTTTTCATTGGTTTCAAGTCAACTTATACCAAATAGTATCTGATTGGAAGGAAAAAATCAATCTCTCAGCCAGCCAGGAAGTGGTTTCCTATTAAAACTATTGATCTTATCAGGAACAAGGGAAATTCATCTGGTTATACAATCAGTAAGGTTTTCTCCAGCATTTCCTTATCTCCATTCTTACTGACATCATCCTTTTATGATTGACAGTGTCTTTCATCTGGACTAGGGCTTTAGGCTCTAAAATAAAACTTTTGAGTGTTCCATGACCCCATTAAAACCCCTCAAAGACTCCTCATCACCTACCAAATTTGGAGCTCTCCACTTTGCTGAGTGTAGTGTTGACAGTTTGGCCTCCAGTTATTCCTTCTCACCTCTGCAAAGCAAACAATCTGCTCCGTGTTCCATGCACGTTCTCTGTGCATTTTTGCATTCAGGCTGCGGGTCCAGCTGTTCTTTCCACTGTGCACACTTCTCTTGGCATCTCTTACATGGTGCATCTCAAATGCCACTTTTCCTTGAAGTTAGCCTGCAGGACAGCATGAAGATTTTGACCTATCCTAATTCCCAAACACTTTATTCTTTTCCTATGACATTTTGTATGCTTTTCAGTGTCTCTCCTTCATGATGCTTTTTCTGAACTCCCCTACCAGATTTTGAGATCCTCAAGGAGTGGTCACTGCTTTTTGCTTGTTTTTTTTTTTTTTTTTTTTTTTTTTTCTTTCTTTAGTGCCCAACAGTAGAATGTTATACACTGAAGCTACCCAGTAAATTCATTGAATTTATTTGTCTAGAAAAATTCAAAGTTTTTCTTTGTGAACGGTATCTTCCCTGCATCATCCCACTTTATTCTCTCAGCCCCAAACTTCACTGCTGCCTGCCATTTACTACTCCACCCACTGCAAAAGCTGCAGCCTTCTGATAAGAGGAAAATCTTTCTGTGACAAATTTTGAATAAATTCAAGATGTTTATCATGTTTCTTGCAAGTAGAAAAAGGATTAGAATTTTAAAATACCATTACTTCCCTGGTTTATTGCAAGTTTCTTTTCTGGTCCGTGTCTATTGAAAATGAACTTAAGCTTAGAAGTTTCTATTTATAGAATGCAGTGATGAATCAGACTGAAGCTGTGTGGGTTACTTGACATTGTATAATCCTGGAGGACATTGACCACAATTTTACCACCAATGGCATTTATTAATATGACATAGAGTGAACAAAAGGTGGATTAGGTCATGAATGTGGCCAACCATGGGTGGGTTACTCAGGCTAGGATATAATAGAGCACCTTCAAAAGATGTCAGAAATGTCTACTTTCTCCCCAGCATCCTTACTAACTTGTATGTCAGGACACAACCCTGCCCATTCTAATTTAAGTTTTGCCATCTGTAAATTGAGCTATTTTCTCTAGTTAAGAACTTGGACTTTGGCATTAGCTAGACATAGGTTGAGATCCAGGCTGTACTGGTTACTGCTTGTGTGACTGCAGACTATTTTCTTAAATCTCTGAACTTCAAATTTTCCCCCAGAATTAATACAGTGGTTTAAAGCAGATAACTAGGGGCACACAGTAAGCTTTCACTGAAGTGTAGTGGTTGCTATTGTTACTCTGGATTCTGTGACACTTGAAATTCATAAACAGCATGTTAAGTCATATGTTGAGGGTATTGAGAAACCAGGAGCAGGGAAGTGGTGGTGCAGACAGTGACTGTTTCTATGCCATGTAGAAACAGGTGCAGGCCAAGAAGAAAATTCAGGAGAAGACAGAGATGGTAAGGGATTCAGTGATGAAGTCAGAGAAGGAAACACAAGAAGGATACGCATAATGAACACGGATGGAAAATGAACTCTAGCTGTCATTCAGTGCCTTGTTACAGAGTGTCTAAAAAAATGTCTCATGATCTTCTCCAATTCACAGGTCTTATAAGCAACAGTCATGCCTCACCTTCTAGGAGGGTAAAAGGATGCAACTTTATTGAGCTCAGAAATGTCAGTACTGCATAGACACTTTACATATCTGATAACATTTAACTTTCAAAAAAGAATCAACTGGATTGAATCCCAACTTTCGAACCTGTTAGTTGTGTTTCTTTGGGTAAGTTAATTAATTTCTCTGAGCTTTAGTTCATTAGTAAAAATTGATTAAAACAGAGATTGTTAATAGTACCTAAATCATGAGGTTGTAAAATAAAATTATATATATATATAATTTTATATATATATTTATATATTATATATGTATATTCATACATATGTAGGAATTAGAATGTTGCCAGTCAGCAATTGATAGTTTCTATTATGCTTTGCATTATTATTTAACATAACTCCCATTTTGTGGAAAAGTAAAATGAGGCTTAATGAGACTAAGTTTCCAACCTGAGATAATACAAATAATAAGCAGAGCTAGGACACAAACCTAGATTTGCCTGTCTTTATAATTCACACTTATTTTCCCATCTGTCTAGAAGGCGAGAGACAGAAGCAATAGAATCAACCTTGAAGACACATTACCTTCCCAAGCTTAACATTTTGTAATATGAATAACTGTCTAGCAGCTTCTTTAATGAATAGCCATTTAAATTGGTCCAGAGCCTTGAATGAAAGGAAAGACATTATCTATATTGTTTAGAAACTTTGTTGAGATTGGATAATTTCATTCCAATTGAATCTTTCGTAGTACAAGTGCCATAGTTATGTCATTTTATTATAGCATTAGTCCCCTGAATTAGTGTGACAGTCATCAGTATGTGATCTCCTTGTCTACAGTGTCCAATCGGGACCCATATGCCACAGCTTAGTGATAGAATTCTTAGCCAGAACACAGACCCACCCTCCACACCACATTCTTTCTCCAGAGCCTCATAGCAATCTCTCTCAATCATCTTCAGGGACTTACCACAGGGGCACTGTGAGTCATCAGTTACTAACTTTTGTAAAAGGGAGCTCAATCAGGGTTTCATAATTTTGAGTGGAAAAGCTCGTAGATGGCCAAGCTGAGGCCCCATTTCTGGTGGGACCCCTTGTCCCAGCCAGCTAGAGAGTTCTGGAGTTATGAGTCAGCGGAAGGGACCAGGAATGAGAAGTCTTATCAAGGACACCCTGATTACTACCTCTCCTTTCTTGAATACAAAGCCTCTGGAAACACTGAGCTTGTAAAGCTAAAAGGGCAAAATCATTCTAGAATTCTGCCTCATCTAATAGTAGCCCTCTCAATAGAAGGCAGACTCTATTTATTCACTAATTTCCTGGCATTTCATTGCTATTCTGATCTTCCTGTTGCAGCTGATTGCTTCACTGAGGTTGCCTGACTAATGGAAAAATATGGATTCTGATTCCACCTTGCATTCTACACTCACCAGTTGGGTGGATGCTGGAAAGCCAACTTATCTTTCTGATCTTGAACTTCTTGTGAAATAAGTGCCCCAGATTACCAAATTATCTTCATTTATTTCACCAAATGTTATTCATTCACTTGATGAATGTTTTGTGCTGTTAAAGGAGAAATAAATAAATCATTTTTGTCCAATGGCCCTTCCAAGTTAAAGGGAGTAGGAGAGGAGCTACAGTCATAGAAACCAAAAGCCAGGCAAGAAATATTAAGTCCAGTTAGGTTAATTGAGACATTATATTCTAACATGTATGAAACTAGACAACAAACCTAAAATATGACTATTTTTATCCTTGTTTGTCTAATATTTCAGGTGGGAATATAAGGAACAATTGTTACCAATTTCATCATTATGTTTATCTTCATTTAAATAAGTTTTTGTTAAATGCCCACTGTATGGTAGGCACTGTGCGAGGTGCTGATAATGCAAGATAGTAGACTTAGGGCTTGTTATGGCTGTCTGTGTGGGCCTGATTTTGGAGCTAAAGATAAAATGGAAGAAACTTTGCATTTCTGCTTTCTGTGGTTGCCTTTATGTCTGGATTTCCTGAGTGTGGGTCACTGCATCCAGCCTAGGCCAGTGATTAATTTTCTAGATGGGCATCAGATCCAGAAAGTCGAGCCAGGAGTAGAACTGTTGAGCTACTGTGGGATCCCAGGCAGATGTCTTGAGGATAAAACAGAGCTCCACACTGACAGAAACATCTTGAAAACCTAGTACCATCCGCTGTACACCAACAACTTACATCTTTCCCCTTTTCTAGTCAGGTGTAAACTATACAGAAACAATATTACTGTAGCAATAACATCTAAGGCTTTCATAAAACCCTTTGAAACTTACGAAATAGACGACATTTCCCTAAAATTCTGCACATGTGCATAAAAAGTTTTAAACACATTTCCAAGAGTTGCACTTATCTCCTGAAGTAAAATCTCAAGGTTAAATAAAAATAAAACTCCCTACTTTTAATGTGAGACTTTATTGGTGAGAACAACAATATTAATTTATGATGAAATCACAAAGATCTTTCTATTATCCTGCCTCTGGTTAGTGATATACCTATTTCAAAGTCAGAAGTACAGACTTTAGTGCCACTTTCATTAACAGAATGATTATTTGTAAAGGTGATATTTCTTCACATAAAAATCTTTCCAAAACTTCTACACAAACTATCTCATAAGTTGTTTTTTTAAATAAAGTTTCCCTGTAAACTATATTAAGGAATGAATCATTATCTTCATTTATATGATCAAACACTGAGTCCAGAAGTTCTGAGCAAATGGTTGAGATCTTGGAGAATGGCTGAATCCAATCAGAAATCAGAATTATTTCACTCAGTAGGGATATATCTGTTATCTGCCTACTGTGTGTCAGGCATTATACTAGGCATCGGGATTGCTGGATTTCAGCCTGTTGTTTTGTTCTAAGGTCTATTCCAAGAGGGAAAAGCATATTCTGTTTAGAAATTGTCTGAGGCTAGTGTCATCCCTAACTCAGTGATCACGTCTTTTATGTTAACAGCACACCTGGAGACAGTGTAGTGTGTGCTGACACAGTTCCTCAAAGTACACACACTGAAACTAGAATCTTGATCTCAGCACTTCCTCAATGACCTGAGGCAAGTTACTGAAGCTCTTGATCTTTAGTTTCTTCATCTGTAAAACTTAAATTATTTCTAGAGCAATTATTAGCAAACGGCAGAACTGTGGGCCAACTTCAGCCATCAGCCATCATTGAGGGTAACCCCCAAGCTGAAAATGGCTTTTACATTTGTAAAGAAGTGTAAAAACAAGTAACAATAACGACGACAACAAACCAAACAACAGAAAAAAAAAGAAAACAAACAAACAAGAAAGGAATGCAGGAGTGTTTGTGGCCCCAAAGCTAAAACTTATGTCTATTTCCTCATAGCAAAAGTTTGGCAAATCCTGTTCTAGACTCAGAATGCCTGTGTGTCAGTCCTGCGTGTGGCCTTTCAGCAGCACGATTGTAGACAAATTATTTAACGTCCATATCTAATTTTTCTCATGTGTAAATTGGAGATGATAATGGTACTCATCACATGATGTAAGGTTGCACATGTTGATAGGTATTAATGCAGAGACTGGAGGCTGGTAGAGGCAAACATGTAAGAAACCTTGGCTGTTCTTATTAATATCATCTTGACCATCATCATCAAATCCTCAGAAGTTATTTGAGTATTAAATGAGACAGCACACATCACACACCTGTCTGGTCACAGACACTCTGTAAGGGTCAGCTGTCAGTGTGGGCATCACCATCACCATGATCTATATCATAGTTTTCAAAGCTCTTTCACATACATCATCTCGCTAGAAGCTCCCAACAGCCTAGTGGTTGGTCTTATGATCTCCCTCTAATAAATTAAAAACTGTGAAGCTTGGAGAAATAGAGATAGACATGGCAACACAAAGAGACAGCATGTGGACTTACACCAGAGATTTTGCATCCTGGACCAGTGAGTTCTCTTTCCCCACCACCCTGACTTTCCACCAAAATATCTGAGGATCTGTTGTTTGTTAGTTTTCTCCAAATGATATGCTTTGAGTCATGGGAGGCTGAGGAGGAGGCAAACATGACCATGTTTCTCTCTGGCTGTGCTTGGCAGACAGGAAGCTGGGATAATTGAATTCCAGCCATTTGGTCTCAGGATTGCATTTGTAACCAGCCAACTGCTGATGACCAAACCTAATGGAAAAAGCCCTGACCAAACAAACACAACCCTCCAGGAGGAACTCACTGCTTATGCTGCAGTGAGGGATTCACCAAAGGCAGCCAACGCCTTCTAATAGACCCTGCCCAGGGCAGAGCCGACATCTGAATGTGCCAGATCTCAGCCTGCCACTAGGGAAAGGTAAAGAAGTGTTTACTCCAGGTAAAGAAGTGTTTGGATGAAGAGCAAAGATATTTCTGACAACAGAACCAATGTGATTAGATCAGAACTAATTTTTATTTGGTTTTGGCCAAAGACAATGGCAAGGTTCCTTTAAGCAGGGTGCGCTCAGAGTGATGTTTGCAGAAAGTTGTTAAGAGCACAGTGGTTAAGCATTAGAGCGAGATGATGACTGTAATAGTATGTAACATTTCAAAGTTAGCGCATAAAAGGTGTCATTATACCTACGTGTCACCCTGTTATTTAATGTAGTACTTAAGCCAGCTTTAGCTCATGTTTCTTTTTAAGGCAGTGGAGTTCTAAGCAGTACGTAAATTTGTGTTTTATGATAAAGTTGCTGCAAAAATAATGAAATTACCCTTAAGAAGCTTTATTATTGTTTCTGACATGTTGAGCGGACTAAATGAAACAAATTTTATAAATAGGGACTCATCATGCTCAGGTAAGCAAATAATATCTGCCTGTGATGGATGGTGCAATAAGTTTTGATTGGAAATAGCTCTGGGACTTACTCTCCAACTGCTGTCCAGGAGATAGAGCTCTCAGTCCAAAGAAGATGATGAACTGACCTCCTTGCCCAGGGAGACACACCTACAGGTCCCCATGGTGGCCAGGTATAGTCCTTTCTTCTCAGGTGATGGAAAACAAATTTTAGGTATCAGCTCCACAATTGTGGATAAGATACTTTTAAGTAGCAAAGCTATCCTCAAGGGTAAAGGGCATGGAGTAAAGAGGGAAGGTCAGGGTTCCTGGAATGTCAGAGCAGGTCCAGGAGTGCTCCTGGCAACTGGAGCACCCTGAGCTATTGCTTTGGGGCTCTTGCTCTCTGCCTGGCCCCTCCCTCTGTCTGCCATGTAAGCCTTGGCTTTGAGTTTTCTATCACCCGCTGCCAGGCAGTTGGCTAAGCACCAGCCAGTCCCTGGCCAGATCACATCACCAGCCCAACAGCAGCCAACCTGCTGCTGCTGGTGCTGCTTCCTGGGTCTGTGACCACCTCAGCTCTGTGCCAGACTGACAGGCTAAGACTCTGCCTACACCAAACAAGGCTGAACTTAAGAAAGGTAAGACTAGGGCTGGGCAGTAGCTCAGTGGTGGAGCACTTGCCTACCACCTGTGAGACACGAGGTTCCATCCTTAGCTGCCGGAAGCCATCCATAAACTGTGCATGAACCAAATCAGCATGGAAGCCATTGGGTAGGAAAGTCTGGTATCTGGGAACTCCAGGCAGCATTCCTGATGGTTTGAGACCACCCAGTACCTGTGATATCCTACCTAGCTCTGCCAGGTTCAGCACTGCACTGAAGTTGGGGTGACCCCGCTGGAGCCACATAGCCACACAGCCTCTCAGAGATGGGCGTGGCTTGCCAAGATGCCCATCAGCCTGTTGACTGCAAGACATCAGGAAGCAAGACTTCACCTGCTGAAACCTTACCCCTGCTTTTGATGTTCTCTCCCTTAAATAAAGGACTGGAGCCATTTTCTAGTCATTCAGTACCGGCTGCTATGTGGACTGGATCTATCAAGCGCTCTGCTTCCTTTAAATCTAATTTCTGACCCTGTATCTTATTTCTTTACTAAATATTTCAGACTTTCATTTTTTCAGGTGGCTCACAACCTTCTGAGCAGGAAACTACCCTGGTGGGGTACCTACAATAATGAGTACCACAGAAAAATAAATAAAATAAAAGTATTGTGTCCATCTACAATTAAAAAAAAAATGGGAATGTAGCTCAGCGGTAAAGTGCCCTTGGGTTCAATCCCCATGGGGGGAAAAAGAAAGGTAAGACTAGCCAGCTTGCACAGGCTAGCGTGGTCATTTGAAATATTTTCGTTTGGGTAGGAGGAGGGGAAGGTGAGGCTTCTTTTCTGTTCAAACTTTTAAAAACATCAACCTTATGGTATTGTGTTGATGAGAGAATAAATTAATTATGATAAAGTCTTTGGTAAGATCACATTTTCCATACAGATGTTAAGTGACCATCTCTGCTTGAGCACTTTTACATGCAAGCAGCTAGAAATTGTAGTAAAACTCTGCAAATTCAGGAAGATTGGCATAGACTGTAAGGGATGTTACAACAATTGTACTGCTTCCCCAAATCAAAATCTTTACATTATAGTAATATTTAAATTCCATCTTTATGCTTCTCCAATGTATAACATTAGTCAAATCTCTTATTTTAAGTATCTTGCAAAAAAAAAAAAAAAAAGTGTTTATCAGCATTACACCCCCTTCTGTGGTTTCACAAGGAAATATTCTTTTTTGCCAGAGTTTTCTCAATACTTTCATATATGTTACTCTGAAAAGTTTAGTCATTTTTAGCCTTTTAAGGTTGTATCTAATAAAAATAATATTGTGGGGCTGGGGTTGTGGCTCAGCGGCAGAGCGCTCGCCTCACACGTGCGTGGCCCGGGTTCGATCCTCAGCACCACGTAAACATAAATGCATTGCATTGTGTACAACTAAAGTAAATAAATAAATACTTAAAAATAAAAATAATATTGTTACTTAAGTTGAAAAGGAAATATAGGAATGAATTAAATATATAAAATTTGCTGAATTTTTAAATTATTATTAAGCTCTAAAAAAAAACATATAGAATATATCACATGCCAAGTATTCGTGATTTGTAACGGTTTATAGTAATATCATCCATGTGTAACCTCAGCCCCATATGAATACTCCGACCCCCAGCTGTAGGAAGTCCAGAGCAGGGTCTGGTTTCAGCATCGTGCACTGAAACTCAAGGCTCTTGATATGTAAGTGACTGGGTTCTTATTGCCTAGAAGTCTGATTTCCAGAAAAGCATGCTGAGCACGCAGTCTCTCAGAGGGTAAAATCCTCAGCTGATTATTTACAGCCATTTCTGAATTTCTCCAATTTTCTACTAATTTCATATGAATTATTAAAATTGAAAAATTTCATAAAAGGGTATTCAGATGGCACCCTTCGCAGCTTTGTTAGTTAAGGTTACCAAAGCTAAGCCAAGCACATCGTATTTAAAGACTAGAGAGAACCAGTCAAAGGAAGAAAACAAGGGGAGTTCAAACCACCAATTCATCAGGCATGAAATTAACTTGAAGTCGGACTGAAATAACATGAGCTGATGTTTATGAGGACTCCTGGCACGGCACAGCATGTCCATGATGAACACATCTTGCTTCGCCTACTACTCACCGTAACCCCCTGAGGGAAGTCCCATTATCATTTCTGTGCAGTGGACGTGGAAATTGAACCATGGGAGGTCCAAGGCCCAGCGGTACTAAGGAATGGAACTGAGATTAGAATTCTGGACATTTGACTCTCCAACACCATTCCTCAGCTAATGGTCAGTGAAATCTTTCATTGTGTTGGATGAACAAGTCGTGGCTTCTTTCTCCAAGAGGCGTAATTTATCTGGAAACACGCTATTTAAATGCATGTACAGTTGCATTTAATGAGCCACAGCAAGGGCTGTTACAAGGCAGTTTATGTTGTCAAATGAATTATAGAAGCAGAAAATACTATGTTTATTCAAAAGAGGAAAGGGAAATATCATATTGAGATGATCAGAAATGACCACATGTGGAGCTGGGGTTGTGGCTCAGTGGTAGAGCACTTGCCTTGCATGTGTGGGCACTCCTCATTCAGAAACTTCCAATGGCTGTAAATAATCAGCTGAGGATTTTATCCTCTGTGTGACTCTTTACTCAGCATACTTTTCTGGAAATCAGACTCCTAGGCAATAAGAACCCTGTCATTTACATAGGAGCCTTGAGTTTCAGTGCATGAAACCTGCTTTGGACTTCCTATAGCTAGGGGTTGGAGTATTCATATGGGGCTGAGGTTACACATGAGATAATTATTACAAATCACTATAAATAAATAATCACACACAAATAAATAAATAAAGGTATTGTGTCCATCTGCAACTAAAAAAACAAATTAAAAAAAAAAAAAAAAAAAAAAAAATGACCACATGCAGGATTCAACTGTATTTTCAAAGATTCTTCAACATAGACATATCATAGGAGGTCAGGTAAAGAGGATGAAAAAGGAGGCTAAGACTCTGTATTTAATCAATTAAGGTAGTAACCTGCCCTATGAATGCCCCAAGTTGTTAGAAGACTAATATGTGATATTGTCTGTAAATTTTTCTTTATACATACAGTGTGGCATGACTATATTATGCCATAATTATGATCCTTTCCTACCCCTTCCCTAAAGCACTTTAAGAATACCGGAATGTTCACTTAAACTAAGATCACATGTCTACTAACCTCTTTGTTTCTGTCTTTTTTTTTTTTCTTTTCTTTTCTTTTCTTTCTTTCTTTCTCAAATCCTGCTTGGCTCTCCCTCACCTGTGGCTGCTGTTTTCTGTTTCAACTCAAAGTGACTGTTCCTCTGTCTCCAGCTTCTTCCTGCTCTTCTGCAATAGACCAGTTCCTGTCTAACTCTGAACGTGCTCTGTAAGTCTGTCCCTGTCTGTATTGTGAGTATGTCCATTCATTTCTTCATGCAAAAATCCACCCTTCATGTTCACTCTCCTGTCCTCACTGGTGAGGCTGAGAGGGCATCTGGAAAAGAAGGCTCATGGTCATTGACAGAGACCTGCCAAGTCTGAAGTTCTTTCTGGACTTAATTGCTGTTGACTTGACAGCCAAATATTCATATGGTCTGGGAGATTTGCTTTATTTCTCAATTTCATAATGATGTTTTTGGCTTCTCCCCTGTTCTGGGAGCATAGCCTTCTGGAGTGTAATGGGAGAAGAGCACTGTGATACTCTTAATGTAATTAATTAATCTCTAATTTGCAGTGTAATTGTAGTCCAAAGAGGTCCCCTTATCTAGATTATACCCATGCCCAATTCACCTTTTATCCCCTTGGCTAGAAATAGTAGACTCCTTCCTATTTCCTAAAGATATGATTGTAACTAAACCAAAGAAGTTTAAAACATGTTTTTGAAAAATAGACTTGCCCGGTGCAGTGGCGCACGCCTGTAATCCCAGCACTTGGGAGGCTGAGGCAGGAGGATCACGAGTTCAAAGCCAGCCTCAGCAATGGCGAGGCACTTAGCAACTCAGTGAGACCCTGTCTCTAATAAAATACAAAAAAGAGCTGGGGATGTGGCCCAGTGGTCGAGTGCCCCTGAGTTCAATCCCTGGTACAAAAAAAAAAAAAAAAAAAAAAAAAAGAAGAAGAAGAAAAGAAAAGAAAAAAAAAAGAAAAATAGACTTTGATTTGTATTTTTTAAAAACCATAATGGGATATAGCTCACCTCAACTAGGATGGCTGAATTTTTTAACTTTATTTTTTATTTGTTCTTTTTAGATATACATGACAGTGGAGTGTATTTTGACATATCATACATACATGGAGGATAACTTCCCATTCTTGTGGTTGTACATGATGTGGAGTTACACTGGTCGTGTATTCATATATGAACATGGGAAAGTTATGTCTGATTCATTCTACTGTCTTTCCTGTTCCCATCCCTGCTCCCTTCATTGGATTCAACTTTGGTTTTTAGAGCGGTTATAGATTCCCAGAAAAAATGGAGAAGAAGGTACAGAGATTTCCCATATGGTCATAGCCTCCCTTGTTATCAATATCCCCCACCAGAGTATAAATTTATTACAACTGATGAACCTGTGTGGACACCTCATTATCACCCAGAGTCCATAGTGCTCATTAGGGACTTTCGGTGTTGGGCATTCTATGCATTTGACAAATTCATAATGATATGCGTCTACCACTATAGTCTCATACAGAATATTTTCTGTTGTTTTAGTATTTTATAGAATAATTACATTGACCTAAAAATCCTCTATGCTTTGCCAATATATATATTTCTTCTTTTCGTCCCTAACTCCTGTGAACCACTGATATTTTCATTGTCCCCATAGTTTTTTTTTACCCAGAATTTCTCATAGTTGGATAATACAATATATAGCCTTTACAAATTGACTACTTTCACTTAGCTATATGCACTTACATTTCCTCCATTTTTTCATGTATCGATAGCACACTTCTTTTGGACACTCAGTAATATTCTGTGTGAGATGCACTACAGTTTATTTATCCACTCTCCCACTGAAGAACATCTTTGTTGCTTCCAAGTTTGGACAATTATGAATAAAGGTGCTGTAAAGATCCATGTGGAGATTTTTGTGCTGACATTAAGTTTTCAATCCTTTGTATAAATATCAAGGAGTTCAATTGTTGTGTTATATGGTAAGGGTATGTTTAGTTTTGTAAGAAACTGCTACACTGTGTTCCAAAGCCACTGTTCCATTTTGCACCTCGACAAGCCATGCCTGACTTACTGATGCTTTCTGTCCTCATCAGCACTCGATATTGTCAGTATTCTGAATTTTGGCCATTATAATAAGTGTATAATGGTATTATCTCATTGTTGCTTTAATTTTTGCATTTTCTTAATGACATGTGGACATCTTTTCAAATGCTTGTTTGTCTTCTGTATATCTTATTTAATGAGGTGTCTGTTAAGACCTTTGCCCCATTTTAAAATCATGTTCAATTTCTGATTATTGAGCTTTGAGACCTTTTTGTATGTATTGGACAATAGCCCTTTATTATATATGTCTTTTGTAAATATTTTCTACTGGTCTATGTCCTACTTTTTCATTCTCTTGATGGTATCATTTGCAGAGTATGAATGTTTACATTTCATAGATCCCAGCTTATCATATACTGTATCTTTCCATATACTGTATCTAAAAAGTCAACACCAAAATCTAGATTTTTTTCCTATGATATCTCCTAGGGGTTTTCAGTTTTGTGTTTTACATTTAGGTCTATGATCTTCTTTGAGTTAGTTTTTGTGAAGGTTAAGGTGTGTCTAGATCCTTATGCATGGGAATGTCCAGTTGTCCCAACACTATTTATGGCCAGGACTATCTTTCTTCTTTTGTCTAAAAGCAGCTAACTCTATTTATGTGGGTCTATTTCTGGGCTCCATATTCTATTCCACCGGCCTACGGTCTGTTTTTGACCATTACCACGCACTGTCTTGTTTGCTATAGTTTCATAGTAAGGCTTGAAGCTGACTGGTGTCAGTCCTCTTTGTTCTCCTTCAGTACTGAGTTGGCTACTCTGGATCTTTGCCTCTCCCTATAAACTTTAGATTCAGTTTCTACCTACCAACAGAATAACTTGCTGAGATTTGATTGTGATTTTGATCAAATCTATACATAAAGTTGGGACATGCTGATATCTTAGCAATATTGGACCTTTCTATTATTAGTGTGGAATATACCTCCATTTATACAGTTCTTCCTTAATGCATTAACTCCTAGTTTTGTAGTTTTTCTCATACAGATCTTACAAGTTTTGTTAAGTTTATACCAAAGCACTGCATTTTGAAGGGTGCTTACTTATAACGTAAGTAGCAATATGTTTATATTTTCAAATTCTACATGTTAATTGGTAGTGCCTAGGAACATCATAAACTTTTCTATATTAACCTCATATTCTGCTGACTTGATATAATTGCTTATTCGCTTAGGAGTTTTTTTCTTTTGTAGATTAATTATTTATTTCCTACATAAATAATTATTATTATATCCTCTGTAAAGAACATTTTATTTATTCCTTCTCAATCTGTATAACTAATGTTTCCTATCGCAATTACTAAGACTTCCAACATGATGTTGAAAAGCAGTGGTGACAGGGGACACCCTTGCATTGTTCCTGATCTCAGTGGGAAAGCTTTCATTTCTCACCAATGAATATGATGTTAGTTACAGGTTTTTAATAGATGTTCTTTATCAAATTGAAAAAGTTTCTGTCTATTCTTAGTTTACTTAGAGTTTTTTTAAGAGGGATTTTTTTTTCTTTCCACACAGCAATAGTAGACAAAACACAGAAACTTTATTTTTTTTCTCAATCCCTATTCCTCCCCACTTTTCCTCCCTCCTCCCTCCCCCTATTCTTCTTCCTCTACTTTACTGGTCTTCTTTCACTCCTTTGTTTATTTATTTTGATGGATACTTTCTACATATACATAAAAATAAAATTCCCTTTGGTGCTCTTGTATGTGTATATAACGTGATTTTGTTAAATGCACTTCATATTTCTTCTCCTTTCCCCTCCCTCCCTCCCTCCCTCTCTCTCATTCTACTCCACTGATCTTCCCTTTGTCTTTATGATAACCAATCCCCTCCCTACCTTCTTTCTCTTATTTTGCTCTATGAGAGAAAACACCTGGGAGAAAACATTTGTCTGATTTTCTGAGTCTGGCTTATTTCACTTGGCATGTCTTTCTCCATTTCCATCCGTTTACTGACAAATGCCATTGTTTCATTCTTTTTTATGGCTGAGTAAAAGTAAAACTCCATTGTGTATACATGACACATTTTCCTAATCCATTCATCTATTGACGGGCATCTGGGTTGATTCCATAATTTGGCTATTTTGTATTGTGTTGCTATAAACATTTCAGTCTTCTATCATTATACCATGCTGATTTTAGTTATTTTGGATAAATACCAACGAGTGAAATAATTGGGTAATATGGTGATTCCATTCCTAGTTTTCTGATGGATCTCCATACTGCTTTTCAAAGTAGTTGTACAGATTTGCAGCCCCAGCAACAATGCATATTACTGAGTTTTTACTCATTAATGGGTGTTGGTTTTGTCAGATCTATCGAATAGATCATGTTTTTTTTTTCAGTCTGTTGATGTGATAAGTGGATTCCATTAATTGGTTTTCTAATGTTAACTTTGCCTTGCATCCTTGGGATAAACCCCATCTGGTGTTGTACGACCCTTTTTATACACTGTAAGATTTATTTTGCTAACATTTTGTTGAGTTTTATGGCATCTTTGTTCATGAGTGATTGCTATGGCTTTAATATGATTCCCTAAAGATTCATGTGTTGGAAACTTAATTCCCATTATAATGATATTGAGAGACGATGAATAGAGGTGGAGCTAGCAGAAAGCCATTAGGTGGGGACACTGCCTTCGGAAATTAGTGGGTCAGATCTTATGGGACCAGATTCATCCCTGTGAGATTAGATTTTTGTAATTTCCACTCTCCTGGCTCAACCTCTTGGTTCTTGTTTCACCATGGAAGCTCTTCCACATGTGCCACTTACCATGTTGCTGTGCATCCAGAGGGCTCTCACCAGATGCCAGTGCAATGCTGCTGGACTTTCCAGCCACAAGAATCATGAGCCAAATAACCCCCATTTTTTGTTTTTAAGTTACCCAGTCTCACAAAGTAGAGTCACACCATTCATGTTATGACAACACAAAATGGACTAACAAGAATATTGATCAATCATTTTCTTTTTGTGATGTCTTTGTCTGGTTTTAGTATTAGGTTAACAATGACCTCATATTCCCTCTGCTTCTATCTTCTGAAAGATATTGTAGAGAATTGGTATAATTTCTTCCTTCAAAGTTTGGTAAAATTCACCAGAGGACACATCTGAACCTGTACTTTGTGTTTCAGTAGGCTATTAATTAGGAACTCAGTTGATTTAATGAACATAGCCCTATTCTACTAAGTTAAGTAGATATAAGCCAATTCTATTTCTACTTTGTGAGTTTGGGTAGGTTATATCTTTCAAGGAATTGGTCCACTTAAATATAGGTTATCAAATTTGTTAGTATATAGTTGTTTCCTTGTTTACCCTTTTAATGCTCATGGGATTTGCAGTGATGTTCCACTTTCATTTTTTATATTAGTAATTCATGTCGTTTTTCTTTTTTTCTTAGCTAGACTGGCTATAAGCTTATCAATTTTATTAACCTTTTCAAAGAACTAGATTTTGGTTTCATTGATCTTTCTTTTCTTATTTTATTTATTCTAATTTGTTATATAAGACAGCAGAATGCATTACAATTCACATTACACATATAGAACACAATTTTTCATGTCTCTGTACACAAAGTAGAGTCACACCGTTCATGTCTTCATACATGCATTTAGGGTAATGATGCCCATCTCATTCTACTGTCTTTCCTACCCCCATTCCCCCTCCTTTCCCCTCCTTCCCCTTTTCCCTATCTAAAGTTCGTCTATTCCTCCCATACTCCCCCATCTCCATTATAGTTTCATTGATCTTTCTATTGATCTATTTTTAATTACATTGAATTCTGCTCTAATATATCTTTTGTTGTACTTACTTTGAATTTAGTTTTCTTTTACCCAGTAGTTTCCTGAGGTAGAAAGTTAGATTATTGATTTTAGATCTTTTATGTCTTCTAAATATGCTTTCAATGCTTTAAATTTCCCTCTAAGCTCTGCTTTCATTGCATCTTTACAAATTTTAGGTTATGTTATCATTTTCCTTTACTGCAAAATATTTTTTAAATTTCTTTTGAGATTTCTTCTTTAACCCATGAGTTATTTAGAAATATGTCATTCAATTTCCAAGGTTTCTTTTTGGTGAGGGAGGTACAGGGGAAGATTTCAATTATCTTTCTGTTATTGATTTCTACTTTGATTTCACTGTGGTTTTAGAGCAAACGTTGTATGATTTCTATTTTTTTAAATTTGTTGAGGTGTGTTTTATAAAGCATGTGGTCTCCACTAAAGAATGCTCCATGTGAGCTTGAGAAGAATGTCTATTCTGTTGTTAAGTAGTATACAGATATCAATTTTATTGATAGTTTTGTTGAATTCAACTGTGTCCTAAATCTCTGACTTCTGCCTCTGTACATTTCTGATAGAGGAGTATTGACATCTCCAGTTATAATAGTTGATTCATCTGTTTCTTGCACTTCTGCCAGGTTTTGCTTCCTGAACTTAGACATTCTGTTGTTAGCTATCTACATGTTAATGATTATTATGTCTTCTTGTAGTATTTTCCCATTGTTGTTATGTAAAGTCCTTCTTTATCCTATAGATACACATACACACATATTCACACACAAACATGCATAATAGAATATATTGTTGCGATTATTTGAACAAATTCTTTATCTGTCAGATGAAGTAAGAATAAGAAAAAAAACAACAAGTTTTATTTTTATTTTAACTTTTTTCTCAGCTGCTCTCCCTTCTGTGTGTAGATCTGAGATTCTGGTCTATATTATTTTCACTGTTTCTAAAAAATTTCTGTTAACATTTCTTGCAAGAAATTGCAAGTGTACTGGCCATAAATTCCCTCAATTTTTGTCTGGGAAAGACTTTATTTCTTCTTCATTTTTGAAGAATAATTTTAAAAGTTCAGAATTTCAGATTAGTGTAGTTTTTTTTTTTTCTTTTCTTTTCTTTTTCTCAACACTTTAAATATTTTGCTACACTCTCTTCTTGCTTGCATGGTTTTGAGAAATTAAATGTAATCCTTATCTTTGCTCCTCTATAGATAAGGTGTTTTTCTCTCTGGCTTCTTTCAGATATTTTTCTTTATCTTTGATTTTATTTAATCAAATATTTTATGCCAGATGTAATTTTATTGGCATTTGTCCCGCTTGGTATTCTCTCAGCTTTCTGGATCTGTGGTTTGGTATCTAATTTTAATTTGGGGAAAATTCTCAGTCATTATTGCTTCAAATATTTCTCTTTTCCCCCTCCTCTTTCTTCTTCTGGTATTCCCATTGTGCATATTTTTATCCTTTGTAGTCATTGCATAGTTCTTGGATACTCTGTTAGTTTCTCAGTCTTTTTTCTCTTTACTGCTAAGTTTTTGTGTTTTCTGTTAAGATATTCTCAAGTCTAGAGATTCTTTCCTCAGTTGAGTCCAGTTTAGCAAGTCTATCAAGGGTATTCATTTTTGTCACAGTGTTTTTGATCCATAGAATTTCTATTTGGTTCTTTCTTTTTTCTACAATTTTTTTAGTTGTAGGTGGACACAATACCTTTTATTTATTTATTTATTTATTTATTTATTTATTTTTATGTGGTGCTGAGGATCGAACCCAGTGCCTCACACGTGCTAAGCAAGCGCTCTAACACTGAGCCACAACACCAGTCCCTGTTTGGTTCTTTCTTAGAATTTCCATCTCTTTGGTTATGTTACCTGTCTTGCATGCTGTCTACTTTATTCATGAGAGTTCTTAGCATAGTAATCATAGGTGTTTTAAATTTCTTCTCTAGTACTTCTAATATGCCTTCCACTTCTAAGTCTGATTCTGAGGTTTGATTCACTCTTTAAACTGTGTTTTCTGCCTCTTGGTATACCTTGATTTTTTTTTTTTTTTTTTTTTTTTTGATAGATGGGTATGATGTGCTGGGACTGCCTTTATAGATATTGTGCTAGGGTGTGGAAGTGGAAAACTGTCCTATAATTTTGTCTGTCTTTTAGTGGGCCCATGCTTCTAGAAAGTGCACTTCAGAAGGACTTCTCAGCTCTACCCTGCCCACACCTTAGGAGGAATAAAATGGTGAGAGGGGGGCCAGAGTTGTGTATTTCCCTCCCCAAATCAGTTGAGCTCTGACCAAACACCAATAAATTAGACTCTGTTAAGTTGTTTCTCCTGAAAGCAGACCATGTTAAAAAGAACAGAATGCTCTAGGGTATTTTGAAATACTTACTGTTCCCTCTCCATGCCAGAAGCACAGGGGATTTTTCTCTATTGACTATGAAAATTTCGTTGAGTTCCTGGAAGTAAAACTCACACAAATGTGGGGGTCCCCTATTACCAGGCCCCCTGGAGTTTTTCTCTCTCAGACTTTCCCACTCTGAGCCTTCAGCAATTTGCTAATTACAGTTTAGATATTTCTACGCTGGTACTGATTCCCAGGGAAGTTTCTGCTCCAGTAAATTTTCTTCTCTGTATCTGTCTGTCTGTCGGTCTGGAGTCAGTAGTTTGCCCTGCAACCTCACCTTTCTAACATATCTAAGAAGAGTCGTTGATTTTTTTCAGTTTGCTCAACTTTTTGCCTAGAAAACGCTTGTATTTTTCAGTTGTACAAAAACATTTTATTTTGAAATAATTTCATTTCTGTAGACAATAGAAATAGTACAGAAACCCTGTATACTTTCCACATAACTTCTCTTAATACTAATATTTCATGTAACCATGGTACACTTATCAAAAATAGAAAACTAGAGTTGGCCCAGTACTATAAACTGAACTGTAGACTTTATTTGGATTTACCTAGTATCAAATAGTATCAAATCAATTTTGAAATGACTTTGTTCAGGTAATCTTTTCAAATTTCCATTAAATTATCCTGCAGTAAAGTAATGACCTTGGGAGATGTTGGAAGTATTTTTCTAAAATGCAGTTAATGGCCCCAGTAGTTTTTCTATGTCAATTTATTTTTGTTGTCTTTCGTGGTTTCTTTTTCTTTTAATTTTTATTTATAGTAGTATGTATTTATTTATAGTAGTATGTATTACAGTTCATACAAAACAGTTTGTATACAAAGTATATTCGCAGCATTCAAGTCTTCAATCATGCATTTAGAATAATGATATCCGTCTTATTCAACTACTTTTTCCCCCTTCCCCCCTTGCTCCCTCCCTTCCCCTGCCTTCCCTTTGACCATTATAGTGTTCCTCTAATCTTCCTATGTACCCCGACCCAACAATACTGTGAACCGGCTTCCTTATATCAGAGGAAACATTCGGTATTTGGATTTTTTTTGATTGACTGATTTCACTTAGCATTATATTCTCCAACTTCATCCATTTACCTGTGAATGTCATTATTTTATTCTCTTTTATTGCTGAGTAAAATTCCATTGTGTATATATACCACATTTTCTTTATCCATTCATCTACCGAGGGACATCTAGGTGGGTTCCACAACCTAGCTATTGTGAATTGTGCTGCTATAAACATTGAGGTAGCTGTGTCACTGTAATATGCTGTTTTTAAGTCTTTTGGGAATAGACCCAGGAGTGGGATGGCTGGGTCATAGAGTGGTTCCATTCTCATTTTCCCAAGAAATCTCCATACTGCTTTCCATAACGGTTGTACCATTTTGCAGTCCCACCAGCAATGTATGAGTGTGCCTTTTTCCACAAATCCTCTACAACACTTATTATTGTTTGTGTTCTTGATAGCTGCCATTCTGACTGGACTGAAATGAAATCTTAGAGTAGTTTTGATTTGCATTTCTCTAATTGCCAGCAATGTTGTTGAGCATTTTTTCATGTATTTGTTGATTAATCATGTATCTTCTTCTGAGAAGTGTCTTTTCAATTCCTTAGCCCATTTATCGATTGGATTATTTGTTTTTCTGGTGTCAAGTTTTTTGAGTTCTTTATATATTCTAGAAATTAGTGCTCTATCTGATGTGCATGTATTAAATATTTGTTCCCAGTTAGTTGGCTCTCTATTCACCTCACTGATTGTTTCTTTTGCTGAGAAGAAGCTTTTTAGCTTAAATCTATCCCATTCATTAATTCTTGGTATTAATTCTTGCGCTACAGGATTCTTGTTAAGGAACTTGGAGCCTAATCCGAGATGTTGGAAATTGTAGCTTACTTTTTCTTCTATTAGGTGTATTGTCTCTGGTCTAATTCCTAAGTCCTTGATCCACTTTGAATTGAATTTTGTGCATGGTGAAAGATACAGGTTTAATTTCATTTTGTTGCATATGTATTTCCAGTTTTCCCAGCACGATTTGTTGAAGAGGCTATCCTTTCTCCACTGTACATTTTTGGTGCCTTTGTCTAATATAAGATAGCTGAAATTATATGTATTAGTCTTTGTGTCCTCAATTCTGTACATTGGTCTACTAGGCTGTTTTGGTGCCAATACCATGCTGTTTTTGTTACTATTGCTCAATAGTATAATTTAAGGTCTGGTATGGTGATGCCACCTGCTTCACGTTTCCTGCTCAGGATTGCTTTAGTTATTCTGGGTCTCTTATTTTTCCAGATGAATTTCATGACTGCTTTTTCTATTTCTTTGAGAAATGTCATTGGGATTTTGATGGGAATTGCATTAAATCTGTATAATGCTTTTGGTAGTATGGACATTTTGACAATATTAATTCTACCTGTCCAAGAACAAGGTAGGTCTCTCCATCTTCTGAGGTCTTCTACGATTTCTTTCTTTAGTGTTCTATAGTTTTCATTATAGAGGTCCTTCACCTCTTTTGTTAAGTTGATTCCCAGGTATTTTTTTATGCTATTGTAAATGGAGTAGTTTTCATCATTTCCCTTTCAAAGGCTTTGTCACTGATGTACAAAAATGCCTTTGACTTAAGGGTATTGATTTTGTATCCTGCTACTTTGCCGAATTCATTTACTAGTTGTAAAAGTTTTCTGGTAGAGTTTTTTGGGTCTTCTAGGCATATTATCATGTCATCAGCAAATAGTGCTAATTTGAGCTCTTCTTTTCCTATCTGGATCCCTTTAATTTCTTTCATCTAATTGCTCTGGCTAGAGTTTCCAGTACTATGTTAAATAGCAGTGGTGAGAAGGGGCATCCCTGTCTTGTTCCAGTTTTTAGAGGGAATGCTTTCAATTTTTCTCCATTTAAGATAATATTAGCTTGAGGTTTTGCATAGATAGCTTTTATAATGTTGAGAGATGTTCCTGTTATTCCTAATTTTTCTAGAGCTTTGAACATAAAGGAGTGTTGTATTTTGTCAAATGCTTTTTCTGCGTCTATTGAGATGATCATATGTTTTTTATCTTTACGTCTATTGATGTGATGTATTATGTTTATTGATTTCCAAATGTTGAACCAGCCTTGCATCCCTGGGATAAACCCCACTTGATCATGGTGCACTATCTTTTTGATATGTTTTTGAATCCGATTTGCCAGAATTTTGTTGAGGATTTTTGCATCTATGTTCATTAAAGATATTGGCCTGAAGTTTTCTTTTTTGGCTGTGTCTTTGCCTGGCTTTGGAATTAATGTGATATTGGCCTCATAGAAAGTGTCTGGAAGAGCTTCCTCTTTTTCTATTTCTTGAAATAATTTGAAGAGCATCGGTATTAGTTCTTCTTTGAAGGTCTTGTAGAACTCGGTTGTAAACCCATCAGGACCTGGACTTTTTCTTGTTGGTAGTTTTTTGATAGCGTCTTCTATTTCTTCACTTGAAATTGATTTATTTAAATTGTGTATAGCCTCCTGTTCCAGTTTGGGCAATTCGTACGACTCTAGAAATCTGTCTATGCTTTCAGTATTTTCTATTTTATTAGAGTACAATTTTTTGAAGTAATTTCTAATAATCTCCTGTATATCTGAGGTGTTGGTTGTGATATTTCCTTTTTCATCACAGATGCTAGTAATTTGAGTTTTTTCTCTTCTTCTTTTCGTTAGCATTGCTAGGGGTCTGTCAATTTTATTTATTTTTTCAAAGAACCAACTTTTGGTTTTGTCAATTCTTTGAATTGTTTCTTTAGTCTCAATTTCATTAATTTCAGCTCTGATTTTAATTATTTCCTGTCTTCTACTGCTCTTAGTGTTGATCTGTTCCTCTTTTTCCAGTGCTTTGAGGTGTGATGTTAAGTCATTTATTTGTTGTTTTTTTTTCTTTTCTTTCTTTTAATGAAGGAATTCAGTGCAATGAATTTTCCTCTTACTACTCCCTTCATAGTGTCCCAGAGATTTCTATACGATGTATCTGTGTTCTCATTTACCTCTAGGAATTTTTTAATCTCCTCCTTGATGTCTTCTTCAACCCCTTGTTCATTCAGTAGCATGTTGTTTAGCTTCCAGCTGTTGGAGTAGTTTTTTTTTTATTTCTTGTATTATCATTGATTTCCAATTTCATCCCATTATGTTCTGATAGAATGCAAGGTAGTATTTCTATTTTTTTATATTTGTTGAGAGTAGCCTTGTGACATAATATATGGTCAGTTTGGGAGAAGGAGCCATGTGCTGCTGAGAAGAAAGTGTATTCACTTACTGAGGGATGAAATATTCTATATATGTCCGTTAGGTCTAAGTTATTAATTGTTTTAATGAGGCCTAATGTTTCTTTATTTAGCTTTTGTTTGGATGATCTATCCATTGGTGAGAGAGGTGTGTTGAAGTCCCCTAGAATAACTGTGGTGTGGTCTATTTTACTCTTGAACTTGAGAAGGGTTTGTTTGATGAATGTAGATGCTCCATTATTTGGGGCATATAGATTTGTAATTGTTATATCTTGTTGATGAATGGTTCCCTTAAGTAGTAAGAAATATGCATCTTTATCCCTTTTGATTAGCTTTGGCTTGAAGTCTACCTTATTTGATATGAGAATGGAAACCCCTGCCTGCTTCCACAGCCCATGTGCATGATAAGACTTTTCCCAACCTTTCACCTTCAATCGCTTGATGTCTTTTTCTATGAGGTGTGTTTCTTGTAGACAGCAAATTGTTGGGTTGTTTCTTTTAATCCAATCTGACAATCTGTGTCTTTTGAATGGTGAGTTTAGGCCATTAACATTCAGGTTTATTATTGAGATGTGATTCTTATTTCCATCCATTTTTAAATGTATTATGGTATTTAGCTTGATTTGGATTCTCCTCTGGTTGATAATCCCTTTAGTTTACTATCTCTCTTTGTTGGTTTTTTTCATTGTTATTTTCCTCTTCTTCTTCGTGGAAAATTTTGCCCAAGATGTTCAGAAGTGCTGGCTTTTGAGTTGTGAAATCTTTTAACTTTTTTTTGTCGTGGAAGGTTTTTATTTCATCTTCGAATCTAAAGCTCAATTTTGCTGGATATAAGATTCTTGGTTGACATCCCTTTTCTTTCAGAGCTTGAAATATGCTATTCCAGGATCTTCTAGCTTTTAAGGTCTGGGTTGAAAAATCTGAGCATAGTCTGATTGGTTTCCCCCTATATGTAATCTGCTTCCTTTCTCTTGTGGCTTTTACTATTCTCTCCTTGCCTAGTATATTAGGAAATTTCATTATAATGTGCCTTGGTGTGGATCTTTTGTGGTTTTGTACGTTTGGTGTTCATTAATCGATTCTCTTGAACTTGGTTTTGCCATTCGTTCCTCATGTTTGGAAAATTTTCTGCTGTTATTTCATTGAATAAATTACTCATTCCTTTGGTTTGAAACTCTGCACCTTCTTCAACACCAATCACTCTTAAGTTTGGTCTTTTTATGCTGTCCCATAATTCCTGAATGCTCTGTTCTTGTTTTCTTACTTCTTTTGCCATGTCCTCTAGATTTTTCTCCAGGATATATATTTTGTCTTCATTATCTGAGGTCCTTTCTTCCAGGTGATGTAATCTGTTGGTGATGCTTTCAATTGAGCATTTAGTTTGGTTTATTTCTTCTTTCATTTCCAGAATTTCTGTTTGGTTTTTCTTTAGAATCTCTATCTCCCTATTGAAGTAATCTTTTGCTTCTTGTATTTGTTTTTGGAGTTCTTTGTCAAAATGCTTTTTTACCGCCTCTATTTGCTCTCTCATCTCATTTTTGAGTTCATTCTTAAGATCCATAACCATTTGGAATATGTAATTTCCAAATTCCATCTCTGGCATTTGACCAACTGTGCTTTCCATGGAATCTACTGAGGGGGCATGTTGGTTGGTTTCAGCCACTTTCTTCCCTTGCTTCTTCATAATGCTTGTGTGTCTATTCTCCTAGCACTGTAGGACCTTGCCTATTTCAATTTCACCTTATAGCCTTATGTTTCTCCTGTGGTACAATGCTGTCAGATCTGCTTATAAATACCTTACAATTTAAGCTCTAACACTTTCTTTACAGCAAATCCCAGTTTGATCACAATGTACAGATTTAGTTAACTCAGGTATTGTTTCCAATTTACTCTGTATGCTTGCATTGGGTTTACAGTTTCAGTATTGGACACAGAGATGATATGTTTAGGAAGAAGCAAGTGAGGTTACTGAGATGTTCTTTCTTAGGAAGTATAAAAATAGAATTCTATGGAAGTGGTTTAATATCAGCAGACAGGAGAGAAAAGAGAATGGAGTGAGCAATTTAGAGGAAAGACGATTTATATATAAACCAAACTTATTTAGCCTTTGAAAGAAGAAAAATAAAGAAAGATGGAAAAGAAAAAATAAAAAGGAACAATGAGAGATAACAAAGAAGTAAGAATTAGTGTAAGAGAGAGGAGAGAGAAACTGAGTCAAGAAAAATAGAGAGTAAACTATATATAACATCGCTTTTCTGTATATTTCAATTGAAATATACAGGCCTAGAAGTCCCAATTTCTGCGTATACCTTGTTTTCACCTCTGATGAGTACACAATGACAGGGTGTAAATAGATAAGATGAGGTCAGAAGAGACTAAAGTGAGAAGGGAAGAAAGGAAAGAGGAACACAGACACACAAATAATCACACTATCAAACAGAACAAAAACAAAAACAACAACAACAAAAAAAAAAAAAACAGAGTCGAACCCACCCAGGAACAAATCTCAAATAAACAGGACCCTGGAAAGCCCTTCCAGTTTAATCCAGTTGTCCGGGATCACGCCCAGAGAGTCACAGTGGAGTTTAGTCTGCAGCTTTGGCAAGTGGCAGATTGGCACAGAGGAATAATGGCTGGGGGGTGGGGGGTGTCAGTACGTGAATAGCACCAAGAAAGGGTTCATCCAAAAGGCACGCATTCCCCACGCCCGCCCCCAGTTATAGCTCTTGTGGTTGCTGCGCTGGCCTCAGGCAGGCCCTTCCCTGCGGGCTGCCTGCGCACGTCTCACCCAGGTGTGTGCTGTTCTCCGGGCCCTGGACTGATCCTTGGATGTCTGCAGTCAGCCGCAGCCCTCCTCCAAAATGGCGGTGCCTTCCCCAGTCCCAACAGCAGTACCCCGGACCTGTGTGTCACTCCGAGGCGTGCAGGTCTGTTCGGCAATTTACGTGAAAGAAGTCTGTGAGGCCGCTGCTCGCGTCTGGCTTTCTTTTTATTCTGTGCTGTTCGAGGCCGTGGTCTGTACTTCTTGTACTGCAGTGCTACCACGGCAGCTGCGCCGCTAATGCTGGTTCAGTTTGTGGGCCGCTGGCACTGGACTCCGTGCATTGGCAGTCTGGAGTTCGTTGTATTTCGCCATCTAGATGTGCGCGGATGTCTCAGCTTCCTTCCGGTTGCGGGAGTGTTGCTAGGAACGCTTTCAATCTTCCCGGTAAGCCTTTTTTAGTGCCGGTCTCCCGAGAGTGCTTCTCTGCTGTCCGCCATCTTTTTCCTCGATGTGGTTTCTTTTCTCTTTGCTACATGTCAGCTACCATTTCCTTTCATCAGTTCATTGACTACTAAAATTATATTATCTCCCTTCTCTTTCTAGTTTCCAGTCTCTATTCTTCTGTGTGTTGCAGAAGAATTTCTAGAGTAACATGCGATCTAAGCTTAAATATTTTCTGAGAGAAAAACTGGAAAATACAAGAAGATAAGTCCAAACCTTTGTGACAACTGTGCGGTGACTCAGAGTCCTTTAAAAGCAACCCAGTGCAGGTGTCTGGATAGTGGAGATGCTGAATAAAGGAGACCTGTAGAACCATACACAGCACACTCCCTGGCTTTTCAGTCACAGGATTTCCATGAGAATGTCCCCATTCGTGATATGGGGTGCTAGCAAGATTTTTCTAGTGTCCTTCATAGAGGGAAACCAAAACCCCCAAAAAGTCCACATCAAGGCTATGACTGAAAAAGGGCTGTGTGGAGGGGATTGTACCTTCCCCTACACTCACAGAGAAGATGGAGCATCGAATATAGAGAAATGGAAAGAGACTACAAATGTAGAGATTGTCTGTATGTGTAACACATAAGGTCTCAGTGAAGAGCAACAGGAGGATACTTGCCAACATCTTTTGTAACAAATTCAAATGCCGGGCAATGTTAGAAGATCATTTCCTTCGATTATCTATTCAACAAATATTTCTGTAGATTCTATGATCCCTTTACCTTCTGTGAGGCACCAAGGGATATACAGAAAATATTAAAAATAAATAAGACTGAGAAGCACTAACAGCATAAAGGGCTCTGGATTCTAACATGCCCAGGTTCCAGTCCTGGCTCCACCAGTCACCACTGAGGGGCCTCTGGAAAATCTTAAACTCTGAGTTTCAGTTTCCACAGCTGTAGAATGCAAACTTATAAACTAAGGGTACTGACAGCATAGACAAAAAAAAAAAAAAAAAAAAAAACATCAAATACAATAATTTAAAAGCACACAGTGCAGAGTCAGATAGGGGGCTGAAAGATTGTCACCTCTTAAGACATAATCTCTGCCTTTCAGAAACATCAGAAGGCCAGACATACATGTGCCTTATCTGACACCTGACATTAGCAGAAAAAATTTGTGTTCCTACAGAAAGTAAATGCTGATAGATGCGTAGGTAGGCTTCTGGAAGGAGATAGATGTTGATCTGGGTTGTAAAGGGTAGGTAGCATTTGGATGTGACAGAATGTGGGAAGATGGTGTATACATGGAAGTCAGGGATCATTGAGAACACTTTGACCCCCAAGGGTTAGAATACCCACTTAAAATCAACATGAACAATGGGGTCATTTATCCGGAGTTTTCTTTCTTTTTTTTTTTTTTCTTTTTGTTTTGTTTTGTTTTGCAGGTTTTTGTTTGCTTGTTTGTTTGTTTGTTTGTTTGTTTGCATATTTCCACCCTGCTTCTCAGTCAGTTCTTTTTCATCTTAGGATGATACCCTCAGGGTCAAAGAAGGGCTGCCACAGCTTCAGACATTGCATCCTTCTAACACAACCCCAGCCACATGTAAGAAGACAGACCCTTCCTGCACTATTATTTAAAACATTCTCCAGAGGACCCCCTTAGCAGACCCTAAGGTTTGGAGAAAAGATCACAAGCCAGGTCCTTGGCTGTCATGCATGTGGCACTTCTGCTCTTACAACAGGTCGTCTCTGCCAGGAAGAAAGAAGAAAGTGCGGGTATATGCTTTCAAGAAGGTAACTCATAGTGTCTAGCCTAGCACAGGTTGTAAGTCCCTTCACACATACGGAAGAAAGATGAAAGTCAGAGTTATTGGAAAGATACAGGGATGTCTCGTGGATTGCCAGAACAAGAAATATGCTGGCCTTCACTGGTATTAAAATAAAGAGCATGGATTTCTTCAGGGTCTAACATTCTCCCCCTCTATCCAAAACCATATAATCTCTTAACTGCTTTTCTCTGCACACTAATTTCTGTCTTTCTGGACAAACTTTCTCCCCTTCTATGAGTAAAAGAGCCAAATCTCACTCCCCAGATGGTGGGTACCATTCTCCCTTCAAACCCTAACAGATCAGGATCAGGTCTCTGAGTCCCAGTTATGTATTTCTGGGAGACAGAGACGAGGTGGCTTACCTCGGGCCTGTCCTCTCCTGTCGGACAGTGCTATGGCTAGAAGACAGAGCCTCCTCCAAGGGAAGGCTGGACAACAGTGACAGAAGCCTCCCTTAGTGAAGAAGCACATTTAGGAGATGGATCCTTGATGGTGGTGTGGGCTGAGCATGCTTGAAGGAAGCAATTTTGGTCACGTTACAGTCATAACTGTCCCTGCAGCAATGGCCAGGTGCACGTTAGATGTGGAGTTTGATTCCACCAATAAACTAAGTGAGGCCAACGTCTTGTGTTTTTTTAGTTTGATTGTTTGTTTGTTTGTTTGTTTTTTGGTACCAGGGATTGAACTCAGGGGCATTTGACCACTGGGCCACATCCCCAGCCCTTTTTTGTATTTTATTAGAGACAGGGTCTCACTGAGTTGCTAAGTGCCTCGCCATTGCTGAGGCTGGCTTTGAACTCTATCTTCCTGCCTCAGCCTCCCAAGTGCTGGGATTACAGGTGTGCGCCACCATGCCTGGCAAGGCCAGCATCTTTTAACTACTCAGATTATGCATTTTCAAGAGACAAAGATAAGCTAATTTGAGAGTGGAGCAACCAATGCACCGAGGAAGAACAGAAACCCTGTTTTTTTTTTTTTAAGAGGTAAACAAACATACTTTATTAATTTTATCATAAAAAATTATTTTCTTAACAGCTATGTTTAATACTGGCCTGTGATTACCATCAGACATTTACTATACTGCTCTGCTTCTACTGATTGGTAAATACAAAGATTGGTGAATTTTTCATCTGATATAAGAGACAAATTTAACCTTGTACAAAATTGAGTTTTCCACATACACAGTGTTATGGCATTACACACATTACTCAATATTTGGCTCTTTGCTTTGGTGTCTCCATTTCTAAAACTTCTTTTGCGATTACATCATACTATGTATTTCAGGCATTATGGAAGATAAAATTATTCTCTTCTTCCCCCCTTGTGTTCCTTGACTCTTTCTAAAAGAATCCAATTATCTGTTGCATTTATCATTAATGGCCCTAAACTCTTCAAAAAGCCAATGCA
This sequence comes from Tamias sibiricus, assembly GCA_025594165.1. Classification (NCBI taxonomy): domain Eukaryota; kingdom Metazoa; phylum Chordata; class Mammalia; order Rodentia; family Sciuridae; genus Tamias; species Tamias sibiricus. The sequence goes on from CM046662.1 coordinate 63,285,094, forward strand.
AAGTGATTTTCTCTTCAACAACTCATGATGCTCATTAATAGCAGTCTGCTTTCAAAGAGTATAGAGTCCTTCACAATTAGGGTCAGACTTTTCCACCTGGAGCTGCTGGCAGAGATCAACATCAAGCTGTGCTGTGACAAACTGGTCACAGAAACCCTGTTCTCTGGGAGTGCTGAAGCACTGCAGGCCTAGCTCCTGGAGAGGGGAGGGACGGTGCAGTGGGGGAGGGACCCTACTGTTAATGGCATCTGCACTCACTTTCTGGCCCAGCTGAAAACCCAGACCTGTCTTGGACACTGCTTCTCAGCCAGCCCCACCTGGAGTCAGTGGTGGCAGCAGGCCCATGGCCCTGTGCAAGGTCCTTGTCTCTCCTGCCACCTTTGCTGCTTGCTTGCTCTAGACCTTGTCTTTGCTCTTCTAGATATTGGTCTCAGTATCTTCATTGTCCCACCTGTCGCCCCAGTGCAGCAGTGTTCATCCCTCTCTCCATCACCTAAGCATTCCGCCCAGCCTCCTCTGTCTACTAAGACCCTCAACAGTGATGCCTCCACCGCCCTCGGGCCTCATCTCTCTCTCAGCATTCTCCACCCCACTGTGTGGGCTGTCCTCACCCCTGCTCAAGTACGGCACACCACTCCACACCGTGTCCTGCCTTGTGCCTTTGCCAGCCCATGCCTGTGCCTGGAAAGCCCTCATTGTCCCTGCGTCCAGCCCATCATCAGTTCCTTTCAGCTGTACCTTCAAGGTGTATCCTGAAGCCAGCTACGTCTCACCACCCCCACCACTACCATGTTACAACTCTGAGCCACAGACATCTCTGGACACCTCAGAAATCACCTGTGGGTGCCCAGCATGGTGGCACGCACCTAAAATCCCAGTGATTCGGAGACTGATGTAGGAGGATCACAACTTCGAGGCCAATCTGGACAACTTAGTGAGACTCTGTCACAAAATAAAACATCAAAAGGCCTGGGAAGGTAATTCAGTGGTAGTGTACACCTGAGTTTGATCCCCAGTATTAAAAAAAAAAAAAAAAAATCACCTGTGGTCAGTAAAATAATGACCACCCAAAGAGGTCCACATCCTAATCTTCATTACCTGAGAACATGTTACTTTATATGGCAAAAGGGACTCTGTAGATGTTTATTAGGCTATGCCCCTTGAGATGGAGAGATTCTCTGGGATGGTCTGGGTGGGCTCACTGTAATCACAAGTATCCTTAGAAGCAGGAAGTAGGAAGATCAGCATCCTAGAGGGAGAAGTGATGATGAAAGCAGATGGTAGAGCAGTGGGCCCGGAAGTCGAGGAATGTGGGAGTCCGTTACCAACTGAAAAAGGAAAGGAATGAATTATTTCATAGAAACCTCGAGAAGAGCACAGCTCTGTCTACACCTTGATTTTAGCCCTGTAAGACCCATTTTGGACTTCTAAGCTCCAGAACTGTAGGATAATGAATTTGCATTGCATAAGCCACTAAGTTCGTGATAATTTGCTGCAGCAGGAAGAGGAGACTAATCCTCCCCCTAATTTGCCTCTGGGCTCTCACTCCAACCTCATTCCAGTCCAATCTCCAAACCATAGCCAAGTGATTCTGTAAAGCATAAAGTTCTCCTGAGCTCACGCTGCTTATAGCCTTGGCCAGCTTCCCATGGCTCTTAAGACAACAGTCCTTAGCTTGGTGACCTCTGGGGACTCTGGGGACTCTCAGATCATTGCCCACCCTGTTCTAGCCCACCACGGTGCACCTTGGCACTTGCTGGTACTTTGCCTGCATCCTCTTCCCCTTGGCCTGGTTAACCCTAGCCATCTTTCAGTTCTCATTTCCTGTCATTTCCTTGTGCACCCTGCCCTGACAAGGCCATATTCCCCTGACACAGTCTCTTAGCGCCACCAAATACCTTTCACTCCTAACATTTCTCAGGACTATAATTTTCCACCTGACTGTGGTCTCTTATTCTACACTGTGAGCTCCACGAGAACACCAAGTGTGTCTGTTTTCCATAGAGTCTGAACCATGATAGGCATGCAAAATGCTTTTATTTTCTTTGCAGTACCAGGGATGGAATCCAGGGCTTCACACATGCTAAGCAATCACTCTACCTCTGAGCTAGATCATCAGCCCCTTTTTTTTATTTTCAAAGCAGAGTTTCACTAAGTTGCCCAGGCTGGCCTCAAACTAGTGATCCTCCTGCCTCAGGCTCCCAAGTAGCTGAGATTTATAATCATGTGACACTATGTTTATAAAATAGATCAAAATACATTTTAAAATAAATGGCTGAATGAACAAAGGCCGGAAAGTCTCATTTCTTCTTGAACATTGAAAAACATAGCCACTGTAAAATCTTAATTTCTAGATCTTTAAGACTCCAGCTTTTATTGGGGGGGGGGGGGTGTTTGGGGGAGAGGTGATGGTCCAGGGGCAATGCTAGGACCTTACACAGGCTAGGTATATTCTTTACCACTGAGCTACAGCCCTAGCTTGGGATTGAATCTTCCTGAGGATCGAATTGCTTTAAATTGAGGCAACTTATAGTTTAATAATTAAAATACCTTGCGTGAGAGAGCACTGTGGTACAGGGGAGGGCTGTGGTGATGTGTAATAAAGTCTAATCACTTCCTGGTAACACAGGCTGGGCAGGCAGAGGGGGCTATTATCATGTTCCTAATCACTGTGTCCAGGCTGCTGTAAGTGCCATGCTAATTGCTCAGTGAATGGATTGTAGACTCAGGTAATTACCAAACCTAATGTGGCTCCTGTCATGTTTGAGTAAATTATTGTAAAGGGAAAAAGCAACCCAGCTTGAAGGGAACTGCCTGGTGGACTGCTGTTGCTTGGGAAACCACAGTGCTTCTTCATAAGGACCCAAAGCCACCAGGTGCACTGATTCACCTGGAGGCGGCTTTCCACCAAGGGAGCTGTCAGGCACCCAGTCAGATCACTCATCAAACAGAGTTGCGAGAGTTTAGCCACCCTGACAGATGATGATCTCTCTTTGGGGGTGATTATTTGTAAAGCCATGTAAAAAGTCTCTTTTAGCTATGTGATCAGTTAACAATGAGCAAACACATTTGATCAATTCCAAAGGAATAGATTTTTGCAACAAATCAATGCCCAGATCAACCAGAATAATCCACAGAGCTAGCAAGTGGCTAAGCAAGGATTTGAACTTGGCATTCCTCCTCAGGAGCTCATATTCGTATCCATTCTGCGGTTACCTACTTTTTTGACTCTAGGAAAATTCTGTTTTCTGAACCTTGTTTTTCTTTCCAGTGAAGATTTCTCTACTCACCGTGGGTTCTCTTCTGCTAAGGCATTTGTAGATGTTACTTTTAGGTGTTAGGTAAGTGGGACTAACTTCCATGTTTAGGTCACATAACTAGCAGATAGAAGATTTGGGTTTTGAACTATGTTTGCTTGCAGTGCTATGTACTTTCTTTTCTCTTGATACTCCCCACATCCAGGATGTGTAGATGCCCATAGACTGCTGGGGATTCCAGAACCCTACTTAGAAAAACACTGCAGGAAATTTTCCATTATCACTGCAACATCAGGGTGATCTACCTGCAGTTAGAGACCTGAATTCAGGCAGTATGCATTTATATGCAGCCATCCAGATGATTTCCAAATCCGCTCATGTTATTTACTATCAAAGTAAAAACACCAAAGTTAAAAATATGTAACACATGGAGACTTGGGAATACCCCCATCTAGACAGTTCCTCAGAATGGGCTGCATTTGAGGTGCTGTCTTGATGAGGTGACTTCTGCCAAAAAGCTGAGAGTAGTCCCTCCTTCTGTGCATGTCACCCACCATAATCAGGCAAGAGGGTCCACCCAGATGTTGTGAGTAGAAAAATCTATCCATCTGCTCCCCCTACATCTGCAGAGAGCTGCTGCCTTTCAGCTGGTCTCTGAATAGAGGAGCTTGCACTGAGAGTGTCCCCTGAGTCCTACCCATCTTTTCGAGTCCTCCTGGCAAGTGACTCATTAGCGCATGGGAAGCTGACACTTAGGAAAGATGTGGGGAAGGCTGCTGTGGAGTGCACAGGGCTGTAAAGTTTCCCTGCATCTCTGACAGTGCATCTTCTTACATGATCACAACTGTGGGGTTGCCTTCTCAACCAGGCACCCTGTTTGTGTGAGCTTTCTGTAGGAGACGGTGTCATTGACTGTCAGGGAAAGTGATCTCTTAGCCTTATCACATCCACTAAAGGACTCTGGTAAGCAGCATGGTGACTGACACCACAATGCAAGTCCAATAGACCTAGCTCCCATAAGGCAAAAGATCAAAGAGCTAAGGCAAGAGATCTCTTAGATCAAAGTTGGGGAACATGCTTTAGATTAAGAGTACGATTATCATGCGCACTGTGATTGCTTAACCGCTCTGATCCTCAGTTTTCTCATCTATAAAATAGATCAAAGTAGAATGCCTACTGCTTATGGTTATGAAAAGCAAAAGAAATAAATTACATCATATATGTAACTATTAAAAAGTGTACCTGGCCTACATCCTAATTCCTCAATATAATAATCTATTCATGATTTCTTACTACAAACATTAAAGTTTTTTGTGCACAGGCGTCTATTTTTGACATATACCTCCCCGTCAAATAATAGAGTATAGCCACACTTTTCAGGGGTTTTGGATTTGAGTCCCCTTTTGAAGATCCATGCTTAAGTCATTAAGCAATGCTGCTCAAGGACAAGCCAAGGGTGGGAGTCTCACCTGAGTCCTGGCCAGGCCCTGCCTCTCACCATGATGCCCAGCTACATGAAGCCCACTTGTTTTTTCTTTATATAGATTGGTCATTTTGCCTGTCTGGCTTATCCTAAAGACAATGTGACTACAAAAGGAGTCCACGGATGGGGAAAACAACCACTGCTGCTCTAGCATGCATATAAAGAATGCCTGCAATTCTGATAAGGGAAGAAGGAAAGGCAAAACCAGGGAGCCTTCTACATCTTGAGGCCTTTTAAGTTTTACCTACAAAGGAAACAAAGGAGGAACACATTTTTAATAATTAAGACTTGTGCATATATTATCATCATTATTATTGCATACTCTTGGCCAAAGGGGGTATTCAGCTAAAGATGGGGACAGAATGAGTTTAGCTTTATGGTATTGAGCTTCTACTGTGTGCCAGACCCTGTGCTACATTGTGCTATGTAAGCTTACAGCAATACTGTCTCTGGGGATCATTACCCTCGGTCACCTAGGAGGAAAGAAAGGCGAAGAGAAGTGAAATAACTTGCCAAATATCACAAGCTGGTAACAAGTAGGGCCAGGATTGGGAACTGGGTCCACTGGACTCATGTTGTGGTGTTGGTCACCATGTTGCATACAAGAGTCCTTTAGTGGATGAGATAAGGCAAGGGAAACACACCACACACACACACACCACACACACACACACACACACACACACACCAGGCTTAATCTTCTGGTTAAATCAAGTACAACTTTACTGAGGGTCTTATTTGTATATCCAGAGTCTGATTACTTCTCCCACCTTTGCAGCTACCACCTGGGTCAAGGCACTCTCGTTTGGATTATTGTTGTACTTCCAATTGGTCTTGCTGTCTCCCTTCATCCCATCTGTGGCCATGTGCCATATATAGCTACATGTCCGTTAATGATTGGCTATATAAATGATGGTGGGGTCTCGTTCATTTATAATGGAACTGAAAAATCCCTATTATCTAGTACATTGTAGTCATCATTGTGTTACAGTTGTCTACATATTCAGTACTTTCCATATAGGTTTGTCATCTAAGAACAATGGCTATACCATAGAGCCACGGTACATAGTAGGTCTACCATCTAGGTTTGTGTAGAGACATTCTGTGATGGTCACACAGCAATGACATCACCTATTTATTGGTGCATTTCTCCAAAGGTATTGTTAAGCAATGCATGACCTACTCTCAATAGAGCAGCCAGAGGGAACCTACTGGAAGGTCTTTTGGACCATTACTCCAACTCCTCACATGTAGCAAAAGCCAAAGCCTTACAGAGATCTGCAAGCCCACCTGACCCCCACTCTGGCCCTGGCTACCTTCCACCGCTCCTCTTGATCCTTCCCCCTCAGTGCTCCCTACCCCAACTCTTCCACATGCTGGGCAGGATCTAGACTCAGGACCTTTGCACTGCTGTTCCCCACCTGGAATATCTTTCTTCCAAGTACACACATGCTCTCTCCTTCAGTGTATGTAACAGGGTTCTGACTGGAGACAAACCACACCAGCTATTTCAACAACATCGTAACATAAGAAGGTGTTGACTAAGCATATAGTTGCTATCTAATGAAATGGCAAAAATGTCTCTCATGGTCTGTTTTATGAGCACTGGAAAGACCACGCACGGGACTCAGCTGCCACTCCAGCAAGGCTCTGCCACTGCAGGGTGAAGACGTGAGGCAGGGGATGCTCATCGCAACCCCAACAGATGGAATGGCAGGGAGAGCAAGCCCTTTTCCTTCTCCCAGCTTCTGGTCTCCCTCCAACATCCCCTATTTGAGGAGTGTGACAAAAAGCCAACAGAGCAAGTCATTGGATTTGCAGAATGACAATGCCCAGGATAGAGGAGGGTTTTGAGACGGAGAATGTCTGACTCAACAGCAGCAGCGCTAACTTCACTGAAGTCTGCGTGTCTCGTGGGGGCCTTTCCTGAACACCCCGGCTGATGGTACACGATCTGACCCTTTCTTCTTTCCTGTTTTTACTTCTCCCTAACACTCGTCCGGCTGACTGGCAGGAGCTGATGCTTTTTGTTCTGTATGCCACATCCCCCCGGCTCACCTCTGCCCTGGCAGCAGCTGCAGTGAACACTGACTCTTGCCCTTCCCTATGTCTGTGTCCCTCAGTTAACATCTGCTGCTAGCCAGCTGAGAGGACTGCTTATTCTATATTAGGGCTTCTTGATCTCACCACTGTTAACATTTGGAGCTGTATTTCTTTGTTGTGGGAAATGTGAGAAGCTACACTAGGAAATCACACCTTTCAGTCCTGATGCCACCAGGATCTGAAAGGGCATGGATGCCTGATGTGGGTGGAAGCACTGGGACTTGTGACTCGGGCATCTCCTGGGCTCAGATAACAAGGTGTGGCCCTAGAAGTGGCAGTACCCACTGGGGTTGATTTGCACCCACCTATTCCTTTGTATCCTACCCCTCTGCCCTGTTTGGGATAGAATGTTCCATGGAAACTCCCTTTGTCTGCTCTGCTCTTGATCCCCACTCAGCACACAAGATGGGCGTGGACTTCGTAGATGTCAGTCAACCTGCTGACAGCAAGACATCAGGAAGCTAGCCTCAACCCCCTGTAACCTGACCCCTTGCCTCATTTGAATGGCTTCTCCCCAATAAAAGGGTTCAGCTTGTGCTCCTCTCTCTCTTTCTACCCTAAGGTCAAAGAGGAGCTGTCACAAGACCCCAAAATTAAGGTAAATTTCTGTCTCTGTGATTATGTCATGCAGCCCAATTCACCTGGAGTGTTTAGTTGTGAGGACGCTATAGGGAAACTATGCTGTGTGTTGTACAATGTTCAGTGACACTCCTGTTCTACCCATTAGATGCCAGTAGCATCACCCCTCGATGACAATCACAAATGCTTCACAAATGGCCTTGGGAGACAAATGTGAATTGCCTTCTTGTTGAGAACTTCTGTCCTAGATGTAAACTTATATGTGGTCTGTGGCTGTGTGAGGCCCAGTTAAGCAAATCTGCGTTGGCATCAGATTGAGTGGGTTTGATTTCATACAGTGTCATATCTTATCTTGGGCAAGTCACCAAACCTGACTAGGCATCACTTTGTCCAGTTATAAAATGAAAATAATACTATCTGATGGGGGTATTGTAAAGATTAAAGAAATCTATAAAAAGTGATTAGCACAAACCAATCAATAGAAGTCAGTACTAAGTTATTGTAGTTCAAAGCAAAGTATCAAGGTACAGCATGAGATACTACAAGGTTTTGCCAACAAATGATGCTGAATATCTATATGTGTTTATCTCACTGCTTGAGCTTGATGTGGTCTCAGGGAAGTGAGTGGTGATCATGCTCCTAAACTGCATAGGTTTCATATGAGTGACTGTCAGACACTGGATTCTGGGTGACTGATAATGAGACACTCCTGCAATTGAGATGGATTTAAAGGGAATTCACATTTTGAGGGCAACTGAATGATACTGCAGAAAAATAATAACACTTGTTAAGCAGTAAATTTCACTGCAATGCTTAGAGTCCACTTGCTGTTTGATTCACCTAATCAATTTCCAGTTGCAATGACACCCAAAAGAATCAAAATAACAAATACATTGAATTTCAGGCCCCTGAGTAGTTTATTCATCTTAACACTTTTACAGTGCTGAATATGAAACTATCCCTGGTAGAGGGGCTTGACCTATTCAGATATAGATCCATTCTGGTGAGTAGCACAGGAGTCCCAGGCTTTGGAGGAAGGAAAGAAATCTGGGTCTCCAACCAGCTCTGCTACCCACTCACTCCTCCCGAACAGTTTCCTCGCCTTTTATTTTATTTTATTTTATTTTATTTTATTTTAGTTGTAGGTGGACACGATACCTTTATTTTATTTATGTGGTGCTGAGGATTGAATCCAGGGCCTCACACAAGCGAGATGAGTGCTCTACTGCTGAGCCATAGCCCCAGCCCTGTTTCCTCACCTTTACCATGAGCAATCCAGCTGAGTTCTTTGGCCTTCTCTGAAGTTCTATTCCATCACACTCCCATCTCACTCCCATCTCACCACACCCTCAGAAACCTGCAAAGAAAGGAAGTCAAGAGCAGAGGTGGTGCTTTCTTTGTTGTCTGTGAAGGATACCTGTTAAAATCTGTGCTTTCTTTCCTTTCTCCTTAGGTATACAGTTCTGCATAGTGGACATCACCAGGAACTCGAGAAACTGCCCATACACAACGACCCAGAGTCCCTGGAATCATGCTTCTGATAGAGGACGTGGCTCACCACTTGGTCATTCATTTCCATTCATGTTTGTACAAACAGGACACCTGGGCATCACGCCTGTTCCTCCTCATCACCAGTAAGGCACAAGGCAGGCAGTGGGGCTGAGGGCCCACTGAAGGCACACAGAGGAGAGTGTTGGGCAGGACCCAAGGCCAGAACATGGAGGATCTCAGAGTTGTGAAGGGACTCCAGGCATCTTCAGATACAGCCTCCCACCCAAAGCGGAAATAGCACTTTTCATTGCTTCTCTGGAAGTTGGTCAGTTTCATTTTGTGTGCCTCCAGGAACAGGAGCTCACTGCCTCCCAACACAGTTGCTTCTGTGCTGTGAAAGTTTTAATGATAAAGAATTTCTGTCCATTGTTGGAACACACCTCTAGCTTCCATCAGGGGCCATTCAGTTGTCCCTCTCTCCCCCTGAAAGTCCTTACATACTGGATGACAATGGTCTGCCATCCACCACCTCCTTCAGTCTACCCTCTGTACTGAACATCTCCCATTTCTTTCCCATTCTGGCTATCCTCTTATGGGTGTGCTTTGGTGGGTGAACTAGCTCTCTGGATGAAGTTCAGATGACATCGGTGCCAGGATGTCATCCGGAAACACTGAAGGATTAACAGTGAAGCATCAAGAGTTTTTGTTTATAGTCATGAATATTTTAATTTTCTTCCTTATTTTGTCTCCTATCCCTTGGGGATAGATTTTGGAGACTCTACTTAGGTTTTGGTTTTAGAGCCATTACCAAAGGCATCTTCACCATTGATCTGGTGTGTGTGTGTGTGTGTGTGTGTGTGTGTGTGTGTGTGTGTGTGTTTAAAGTTGGCATTTTCTTACTGGAATACTGGTGATTGAGTCATTTGAAATAGATCCTCATTCCCTTCCCTTCAATGACCATGACCATGGAAAAACTATGCTTTTCCAAGAATGTTGATTGAGAATGGGGGAAAAGGTGTTGTCCAGTGGGACAACTTTTAGGGGCACTTAAGGCCCTGTGCTGAGTAGCACCTGATCCAGTCAGGGCGGTTTTCTCCTTTAGGAAGAGACATAACCACAGGAGAAATGTCAAGGACCCACTGCCTGGGAAGCTCCTGGGGTTCCGTTTTCTATACATTTTAGTAGCTTGTGTCTTGTTCCTGCTAAACTCCTAAGATACTCCCCATTCAATGCTGAAGCCATTACCGTCTGGCTTCATCTTAGGTAAATGTGCCCCACGTTGAGACTCTCTGACAATTTTTTCCTAGCTGTCTTTCCTTTGGCTGAAAAAAAAAAAAAAAAAAAAAAAAAAACATAATGAAAAGATTTATTGCTGGTCCTTATGGTGAAACAGGGAGAACAGGGAAGGTGGGTGGTGGTGGGAAGGTGGGTGGTGGTGGGATGGTGGGTAGTGCGTGTTGGGGTACCTACATAACAACACTGCAAGGTAAAGATGTGCCTGAAGTTTAAACTTCACAAGGTCTCTTTGCCCTCCCACTTGGTCTGTTGATCCTTTCTCTTCCTTGGGTGTTTTAGTTAGCTTTTTTGCTGCTGTGACCAAATAGTCTGATAAGAATAATTTTAAGGAGGAAAAGATTACTTGGGGCTTGTGGTTTTGGAGGTCTTAGTCCATAGACAGCTGGCTCCATTCCTTGGGGCAGGAGGTGGGGTAGAGCATCAAGGTGGAAGTGTGTAGCAGAGGAAAGCAGCTGGGAACACAGCAACCGAGAAGGAGAGAGAGGGGAGAGAGAGAGAGAGAGAGAGAGAGAGAGAGAGAGAGAGAGAGAGAGAGAGAGAGCGCTTCTCACTTCTCTCATGGACAAAATATAAATCCCAAGGGTATGCCCCCATAGACCCACCTCCTCCTGCCACACCCTACCTGCCTACAGCCACCATTTAGTTAATCCCTGACAGGGATTAGCACGTGCTGCTTAGGTTAAGACCATCCTAACTCAATCCTTTCGCCTCTAAACCTTCTTGTGTTATCTCACACATGAGCTTTTGGAAAACACCTGATATCTAAACCATAACATCAGGAATCTCAAAAGCCACCATTGCCTCCTTAACCCATGAAGGCAGAACTCCTTAGCCATCCACCTTCCCTTTGTCCTCAGATATCTTGAAAAGGGTCCATAAGAGCCCATGGAGGACTAGGGCAACCAATGACCTGGTTTTTAACATTCAGAGTCCTGGGCAGACTAAGAATGACCCATCACCACATTTATAGAATCTTTCCTGTGTAAAGAACTAGTCCCCTGCCTCAAGTTGATTTCCTTTCTTCACTGTTTCATGCAAAAATTAGAAAATGGTGACTCTGGAGATACAGAGTTCTCCACATGCTGTCTGAACATGGCCCTGTTCTCTGAGCATAAAGCATTCCTTAGGAAAAGAATAAAACAGAGATGAGAGATGAATGTTTCTATTCCAGTGAGTTGAAATACACTTAGGATTTCAAGGCGCTGGTAAACTTTGATGCCCTGCACATTGATGGGCACTCTACTTTTTAATACAGGTGTGCATATACACACTCTTAAACACAGTAGGATATCTTTCCTATGAAATACTTCTCTTCCTAGCAGCTTAGCAAGCACATCTATCTGCTCAAGGAAAATATTATTTCTCAGTGTCAGGTCTCCCATATTAAATGGTGAGTTGGATTCAGTAGGAATCCAAAGATTATAACATAGGTAGGAAAATGAGATGTCACTCCGTGGAGGTCGTCTCCCTCTCCCTGACTCTCTGGTCATGCTTCTGGGAGCTGGCTTATGGTTGGTGTCTATGGAAGTCACAGACAGGCCAGACTAAGGAAGGTCAGCAATTGCAAACATAGTAGCATTTGTCATTGTCAAGATAGTGGTCTCCCTTGCAGAAGAGAACTTCACAAGCATGCTTTCCTGACTCTTTGGACTAGGGTTGGGATGACGTGGTGATAAGCCAAATGCCCAAAATCAAAGGATAGGATCAGATTTGTTCTGCCTGGACAACGGCCAGCCTGGCATTAGTTAAAACTGTGACTTCCTGGAATCCAGATAATATATCATGTATGGAAGACTGAGAAGGAGAAGACTTCTAGCTGTCCAAGATGGGGGGAACCATAACTTGTGCTCTTCTCTAGGAAGGTCCTCCTCCTCCCCTAGGAAGCTTGCAATGTCAAGAAGAGATGCTCCTGGGACTGAGGGTGATACAGCCCCAATCCATCTGCCACATTGGCCTTGACAATCATCAGGGTAATGGATGCTGCAGCCAGACCGTCTCCATACCTGAGATAAAGGGGTGTGCTTCCTCTCCCTCTGATTCCAGTCCAGAGGACAGTCCACCCCCAGACTCTCATTCCAGCCCTCACCACTAGCAGCTAGGAAGCAAATGAAATAAAAGCCACTCCTTCAACTATGTGTTTGTAGAGAAACGTTTTCTTTCTGAGATCTCACCTCACATCACCATTTTCACTTCCTGCTGCTAACCTGCTCTGTGGGCAAGCCAACTGCTGTCTATATGGGGCCTGTGGGGTGGGCATGGGGGTGGAGGAGGGTGGGGCAAGGGAGTGGAGTTAACTAAATTGCCTTTAATATTGTCTTCAAGTAAGAACAAAGTAATAATGTCTTCTTGGTGCTGTGTCGTCTATTCATTTATCTCGCTGGTATTGGAGCTCTCTGGTGAAAGATCAGAGTTGCTTTGCTCTTTCTATTACTCTGCTTGGCTCTGGGCAAAATCTCTTCTGTAACACCTGGTCTAGGAAGAAAAAAAAAAAAAAAGATTAATGCATTTGGTTCTTTGGGCCAAAAATTGCAATCTCTTTTCTACCCAGTCTTGAAAAGTCAGGCTCTGTATTTGGTTTGGATTTAAACAACTGAGGTGCATCTTGACTCATTGGCCCTTACCTGGCACTTGCCTCAGAGGTGTGGTCTTCAGGATCTCTAATCACAAGTGTCTCATGCCGGTCACCAAAGGCCTCTCTTAGGAGTTTTACCAAATATGTGTTCTTCCAGTACTATTAGTTACCTAACATCATTATTCAAGCCTGTTCAAGTTGTCCTTTGCACACATTGATTTTAGAAGGAAACATTATATCAGTATCCAAAATAGAAAACTTGCCATAAATAGAGAGCAGCCATAGAGATGAACAAATGGAAACAAAACAAGGCTATTAGGTTGGAGCTAGATGCCAGCACCCACGCCTTGTCCTCAACTTCTCTGTTGACAAGTGTCCAGAGTCCTGTCCAGGAGCTGTTAGAGGTACCCTGCTTCCCCGTGGGACTCTACCTGCTAATTGGAAGGGTAGAATGAGAATTTACGAGAGAATGAAATTATAGACTTTAGGAGTTCGTGTGATTTAACTACATGCTGCATTCCATACTTTGGGGAACATAAATGGAAATTACTTAAGTTTCTAACTACTATTAAATTCAATTCAGGTTAAGTTTCTCCTTCCCTTTACCTTTTCTTTTGACTCACCCCAGAAAATATCTTACAACAACAACAACAACAACAGTGAGAGAAGCTAACATTTTAGTTATCTATCTTTTTTCCTTTTCTTTTACTCTAAGTTGTTATATATATGACAGCAGAATGCATTACAATTCATATTACACTTATAGAGCACATTTTTACATATCTCTGGTTGTGTGCAAAGTATATTCACACCATTTGTGTCTTCATACATGCACTTAGGGTAATGATGTCCATCTCATTCTACCATCTTTTTTTTTTTTTTTACCCTTTTGCCCCCTCCTTCCCCTCCCTCCTCATTGTCCTTTCTAGTGTTCCTCTAATCCTCCTATGCTCGCCGTCTCAACCCTCTGTGAATCAGCCTCCTTATATCAAAGAAAACATTCAGCATTTGGCTTTTTGGAATTGGCTAACTTCACTTAGCATTATATTCTCCAACTTCATCCATTTACCTGCGAATGCCATTATTTTATTCTCTTTTATTGCTGAGTAATGAACCCAGGGGTGCTATACTACTTAAGTTACATCACAGCCCTTTTTGTTTTTATTTCATATTATTTATTTATTTTTTATTATTTTTTAAAAATATTTATTTATTTACTTTAGTTGTACACAATGCAATGCATTTATGTTTACGTGGTGCTGAGGATCGAACCTGGGCTGCGCACATGCAAGGCGAGCGCTCTGCTGCTGAGCCACAACCCCAGCCCCCATATTATTTTTTAAACATTTTTTGGTATTGTATATTGAGCTTAGGGAAAATTTACCACTGAACCACATCCCCAGCCTTATTTATTTATTTATTTATTTATTTTTAATATTTTTAATTTTGAGACAGGATCTCACTAAGTTGCTTAAGGCCTCACTAAGTTCCTGAGGCTGGCTTTGAACTTTTGATCCTCCTGCCTCAGCCTCCCAAGTTGCTGGGATTACTGGCATGCACAACTGTACCCAGTTTTATTTTATAATTTTGAGACAGGGTCTCACTAAGTTCCTGATGCTAGTCTTGAATTTGCCATCCTCCTCCTTCTGCCTCTGGAGTCCCTGGGATTACAGGTGTATGCTACCATACCAAGCAAAGAAGTTATTAATGAGCTCCATGGTGCTAGGTACTGTGGTTAAATGCTTTACATGAATTATGTCATTTAAACCTCAAAAAATTCTTAGATAAGTGCCAAAATTACCCGCACTTTACAGATGAGCAAACCTCAGCTGAGATACCTGGTAATCACCTTGGAGAGTGTGGATTTTGGATGCAAATTCAGGCAGTCTGATCATAAAGTCCACAGTCCTAAACATGCCCAACCGTGCTAATTTGGTTGGATTAATTCGCTCCACATTCATGTGTGAAACCCTGAGCTAGGAGAGAATGGTAAACAAGCTCTCACCTGTGGCCTGGATATTTTCCTTCTTCATCACCTGCAGACCTGGAGAGCATTTCCAGATGTGCCTATTCCAATCTGAATTCTGCCACTCAGCTGCTCTCTTCTCTGGACCTCAATTTACCTTCTTGAATGATGGAGGGATTCAGGTAGATGACTGAGCTGCACTGAGCTTTCATAGTCTTTCTAGTACATGGTAGCCTGGTATTATTGAACAACCAACAACAGACTGTGAGGCAAAGAAAGCATGGGCCCTTTATATTCCAGACTCTCACAGGGACTGCTCATAGCAGGAGTGGCCCCTGCAGATGGCTGTTTGACTTCCCTGCATTTCCTGGTTGGAACCTGGAACATTCTTTGGCTATGATCCCACTTGTCCCAGTAACTATCAACTCTCCACTGCAGGCACTTGACAGTTTCTCTTGAGTCTCTTACAGGAGCTTGTGGGGAGGCATGGTTGATTTCATTTTATTGAAGAGGAAAAAGTCCTTCTTGGGGCAAGTGTCTGCCTGAGGACACAGAGCTTATTATATGGGGCAGAAGTCAGGACAGAAAACACTTTAGGTCCCTTCATTCAAACCAAGTGCTTTTGTTTTTTCATCTTCTTTAAATTTATTTCTAAATATAAAAATGAAACACTTTTAGGTTACATAAATTATTGTTTACACAAATGATGCATTTATGCAAGTCATTCCCACTATAAAATGTTCTAATTACATAGATGCAGCAAAATACCCCTTGACCCCAACTCAATCCCATTTGCCTCCCCAGAAATAATTGTTCTTATCATTTGGTTAATATAATTCAAGATTTTTTTCTAGTTGTATATAATGTACAAATAAAAATGTGGAGTTTTTGTTCTTATATGTAAATTGGTGAGTCTGTATATGACTTGCAACTTTCCTTTTTAACAATGTACCCCAAACTTAACTTCACACAAGTTATTCTTTCATATATATATATGTGTGTGTGTGTGTGTGTATATATGTATATGTATGTGTGTGCGTGTGTGTGTGTGTGTGTGTGTGTGTGTGTGTGTATTGGTAGATGGACACAATCCCTTTGTTTTATTGTTTTTATTTTTATGTGGTGCCAGGGATCAAACCCAGTGCCTCATGCATGTATGCTAGGCAAGTGCTCTACCACTGAGCCACAGCCTGCGGCCCCAAGTTATTCTTTTTTGTTGTTGCTGCTGTGTATGCACTTCCTATTACAAACATTGTATACTTTGCAGTGTTGTTTCTTTTAAGTTCTAGTTACATCTGTGTCTGAGCCAGGAGTTCAAGTCCTGCATCAGAGAATCAGAAGCTTCCTTTTGCTGGGACTGTGCTAACCATATGAAGATTATCTGGAGTGGTTTCAAATTTAAGTGGTGGCAACAGCTCTGATTTGGCAGCTCTGATGTTGGGGCAGGTCCTGCAGTGGGCCTCACCAAACCTCTTCTCACTTTGAGGGACTGAGAAATTGCCCCAGCTGCATAGGCTTTAGAATCAGATATATGACACTTCCACCAATTCCTAGATGTGTGTTTTTGTAACCTGTTAAACCCTACCTTCCTCTAAAGCATGATCATGCATATTTTAAGATGTTAGTTCAAGGAGACAGAAAGCCCTTGGGAATCACTTTTTAAAATGTGAGCTTTCATTTCATGCTGTTGTTATCTCCTCTTGACAGCCTCAGTGGTTCTGTCTCCTACCATCTGTCCCGGGATCTTGGCTAAAGAACAGGTTATAGAAAGATTAGTCCAAAACCCCCCTACCTTTCAAAGGGGAATTATGGAAGTAGAAGCAATACTACCTCCATTTGCATCTCATTGTCCAGTTCACTTCCTGTTATTATTGGACCCACACCACTGCCCAGAAAGATGAGTAATATTAGTTATTACCATCTTACAGATGAGGCTGAAGGACAGAGTTTGTGACAGTCTCTTGGCCATCCAGCAGTTGTTTGAGGAAATCAGAATCTGCATCCAGTTCTTCTGATTCTATATATGAAGTCACAGTTATAAGGAATTGCTGTGCAAGTTATTATTTAGAGAAAGTTTTAGACTCATACACCTGGCAGCATGAGATACAGGAGTCTCTTTCTGATACTGACATTTAAGTACATATCATCAAATCAACATTAATTCAGTCATAGATCATCAATATTTATATTAATTCAGTCATATGTCATCCATGAAATATTTCTTAAGGCCTTTGGAAAAAAAAAAGTACCAGATACTGTACAAGCTGGTAACATAACTGGAAAAATAGGACAACTCAGTTCCCTGTGACAGGTCTGTGCAAACTGTGGCCTGGGGCCATAGTTGGTCTGTAAGCTTTCAGGATGGCTTTTACTTTTTTTTTAAAGCCATGTCCATTCATATATATTGTATATGGCTTTCACAATTCAAGAGTTTAGTAGTTCTCCCAGAGAATGTCTGTGGCCCGTTGAGCCTGAATACTTAAGCTCCAGCACTATACAGGAAGTTTGCTGACACCAGCTGTAAGGCAATTATTATCCAGCCATTTAGTATGTACACATTTACTAAATGCCATAAAAACGGGCACCTTCCAAGTTTTTTGTTTTTCAATTGTCTTGTTATATTTACAGTGATTTCTGTGCTTATTCTTGTACTTCCTGGCCTAACAGTTCAGGTTACAAGATAAAAAAAAAATGAGGATACACCACGAAAAGTTAAAAAGCAGCGGCCTCTTGTGGCTGACTTATGCATTATTTAGAAGATTTCATTGTTATGGTGACAGTTTACAAAAAAAAAAAAAAAAGAACAGGGTTAAGCCAGGTGCAGTGGCACACGCCTGCAATCCCAGCAAATGAGAAGGCTGAGGCAGGAGGTTAGCAAGTTCAAGGCCAGCTTCAGCAACCTAGTAAGCCTTTAGCAAGACCCTTAGCAAGACTCAAAATAAAAGAGGCTGGGGGTGTGGCTCAGTGGCTGAGTGCCCCTGGATTCAATCTCTGCAATCAAAAACAAAACAAGGGCTGGGGTTTTGGCTCAGAGGTACAGCACCCATCTAGCATGCGTGAGGCACTGGGTTTGATCCTCAGCACCACATGAAAATAAAATAATAAAGATATTGTGTCCACCTATAACTAAAAAATAAATATTTCAAAAAACAAAACAGGGTTAGGTTGGGTTTTTGCCAAAGGCCAGGTATTCCAGATTGTTCTGAAATATCTAGGATATTCTATGCTTTATCTTCTGCTTCTTACTGATTATTAGTTATAACCTGTGTTAGAAAACTGCTGAAACATAGTTAACTTAGCCGGGAACACTGTGTTAGTGAAATAAAAGGGTTTATTGGGGTGCCACGTGGGCAAGGGTAGGGAAAGGAAGGGAAGGGAAGGGGGGTAGGGATGGACGGGAATAGGGACAGGCAGGAACAGAGAGAGGCAGGAACAGAGCGCGATTTCAGTCAGGGGCTGGCTTAAATAGAGTAGGGGGTCATAAAACCCCCTTGGAGTGAGTCCTTGCCCTATAGGGCGGCAGAGGTCGGGGGGCGGGGGGGGTAGTGGACAGGGCATTTGCTGGTCAGGTTTTTTGGTCACGCTGAGGATCCTGGGAGCTGTAGTTTTTCACAAAGCACCTGGGGAGGTGTGGCCTTCTGCCTGGGAGGTGCAGCCTCTGCCTGGAATCCAACAACCTGACTGGTTGAACACACTCTTCTAATTAAAAGGAAAGCTAGCTGAGTTAAAAATAATGTGATAAATAGATGAAGGAATGAAGTACTTATATTTTCTAAGGTAATAGGTTTGAATTTTAAAAGCCTTGGAAAAAGAGAACTTTGAAAAAACAAACTGATTATCACTCAAATGCTGTAGTATTAGGAAACACAGTAGTATTAGGAAAAACTTACTGGCATCTCACCTCCCTATTTGTCATAGTAAAGGCAATGTAGTGGGAGTAGACAACTTGGATTCTTGTCCTACCCAGCCTGCACCAGACCCTGACCATGGGTGAGCAATTGTCCACTCTCTGGGTGTCAATAATCCCCTATAAATTAAGGGATTGGACAAATTCTGAAGGCCTTTATACCTTGTACAGACCACAGTTCCTTGTGTCTATTTGGAAAGTCCCCCTTTTGTAAACAAAGATTGTTCCATCAAATCTAAATCTGGTGCTGGTGTCGTTGAAGATTCTATGGTAATCATGGTAGAGGCGTGTGTTGCAGGATGGTTCTTCTTATGGCATGGTAGAATGGTGGGTAAGTTGTAAATTGGAATCAGAGCTGACAGACCAATTAGGAATGGAAGGATCCATTGTTGAAGATTTATTACTGTAAACCAAGATGAAAGGGATAGAGAATGGACAAATTGTGCTAACCATTGTATAGTGTTATGATGTTCTTGTAGTTTAAGTAGACAAAATTGTTCCTCTAGTTCCTTTGAAGTTCATTAATATCTTTACCAAGAGGGAATTCAAAAGTAGATAACAGCAATTGCTCAATATTTGGCAAATTTCCAGAGGAATCATTGTAAGGTAAAGGCGTGACACAAAATAAATGAAACCCTGAGTCTCATTCAAATTGTTGTCTAGCCATAAGTCTTCTTGATGTTCCCCAAGCCATAACACTGATGCTTTGAGAGCATCTCACCTTTGTAATATGACTCTGTTTTTTGTAACTGTGATGTAACATTTGCATATTCAATTGAGGAGCTGTTTGCAAGGAATTGGCTAGCAAGGTGGCTGTTGTAGCAGCAGTTGCTGCTGTCACAGTAATAGCAATAATAATGACTACGAGAGTAGCAAGGAAACTTTTGGGTCTATATAATATTAATTTGTTTTTGGTATAGATAATCCATTATGCCACAGATGGGTAGGGTTAACTGGCATCCATCCATGAGCTCGTTGTTTTAAAATTATGGTTTCAGTAAAATTTAAAGTGGTAACATTATAGGTAGAATAAGAAGGGGTTAACCACATCTTATTTCCTTGACTTTGTAGGGCCATGATTCATAACTAGTATTCAAATGTTTATATGTTGAATTAATGCCAGAATATAAGGTTTAGTTGTACACACCATCATATAAGCTTCTATTTCATTCCATTTCCATAACCGTTGCATAAAAAAAATGTTCCCAATGCCTGTTCCTGAGATCTCAGGGAATAAAGGTAATCCCAATAATAGTATGAGGGGCTGGGATTGTGGCTCAGCGGTAGAGCGCTCGCCTAGCACGTGGGCGACCCGGGTTTGATCCTCACACCACGTACAAATAAAATGCATTGAATAAAACGCATTGTGTACAACTAAAGCAAATAAATAAAAATATTTTTAAAAAATAATAGTATGAGGCTGGGAACATGAATTAATGGAATTTATATATAATTCTACCATGCCAGTCCTGGATTCCAGTTAGTGGATCCATTAAAATGAAAGGGCAATGAAAATGCCCATGTGGCAGCATAAAGTCGCAGCATATCCAAACCTGCTGGTCTCCAGTTTTCCAGAGTTAAATCTGAAGTCAAATTTTGTATAATAAAATGGGGGAAATTGCAAATGGATAAGTCCTGGAGATCTAGGCCATGTAAGAGGCTATGTTGGCAAACAGGATAGAGCATTTTGAGTGGTAATGGTGTTGGGAATTAGGTCATCCTGTAAACCCTATCTTTTTTATGAACCTCTGATATTTCATGTCACTCATGTGAGGTTTATTTTGATAAATATGATTCATGTACCATTGTTCCTTTATTTGAGCACATGGTGTACTATTGATAGTGGTTAGACAGATGGGAAGACTAGGATGCTATACATTCCAATCTTTTAGAAATTGCATGCCAAGTAAAATTATCAATAGATGTGGAGAGTTCCTGAAAGAGCTGAGTTGGATTTAAATTTATCCCATCAGTAATTTCTATATCATTGGAATTAATGGGAAACTCAGGATGAATCCAATCTACAGCAGTAAAATAAAGTGGATTCAATATATATGGGCTTCCCCCATGAGAATGGAAAGAATAAGCAAAATTACATGTATTTAACTTTCCTGTTTATTATTTACCTGTTTAGATGAATTGATGGTAATCACAGAAATCATAGCCAAAAATAAGTTTTTTGGTGTCTTAGCAGTCTAAGTGTTTGCCAGTATTTTTTTCTCCTTGATTCACAAGGCCTTTAAGGTCTCCCCAAGTTGAATGATTTGTAAAAGGCTAGAAAGGGTAGTAATCAGGGTCTCAAGGGAGTCATCACAGGAGGACGCCTGCTTACGATCTTGAAGGTGGGAAAGGGATCCTTCTGATTGAATCAACTCATAGTAGGGTTTGATATATCTGGAAGGAATCCAGACAGTACCAGATGGTAGTGAAATAGCACCATAGCCTCATCCCCAGTTTACAGCGAAGCAGGACCCTGCCATTGTGGACCCTGTTCTGGTAACCTGTATAGTACTTGAGGATGCATTTGACCTAAAACAGACTGGGAGGTGTAAAAGTGTCACTGTGTAGCAGTTAGCCCATTCATTTTGACTTAAAAATTTTAAAGTGAATAAAACTTGCATTAGTTGCTCTTGAGATATATATGGTAGATGTATATTCCCCCCTTTTTAAATTTAAATAACACATTTATTAAGGATTGATGTGTTCTTTCATGATAGCTTGTCCTTGAGGGTTATAAGGGATACCATGTTTGATATTGCTGTCCCCTTGAGTGCAAAAGGATCAAAAAGCAGTGGAAGTACAGACTGGGCCATTATTGGTTCTAATAGTAGTAGGGCATCCTATCATAGCAAATGCTGATAAAAAGTGTTGTTTAACAATGTGAAAGTTCTCTGAAGATTGAGCTGTGGCATGCACTTAGATACTAGAGAAAGTATCAATACTTACATGAATGTATTTTAGTTTTCCAAAAGGGGAAGAGGAACTAGCACTTTCTTAAACTCTTGATTAGCATTCTCATAAGCCAGGGTAAGGGCCAACACATTAGCAGCTTCAGTGTTTTCAATTTTTTAAAAAATATTTATTTGCTTTAGTTGTACACAATGCCTTTTTTATTTGTACGTGGTGCTGAGGATTGAACCCGGGCCGCGCATGTGCCAGGCGGGCGCTCTACCGCTGAGCCACAACCCCAGCCCCTCAATTTTTAATTGTTTTTATGCAGTTATACATGACGGCAGAATCCATTTTGATATAATTATGCAAATATGGAATATATATATATTTTTTTCTAGCTAGGGTCCCATTCTTATGGCTGTTTATGATGGTGGGATTCACTGTGTTGTTTTCACATATGTACATGGGAAAATTACATCTGATGCATGACACTGTCTTTCCTTTTCCTATCTCCTTCCCTCCATTCTCCATTGTCTAATCTACATTTTGCATCTTGTTGACAAAATCCATATATATTTCTGTGGCCCCCTGGTGGATTTGTGAGAAAGAGCCAGTGGGAATTTTCATATCAGGCACCTTATGCCAGCCTCTAACTGTAGCCTGAGAAGACTGCATTATGAGTGGCCCGAGAGTCGTTTCTGGTTGGTCTACAGTTCTAGAGTTCCCTTGGCCTGTAAGTTGACCAAAAATTATAGGGAATATAATAAAAATTATCGAGATTATTAACTGCCAAAATATTCTGGTTCCATTCTTGGAACCAGAGATTCTATTGGGAAGTTATAAGTATGGTTCTCATTAGCATCATCCAATCCCGTGTAATTTCATGCTTTGGCAATGCCTTCCGTTAAAACTCTGGTAGAAATGGCATTGTACCCCATTCTCCATTACAGATTTTTGGATCTCCTTAAAAGCTGCAAACAGTAAGCCATCATGTTGTAGGTTATGATTATTTTGTCTTAGCACCGGAAAAACTTTCAGCATTTCACCAGATTGTTTGGCTTCCTCTATACAACATTATAGTGCAGGTTCCCACTTAAAATCATTTTTTAGGAGTTATTAGAAAAAGGGGTAGTGGTGGGAAATCTTCCAAAGGTTTGGGGGAATGTCCTCATTTAATCTAGGTTCCTCATACTTGGGAGGAAGTGGTTTATCGGGAGGCAGAATAAGAATTGATGTCTGTATTTTGGATTGGTTGGATATTTAGTAGGCATTGATTCCATAATGTTTTAATGTAACTGGTCCTACAGATATCATGAGACACTGGCCTACATGCTCCTGTTTCTGCTTCTCAATTGCCAGTATCTGGATACCAGGAGCTTTGTTCCCTAATAGTAGTTAAGTTTCAAAATATCTGTTAAAGGAACAGATTTTCTATTTTCTTAAACCTCTTAACTGAAAGGCATGTCCTTTAACTTCAGGAGAAATGGAATCTCCCATATTTGATGGGTTTGAGAAAGAGAAAGCAGACTTTGTTGCAGGCTCAAAGGGAAAGTGCCCAAAACCTGTTGTTGACTTACTGGCTGGGATGTCCAATATAATATATCTTCTGCCAGGGGTATTTCCAAGTCTGTAGGACTCCTCATACAGGGTACCAAATGTCAAATGTTGTGGTAATGATGTGAAGAACTGACTCACGGTATGGTTTCAACCATGAGCTGCTCCGAGTTTGGCTCCTCATCCTTTTAATATCATCAGCAAGTAGCTTAACATGCCAGTAAGCAGGAATTCTATTTTATCAGTACAGTGTTTTTATTCTGTAATAACTCCCCCCACCCCAGGGTAGTGTTCTAATTTTCTGGAATATTGTTTGCAGAACTCAGATTTCTAAGTTTTGCTATGTGCAGCATGTTATTTTTTTTTAAATCATAACTTCCTTTGATCTAATATAACCCTTTTCCTGTTCCCACAAGATAAAGTCACTCATGGCAAACAATTAAAAATTTTTAAGATCTTCAGTTGATGTACCTTGCTAACTTTACTCAGCTTCCAAGTGGCGAAGCCATGCCTAGAAAATAGGTGTTGCTCTAAAGTTTTTGCTCTTTGACTCCGAACACTTTAATACAATATACATCATTGCCATATCAGGATATTTTCTGTTCTTTGGAAAGGACAAAGACCATCTTCTGATGACCAGGAATTTTGGGAAATTTTGCTGATCCCAACATTGTATCATGTAGAGTTTTATGAGTTGAATGTCTTGCAGCCATGGAACTTTAAACAAATTAAAAACTGAAGCAAGGCATGGTGGCACACACCTGTAACACTACTCAAACTGGACATTGGTAGAAACTTATTAGGACATAACTCTATACATCATTTTTTTTGTGCAGTATTTGCTACTCTTCTTTAAAAAAAAAAAAAGGCGACTCAGGTCCAAGGCAAAAACAAAAAGAACGTTTTTAATAAACTTTTATTTTTATATTCAAGATAAAGCATATACACAATTGAATGTGGAAATAAATAACTAGAAATGCTTTGGAAACTTTTCCATTTCTCCCTCAAATTCATTTTTTTTTAAGCTCATGAGTCTTTTTATTTAAAGAAACATGGCAACTATAATATCAAGGAAAAAAAAAGAACCACATTTTTGTACAGAAACATATAGCCTTTTTGACTATACAGTTTAGTTTTATTTTAATAACAACAAAAAAAGCACACAAGACACACTCTTGAACAGATTTACTCAAACAGTTTTGCTCGAGAAGAAAAAGGCACAGATTTAAAGGGATGACGGTGATTATTAAGAATATAGTAAATGGGGGCTCAGTCAAAAAATGACACTTTAATGAACTAAGTCAGGAAAAAAAAGAACAAAATGAACTCTCAAATTATCTGCCTTCATTAAAGTAAATTTTTAAATTAAATTGTATAAACATATGATATAAAGTTGGTACTTTAGGAAGTGTCTGTATATTTCCGCTATTTACAAATCTTTGTATACAATTTCAATGTTCGTTATACATTTCCTATATACCAAACTGAGCCAGGGCCTCCGACCTCCATGCCCCATGTCCCCGAGAAGCATTCTGGCAACTGGATGACCCTAGCTGCTTTCTGTCAGAATAGTTGGAAAGGAGGAAGAAACAATCAAATGTAGTCATCTTCAACTGGCTCTCCATTGACATCACAATAGTGGATAAAAATTGCCACTACTCGCTGAAACACACCCTTCTTCATTTGCCGCATCTCTGAGATTTCCTCACCTATTGTTTCCATACAGATGTCTGCAGATAGCTGTCCTTTCCGTCGAGGAGCATAGATAGTACCTGGAAATAGGGTGGGGGGTAGAGGGAAAGAGAAGGGAAGACACATACAATAAACAGAATCAGAATCATTTAGAAAGTCAATGTAACATGTTGGTCCAAGAAATGTTCCTACACCTGACAATATAACATACTGATGCGTGAACAGTTCATGCAATGAGTCCCTATCACTTTAGTTTTATACCATGTTTGATGTCTGAGAAGATATGACTAAAGCCCCTGGTCAACTAATGACACTCCAGACAGATAGGTCATATACATGTACATGTAGTTCATAAAACTTAATTCCCCTATAAAAGAGTTCTTTAAAACATATAGCTACAAATGAATATACAAGTGCCTTAATACTTAGGGACTCTATTAAGGCTTCTCCCTAAATTTCTATACCTAAATTATCATAGTTCCCATGTGCCATGCAACAAGTAGCTCATAAGCTATAGGAGAACAATTTGTAACAGTATTGTTGATAAATGCTTCAATAAAGAGTAACAAATTATAAATATTTAGGTAATTTGCTTGGAGTGGTGCTTAGAGGTATAGTGTGTGCACCTTATGTACAAGATCCTGGGTTCAACCAGAATAAAACAAACAAACAAAAATTTATGTAATATAAAAGAAATCTAATAGGACAATCTATTTGAAGGAATCTTCCCTGTCATATATACCCAGTGAGTCTGTTGAGCATCTACTATGTGCAAATTCTGAGTTTTTTGTTTTTTGTTTTTTTTGCAGATGTGGGATAAAATATTTATACGGGAAACCATTTAAAAGCTTCCCTGTCCCTAATTTTCAAACAAAATATTAACTATTTAGTAGGATATACCCAAATGCAAATGCAAATCAAGTCAGGTCATAATTACTTTCTTCATCATCTTCAAAATCATATCGGGCAAAGCTGTTGGGCTCTGCTGCCCTCAGTGACCTCAGCCAAGGGAAGTCAGAAATCATTGAATATGGAGCTCCATCTACAACACCTAAAATTAGAAGACAGGGGTAAAAGTGTTATTGGTATAGAAGTGCTGATAGGGTTAAACTCTGTACTTTCCTTAAGCAGAATTCCAATGCAAAACAAAGATTGAGCCAGGTGTCTTCAAGTCATTTCTAACTCAAATCACAGTGATTTTAAATTTTCACCACTTTCTGTCTTTCATCATTGCTCTGTTTGTTCTAGAGATAGCAAACTTGTACAGGCAGAGCAATATTTATTTGGTTCCTGCCACCCGCAGATATTCAGAGATTCCCATTCATATTTTCCTTAAGTCATGTCCTTCCAACCAGCTCATAGCTATTTAGCTTTCCAATCATTGGTAAATACTTACCCTCTAAAGTATAGATTTCTCTCCCCCAGGGGTATTTGGGATATTTCTTTAAGTCTTCTTCACTTCGAGTGGCTTCAGGGAAGAATTCATACTTAATGAGCTCCCTAGAGGAAACAGGGAAAATTAAATAAAAATTGTAAAACTGAAAAATGTTAGGGTGTTGGGTAGAAAAGAGCTATCAAAATGTTCTAGGCCCAGATTCTACAAACATCTCAGACAAAATATTGACTCTAATAGCACTCAAACTAGAGAATGTTAAGTCTAATCAGGTAAAAGTTACTTTATTTACTATTTTCAAAGTCCTATCGGGGGAAAAAAAAGCCATTCTCCAAGCAAATATCTTGTGTATAGAGAATGCTTAATACATTTATATAACAAATACACATAAAGTCTAATTTTCTGATAATGTAAAATAGCAGTCTTATGATCTTCTTTAACTTGATCTCTTTTCCATGACCCATAACTAAGGAAATAGTCAAACATACAATTAGCCTGTTCTTGTTTAAGTTTGAAAATAAAAAGCTACATGTATACATGCATGCTATTTAGTTTTAAGTTCTCATTTCCCTCAGTTTTTCACAAATGTTAATTTCATGACATGCCCGCCTATAAAGCTTAGATGTAATGATTTAAAAGGAGGAATAATTAGGATTTGGTTCTGGGACCCTCCACTATGAGAAACGACTGAAAAGGCCTTTCAGAGTCAGTTACTTACTGATTGATGTTTGCTATAGTGTCCATCCAGCTGCGAATGCGCACTTTGTTCCGCACATTGGGAGGGTTACTGAATTCATGGATGATACAGATGTGATAGGGATAGGGACCACTAAACAGCTTCTGCTCCAAAGTTAGTGTGTCCACCTGTGGAAGATATCATAAAGAGGTCTTTGGACCAAGAAAGAAGATCTTAGGAATCTATGTCCCAGAGCTTGAATGAATTTTCTTTGGTCCCTTCAGTATTAAAAATCTTTGGCTGATTTGAAAATCAAACAGTCGTATGTAGACCTGAACACAGCTTGCTTTGATGGGGGGCAAGTCTCTGACCAGCAGACTCAGGGATTTATCTCTCACTGTTATGTAAGTACCTGGAAAGCCAGAGAATCCTGATTTGGGAAACTGATCTCAATCAACCCAGAGGTCACTTCTGAAAAAGTCTTTTACAGGTTTCAGTACCGACAATATGAATGCATAGAACCACACACCTATTTGACCTAGATAACAAGTCTTCTTTAGAACACACTTCTTACCTCCTTGTAGCCTCTGTTCACACTGTTTTCTTCTCATGGAACACCCTCTTACCAATCTCTAACATGAAACTCTACCCTGCCATCTCAGTGATACACAGGTTTATTTCCTCTGGGGGAAGTAAGTGTTCTGTGGATTTTACAGCACACAGCAAATTTTGGGTACTGAGACACTCAAAAATTTGTTTGTTGAACTGACTGTTCTAGGGCCTGGCTCATACACTGATTCTGAGGGTTCTCAACTGTTTTTTTAAACTCTCTTTTGGCATCAAGCACAATCTCATACACAAAATTTGCTTTTAATAACAATAAAGATAATAATTACAGCTATCACATTATTGCTTACTATATACCAGCAACTGTTCCAACATATCAGATATATTAGCTGCAATATAACAATAACCTTAGGTACATTCTTTTAATTCTACAAATAAAGAAATTAAGACATAGAAGAAATCTGCTATAGGTCAGAAAGCCAGAATATGAATCAAGTAGTCTGAAATCTGAGTCTGTGCTCTTAGTCATAGGTAACTTAACAATGCCCCTATATAACTTGCTAAAACTTTATAAAAATTTAATAGAGAAGCATTAATAAATGATTAGCAAAAACAGTCCAGATTGGTTAAAGGAACTCTGCAGAATCTAAAGAAACATTACTATGGGTTGAGCAAATGAATAAATGCTGAGTCCAAGAGGTTGAAGACAAAATAAATAAATGTCAACCACAATGTATGTATCATCAGAAAGGAGCACAGTTTGTTACCTGCTGCATTGGGCGGAGGTATATGATACGGTTTCTCTCAGGAGGCATCCTTAGTATCTGGTCTAATACCTGATCCATATTCAGTTTCTTGCATTGTGCATAGTCAAATCGGTTTACAATTGGTGCATTTTCAACTTTTAAATGTTTCAGTACCCTGCATCTGGTAGCTACAAAATAAAAACAATGGCAAGTTCTATAGTAATTTGTACAAAATAAAAGAACAACAACATATAGCATCTTTGGAGGACTGGCCCAGATATTATCAGCAGATGATGCTGCAGTTGTAAATGTCGTTAGCATAAGTCAAGTATTATGATAGAGTACAAATAACAGTTAACAAATGGATTTGAAGGTGTCATTGTGTTCAGTTCAAAAGAAGCTGGTTGCCCTCATGCTACTAGAGGTAAATGTTAAAGTGCCTTTTACTTCTAAGAATTTACTGTCAAACCCCCCACCCCCTGCCAAGTACTATCAAATGACTTGACCACACAGGAATTGTTAAGAAAATATTTATTGAATAGAACGAATTATAACTATTAATTTATACAACCTTGTGGTAAATGGTCAAATAAATCTGGAATTAGTATATCTTATCTTACATTCACTCACAGGTAAGAGCAAAGTTGGTTTTAATTCCATCACAAGTATAGAAACAGAGCCTTGGGGGTAAGAAAAGGCCCAGAAATATCTGAGTACTTTAGTCTAAGGCTGTATAGTACAATACAGTAACCATTAGCTAGCTACCAAGAACTATTTAAATTTAAATAAGCTAAAATGTGAGAAAATTAAACTACAATTCTTCAAACATGAGCCATAGTTCAAGTGTTCAATAGTCACATGTGCTAGTGTTTATCACATTAAACAGTTTGGATACGGAACATATACAGATCATGTACACATTGCAAAAAGTTCTGTTGAAAATGCTGGTCTAAAATATGATTAAGCAGTGTTCCTGTTTGTAATATGGAACATGAGATAATAGAGAAAAGTAACTGTGATATAATGCATGCACTTACCCGCACTATCACATCAACTTAAGAAAGTATTATCTTTCTTTCTTTTTTTTTTTTTTTTTTGTGTGTGTGTGTGTATATATATATATGTGTGGTGCTGGCAATCAAACTCAGAGCCTTGCACATGCTAAGCAAGCACTCTACCACTCGGCTACATCCCCTTTATTAAATCACAAATTTCAGCCTGATCCAACTCAAGGGACAGTATTAAATGAAAAAGATTATGAAACCAGAAGATTGATTTGCCTGATATTTTTAAAATTCCATAAAGACATGTGTAAGATATCTGACATAAATACCATCTTCCCCTGTAACTAACTTCGATGTTTAAACACTGAGCCAGTGTCCTGCCTTTTAGGCTCATTTTGTCCTCTGTGATGTGCAAAGAACGGAAACTGGTGTTGAAGACTGGGAGGAGAGAGAGAGAGAGAGAGAGAGGACTACATGGTGATAAGGATCAAATGGTTCTGCTATAAAACCAAACATGGTTAAGGTTAATCTTGCCTGTCACTAACTTAGCTAGTAACTACAGACTGAGCTACTTATCTAAGATCCTCTGTCCTGTGATAAACTGATCTAAACAACTTGCTTGAAGGGACAAAAGGCTGGGACTGAGGCCATGTGACCCATTAACAGGTTAAAGAAAACATGGGAAAGACTCAGAGTCAAGTGCACAAGTGGAAATCAACCAGATTCTCAGACACTTTCTTATTCCTTTTAAAGAGAGGAATGCTTAGATGCTCAGAGTTGGAGGGTAAAATGCTGACAGAATGGCTCAAAAGAGCCCTGCTGTATGATATCTGAGATTTTTGAAGAGCTCATTTTTTCTATTTTAGTAAGAAACTCCAATAGGAGATGGTGATTTATTAGATGTTTTAGGACCAACAAACTCTTTGGCTGGGATGGAGAAAAGTACTACCTCTTCAGAATGAACAGAGGGCCTAGGGTCCCCAGGGTATGGAGTCTTAAAGAATGCAGGGGAGAGGCAGTGTATGAATCTCAGTTTCACTTCTTTCTGGGATTCTCCTCATTTCTGTCAAAATGTTTACTAAGCATCTTTGCATGGAATTTGTTTACAAACAATACTGTCGGAGACATACAAGGAAAGCCCTTATGTTTTTTGTATACTTATGTAATACAGATTAACATTTACTAGGTGTTTACAAGAGGTCAGATCCCATACCATGTTGTGTGTAGGTATGTAAAACACACACACACACACATACCTGGATACATCAATCACTACATTAAACTTTCACAAATGCTTCATGAGTTAAGCATTAACTGTACACATTTTATAGACTGAACAAAATGAACAAAGAATATATAACCTGCCCAAGGTTAGGAACAAGTCAGATATGCTTAATTTTACATGGATGGATATAAAAAATATAATTTTGAGTGAAAAGAAAAAAAATAAACAGATTATGTACCTAAAATTTTAAAAGCTCACAAAAAGCAACATTTTACATGTGAGAGAGACATTATAATAAGACATGAAAAGTATATGGGAAGGACACATAAAATACCTGAGCATACAGGATGGAATAGAGACACAAACACACAAATGGGGCTGATAGGAAGAGAGGCTTGGACTAAAGACATTGTTGTCATGAATTATGACTGAGGACAAGACTGATCATCTCAGTCAAATGCAGAACAGGTAAGCCCTCCTCAAAAACATTTACACAGAAGACATATAAAAGTTCACAGCAAGCATATGGCTGAGTTAGGATTCAAGCTAAGGTGGATCTCACTCCAGCACCCACCCATGCTTTTAATACACTCTGCAAGATTAGGAAGCAATTATCTTTCAGAGGAGATGATATTTACCAAATGAACCAAGTTTTGGCACATGGATCCTCATTATGGACAAATTATTTGAGAACCAAAGAAAAAGAACAGAATTAAAGATAATCCAAAATTAAAAGAACAAATAATATACTAATGTTATTGTAGTATTTATGAGTTCTTAATTCTTTAAAATCATTCATGATGGTCTTATACTATACAATCAAATACATACCATGGATGAACATCATCTTGGGACAGTCTTTTAGTACTAGATCTGTGATTCCACAGTTGGTCATAGTGACTCCAACAAGATTTTTGGATTTTAATACAAGAACCTACAATGAAAAAAAAAACAAACATAAGTTACATGTAAGTGGATTTTTCTGTTCTTTTTGTTCTTAAAGCTTAAATGTTTTCATGGAAACATTGAGAAGTAGCTGTTATTAATTTTTTCTCTTTGAGGTAAAGAAACTAAGGATTCACTTTCTTTGCACTACTCAAGAACTGGGCTGGACTATGAAAGGTAAGTGAGGGATTTTTGTTTACCTGCACATGGTCATCCTCAATCACAGGATCACTGGTACTGGTGGACTTATCTGCTGTCCGCTTCCGTTTCATGGCCTGACGTGGCTTTGTTTTGGCAACCTCTAAAAAGGAAAAAAAACAAAAAAAAAAAAAAAAAAAAAAAAAAAATATTAGCTTTGCTTTTTTTCCTTCAACAGAGAACATTCAAATGAATATGTACAAACTCTATCAAGGCAACTCCCAAATCTCAATTTGTTTCCCAATGGAATACAATTAGATTAGTATGTATAAGGGACTGCTGTAAATTAGTAGCACCCTCCAGTATCTCAAACATATCTACATCAAACTTAAAAAAAAAAGTTTTCCACACTTGGGCCATTCCACCAATATAATCAACTTTCCCAATCTTTAGTCTCTCTGACTCACCCCATTCCTAAGGACTTCAATGGATTAAACTTACAACTTATAACTTTCCTTCCTAAGAAATACAAATTATTGCCTGGTAATGGTGGGACATGTCTGTAACCCAGTGACTTGGGAGGCTGAGGCAGGAGTACCACAAATTTTGAGGATAGCCTCAGCAATTTAGTGAGGCCCTAAGCAACTCAGAGAGACCCCTTCTCAAAATAAAAAATAAAAAGAGCTGGGGATGTAGCTCAGTGGAACGTGCCCCTGGGTTCAATCCTCAGTACCAAAAATAAAATGGCATTAAAAAAAAAACAAACTTCAAATTACTGACTGCTGCTTAGTGAATATGTTTTAATGCCTGACATTGGCAGGTTGCGGGGGCGGGATATACTAGTTATCTTCATATCCTAGTTATCTCTCTCATTGCCAATGCCTCTGAAGCCATTACACTCTAGCTCCCT
Source organism: Tamias sibiricus (assembly GCA_025594165.1). Taxonomy (NCBI): domain Eukaryota; kingdom Metazoa; phylum Chordata; class Mammalia; order Rodentia; family Sciuridae; genus Tamias; species Tamias sibiricus. The sequence continues at coordinate 63,317,490 of CM046662.1, forward strand.
CTGCCCAGAACATCTTTTCTGACTTCACCTTTTGAAATACTACCCATCTCTGAAAGGTTCAGCTCAACTGCCACTTGCTAACCAATAATCCTACACCCCCAAACATGATACACTATTCTTTAGTTCCCACATACTTGTTTTACTTCCAAATTTAAGGTAAAAGTTCCTTGAAGCACTATCTTATTTCATCTTTGCTTTAATGTCAGCCAGTAGCAATTAGCTAACATGAACATTTACTGAATGACACAGCACTCGAATGAATGAACACATCACAAATACATAATAGTAAATATTCACTGAGCACTTACTATGTCGGGCACTATTCTAAAAGTTTTACTTGTATTATCTCATTTAATCCTTAAAAACAGCCCCCTGAATTAGATTTATTATTCTCCTCATTTAATATACAAGGAAGCTAGACATGAAAAGGTAAAATAGCTTGCCAAGACACAAAATGAGAATCAGGAGGCAAACTCTGGCAATCTGCCATAAGTTGCTATGCTAGAAACCTGCGATCTTTTTTCATTTACCAGTATATACTAAAACATTACAATTGTAAATGAAAATATTCCAGTTTTATTAAAAACAAGTTTTAAACTTATATCTCAAACTTAATAACAAATATTAATAACAAATAACAAATATTGTATTTGGGGAAAAGATATAATTGTACTCATTTTTGATACTTAAATCATACTGTATAGTATATATTGAATGAAATGTGGTTGACCTTTATAAATTAAACCCCCATCGTATATCTTAAATACAATGTTTAGGTGATAAACATTCCCATGTAACCTCAAACCAAAGATTACAAAGAAAGATGGGGAAGTGAGAGGCAAATGCTGCCAATTTCCAAAGGTTTGGTGGGATTAGACAAAAATCTAGAGATTTAGTCCAGGTGGTATTTTGTAAACCAGAACCCTTTTCTACATCCTCTGGAAATTTTGTAAAATTCTTCTATGCAAAAACAATTGGCAGGAGCTGCTTTGGTTGAAGGCAAAAAGGAGTGCTACCAATCAAACTTTCTCAAAGACACTGAAAAATTATGATTTTTACCCTTATTAAGTTCACAACTATTCATTGAGCCCTATACCATGTGTAATATGCGGTGCTAGAAGCTAGGAATATAATGAACCAGCAGACACTGTCCCTGCACTCGAAAGCTCAGACAACTGCAAAGACAGACAGTAAAACACAGAACTAAATATAGTGTGGTTCATATTAGTGTCAAAGATGCTACAGTAACAAGAAAAGTAAACCAACCTGATCTTGGGGTGTCAGGAAAGAATTTAGCATTTATGAGAACTATATTAATCCTAAGTGCTATTCTCTGAATACAAAACTAAATATTTTGGTGATACTTATTTTATAAATTATTATATGCAGATAAAAAGACCAACTTACAAGTATCTGTTCCCCAAATTAGAAATCACACAAATTGGAAATCACACTTCTAATATGACTTCAACACTTTACAAGGTCACAAATCAAAAATCAAAAAACTCAAATGTTATTTTTTAACTGATTAAACAATTCCTAAGAATCAAATGTATTCCTATATTAGAATGCAATCCTTAAAACTGTTAAAGAAGAATGGCTTTAACAGTTATCAAAAACATGTTAGATTAAAAACAATTTGCAAACCATTCAGGTAACTTGCTCCTTCCAAAAGAGACCCAAGTAATATCAAAATCAGTGCTCTGACATTTCTCCAGAAAATATATTGTTGAAAGTAAACATACATGTGTATGGTATTTAAAAATTATTAAGAAATAATTTACCTAGATGTAACACATAGATATAAATAGTCTTTTCAAATTGAAAAACAAAACAAAAGCAAAGCAAGGGATAGCAACAGTAAAAAGCACTACACAAATGAAATTTTCTTTCTTTCTTAATCCAGGGAGTTATTTAACCTAAAAAAAAAAGTTTTCGTCATGAAACTGGTCAGAACAAAATGGTAAAGGGTAAAAGCAAAACACAAAGCAAAAAGTTGGGATTTTCATGCTTTAAAAATACCATCAAAAAAGGCCTTAGAGGGCTGGAATTGTGGCTCAGTGGCGCAACACTTGCCTAGCATGTGTGAGGCACTGGGTTAGATCCTTAGCACCGCTTAAAAATAAACAAATAAAATAAAGGTATGCTATTCATCTACAAAAACTACCAAAACAAAACAACAACAATAACAAAACAAAACACAGAACATTACCAGAGACTTAGGACAAAACAAGAGACAATATTTCCTAAATAGGAGGATTCGGTGCTATAAAAATGATAAATTTTCTTTTCAGTTGTCAGTCTAATGCAATTCTGAACTGACTGAACTAAAGAAGTAAAATAAAATAAATGAATAAAAGAATGAGAAGATGAGAACATTTATCTGAAACAAGTATGGAAGGTCTTTTGTGGAATTAAAATAAAAAAAAGGAAAAGAGGTAGATGTGAAATATGAAAAAACAAGTAACAAAAGGTCTCATAATGAAGAGTTACTGTTTAAGAATGATGAAAAAGTTCAAATGGATGGTGGTGACAACTGTACAACATGAATGTCACTGAACTGCATACTTCAAAATGGTAAATTATTTTTGTTATGTATACTTTACCACAATTTTAATAAAGTATCATAAAACATTTAAAATTCAAGCTGGGAGAATTAATTTTTACCATATGACAGAGCTAGTGTTTGCAAAGCATAATGAAATATTCAAACAGAACTCATGGATTTTTTAAAAATATTTTTTTAGCTGTAGGTGGACACAATACCTTTATTTTATTTATGTAGTGCTGAGGATTGAACCCAGGGGCCTCATACATGCGAGAGGAGCACTCTACCTCTAAGCCATAGCCCCAGCCCCAGAACTCAGGAATTTTAATATAAGTTTATGTTACCATCTATGATGATTTGCAAATAATTAAGGTCTCATATCTATCTTAATGAAAGCTTATTTTTCTTAGTTTAACTCCACACAATTCAACCAGCTCTAATTAGTATGTAAAAAGCACTGACCCTGCCTATGCTGGAGGGCTGATTTTAAGATCTTAAAATTGAGGGACACTTGGAGAAAATAAAAATAATTCATTATCATACTCTGATAGGTATTAATAACACAATAAAGGAGGATTACTTAAAAACGGAAACAGAATTATGATTAAGAAACATGCTTACTTTTGCTCAATTCAATGTCTTGGTATATGCATTATAAATATTAATGAAATTAAGCATATATATGCTTTGAGTATATCTTCACCCACATAATTCTCAGCAAAACTACTTACTTACCTGCTTATCTCCTGGCAAATACAACTGGAAACAAAACTAGATTTCAGAAAAAATGACCGAATACTGCAGAGGCAGGTCCTTTAAAGGGTCTACCCAGGAAGCTGCTCTGAGCTCAGTGTTTCCACAACCCTGGCAACTTTTGGCCAAGGTATAACATTTTCTAAGACCTCCCTAAGTGTGGGAGCAGAGTTCATCTACTGGGGCTTAGACATGAGAAGCAATATTGGATTCAGGGCAAATACACACAGTTACATGTATTTTTTAAAGCTGAACTATTTTGAGATTTCTGGACTGAATATTTTACAAACTGTTTTATACCCCCACCCTCCAAAACATTCCTGAAAATTATTTTAAAATCTATATAATTAACAAACCCAATATAGAATTTAATTTGCCAAATTGGCTTTTTGTGAGAAAACTTATGAACAAGCTCATGCCTTTCTCCAGCCCTACCCTGCAGTTGCTAATCCTGGGAGCATTGTCATACCTGACTCAGATACCAGCGGTACATGGGACAGTCTGCTCCTGGCCCTGGTTAGGGGCCTCCGAGGGTAGTCTTCATTAGACTGCACGTCACAGCTCTCAGGCTGGGAGCTCCCCCTCCTGTCCTCACCTGTAGCCCCAGAGCCACTCACATTAGTCCTCTCATCATGTGCTGGGCCTGAAGACCCCCCTTGTGGCAGAGTCCTAAAGGAAAAGGCGGATCTCGTACCATCCGGGCCATTCACAACACAGGCTCGGCTGGTTGAAGGACGTTCCTCATCAGAACACCTGCTAGTTCTCCTTTGGGATTCCTGGGGCCTGTGACAGCAGCATCTGGGGCAGACAGAACTCTCTGCATCTCCCTCCTCCATGGCCTCAGAGTCCTCTGACCCACCGGGGGAGCAGACACACTGCCTGGACACATCCACTTCTGTAGGGCTAGGCTCGGAAGAGCCGCCGCTGTTCACCGTCCTTACAAAGTCGGGGCTTTGAGAAGCAGTGCTGTGTGAGCTGGAGTTTCCCACTGTGCTGGCGGTGGTGCTGCTGCAGCTGGGATAAACATCCTTGTTTTTTTTCTTTTCAGGAATGTCCCTAGCTGCTTTCATATCGGCTTTGATCTGCTCACTGGTGACCTGACAGCCTTTCTCACAGCTGCTTTCCTCGAGAGGAAACTGCTTCGACTGGCCCATCTGATGGGAGTTGTACCTCTTTCGAAGTGGAGTCTTGCCTTTTCCACTTACTGCTTACAGAAAAAGAAGAATGGCCCGAGGAAAAGAAAAGATTTCAGTACAAATTCTGGACAAAAGGCAAGAGTAAATTTGGAACAGGAAACAATGTACACTAATTTTCCTAAAGTATAACTGTGATCACATCATTGCACTACTATAAAATCTCTATGACTTCCTCATGCCTACCTGGTTATATTCTTTAGCTCAGCCTTCAAGACTTGCCATGATCTCATTCCAAATTGTTTTTTCATTTAGTCTCCTCTATCTGTATTTTACACTCTAGCCCCAACTTTTTCTTTCAGTATACCTCTGCTTCACTACCTCAGGGCCTTTGTTCTCACCAATTCATCCGACTTGGACCTCTATACAATCTCTTCTGCATCTGCTCCCCCCCAAAGCTACTGTAGCATATGCCCAGCAATACTGTTATCTACGTTTTTGACCTGATCTTTGACTAGACTAGAGGTTCCATAAAGACAAAGAGACCATGACTTATTCATTTCTGTAACCCCAACAGTGCCTAATGCTATAGCCTGGGCATAGTAAGGCTCAAGGAATACAGAAAGGAATTAACAAATAAGGCTTTATCTGACCAATGGAGACTATAGTTGCTACTTTTAGAAAGCAAACTCTCTAGGAAACATTAGGTTAGTAAGCTGGTCACATTATTTTGCCTAAATCTTAATTTCCATAAAAGCTCTTTTCAAACACAGTATTGTTATCTGAATTTCTTTATAAAAGGTATAAACTAAAAATGGAACAATCAATGAATAGTTAGTAAATTATTTAAAATCCAAAATAACTAAGCTTTCCATGCAGAGTTAAATGTATAACATTTAAACATATTAAGGAGGGAGAAGGGCACCTAATGAAAAGTGGACAATTAAAAACAAAAAGTAAAACCACCCTTTGTGACAGGCATGGTTGCATATGCTTGTAATCCCAGCAACTTGGGAGGCTGAGGCAGGAGGACTGCAAGTTTGAGGCGAGCTTCTGTAATTTAGAAAGGCCCTAAGCAACTTCGTGAGACCCTTTCTCAAAATTAAAAATGAAAAGGGCTGGGTATGTGGCTCAGTTGGTTGAGTGCCCCTGGATTCAACTCCCAGTATCAAAAAATCAAAAACCAAAACCAAATCACCCTTTGCTAAAAGTGGTGAGCATGTACTTCTGAGAAATGAATGTGAAAGCAAGACAAAGAAATAATAAACCTAAATGTTAAGAGTATTATAGTTTCTTAGTGAGGCAAATGGCATAAGCTGTTGCTTAGATTTAAAGGGAGACAAGGATTATTAAAACAAACTTTAGGGCTCCTTCAAATGCCAAAGTAGCCACCAATATTCACCAAGTATAACTGGTATTAGCTGGGGAGCTTTGAATGACTCAGGAACAAACCTTTAAATGGGGCACAGGCCTCCTGCTAATTCTTGATACTTTAATGCCACAACTACCTAAGCCTCCACAGGATTCTAACTGACTTCTTCTCTTCCTTGAGCTCTCATCCCACCATATTTCTGCTGTGCTGCACTTGCTCACAATAGCACTGCCCAGATTAACATATTAATTGGGCCACTGCCTTTTTTGCTTCCTATCACAATTCATAAGAACTATGTTAAATGCACCACAAGCTGTGGTAGGGGCAAATTACAAAGACCAAGTGGTTAGTTCTTATGACTCTCACTGACAGGTCAGAGTAAGACATCATCTCTCACCTGACAATTCCCTGGACTGCACCTGCTCTCCAGTTTTTTCTTCACGTTCAGAGTAACGCCGAGGACCACTCTTAGGAATCCAGACTTCTTGGAGTTCCAGACTGTCCTCCTCATCATCACTCTCCGAATCATGAACAGTAATTGGGGTTGGTTTTACTACACGCTGAAGACCACTGGGTCCTAAAACAAAAATCACAGGCCTAACAGTTACTCTTTGCCTAAGAAAAGATCTCACACAAAGTATTATTTCTAGGGATTATAGTCACAGATGTTATTTTTGCTCTTTGGAGCCTTCCCTGTCACTCACTTTAGTGCACTATACCCCTAGATAGATACAATGAGGAGTGTTTTAACTCTAAAGCATTATGTACATATTAAATATGACTAGTATGTCAATAAACCTTATGCATTCCTAATGGCAAATTAAAATGGAAGATCATATGGCCCTTACCACCTTAGGATCTTCACTATTTCAAAAAGTAGAATAAATTATCATGAAAATAATCAAAATAAGTTATAATCATTTCAAAAATAGGCTACATATTTTCCCAGTTTTGCAAATGTATAAGTCAAGGCAAAGCAAGTGAAGATAAATCTCAAAAATTTGCAGGACCAGTAAGCAATTCTCTGCATTCTTTAATTGACTACAGATCTATCTTAAAGGCTAGATGGATGTTACATTTTGGTTATGAGTCTGTATATTTATATAAAAAATGCCTTGTTTGACAGTATAGCCTTTAAGTCTTTAACTCTTAGGATCCAATTTTCTCTGACAAGTGACTAATATTAGCTCCATAAAAAGTAAGCTTCAAGAAATTTTATCTTCTTGGGCTGGGGTTGTGGCTAAGTGGTAGAACAATTGCCTAGCATATGTAAGGCTCTGGGTTTGATCCTCTGCACCACATAAAGACAAATAAAGGTATTGCGTCCATCTACAACTAAAATTTTTTTTTTTTTTAAATTATCTTCTTCCTGTTGTAATGTACAATGCCTGGCACAAAGACAGCACTCAATGAGTATTTGTTGAATAAGTGACTGCATCTGTAAGACACTTAAAACAAGAGTAAAGGTATTTTCAATTCAAAGACAAGGTAAATTTCCAATAGATTCGTATAATAACATGAGTTCTAATCTCAATTTGTCCATTTGTCACTGACTCAGTAGTGTTGAGCATATTACTCAAACTTTTGAAAGACCATCAAATTCTCCAATTATAATATGAAGGCTGGTATTAAGTAATCTTTAAAGGCCTATGAATCTAAGGCTGCTCTCAGTCACCCACTAACACAGAGTAGATTTTGATCTATTTACTAAGCCAGGTCAAACTCAACACTGCTTCTCTTCCCCAGTGAAATGAGGAGAGTATAAGCAAAAAATTTAACCAGGTTGTTTATTTTCCCACTAACTACCCGAGTGATTTCTTTTTTAATACACACGTACACAGATACACAGTGCAACTGCACATAGCTGTTGCTGCAATTAAAAATAATAATAAAAAATCTTTGGCAAGAGATACATACATGCAGTGAGGAGGATGCCAAAGTTATAGGCCTCCATCACAAAACAACAAATAATACATTAGAAGCTGTAAGGGCAGAAAATGACCATTCTTGGAGTTCCTTGTTCTTCATTACAATCCAGGCTCCAGGTTGCAGGATGACAGGTGAAGAGTCATATGATTACCTGCTTGCTCCTCGTCCACATCCACAGGGATGACTGCCTGACTGTGGGCAGGTGTGTCATTTCCACTCTCAGCCACCACCTCTCCATCTTCTTGTACCATGTCTTCCATCTCATTCAATGCTTAAAAAAAAATAAAGAGAGTCAAAATAAATGCCAAAAGGAACATAAAAAGAGCACAATGGCAGGCAAAACTGTGGCAGCTGTGAGGACTCAACAGCCTCATTGATTATTAGTCCACTCTGGAATAAGAGCCTATAACTATGCTTCAATATAGAGATATTAACAACAAGTATCCAATAATTTTATAGAAGAGGAAAAATCATAGATAAGAAAAGATTATTTGGTGAAGTAAATACATCATTGGAAGATGAAAGCAAGAACAAAGTGGCATAGTTAAAAACAAAGTACCAATGTTCCTCCCAGAAGTTGTTACCAAGGATAGCTGTATGATCTGTCCTCTCTAAGCCATCTGCTTGAAGATGGTGAAAGCCAGCTATTAGAAGACCTGTGATCACTTTATAAGCAATGAATCTTGTGGTATCTGCCAGCTGTACCAGGATATTCTGTGCAGGAAAGCTCAAATTATACCTTCATCTTCCTATGTTTTGGAGATTAGGTTATCATTTATTGGCTAATGTGTGGTGAGGGTTATTAATACACTAAGTACATTTTTAAACATTTTACTATCATTTAAATGGTTGATGTGCTTCCAAGTTTTCACTATTGTTCTCACTGGCAATCAACAAATAAGAACATGTGATTTTATTCTCCTTATTCCACAGTGTAAATTCCATGAAAATTTCGGACTTCATTTATTATATCTTCTAAAGATAAAAATGGTCACTTTCCAAAAAGACAGTAAATAAAATAGCACTTGGCTTCATCAGCTTTTTACAAAATTAAATCCTAATCTTTTCAGTCAATATTCCAGACACTCTATCTAGTCCCTTCTTCCCAAGCACCTCACCTGGCTGATCTCAATTTAAGTTAGGACTATACCAGTGCTAATCCTTCATATTTAACACGTGATTTCAAAATGAAAGGCAACCTGCACTCTGTACTGAAAAACCTATGGCCTTATAACTTCCCAGTGTAAATGTCCAACACATACCCTCTAAACACAACTGGGTTTACAGGATTTGGGTAGTTGTGCATTGCATCTATTGTAATAGCTTCCAAGAACGGGCTATGTTGTCAAATGTTCAGCTCTTTATGCTATACCTTGTACAATGACATTTGGAACAAGTCAAAAGGACAATATCTGACTTCACATCCCCTTCTCTCATCACTAGTACCTGCTGGCTCTGCACTTTTGTTGTTCTATCTTTTGGGGTGAGTGCCAAGGGAGAGATTTAATCATAAGTCTGAATGCCTAAGAGTACTCATGTGGTAAGAAGAAAATATGAAGCTAGACACAGCTGCATTTACTTAACATAGAAAGGTCAAGCCTGGAAATGAACATGTGGAATCTAACAGCAAAAAGTTGGCACAAATGCCATGAATCCGAGAGAAACATGTAAAGAAAAAAAAGAGATTAAGGAGCTGGTGTTGTGGCTCAGTGGCAGAGTGCTCACCTAGAATGCATGAGGCACTGGGTTAGATCCTCAGCACCACATAAAAATAAAATAAAGATATTGTGTCCACCTAAAACTGAAAAATAAATATTTTTTAAAAAAGAGAGCTCAAGGACAAGAGTGTAATAGAGAAGGTGGTGCAAGCAAAGGAAAGACATGTCAAATAAAGTAGGGTAAAATCATGAAAATGGTTCCAAAGCTGCCAAGAGACAAAAGCACCTCACGGTAGACGTAGTCAACGATGTGCAATCTGCTCAGATGTCAAACAAAATAAGAGTAGAGAAATGACCACCAGATTTGCTAAGACAGTAGTAGTGACTCTGACAAGAGCCACAATAGTTCTATAGAGAACATGTGAGAGAAACAGTTTAAGACAATGCCTACAGGTGAGTCTTTGGTCAGGACCAGTACACTTACAGTATCCCTTCATTATAAAAGCAGTTACCTAACATTAGGGAATCCTGTATCTCAATAATTATTATGTCCATGACAGTGAACAAAGGGGTAACAACAAAAAGATGGCTAGAAAAGATTTATTTTTGAATTCTTATGGGTCAACTGGGAAGCAGAAAATCTGTTATGGAAATAATTTCACTCCAAGCTCACTCACCAATAGAGGGGCAAGATGGACCCATTAACACATGGGTTGGAATGTAGAAGATGTTCAGTAAATATTTAAAAAGTGGAGAGAGTATTACATAACTGAAACCCACTAAGTCTTTATTAGCTAATGTACTTAATTTGCTAGGTGGTAGTGAGGACTTATTGATTAACGGTATGTGAAAGATGCCAATATCTAGCACACATGATTATTTATTTTCAACCATCACCACCTATCTTATCAGCTAGCTCCCCTCAATGTGGAAAGTGACAAATTGAAACAGGGGATAAAGGGGAACAGGATGGAGTCAAAGAAATGTGATCCAAAGGAAATATCATTTCTATCTGGAGCTCACAAAAGATCTGGGTTACCGTCGGCTGCAAACTGCTGCTCTCCTGGCTGCAGGTCTTGCCGAAAGTCATTCTCCTCATCAGAGTCATCTGGGTGATGGTGATTGTTGTCATGGATGTTGGCATTGTTGTTTTGGGCATTATTATCATTGTCATTGTTGGAGTTCTGGTTGCTAACAAGGGCTGAGGAAACCCCAATTCCTGTGCCTGCACTCAGACCAACTCGAGCACAACCCTAAGGCAAAACCAAACCACATGTTTATCAATTACGCTTGACATACAACACTTCACTTCTAATATGCTTTTATTTCATCTTTATGTAAGTACCAGCATTTAGGTAGCATTCATTTATGAAATGCATTCACATATACTTAAGGGATCTCATTTAAGGCTCACAACACTTCAAACAAAATAAAGCATTCCTAGACTGATTGAGAGGACAAGGTACACAATAGGACATTTGTACAACAGATGAGGAGCAGTAAGTGGTAGAGCTGGAGCTTAAAACCCAGCATTCTAACTTCAAATCTTGAGTTTCCCCCACTGTACTGCACTGCTTCAACAGCAGGACTATAACCATTAGTGACTGACAGGGAAGAACAGAATTAGTTGAAGGATTATGTTTATATTACTGTGAAGAGTATAGAGTTCTGTTAAGCAGTTTTGAAATAACAACCGGGCAACTTCAGACTTCCCAGGATATGAAACTTAATAGAAGAGATAATAGCAAAGCAAAACACTTCCAAAATAAATTCCTAATCCTTATTTAGACTTTGAGTTCCTGATTTAATCTCCCACCAAATTCCTCTAAGTAACTCAGCCTAAATTTCTAGCCTCTCTTTACCTTTAGTTTATAGGACTGACAGAAACAGTTTACACTGATTTTTTTTTCTTTCCTTTCTCCAAACACACTTAATATTCAATGATAAGAACAGTAAGAGGCCATACATTATTACAAACTTTATGCCTTCTTTGAGGCTGACCGTGAAAAGTAACATTAGAAGGGCATTTTATTAAAAAGATTTAAAAAAAAAATTACAAGTTGTTCTGTTTTTTTCCTTGAGTATTAAAATAAATAAATAAAAAATCTTTAAAAGATGCTTACTTTGGGGGCTGAAGTTGTGGCTCAGTGGTAGAGCACTTGCCTAGCATGTGTGAGGCACTGAGTTTGATTCTCAGAACCTAATATAAATAAATAAAATAAAGTCCATTGACAACTAAAAATAAATAAATAAATAAATTTAAAGAAAAGGTGCTTACTTTGGGTGGTTCACGAAACATCTGATCTAGTGAAATAAATTCCAGGCTAGGCAATAATTCAATAAACTGGCCAAAGGAGTCTAGCTTTAAAGCATGGCACCGGACAAGGTTGATATCAACCAATCGAGTCCATCTTGAGTGGTCTATTGAAGAAATGACATGACAAGAGAGAATTTAAGTAACTTTTCCCATTACTGATGAATTCTGTGAGAGATCACAAAGACTTTCAAATTCTTTTCCAATTTTTCCCTTATTTCATGATCTCTAAAATATGAGAACTCTACTATCATGATGTTACTGCACCTAATTCTGTTTTGAGAACCTAATGGCCTGGTAAGTATTAATTTGAAGCCAAGTCAACCCCAATTTAAATGTGACCCACTTAACAATCTACATGCATTTCAATAATAGGACACTAGATAAGGAATTCATGGCACATTTGTTTAATAGAATATCATGAAGCTATTTCTAAAGACTGAAAAAGAGCTGAATATGCTTGCTCATATGGACTGCTCTTCAAAATATATTTAATGCAAAAAAATAAGGTAGAGGACAATGTACACATAGTAAGATCCTTTTGTATATATAAGTCATTTTTCAAAGCTTTACACATATAGGCTGTAATATGTACAAAATAACTTGTCCAGAAGCATGTACAAGAAATTGTTGATGATGGTTACCTTGAGAAGAGGTGACTTTTCATTTTGTACCTTTCTGTACTGTTTGAAATTTATCAAGTGCATATATTACTTTATTTTTTAAGTGTTAACAGAAGTTCTGAGTGATGGGATTATAGGCCATTTTTTTGTTTTGTTTTCTTCTTTATACTCTTCTGTATTTAAGAAAACAAACAAACCAAAAACCCAATAAATGTTATTTTTTTAAAAGTGATCTATACTTGCTATATCCTAAAGTTCATATTTCCCAATAACTTCTTGGTTCAGCTGGGCCATTGACAGAATTTAACTTCTGGCAGGTGAATACAGGTTGTTCTAGTGAACACTCTTAGAAGAGGCCTGCCCTAAAACAGGCCTGACAGTAATTTTGTAAGAAGACCCAGATACCTGCAGGGTGACTGACTTCACAGAAGAGGAGGCTGTTCTGTAAGTGTCAGTGAGGTACTTTAATTGGTTAAAGTGAATTTCACAAGAAAAAGTTTCTCTAGCTCTGAATTTATTTAAAGGTTTGTGAATTTAGGTACTTAAGAAGGGCATCTAAAATAACAAGTACTACTATCCTTTCAGAAAAGAAAATGAAATCCTGTCATCAGAAAAAAATATATGCAAAAGTCACTTCTGCATATAGGGGAGCAGAGGACTGAAGTAAGAGTAGGATTTCTACTCAACCAAAAAATTTGACCTCAGGTTGATGATGTCACCTAATATTTCAACTAATTAAAGTTATTAGCTATACATACCTACTTTGTCCATTTAAGTGATGTGCCATTTTGAAAGTAATTTAGAGAAAAAAGATATAACATCCTAGGTTATAATTTGTAACTTAACTTTTGTGTGTGTCAACCAAAGAAGTGCATTTAAAGATTAGGCAACTTGAATCTATAACCTGAATGGTGCAAGTTTCAAGGAAAAGAACTTAGAAAGTTTAAAGAAGCATGGAATATATTTCCAACTCAGTTATCAAAGGTTCCTAGATCTTGAATATACAATTCATATAAATTATTTATATTTTTACATTAGGAATATAATAATAAAGAGAACAAAGACACATTTTTTCACTTATCAATATAGCATTTCTAAGCCTACAGTACCTGAGATCCAATTGAATGGGTTATGTAGATGAGGGCAATTATAAATTGCCAGATATTTGATACAGGAAAAAACTTCATTGACTGCCTTCATCCCTATATCAGTGATGATACCAGGATTTTCTACCACATCAGCCAAACCATATTTCACCAAATCTGCATTAGCCATTCTGCCTAGGGAGAGACAAATTTCAGAGAAAGTTTCAGAGAAAGTTAAATTCTTGAAAGTGTCATGGACTACTGTCAGTTTTGTATCTCAGCCTCCAGTGTGACTAGTCTCCACCATTCTGTTTCATATGTTCATCATCAGGTTTGGGTTCAGGTATAATTTTTAATTAGCTATTCTGAACATATGGTAGCACTTCTTGTACAAAACAAGAATTTAGATTTCACAAATCAAGGGTAGGTAGTTAAAAAAATCTTAAATTGTTTAGAAGACAAAATAGAGCAAAAATTCTTAAAGCACAACTGTATTGGTTTATACCATTGTGAAGTTTTAGTTTTATTTTAACAAGGGAAATAAAGTCCTAAAACTGCAATTCCCTCAGATTAGAAGAATTACGTTTGTAGAGTGTGGTGAAGACATGTCTTGAGACAGGGAAATTCTGAGAATTTCATTTCAGTTTAAGAGCCCACAGCATTGTTAGTAAATATCTACATATCCCCAAAGTGGACTTTTAACTCAGGAACACGTTGCTGAGCTCTAGTTACTACGGTCTGAGTCTCAAACAAGCAGGGGTCGGTATAAGTAAAAAAAGGATCCTCCATCCTAGATCATGCCACTAGTAATTACACTTCATGCCTTGCTTCTTATCATCATTTCTCCCGTCTGCCTTCCTCTCACTCTCTGAGAGCTCCTTAAAGGACAAATGCGACTGTTTAGTTAGTTCAGTTATATCTTCAGTATTCAACATTGTGTTAGGGATCTAAGAGCTGAATGTATGGTTTCCCCCATTCCTTATGGTCAACTGACTCTCAGCCCATAAAAAAACTCTTGCAGTGGTAAAGCCACCCTGAGTTCTAAAATAGTTTATACCTTTCCCTTGGAATATGCTTAACTCTAAACTCTTTTTAAAAAATATTTATTTACTTTAGTTGTACACAATGCGTATATTTGTACATGGTGCTGAGGATTGAACCCGGGCCACGCACGTGCTAGGCGAGCACTCTACCACGAAGCCACAACCCCAGCCCTCTAAACTCTTCCTATTTGGCTTTCATACAGTTTACATTCTCTCCTACTATTGGCCAATTTTAGTATCTGCTGGCATTTCTTAAAGATTTCACCTTAATCCATTCTTTGTATTTAGTCAAACATTAACCTCCTCATAATGACCTTATTCCTGCCCTTTGGACTTGAGATAAAATTTGCCTTTTTCCTTAAGATGGGGTAAATCTTGAACTGACACTGTTTTCAGAGCACTGTGTACATAAATGCTACAGCCTAACATGACAAATCCATGTTGTGCCTTCAGTCCTTTACCATTACCACCCTATCCCTATTCATAAGTTTCCTGCTTACCACAATTCCTCAAAACCCTAATGATATCATCTGCAATTCATTTGTTTTCTTTCTCTCTCTCTCTCCAGCTCAAAAGGACAGCTAAAAGTAAAGCTACACTTACTGAATATGGCCTAGGTGTCAGACTGCTATTAACGTATGTATCATTTTTTTCATTAGTTCCTCAGAGCTACTCTTGTCTTATTTCCCATTTTAAAAATGAGAAAACATGGATTTAAGTAACTTGATGAGGTCCCTTGATTAATACCTGGCAGGTCTCAATTCCATTGTCTTCCAGCTCTAGGACTCAAGATTATATTGCTTCTGAAGTATTTACTGAGTTTTACATCCCTGTCACCTTCATATGAAGCTCTTTTTAGTTAATAAACCCATGTAAACAAAGAACTCTTCTCTACTATTTATCTTTGGGTCATTGATTTTTCTCCCACACTATCATCAGGATCTCAACCCATGTCAGCAAGTCACCTATCCCATCCATTTCTCTTTATTACTGATACACAGCATTCGTTTTTCTCGTCACTCTTACATGTTAGGGAGAAAGGTGATGTTTCTAGGTTTTTGTCAGAGAAAGTGGCTCAGGGTTTACAGAGGCTACAATGCCCCATACCCCTTTAAGAGATGTTTCAAAATTTAATTTATCAAGAAGGGAAAGACTAAGTAAATGAGTATGAGTGAGCCCTGACCTTTTCTCCAATAACTATTCTGAAACAGAGAACCCTAGGCATTCTTTGGTGGAACAGAGGTCAGTAAGTACATTGAAGAAAGACCTGAACCGCAGTGAAGAAAAAAAAAATGGCTTATAAAAAGGTCAACACTAACAGACTGCTAAATATGAAAGAGATTATGAAATAAGTCATATTGAAAAGTATAAGATAATGGTAGACAAGCAGGTAAAGTGTTTTCATGCTATTAAAAATTTGTAGCCGGGCGTGGTGGTGCACGCCTGTAATCCCAGCACTTTGGGAGGCTGAGGCAGGAGGATCGCGAGTTCAAAGCCAGCCTCAGCAATGGCCAGGCACTTAGCAACTCAGTGAGACCCTGTCTCTAATAAAATACAAAAAAGGGCTGGGGATGTGACCCAGTGGTCCAGTGCCCCTGAGTTCAATCCCCAGTACCACAAAAAAAAAAAAAAAAAATTGGGGACGAGGGGAAAAGAAACACTATCTACCTATCTCCTGAAACTTACACACATACCACTCAAAGACAACCCTTCAGGAGACATACAGGTGGCCACCCTGAGGGTACAAAATTGTTAAGGTTTTGAGCTTTTGAGAAACAGAAAACAAAAGTATACAAAATTAGTAATTGCAAAGTTAATTTGTAAGTTACTTCACAGGTAACTGTGAAAATATAGGGAATACTAGCTACCTTGTTCGTAAACAAAGACTTCATACATAACAAATATGTGAAATTTTTAAGAAATTGCTCGTAGCACTTTAAAGCTGTTTTGAAAAAAGCTGACTGCTTTCAAAGCTATACAGATTTACTGTGATTCCTGTATTAAATTGGCTACAAAAGGATGACTGGACTTTTTTAAATACTCTGCAATTAAAGTAATGAGAACTGAAACACTGAAACAGCCAAATGACAAAAAAAGCCAAACCAAATCAGAAAAAGAAAAAAAAAAACCTGAACAACTACTACTATGATTTTGACCTACACCGTCCTGATCAGAGAAATTAAGCCTTATTACGTTCTTCTATAATGCAAATTAGATTAAAAGAAAAAAATACCATCTGGTATGACTGCGAGAATCCAAGAATTGTTGCGAATTACATGGGGAAGAAATTAATCCTGTAAAACTAAAAACATGTTGGGTGGTGCAAATTTTTTTACGTGTCTTTTTAATGTCATATGGAAAAAAAAAAAGTTTGAATAATGAATTGACTGACATATGTTTGAACCTAAAAGAATGATTTCCCAACTGTAAATGCATACTAGAAAATGCTGTGAATAAGCAAACAGCAATTATCATTAAATGAATACTGACCAGTATGTGTTCACACTATCTGGAACATCCAGACCCACAGAAGGCTTATTATGGAAATGAAGAGTATGGGCAGAGAATGGAACCTCATCTGAGAGGACCCATCAAAAGCTTTAAGAAGCAAAGCAGATTGAATTCAACAAATGGAACCAAGGATGACATTCTGTGAAAAAAATGAAGCAAAATGGAAAAGAAACTTGGGCAGTAGAGACAATATATAATCTAGATACAGATCATTTTGGTGTACTGTTAATCACCACATTTTCAATAATATGCTAAAATCTGAGACAATACAGAAGAAAAATCACTGACATTTCTGAGTTAAGGTTTCTTTTTCAATAAGTGAAAGTGCCTAAGATTTTAAGTTATATCAAAACAACTTGGCACATCCCTATTCAGATTTTCCAGTGAGTTTCCTATAGGAATCCTGGGGAATAAAGTAAGAAAAGTCTTACTCTGCAGCAAAAACTCATCTACGTATCCCAGATGAAGGGTTTCAAACTGGGGAAACTCCAATTCTGCCATCTTTAAGGCAGAAAAGACACCATCTTTGGTTAGAGAGGGCTGGATCCGAACTTCATGTAACCTAGAAAGAAAAGATCAAGAGATGTTTCTATTATAAGAGTATTTGCAAAGTGTAAATGCATGTTAGGCAGTATATTACACTATACATTAACAACAATAAACTACATACTTTCTATGTGCTTTCTTAAGCCTAAAGTTAGAGTTTGCATCTAGTGATGGTACTTCTTTAACATTTTTCTTATGCTGCTAGCTGTTACTATTCCATTTAAATATAGTTCTCTAGCAGAGAACAATACCTACTTAAATTTAGAAACATTATACTAGTATTTGTAATCAATATTCTATTGATGAAAAGTGAACATTTTATAAAATGAAGAATAGTTAATTCAAGTTAAAGAAAATATAAAATTAAAAGCAGAGTAGATATTTGAAAGGTAGGTAACAGTAAATGTGATATAAAGTGATATAAGATATGACTTAAAACATGAAATTGGCAAAAGCCAATTTCAACACTGACTTCTGAATAGTAGATATTATTACCAAATAAACATTTCAGAAAACCATCCACAGATTGATATGATGGTTCAGAGAGGGCTTCAGACACCAGAGTTTAAGTGCCAACTTCTGTTGGACTCAGGTACTTCAAAAGAAGTCAACTGCTCTACTCTGATATGAGACCATTATACCACACCCTCCCAGGGCGGGCTGGGTCTGGATTAACCAGTCAACAGTTCTAAAATTAAGGCTATTAAGGCTACCTGTTACATTAATAACTCTTTATATTTTAAACCTAAGCAAGGCAAAATCACACTTCATACACAAACACATTCATACACAATTCACACCCCCCCCCCAAAAAAAAAAACCCCAGGAAAAACATAATTCTAAGACAAAAGACACAATAGGAAAAGGAAACACACCTACGGGCAGCAGTGATGATGAGGTAACCAAGATCTACTTCAAGAGCATTTTTGCAAGCTCCCAAAACAATAGTGTGCAAATTTCTAAAACCACCTAGTTAAAGGAGAAAAGGAACAAAAACAAGCATTTCTTTTGACACAGTACTTTCAGTAAAGCTTTTGCACATATCTTACACAATAATTAATCATTTGTTTTTACATTCAAATTAGTATCTCAACATGAATTACAACTACTAGTTGTTCCCTAAAAAGAAATGAAAACATAACTCATTCTGAGAAGATACATTTGAAAACTGATGGCATCTAAAAACTCCAAAAAGATTTAGACAAAGTAAGAATTTTAAGAAAGCTACAAGCTCATGAGGTAAGAAGGAACTCTGACATTTTCTGGTTGAAATTTGAACATCCAATATATTAAGGAATAAGACTCCCCATTCAACTGTTTTTCATGTTTTTGAAACTTGTATCAACCCACCAAAAAAAAAGAAAATGGGTGTTGGGAACACAAATTATGGTGTAGCTCAATGAATTTTCATAAAGGATTGATTAATCTATTTT
This sequence comes from Tamias sibiricus, assembly GCA_025594165.1. Classification (NCBI taxonomy): domain Eukaryota; kingdom Metazoa; phylum Chordata; class Mammalia; order Rodentia; family Sciuridae; genus Tamias; species Tamias sibiricus. The sequence goes on from CM046662.1 coordinate 63,336,438, forward strand.
GAATTCTTATAAATAAAATCAGCAAGTATGTACACTTTTTGGTCTGGTTTCTTTAACTAAATATTTTGTTCATGAGAGTGATCTCTTGCCAGTAGCTATGAGTTTGTTCACTAATATTGGTGCATAGTATTCTATGGCCATATTGTAATTACCCATTCTACTGCTACTAAGCATTTGAGTTGTTAGGAACAGTGGTTCTAAGAACAATCTTGAATACATCTTCTGGTATACAAATGTATACATTTCTGCTGGGTTTAAAGCCAGGAATGCAACTGTTGTTATATATATGATCAATGTTAGTAGATACTGCCAAACAACAATTTAAAGTGGCTGTATCAATTTACACTTCACCAGCTATATAAGAAAGGCCCTGTTACTGTAGCAATACTACTGTTTCTTTTTTCTTATTAGTTATTGTGAGCTACATTGTGGTTTTAATTTGCATTTCTCTGTTAGTGAAATTTACCATTTTTTCATGTTTATTGGCCATATGGATAGTTTCAGTGTGAAGGATTTTCTACTCAAGTCTTTTCTCATTTTTTCCTATTGAGTTGCACACCTCTTTCTTATTAATTTCAGGACTTCCTTACATATTTGCAATACAAATCCATTATCTGAGATCCATATTGTGATGAGTTTTCCCACTCTATAGCTTGGCTTTTCACTCTTAATCATGCCTTTGATATTAAAAAAAATTTTAATCTAAATTTTGTCCAGATCAACTTTTTTTAATAGTATGTGTTTTGTGATATCCTTACCACAGGGAAGTATGACACTCTTAAAAATAGCTTCTTTCAGAACCTTTATATATAAGCTCAGCTTTTAACACCTCTCTTCTAGGACTTCTCTTTTCCCTTCTGAATTTTACCCTAATAATTGTAATCATGAATAAAAATAATGCTGTTGGTCTGAAGGGAGCCTATTCCATTCCTCTGACTCAATGTAAGTAAGTGTACTTATATTGGACTTTATTAAGGGACTAAATGTCTATACATGTGCTAAGGTACTCTTCATTATATTTTTAGAGGTATTAAATACAATGTGTATTTTTTATCAACAGTGTTTGAAAACTTTCCATTTTATTTTAGACATTTAAAGTTTTAGTTTCTCATTATATATCTATCCAGAAAAATCTCTTTCTCTTGCAATGATATAATTAGAATAAAGCATTTCTGTTACTTATCATTACTTAGCTATAGCTAAGGGATCTAAAGAGTGAACTTTTTTTTTCTTTTAAAAGCCATCATATGTTAGAGCCATGTTTTTATATTCTAATGTTCTGCACGATGTTTTCCACAAAACCAAGTGTCTCAGTTTTTCTTTTTGTTTTCTGAATGTGCATCTTGTTTGAGGAGATCTTCCCTACACTGAAAAATAAACATATAAATGCTGTATATTTTCTTCTAACAATTAAAAAAAAGCCATCATATGATGGATGTATCTAATAATATCTGAATGATAGGCATGGAAGAATTTTACATATCATAAAGTACTAAACAAATATTGGACATCAACATCATTAATGCCTCAGTTCGTTTGTAGGCCTAGGATGTCCAAGACTAATGTATCTCTCATAACCAAAGGGCACTAGAACCCCTGTTAACATTTCTAAGAAAATATTCCAAATATAGTGGGAGATATATTACCTAAATAATAACAAGCCAAAAACCATGCCCTCTCACTCTAACGTTTGAGAAAGTTTAATATGCATTAAAAAGAAATGAATACTAGCCAATGCTCATGGCTAGTATTCATTCTTATTTCCTTATTCTCCATCAAATATAACAGGAAGTGCAATTAGTGACAAGTATATTCTTTCCAAAAGACTTGTAAGAGAAGCTAAAAAAAAAAAAAAGGAAAATTCATTTTTAAAATATTGAGTAACTAAACAAAATGAATACCTGATCTCCAACTGTCTTCAACTACATGTTGGATAAGACCTCCAAGGAAAGGAACTCGAACCATTTCTAAGTGTTCCAAGTTTCGGGCAGATGCTAAGCCTGTTACTAATGGGACATATTTCAAAGAATTTGTGGGCCCTGGAAGCAAACAAATGAATTTATAAATTCTATGTCTTAAAATGACAGCCAAACTGTTGGCTCTCTGCAATCTATAGTTCTTATTTCAAATGAAAGTCAATCTGTTAAACATATTTATTGAGCATTAGGATTTTTCAGTAATAATGAAGATATATGCAGTAGTTCTTGTGAATACCCAGAATTCTCAATAATTTTGAGCTCAAAATAACTAAAGGGAAGAAACCTGAGATGAAAATTTGATCCTTCCCTCAAGTAAACAGCTCAACCATTTAAATATTTCTTCATGTGACTAGTGTGTTATATTAGGTACTATGGAAGATCACAAAAGACATGGTCTTGTCCATCAAAGGGCCTGAAATTGACAGGAAAATAGAACATGGATAATTACAAAAGTACTAAAGACAGAAAATATCAAGTCCCAAAATAAGATCTGCTAAACTTCATTAAAAAAAGAAAAAAAAAAAAAAAAAAAAAAAAAAAAATGGGGGAGAGAATTAGGTTGGAAAAGAAGACAAACCCTGAAGGATATATGTAAGTAAAGAAGAAGTAGTATATACTTCAGGTTTGAAAAAAAATGTAATATAGTATAAAGAAAGACATTGAGGTGAAAGCTATATAGCTGGGTCAGACAATGAAAAGGCATTGAAAGTTGTACAGTTGTGTTGGACAGTGAACAGCAGATATGACCAGAAAGGAAGGTATGTAAAAGCAGTTAGCAATAAGGATATCAAAGGGGCCATGATTATTATGAACTTTGAAACACAGTAAAATTATTGATATTCTAGAACAATAGGGATACTACAGGCTTCTGTTCAGGTAATATAAAAACAGCAGGTTTAAAGTAGATTAGGTTAGACAATTCTTTACATGCAGATGATTGGGGACCAGAGAGAGAAAAGCTAGCAGACTGAAATTGTTAAAATAAACCAACAAATGTAAAAAGTGCTTATAAGGAATACACAGAGATAGTCTGCCTTTTTTTGTTGTTATTTTCTGTTTTGTTTTTTGCTAAGATGAAATACAAATCATGTTTCTAATGTAGTTACAACAAGAAGTATATTTATCTCCAGAAGATGAATAATAAAAACAGTCACAGCATCATATAATTTTATAACAAATGTAGCTATGAATTGCTATAGAATGTTTTTAGGATAATATATAATAATTCTACCATAACTGTATACCATTACCTGCACAGTTCCTCATGACAAAAGTTCTTAAGCTGATGCAAAGAAAGTCTTTAAATGGCTGTGGTTTAGTGAGTCTTACCCACTTCATATAAAGATGCCTTAGCATTGGGATACAAGGAATTTCAGGAACATTCACCCCTAAAGCACATACACAAAAAGAATAAACAAGAAAAATCACAAAAATACTTGGTACTCTGTACATAAGTTTATTTTCAAACCAACAATTTATCTTTCAAGGGGATCTTTATTAGAACAAATAACATAATTAAAGTCCATCAAAAGTGGCTTACTTTGAAACAGCTTGTAAAGAACAATTTATACAAACCATAAACAAATTATTTTAACTTTTTAGAAAAGGCATATGTATGAGAAGACAGGATTTTAAAAGTACTGTTACATTTAATACATGTAAGTCTTTCTTATAACCCTATAACTCTTCCAGGATATGATTATCCAGAAGATAAAAAGTGAAAATAGGTTACTGAAAGCAAAATCATGAAGATGGAAATGAAACACACTAATTTACATGTTATGTAACTATCAATACCTACTGCCCCACCAGTAAAAGAACTAAATTTCTTAGCACAAGGTCTAACTAGCTGGGTTTAAATATTACAGTTTCTAGAAGAGGACCAATAAATACAAAGCTTGAAAATTCATTTCTACAAATAAAGAATCTTAAGAATTTTTAAATAATGTAGTTGAAGCCAGCCTGCATGGCTCTGGGAAAGTGAGACTCTAACAGCCATTTATTTTAATATTTTAAATTGATAAGGGTATTTTATGCCTCTGATCAATGAGTATGTTAACACCAGAAATCACACCCACACAGGGTTATATTTGGGAAAAAGGGAAGTACAAAATGGGAGAGAAATTCAGGAGATATGAAAGAAAAAAGGATCAATTACTTGTAAATCCTAAATGAGAAGAAGCAATTGAGGAACTTGTCTGAAGTGTCTAAACGTGGTAGGATAGAAAAAAGCCAAGGGACAAGTCTGTGAGACAAATCCAAGGATTTAGGGTTAAATGGTATTTAACAAATAGTACGTGGCAGAACCAGCTTGATAGCAACTTTCAAACGTGAGATGTAAGAGCTTTGTTAACAAGAATTAGAAGAAGCAAAATTAAGAATACTTGAATGGTGTGGTTCTTTAAAAATCTAAACTATACAGAATGTTTCCACCTACCAGGATTACTTTTTAACCAAGTCCTCTTAAAACAGCATGACTTTAGCTTGAACTGTGTACATATGGTCACAGATGGGGAAGTAAAATTGGGGAAGAGACCAAAGGAAGAAAAGCAAAGGAAATGAGGTACAGATTGAGAGACAAGAATCAGAATTTACAAAGCTGAGGTTAGCATCTACTATGAAGGTAGTACACCAGCTGTACTACCGAGGAACCCAAGACAGAAAGGGTTAGACAGATACCCTATGTTCGATCCACATTTTCCCCCAACCCCACTCTACAAAGGACACAATTACCCACTTCCCATTCATGTTTATTTATTTAGTATACACTGCTGTATCACCCCATACAGTTTTAAACTGGTCAATCAATCACATGAATATATTTCAATAAAACTTAAAGTAGGGCTGGGGTTGTGGCTCAGTGGTAGAGTGCTCGCCTAGCACGTGCACAGCCCGGGTTTGATCCTCAGCACCACATAAGAATTAAACGCATTGTGTACAACTAAAAAGCAAATAAATAAATATTTAAAAAAAAAAAAAAAAAAAACTTAAAGTAACTATATTTGCAATACACTGATACAGGCACTATAAAAAATACCAAGATACAGAAACAGTCTTTGACCTTAAGAAGTTTGTATCATAAACTTCAGGTATTATTTTATTATCTAAAAACTCAAATTCAAATTAGATATTCAAATCCCCAATCAGAATCACTCCTGGATCTCATAAACGAAGAGCTGCCAAAGATCTTTACTCTTGGGCTGGGGATATAGCTCAGTTGGTAGAGTGCTTGCCTCACATGCACAAGGCCCTGGGTTCAATCCCCAGCACCACAAAAAAAAAAAAAAAAAAAAAAAAAAAAACAAAAAACTTTACTCTTCTTCCATAATTGTAAATCTTAGTTAAGACCTACTCCCAATCATATCTGCTACGTTCCCTTCCCATCTGATCCAGTTTCAGATATTTCATTTCTTTGGATCATCCCCAATACCTAAAGTAATGTCTGGAACATAGTATATACTCAGTATGCATATAATGAATAAAATATAAATAAAATATTAAAGGTTAGGCTATATTATCAGAGATCACCCCAAATTCTTTTCAGTACTCTAACTAAACCAAAGATGGCAACTTAAATTTCAGAAAACATCTGCCACTATTTATTTGGGTTGAAATTATGGGTTGAAATTATATCCAAAGAATATTTAGATGGGGAATGCACACTGTGACCAATTGCAAATACAGTGCTGTTGGAAAAAGATGATTCTGTTTCCATTTTGTCAGGAAAAAGATAAACAGCAAAGTTTTCCTTTGGTTTGGGTTGAAGAATATATGGTAATTTTTTGCTTGGAGAAGATACAGGTGATCTAATGACTAACCTAGGATTTTTTATTTGGGATGTTTGTGACTTAGCTCTGTAACAAAGTAGCCACTAGCTATACTTGGCTATTTAAATTTAAATAAACAAAGATAAAATAAATTTTAAAAATTCAGTTCTTCACTTTCACTAGCTACACTGCATACCCCCGGGACAATACAAATAAAGAACAAATTCATCCTCTCCAAAACACTATATTGGAAAGGCCTCCTCTAGACGGCAAAGCCAAGAACACAGGTGGATATTAGAGAGATCAAGAGCAGGATTCTGGCTCTGTGGCAAAGAATTTTAAAAATAAAACAAAACTCTCAAAACTACTAAAAAGATCTTCAAAAAGGGGACAGATTGCTTATGGAGTAGTATTCCACCCAAGGGATCTTCAATGTGAAATCCGAATTTCCATACAAGTCTCACAAGCATTTCTTTTGCCATCATCAATCAAAAAAGCCAATTCTAAAATTCTCATTATTCCCCTTCAATGAGTATTCACTTACAGGGCATTTCAATGTGTTACAGATGACCCATGAATTATAAATACTCACCAACTAAATGTAAAGTCTGAATTTTGGCTCCTATGGGAATTTTCAGTTTATTTTCAGGAGGAATTGGAAATGCTCCATTACGATTACGAAATTTCCCCAAAATATGAACATGTGGCATGTATGTCCAAATGGATTCTACCAGTTCCAAATGAGATGTTTCCACACCCTAGAAGATAACATCAAAGCAAGCACAAGAATATTAATTTATAACAATACTTTTCCTTTTGTATCATAAGACACTAAGTATGCACTGGAACATTTAGAAGAAACGGCGTCAACAGAAAATGTTCAACCAGATGTACTCACCACCAAGTTTGGGCATGCCTGTAAAGCTTCTAGAACTCCTGGAATGCTAAAAGCCTCATGACCCCTTACTCTTCGCCTCTCAAGGTACCGAGGGTGAAGGCCATATAGCTGTTCGACATCTGGCATCTTCTTCAAAAGTGTTAGAAAACTGGAATCTGTGAATCCTGAGACATTAGGAAACGTTTAGGGTTAGGTTCATCTTTTTGGTCATGAATATTCATTAGGCCTGAATTTTTTATTAAAACAATTTTGTAAAAGGTTTTATTTTAATATTTTCTTAAGGCTAACACTAGTAGTATAGCCAAATGAATGGTTACAATAGAAGATGCAATCCTATAGTAACAGAGGGAATGTGTCAGACACTCCACTTAATCTGAATCAATACTTTGTAGCTGAGGCTTTCCATTTGTTGCCTTTTTTTGTCCTAGGTGCTTCTGAGGCAAAGAACATTTTACTCAGATGTCATGGACCTATTGACTAGTGGGGAAAAAAGGGTCCATCTACATGATCACCACCACCCTCCTCCTCTCCCTATTCCCAACGTGTTTTCTGGTCTGTTAAGCCTTCAGGGCTCTGCAGAACACTCAAAATATAAATAGGATATGATTCCCACCTTTAGGAAGTTCACAGTTTCAACCTAATTCCCACCTCAAACTAGATTATCTTATTTACTCTAACAATCAATATCACTCCCCTACCATAGAAGACAGTTCACTCTTTTGTAAAAGACAGATGAAAGTTGCCTATATGAATAAGAGTATCCAAACTGAGAGGTTCCTGAGCTGACAGGAAATTAACTGGGAGGCCAGTTATGCTTTGTAGTAGGAATCAACAAGACAGGAAAAGAGAAAGATAAATGAGGTCTACAGCAGGAGTTATTGATTCAATAAGTAGGGAGACAGTAACATAAAGATAATATTTTTATCACTGGGCCTTGGAAGGTGGGTGAATGCCAACTACCTGCTCACTAATGATAAAAGTTTTAACTCTGAAAAATAAAATGAAGCCAGGCATGGTGGAACATACCTGTAATCCCACGAACTCAGGAGGCTGAGGCAGAAAAATTGCAAGTTTGAGGCTAGCCTCAACAATTTAGTGAGGCCCTAAGCAACTAATGAGACCCTGTCTCAAAATAAAAATAAAAAGGGCTGGGAATATAGTGGGTAACCAAGGGTAAAGCGCCTCTCAGTTAAATCCCCAGTACAAAAATAAAATAAAATGAAGTTCCAAATACCAGGTGTCAACAGTTGTTCTGCTTGTTCAGGGCTAATCAAGATATGCTAATTTTAGAGTCACAAAAGTAAGAGAGAACCCTGGAGAGTCTTATTAATCTCTTATAAAGTAACCTTTACCATCCAACATGCTAACCATTTTATGTTTTCTCATTTATTCTCATAACAACAAAAAAAGTTGTCATCCCATTTATAAATGTAAAAACTGTGTTGAGTTTAAGAGTGACCAAGTGGCAGTGCTGGAATTCAAAACCCAATGCCTATTCTCTTGTCATGGTGACTCTTACCATAAATGAAGAAAGTTCTACCTTCTTTACAGAGATGGTATAAGACTACCTTTATAAAATCTCATTTAGAAACCACAAAGTATTCTTATATAAAAAATCAGAATTTAAACTTCAATAAGCTAGAGTGGTAATAATGAGCACAGGTAGGGTGATCTTATCCTAGAAACTGCTTCCATTCTCTTTGATACTCATTGCAGAGATAAGAAACCTTGGGCTCCCAGGTATTTATCATCACCTCAAAGTCAGTAACCTGCATATAAATTCCTTTCTAATTTGATAAGAGGCATAGAGGTTAATGCAAAGATTATATTGAATGGCAGTTCTGCTATCCTGCCTCCACAGCACATTAATCTCATCTCTAGAATTCCTACTGGCCTAATCTCTATAAAAACAAATCTAACATAAGTATAAGACAATCATGGGGTAGGGGTTGTGGCTCAGTGGTAGAGCTCTCGCGCAGCATGTGTGAGGCACTGGGTTTGATCCTCAGCACTACATAAATAAAGTCCATCAAAAAATATTAAAAAGAATAACACAATCTTTTCATGCTGCCCTATTTTTTTTTCCATTACAAATAATTATTCTCTGGAGTGAGATAAATCCTTTTCCCTTTGGTTAGCTTTTTTGAGTATTTGAAAACAACTGCAGCTTGCCTCTACCAAGCTAAGTTCTAGTCTCAGGTCTTTGTAATGTTCTTCATAAGAAGGTACATATTGATAACTATTCTGGCCAACTGATAAGAGGTATCAGTTGACTCTTGAAGGGTTACAGCATCCCAAATTGCACAATATTCTACCATTTGAGAGGTAGCCTGCTCTGTACTACAGAAAAGAATGACAATTATCTCAGCTCTTTACTTCTATTGTGGCTTTTTGTGTTGTTGTTCTCCTCAGCCTCATCATGTTTTCAAAGTCTCATGATCTGGCTATCACAGGAAAAGTTTCAAAATCAAAACAACAGGAAAGTGCACTAATTAGTGGACTGGGGCTAAATGAAAAGAAGCCTTGAATAGACTTTCATTTTAATACTTTAAGATATGCTTTGCTAAGCTAAAATCATCCGCTGTTTTCCAGCTGTCTCTTGAGATCAATTTATTATAGTAAGGCTGCTAATTCTGAGTTACATGTGAAGAGCTCAGATTTGAGAATCTATAAGACCTAGAACTGGCCTTTTGAAACTACCAAAGAACTGAAAGTTCCAGAAGTGTAATTTCTGTGGCTTACTTGAGCAGTTTTGCAAAAATAGATAAATATTTGCTTAATTAGAGAGTGCAATTAAGGTGTGGGGAAAATGATGATACAGTCACCAGTCACCAAAACCTATGATACAGAATAAAGGACACACCACCTATCGTAACACATATGATACTTATTAAGGGGTCAGTAAGTGTTCTCCATTCATGTGTGAAGCAGGCTGATGTAGTTTCTTAAGGAGCAGGAAATGAAAAAGCAGACCACTAACACAGTAAAACTTCAGGCAAAATGCATCTCACCAACCTAAAATAAATGTAAATAATTTGGATAAAATCCTGCCTCTCCATATACAAGGTGACTTAAATTGCCTTTCTTAAGACAAGAAGTCACATTTCATGGAATCATTGCTATTACTTTCCAGTACCTACAGGCTAAATACACTTACCACTTGGCATGTATTCCCACCACCGCCCTGCACAGAGATCCACAACCCTCACAACTCTCAGATATAGGGTCACCGCTTCCTTTAGCTTCCGGGAAAGACATTCCATACACATAATATCCTGCAGAGGGAGGTACCTTTGTGAGAGAAAGAAACTCACTTTTATCAAATAGGTAAGTACGTCCTTCCTTTCATCAGTTACTTTTTTCCTTCCACCATTCTCCTACCTTTCAAACATAATGGGAAAATTTGTAGGACTTTGAGGTTAACATCCATAAAGTCATAAAGCTTCTTTACTGAAAAGAGGTAAGTCAGCAAATATTCAAGTATGCAAATAAAATATTAAGCTCTCTCTATGGGTCATTTGATAAAACCTGCCTTTCTTCTTTTTAAGTTTTCATATACAAAAAAATATTTATAAATAAACAAACCAAAAAATGCAATAAAAAAATCTCAGTGTATTTCAAGGTATGCTAAGGGAGGGGAAGGATCATAAAGAACCAATTAACTTGAACATGGTGAATATTATTTAGCAACTCTGACAGACCCATTTCCTATAGTTACTCTGCTCCCTTTCAATCATCCCAAACCCTTGAAACTATTTTATTCATCAACAAATATGTACATTAATTTACCCATATATGATTACTTTTCCTAGATCTTTTATCTTTAAGGTGACATATACTGATAAAGGCATTGCATGAGTATTAAGTGAGGACACCTCATCTGAATCACAATTTCTTCTTTCCCAATTTTATGTCTTCCTTCCTGAAAACTTTTCAGTTAATCTCTATTTCTGTTTTCAAAAACCAACACATATTTTGACAGATCAGAAAATCTCAAGAATCTCTCTTACCACCCCTCCACAACTAATTGATATTTTTAAAAAAGTGGAAGCCATCCTATTGAGTCAATATTATATTGAGTCATATACACTGTACTCTAATCACTGTTTCACAACCATCTTACAAGGTAAGTAGCTGGTAACTTCTCTTTGCCACATGGCTCTCCCCGCAGACCATTTTCTTCCCCTCTCTGTCCTGCTATATTCTCTGGTCCTCTGGCTAAACCGATGACTTTGTCCAATTCAAGGTGCTAGATAGAGGGCTAGCTGGCTTTCTGCTGCTGCTAGCTAAATTCCACAATATCACTTACTGGTTCATTCAACCCTATCCACACCACTATAAATATGCCCTTCATTAAACTATCAGTTGAGTATATCTTTTGCTATTTCCTGGAATCCTCATTGATCTGGTAAATGCTGTTAGAATGTCATTTTACAAGTGATGAAATTGGCTCAGAAAAGTTAAATCTGCAAAAAGTCACAGAGCTAGGAGAAAGGGCAGAGATGTCAACATGGTTTGGTCAAACTGCAATTTTGAAAAATTATGCCAATTCTAGAGGAAAAGTGCACATACATAAGCTGAATATTTCTCTGTTCCATTGCTTTCTACCTCTGGCCTCTCTCCCTTCCTCTTTAATGTTATTTAAATAAAGAGAATCATATCAAATCAAATTTTCTACCATAAAACATTAGTTAGCCACGACTTATAGTCTCTAACTTAGACGTAAGGAGAATTATAAGAAACTACATGACTACACATTTTATAAACAATAAAAAACAACGTTTTTCTATGTCAAATTTTGCCACCTCAATATTTTTTTCTAAATAACTGTTATCAAAAATACCTGTCTGGGTTAATTTTATATTCCCTTTAAAAAAAACAGATCGGTACTAAAAAATGAATATCTGTCTGGGTTAATTTTATACTCCCTTTAAAAAAAAAAGATCGGTACTAAAAAATGAATATCAAAATGTTTTAATATCACATTTGCCCTTGAAAGAAAACATGTATTTTGTTTCTTCACAGAATTTTAAAAAGCTAGAGGAATTCAAAGGCATATAAATACTACATTTCACATTTTAGAAAAGATGCTGTTAACTTAGCAGATATAGCATAGTGGGGTTTTTTTGTTTTGGTTTGGTTTGGGTTTTTTGGTTGGCATTTTTTTTTAAGGAAGGCCAAAGTTTTCCTGTTTCATGAACATGTGTTAAGTTGTTACCACACAACTATAAACAGGAGTCCTCAAATAAAAAAAATTAGGAACCTAAAAATAAAACAAAACTTAATCTGTTTATTTTTAGAGTAAACATATCATACCAAGTTCAAGACCTTAGCTCAGTCCATGGTTCTTCTTACATTCTGTCAATTTGCTAAGTATTTCCTTCATTAGAACACGGGTAAGACCCTTCTACTTGATTCTACCCCTTCCATTTGAAAGGGGTCTGTTGAAATGCAAAATTTATCTATTTACTTTCAATTTAAAATTTAAAATGTAATTTGATTTGTTCATAATACATTCTAGCACTTTATACTTGACACACAGTATTTGTATATCTCTATGGAATTCAATACAATAATTCAATACATATATATAGTGTGTAGTTATTATCCAATCAACATCTAATATCCATCCCCAGAAACAATTTTATCTATGCTTTCCTTTAGAATTTTAATGCCTTATTGTTTAATTCTTTGTTCAATTTAGAATTTGGTTATAAAATATGAGAGATCAGGATATGCTTTTATTTCTTTTTTCTATGTGGTTTATAAGTTGTAACATCAGTGAATAATACTCATAGTCTTTCCTCATTGATGTGAATGTTAGTTTTATCATAAATTAGTTTTCCACATGTATATGAATCTATATTTAGAGTCTATGTTTGCCTGTTTTGCCCAACTATCTGGCTACCTTCACCAGCACCAAATCTATTATATAATTAGAATGTATCTGAACATCTGTGTGTGTGTATGTGTGTGTGGTGCTGGGGACTGAACCCAGGGCCTTAGTGCATGCAAAGCAAGCACTCTACCAACTGAGCTATATCCCAGCCCACATCTGAACATCTTGCATGGCTAGATTTTTCTGAAATGTTTGGCTACTCCGACAGATGAAACTTATATCATTTTCACTTCATTAGAAAAAAAAAATCTATTATTTTAATTGGGCCTTTTATTTCTAGACAGAATTAACAAAAGCTGTACTGTGTCATGGAGTAACAAACTGCTTTCTTAAAGACTAATTCAAATTTACAATAGAGAAAAAAATAAAATACATAATTCCTTAAAATAACTCTGTTATCACTATTTAAAACTTTGTAATCTGCAAATATTCATTAATTTACAAAAATTGAACACATTTCTTAGACCTTCATATATGGACATTTTTTTCTAGGTAAATAATCTAATATAAAGGAAATCCAAGATGCTTAGAAAAGTTAATTGCAATTATGATTGAAGAAAAGAGAAAACTGGAAACAATCTAGATGTCAGGCAACAAGAAAAATAGGTTTATGTCAAATATACATTCAATGGGACAGAAAGCAATGACTAAAATGATAATAATGAAAACCATGTAGCAATATATGAAAAGACAGAACACAATAACCATTACACTGACCAAGCATTTATGACATAAAATGTGTTGAGTGCTTTAAAATCACTATCTCACCAAATACTTATGGTAAACACCTTTATATCTATTATGGTCCACAGTTAGTAAACCATGGACCTAGGACTCTAACTTGGGTCTCTAGCTCCAGAGAGGAAGTATGTTAGAATTTGTTTATTTGAATTGTGTAAAAAGTACAATTCCTCAAATAAGAAAGCAATGGAAATGGAATGACACTTTTGTATGTTTGTTTATTTGACTGCTATTATGATGTAGCCTCAGTAATAATCTAAAATTTTAAAAAGTTTTGGTTACAGAAACCTTTGTTATGTTAATCACAAAACAACTTTAAGGAGTGTACTGCATATGGTACGATGGGTACTTTTTCACAAAACTTTTGTTTGCATCACTTACATATATGTGCATACTGAGCAAAAGGCACTTCTCACTGCAGGTGATAGAAATAAAGTCAGAAACACTGCCTTACTTTGTACATGCATGGTGATTTCATACGCCAACAAATCTGTCAATAAAAATTCCAAGAAGCCTAGACATGTTAATCCAGAGAAGGAAAGGTTTTCCAATAGAACTTTGGAATGTTCTATTATGTGACTAGTGGTCCTGTGCTGTCCTATATAGTAGCCACTAGCCATATATAACTACTAAACACTTGAAATGTAGTTACTGCAACCGAGAAACTGAATTTTCACTTTACTTTATTTAAATCTATTTACTCCATGTTGCTAGTGGCTGTCATATTAAATAACACAGCACTAAGGTTTGTGAAACATTCATATCCCAAGTACATGGAAGTCAACCAAACAATATCTTACCTAAAAATATGACAAAGTACTTCATGTGAAAGTTGATTCATATAGTCCTTTGTTTCATCTGATATTGTTTCCTCTGGGATTTCATTGTTCATGAGACATGTCTTAACACTTTTCTTTCGAGGTCCCATTGCTATGTTGTCTCCAGTATCAAAGACCAAATTTCCCCTTTTGTTTACTTGAATTCAAAGCACCTGAAAAGCAAGCAGAGAAGAAGAGTAGATTAAAAAAGTACACCAAACCCAGATACAGAATTATCCCTGTTAAAAGCTAGGTAAGGGCTGGAACTGTAGCTCAGTAACTGAGCACTTGCCTAGCATGTGTGAAACACTGGTTCAATCCTTAGCACCGCATAAAAAAATAAACAATAAAGGCATGTTCTCTTATCTAAACTAAAAACAAAAAAGGCTAGATAAAATGACTTTATTTAAAATACTGATAGGCAAACCTACTATTACTGATACATATCATTCAAATACTGATAGGCAAACCTACTATTACTGATACATATCATTCAAATTAAGAAAATTAATCTGTTTTCTACTGAAAGTACAAAACACCTTTTTCTGAAAGTGTAGTTATTATAAATATGCATTATTTAGAATAAGCAAAAAATCCAGGAATTGGCTCTATTTTAATATGTACTCTGTTGTTTCCTAGCTAATTCACCTAATTTCTTCAAACATCTATTTCTCCACATTAAGATCATTAAACTAGGAAACACAAACTCCTTCTAACTCTAGGAGTTTGTGATTCTCAATATGCATTCAAAATAAATGTGAGGGTGTGTCTAAATTTATAAATAAATTAATAAACCTTCTTTCAGCTGTCAACCTATGCCACATCCTCCATCTACAATGCCATTAGTACTTAAGAGACCAACATTTTGTATAAGTTGTCCCTAACACAACAGAAGGAATGCAGAGAGACTCCGGGGCTCTCATCCTGGATTTGCCACATATTACTTCTATGAATGTGAATAAACCTTTTAAATTTTTCATTTTCCTATCTATAAAGTGAGGGGGTGAGACTACACCAATGAGTCACAGAACCCTTTGTAATCTGATAAAAATTATAGACCTTCCCCTCAAAAAGTATACAATTTCAGAGGGAGACTGGAGTAGGCTTTCTCTCTCTTTAAAATAAGCCATAGTGAGGGAAGGAGAAAAAGAAGGGAAGGGAGAAACTGGAGGGCAGGAGAGAGGGATGAATGAGCACCCAGATGTTATGTTTTGTTGATCAGCACTTGGGAGTAACAGCCTGTCAAACTGTCTTAGCAATAAATATTTTTACTAATGGTGGTATAGGCATAGAATAGTTTATAGCAAATGTTGGTTTTCTTAGTATTAATGGCACTGTATGTGGAGGTGATGGCAAAGGTTGACAACTGAAAAGAGGTTCATTCACATATGCATTAATTCAGACATGACTTCAAGTATGTCTAAAGACATTTATTTTAAATGCCTATTGTGTGTCTAGCTTTGCGAACAAAGGACTCTGGAGACAAATGAAAACAATCAAATAACCATGCAAGGGAGTCTGGAATTATAAATGAGATAAGTGTTATAAAGAAAGTAAACACAGTTGTAAAGCAGCATATAACAAGGAAGCCTGAGTCACTAATGCTATTTCTAAGGGACAATGGAGCTGGTATCTAAGGGAAGAGCAGGAATTAACACTTAAAAAAGGGAGTAGAGAGGGAGGGAAAGCATTCTTGAAGGTGCAAATAGGAGGTGCCTGACAGTAAGAACTCTCTTAAGGAACCAAAAGGAAACCAAAGGTGTTAGGGTATACAGTGTTATAAGAAAAAGGAAGTAATAGGAGGTTGAACTGCTAGCAGGGCTCTTGATCCTTAAGGAGGGGGAACCACTAAAGAGCCCTGGAAGTGAGAGGGGACTGAGCTACACTCAATGAGAGCCCAGGCACCTCAAAGGCGAAAAGGGCACCAGCTGGGCAGAGAATACTGAAGTAGATGGATTCCTGGGGTTCCTTTGCTTTGGCAGGAAAGGGGAGCAAACTGCTGAGCTAAGTAAATACTCAAATTTCTTGTGCCTGCCAGCATGCCTGTGTTCTGATCTCTTTCCCTCAATGAAAGATTAGGTGTTGTTACTTCTTACAGGTGTCAGCATGCTTGCCTCTCCCTGAACCCCACACTTACTTCAATCACAGACCCCTAATTTGTTGTTTCTATCCAGCTATGGCCTGAGAAGTCAGAGAAAGAGGATTTTAGAATTGTGTGTAGATTCATGTCATCAGGCATCTAGCAGCATATGGGCCTAAAGAATTCTGTAAGGAGTAGGCTTACAGTTATGGTACATTGAATCTGTGACATCTATTTTCACTTCTCAGAAACTGACTTATGTTATCACATTCTGGCTAACAGGCCTCTGGAGAAAAAAAAAAAAAAAATTATACTCAGAAACTACCTACGAAAAAACATTATAAATATACTCACCTGCTTCTGATTATATCACAACCCATATCTTTCTGTTTACTGCCCTCCCTGCAAGAAATTAATCTTCCCATTTTATCACAGCATGTGGAACTGCTCTGTGGTTATTTTAAACTTCCTATCATCAAAGTCAATACTTTCTATCCAGTGCTCCCCACCTGACCTGTCATATGGGGTGTTGCTGACCACTCTTTCTTTCTCATCCTTTGGCTCTCAGGTCATCTTTATTCCTCTATGGTACTCCCAAGTCTCCTTGGACAATTATCCACAAGCCTTCTTTATTCTGGCCAACTGTATCCTTTCCCAACATTGCCTCCCTTTTCTCCTGAGGTTTGTGCTTCCTGTATCTATAAGAAATGTTCACCTTATACCTTGAACATCTTTTAAACTAAACTGAACTCTACACAACCACAAATCCCCCTCCCAAACACACACCACAAACACAACTTTTTCCATACTGTAGTTTACTAAAGTTCTGAATTATAAACTTTAAAATCATCCAAAATATATTCTGAACTCCAACTTACCATTTGATGGGTTATATTTATCAATTTTACCACAATACTGTTCTTGTACCCATTGCCCCTGGCTTTCAGGAGTCTATCAACCCTCATCTAGGCTGTTATGATGGCTTCCTAAATGATGCCCACTACTGTGTCCCCAGATCTTAGCCAAAAGCCTAGCATAGAGCAGATAAGCAGTAAGCAATTTACTGAATAAGCAAATGCCTAGCATGTCATATTCCACACTGAAGCCAGAGCTATATTTTTAAAACATTCCTTTGATTTCATAAAGTGAAAAATAAAATCAAGTTATATAAAGACTGTATCTGAAGTATGATCCCATTTGTATAAAAGAAAGGACAAATATAAAGGTGTGTTTGTACACATCATTTTTGAAAGGATCCATGACAAAATATTAACAGAGAATACCTCTGGGGAGTGAGAACAGAGGTTTAGGAAAAGTGAGAAAGAAACTTTTACTTTGAACTTCACATTCTCCTCCATTGTTTGAAAATTTCAGATCAGCCACAAATATTGTTTCCTAAAAAACAAACAAACAAAACATAACAACAACAAAGAATCAGTCTACACGGAATCCTAGTTCCTAGAGGATAAAATCTTCTCAAACTAGTTCCAAACCACCTTCCCAAACTCATCTTCCAACTCTCATCACTTGCTCCTCAGTATACTCACTGCAGCAGAATTGGTATCTTCTCAGTTCCCCCAAACATTGGTCTTTCTTTTCCAGTATGCTATTAACTCTGGCTGAAATGCCCTTCCTTTCCCTTACTGTCTAGAAAACTGTTAGCCAGACTTCAAAATCTAACTTAACCGTTGTCTTCTGTGAAAACTTCTACATTATTCTTCTTCTGAGAGCTCCCTGTGGAAACTTAAGCTTCTATAGTAATTTGTTAAGTGTTTTGTAAATCATGTTTCTGCCAGGAAAAGTATCTCAGGCTTGCCTCTAGTAATAACAAAGTCCTTGCATATAATAAATCCTCAAATATATGTCTGATGTATGAATATCCATCAGTCTTTCCAATATTCCATATGCATCCACAATAGCTCCAAGGCTGCTGCTAAGAACCATTTCACGCTCCTGTGAGCACTGTTTGCTACCACAGCATTTAATGATCTCAACAACAGCCTATAACCCAGGTGACAATGCAATCAGATTTTACTCCAATAAAGACACACATAACATGCAGTTACCCTTTAGCATGCAAAAGCCTCAACAAAACTACTAACCAGCATAGACCAATCCACTTTTGGATTGCCCATTTGTTCAGATCAATCCTCCAGTTATTGTACGTTAGCACAGGATTCAGCTTTAATGCTTAATCCTTCAGAGACCATGCTCTTGATTCTTTCTTAGCCCTTCTTTTTCCTTTTTCTTCACCAAATCCACATCACTTAACTCACACCTTCCTCTTATGATTACAAACCTTTTATTGTTATAATTTTGCAAAACTGTAGTTTTGTGAGTCATATTTAGTAGCCCAAATGTACAATCCACACTTAAAATGTTTAAACTAAATAGTCCCCATCTTAAATATCATTATATTTACAAAATTTTGTTTTTCTAGAACTCAAAATATTCACTCACAGAAATCATGTTATACAACATTATTTGGAGTTAGGTCTTCAGCAAAACCACAAAAGTCTATGCATTTACATTAATTACCAAAAAAAAAAAAAAAAAAAAAAAAAAAAACAAACCTAAGTTATCAGGACTAATAGAATTTTAGGTAAAACAGCATTCCTATTTCCTGTATTGTGCCTAGAACTGAAGGCTTGGTCGTATAGCTGCATAGGTGGCAGGTAGAGTAGGGACTCCTCTGCTGTAAACCTCTGGTGGGGAAGGGGACAGTGGAGATGAAAACTGGGGTAAAGGATAAGATCTTTATGCCACATCCAGAAGGTTGACATGTAAGTACCTATAGCTGCCTGTTCAGCAGACTTTAGCACCAGCCCTCTTCAGACACCTTCCAAGTAGATGTATCTGAAAATGTTCAGGAAATAAAAGGACTAGTTTATTTCCTGCCACCCCTACTCAGTCTCAACAATCAACAACAAAGTTGCTTTACCGTGAAACTCCCAGCTAGGCTATGCTGAGCATTTCATTCTAGGCACTGAGGAATACAGGTATGGTTTTCCTGTATAAGAAAACACCATGCAACTCTTGCAGAGTTCCAAGTGGTGACAGTGTCTCTCCGAAGTATACCCTATGTCTTAACTGATTTTCCTGTCAGTGGGAAAAAGGATAAAGGCAAGTGAATGGAGAAAACTTCCATAACAAGCCTTCTCTGTTTTCTTTCCTTCCCACCCCTTTTTCACTTACCACTTACCACTAACCAGTCTGTCTTCACTTAAACTCAACAAGGTAAGTAAGGAAGAATCAACATAGTAGCAGGTTAAAAGAACAAGAGTGAAGAAGGGAAATTCCAGCAGCAGAGATAGCTGATGAGCTGAAGGAAGGCTAGTAGAGGAGTTATGGAGGGTAAGGGACAGGTGAGTAGAAATAACAGGTGATCATAAATAGGTGAAGATTCTGTTTTGCAGTACCAAGTGCTATTTGTAGGGCAAGCCAAGTTTTGGAGGATTGGATTCTAAACCTTAAAGAAATGTCGTTCTGACAGAATTATAGTCAATCAGAATGTTAAAAGTTGAAGGGCCCTCAGATACTACCTAGGCACACAGTTAATTTTTTATGGGTTACAAAACCCATGTGAGAATACGACAAAAGTGGCACATTCTCTTCCCAGGCTCAATGCAAGCAGAATAATAAATACAATTTCAGGCGATCCATAGACATCTAGAGATCTATATCCAAGACTGATTCCCTAAATTTTCAGATGGACAAACAGAACAGAGAGGATAAGTCAATAAGTTAATTGCCTAGGGTCACATAGTAAGTGTCGGAACACAGGCTGGGATTCAAACTTCCCAACCTACACTACACACCCATCATTAAGTCAGTCCTGTGCCACTACAGTTGTGTCCCAGCATTCCAGAGCTATGTCCCAATGCTTACAGATGGGCTTCAGGATGCTCTTATAGAAATACCTTGACCACACCCTCCTTCCCAACTTAGGGTTTGTGGTCCATCTAATTTAGCCTCCCATTCAGTAGCCTCTAGCCACCTGGGTAGATTAGAATCATTCCATGGCTGCCTGTTCAGCAGACTTTAGCAACAGAAAGCATCACTTTTATTCTAGTTTCCCAAGTATATTCTTACATGTAAGTTGTTTGTAAATATTCTCTAAACCAGGGTTCTTAAAAAATATGTTTCTAGGAGCCGGGCGTGGTGGCGCACGCCTGTAATCCCAGCACTTTGGGAGGCTGAGGCAGGAGGATCGCGAGTTCAAAGCCAGCCTCAGCAATGGCCAGGCAACTCAGTGAGACCCTGTCTCTAATAAAATACAAAAAAGGGCTGGGGATGTGACCCAGTGGTCGAGTGCCCCTGAGTTCAATCCCCGGTACCACAAAAAAAAAAAATAATAATGTTTCTAGGGAGTGCTCTTTTCCTTCCATTCTGCCTGTTCAAATATCTTCCTTATCTCAAACAAAACTATGATACCCCTATAGATTCACTTAGCTTGCTCCCAAAATTACATGTCTTTTACCCCCCTTCATGATTAAAGCAATCTCTGAACGTTTCCTGGCTTATAAAATAAAGTTCTCCTCTTTTAAAACTCTACTTCCATCAAAAATGTTTGAACTCTTATGGTTCATAATCCTGAAAATCTCTGATTCCTATGAAAATATTATGTCTTCTCTTTTACTCCCTAAACTACCATCACAACTAAAAATCTTCCTATATCTTGTTCTCTCTTGTCGACAACCACCTCCATCCCTAACTTATTCTAATTATTCCTTTCCTTAGCTAACATTAAGTGCTTTGAAACCCATGTTTGTCTCTTTACTAGCACTTCAAAGTGAAGAGATAAAGCAACTTATCTTACAATGGACCAGAAAACTCAGGCATCTCTTGTAAAATTTTCACAATTCTGAATCAGCTTCTCATTTTGTATGTAATCAATGACAATTTGAGGGGGGCAGCAATTTTTCTAGATTAGTATTATTTAATCACCCACTCACCCCCTCACTCAATTATTTATTTAATTTTTTACTGTATATTGAGAACTAGCTGATATAAAGTCTTTCCCCCGAGGAAGCTGACAACCCCAGAGTGGAAAGAGATTCTACCAGTCATTTCAATTCACTACAACTCAAATTACTTTTCATTATCCTCAACCGGGGGGGAACCTCCCATGTAAAACTTTCCAGTGTCCTCAATTATCCCTTTAAGGGATTCCCTGCCCTTCAGGTTTCTAATGTTTTTCTTTAGTTTCTATTAGCTTCAATTTATTATATCAAAGTAATCTTGAATGTTACTGAATTAACATTAACAGAACATCTTATGTATGTATTAACTAGAACATACTCTTTTGCCTAAAGAAAAGCTACACCACATTCACTGAGCTGCTAAAATAAAAACAAGAACAACAAAAAAAAAAAAACAAACAAACAAAAAACCAGAATTATAGTCCTGAAGAGGCCTAGTAATCATCCAGTTCAATCTTTCATTTTACAGATAAGAAAAGTGAGGACAGAGATGTGGAGGTTACTTATCCAAAGCCACAGAGACACAATGGACCACTGCTGAAGAAAGGCCTTCAACACCAGTTCAATTTTATTTCACTTCACTACACCAACTAACTTTACCAAAACCTAGCTTTTTTTTTCTTTTTCTCCTACACTACGCATTAGTATCTTTTTGATGAAAGATAAAAGTCTATACCTTGAACAGTCATTTAAACATTATTTGTATTCTTCACCAAAGAGGACATTGAAATTGCACTATTACAAATTTTAGAGATGGATGGAGCCTTATGGATCATCTAAACTAGTATTCCCAAAATGAAAGTTAAAAATTAAAAGCACAGATCTTTTCCAGTCTATAACTATAGAATTAATTCCCTCCACACTCCAAGTTCTCCATCCCCCAGAAAATCACAGCTTTATATAAAGCACTATTTTGTTTTTCAGTTGTGCTAGAGGGAATGAGAAATGAATGTAAGAACCAGAGACCTATCCAACACTTTTCTTTGACAGGTAAGAATCTCAGTTAACCATCAAATATATAGTAGCTTTGGGACAAAAACCAAGGTTCCCTATTTTTCACTCTGTAGTGATTTACACTGCTGGTTTAGGTTTACACAACCAACTTTCGGGACAGAGCTTCCCAATGCACAGGATCCTTCTTAAGTGTCCAGCCGCCTTTGTCCAGCTTGGAATCTGGAAAGAAACACTATGGACATCTCTTATCAGTTTTAACTCTTTGGCCAGCCGGGTGCAGGAAGGACATGCTTTTCAGGTCTAATATTCCATGAAAGAGTAACTGAGAATATGATTTTCAGAGCTGACAGGAGCATCAGACACCCAAAGCATAAATTTAAGAAATAGGCGGACAGTGGTAATGGACCTGGACAAGGTCACAAAGTGAGCAGGAGGACCAGGTAAGACTAGAACTCAGGGCTTCTGAACCTCGGACGTGACAGACTCTCAAAGATGTATTACTTGCATCCTGCTCAGGCATCCCCTTAGTACACTGACAACAGGCCTTTCATAATTTACAGGCCTAAATACCGATTTAAAATTAAAATTGTGGAATTCGTGATACCCGGGGAAGGGGGAGGGCAAAGTTGACCAGTCTAAGTCTACCACTTCGTTGAGGAAATTGAGGCCCACGTAGGGCTCTGCAAGCTGGAATCTTGGGCCAAGTGCAAACCCCGCAAGCAAGGCCTATGTTCGACCCCAGCTCTCCCGGGAGCTCTAGGCCCTAAGGGGCCCAGAGACCGAGAGTCCAGGCAGTTGGGAGCCCCGGAATCGTTCATCCGGCTGCCGCCGCCCCGCCTCACGCATCCCCGGCTTTGCCGCCCGATTAGCATTCCCCGGGCCCCTCAGCCGCCGCCTCACCTACGCCGGCCCTCCGTCTGTTATTGTGGTTGAGAGGGAGGGAGAAACGCGACAGACACTTCCCGCGGCCCCCACCGCCTAAGCGCTTCCGCTTCCGCCGCTGCTCCGGCATTCCGGAGTGTTGTCATCCGGGGCTGGGGCTGGGCTTGCTCAGTGTCCATATTGGGTGTGGATTATCGCGTCGTAGTGCGACAGCCATGTTAAGCGTGGCATTTCCCCCGAACGCCTCCTACTGGTCGTTATTTACTTAACCCTGAAACGCCAGGCCGGAATCAAGTGCTACAGTCGTGGTTGCTCTTCACCTCGGTTGATTTTCAGCTTGTCTGATCGCTGTGGCCTTGGATAAGCCTTCGGACCTCATCTTTGTCATTTGCAAAATGAAAAGGTCCCAATGGAGATTTTTTTTACGGAATTTTGTTTTGAGGGGGGTGAAGGGGGCAGAGGTACTTGATGTTAACGTTAAGTCATCCCTTCTGTGATTTTAAGACATTTGTCTTACGTTTCATTACTAGTATTTACAGTTCAAAGGGCTTTCACATCAGAGTCATTAAAAACTTTCTACCTCAGTCATGTGGACAAGGATCAGTTTGATCACTTTTTTTTTTTTTTTAATTTAATGGATAGGAAATTATCTTCATAGGGGACAATTGCCTTGTATCATGTCACACAGCAGAATTGAAATCCAGATTTTTACCTTCCAAATTCCATTTTTTTGGCCCTTATATGCATGTAACTAATGTGGCTAAAAATACCTAGGTTTAAGTAGATATAGATAACCACGAGGGAAGTTAGTGTGCATGGAAGCCTCATAAGATACAATTTGACAAGACACACGAGTAACTAGCCCATGCTGTCAGAGAAGAAAAGACTAAACAGAGCTTAGGGAACTGCTCATTCCTTTTATTCTTTTCTTCATTGATACTAAGCCTTTTGGTTCTTTCCCTCTCCCTATGAGATTTGTAGCCTGAGGTTTCAGCTTGTCTTAGGCAGTTACAGTTCTGGCTATATGGTTCCATGTGTCAAACCATATGCCTTGCTTGTTTGGGGGCTCTGGGAGGATAAAAAGAAGAGCAAAACGTCATCATATTCAAATAGCATTAATTTAATCCTATCTTTCATACTGATTCTTCCTGTGAATGAATATAATTCAGTTCTCATACTGTTTTTTTGTCAGTATTGTGTTTAAACTCTAATAAACAAGGTATAGATATAATGGGGTTTTTTTTTCTGTTTCCCCAGAGTGTTATGAAAAATAAATTGCAATGGTATATGAAAGTGTCTAGGGCAGGGGCTGGCATATACAGAAGGTATTTTATAAAGTTTATTTCAGCACAATTGAGTTGAATTTTTTATTCAATTGAATATATTCTTTTATTTGATTAGCATTACTTCTTTCTTAAAAGCACTGAGGCAGGGATAGAAATACTAATAAGGTAAGTTTCCTAATTCAGGAAAGGAAACTAAACCATATCTTAAAAACATTGTAAAAATGTTTAATAGAGATATTTTCTCTACAATAACAAATAGTACACAAAATTTCCAGTTTCTCTGCATCCTCTCTCTCATTTGTTTCTTATGAGTTAATGTTTATAATCCATTCAAAACAGTGCCTGTCATTGAAGCAAACAGTCCACAAAGGTTAGCAGTTATTTGATTGTTTAGTGGTGTCTTATCCTTCCTTTTTTAAAAGTTATTTCTGGCAGTTGAAGTGTCAAGGGGCTGATTTCTTGGCATATGATATTTCTGAAATTCACTTTCAAAGTGCCCTAAAATTTTCCAGGTTACATAATGAAATCCAGTGAAAAGATGCTATATGTAGATATACACATAGAGAACTGCCATTTTAAAACAAATTCAAGGCAGTAAGGTAGGAGGAAAAAATATTTTCATAGTGTTTTTTAAAAATGTTTTTGCCTTTGCATTCTTTTAATCATGGTATTAAATCATTAATTCCACCAATCATTTAAGATACATCATCACATTTAACTCTTATGAACACTGAGAGCTATACCTAGCTCCATTTTATAGGTAGAGTAACTCAGGTTCAGGTTTTGTCTTTCATCAAAGTTCACACACTGTTAAATTGTGCAGAATCATTGTGAAAACTGGGATAGTTGACTTTAAAGCCCATGATTCTAATTATTAAATTATGCATTTGTAATATTTTCTTGTAAGTGACAATTTGATGAATCTTGTTAGTGCATGGTATTGGTCAAGTCAATCCTCAAGTTAAATCCTCAAAAGTTTGAATGGCATAGTCATCCTAAGCAGGTGTTAGGAGACAACTTACATTGATTTTGATTTACATTTCTCTGTTGATTAGTGACATCGAACAGCTTTTCATATACATGTTGGTCATTTGTATGATTTCTCTGGGGAAATATCTGTTCAATTGCTTGGCCTAACCTTTTAAAAAAATTTTTTTTTTCTTTTTGATACGAGCAATTGAACCCAGGAGTGCTTTACCACAGAGTCACATCTCCAGCCCTTTATATATATATTTTTTATTTTGAGACAGAGTCTTCATAAGTTGCTTAGGGCCTTTGTAAGTTCTTGAGGCTAGCTTTGAACTTGAAATCCTCCTGCCTCACCCTCCCAAGCTTCTAGGATCACAGGAATGCGTCACCACACCTGGTGCTTGGTCCTTTAATTGGGCTGTTTCTTTGCGTTTTGCTAGTGAGTATTAGATGTTTCTTATATTTTTTTGTATACTTACCCTTTCTTTTTAATGATAGCAAATGTTTGCAAGGATATAGAGAAAAACAGTTGTACACTGTGGTTGGAATGTAAATTTATGCATTCACCATATAAAATAATATGGAACTTCTTCAAAATATTAAAAATGTAACTATCATATGATCCAGCAATCCTACTTCTGGGTATATATCCAAAGCAATTAAAATAAGAATCTCAAAAACTTATTCAATTGTACACTGCAGATTAATTTGCAGTATCCAAAACATAGAAGCAACCTAAATATCCATTAGAGGATGAATAGGTAAAAAAATAAAAAATAAAAAGGAAAGTATATTATTCAGCCTGTCATTTGTGGCAACATGAATGAATCTAGAGAGCATTATGCTAGCTGAAATAATCCAAACCCAGAAAAAATGCTACATAATATTCCACATATGACAAATCTAAAATATGGAAATTTATAGAGGCATACAGTGGAATAGTGGCTGCCAGGGACTGGGGATAGGGAAAACTGTGAGATATTACAAACTTTTGGTTATATGAGCTAAATTTATAGCTCTACATCATGTACTTAAAATTTTTCTAAGAGGGTTGATCTTATG
The DNA here is from genome assembly GCA_025594165.1 of Tamias sibiricus. Lineage (NCBI taxonomy): Eukaryota > Metazoa > Chordata > Mammalia > Rodentia > Sciuridae > Tamias > Tamias sibiricus. The sequence goes on from CM046662.1 coordinate 63,362,755, forward strand.
CCAAATGTTCTTATCACAACAATAATAATAGACAAGAAAGCAAGAGAGACATAGATAGGTTAATGGCATAGATTGTAGCAATAATTTCATGAGTGCCTATTTAAACTTTCAATGATGCTTTTGCTTAAATTTTAAGCTATAAAAATGCATTTTGTTAATCAATTATCAGGCTGAATATGTGTAGGCTCCAGCCTACTTTTTCAATCTTATTTTCCTTCACAAATAGTATATTTCAGCTGAATACAGGACTCAATATTTCCCCTTCATATACCCTGTGACTCCAAAATGAGTCAACAAGTTGCCCCTCTAAGAAGAAATTGAATCAACCTCATTCTACTCTTCAAAGAAGAGGAAAATAAATGTTGGTGATCCAGGTCCATCTAAGTAAGCCCAACCATCAGACAGAATCTGATGGTTCTTATGTTCTAAAAAGTTGTGCATTTTACAAGCTCATTACATTTTTGAGGCTCACATGGTTAATAATTCAGCAAGTATTTTCTGTTTTATTAACACTTTAATTGTACATATTAATGAGAATCAGTGTGATATTTACATACATATATGTAGCATGCATTGATTATATCCAACCACTGATCTTCAACTCCAACCAACACCTTCCCCCAGTCACTAGTAATAACCATTCTGTTCTCAGGTCAACTTTTCCTTTTAGTTTCTGCATATGAGAGAGAACTTGTGTCACTTATCTTTCTGTATTTGGCTTATTTCACTCAATGTAATATTCTCCAGTTCCATTCATTTTCAAATGACAGGATTTCAATTTTCTTTATGGATAAATAATACTCCATTGTGTATATATACCATATTTTCTTTATCCATTCATCTGTTGATGGGCACCTAAGTTTATTTTACATCTTAGATGTTGTGAATAGTGCTATAAAAAACATGGGTGTGCAGGTATCTTTTTTGTATGCTGACTTCATTTCCTTTGGGTATAGATCAAGAAGTAGAAGAGCTGGATCATACAGTATATAGTTCTATGATGAGTTTTTTAAGGAACTTCCATCCTGTTCTAATAATGGCTGTACTAATTTACATTCTCCACAGCAGTGTATAAAAGTGCCTTTTTCTCCACATGCTGATAAGCATCTGTTTTTTGTTTTCTTTTTTAAATATAAAAGGCTTCACAAATTTGTGCAGAGACCATGCTAAATTTCTCTGTATTATGCCAGTTTTAGTATGTGTGTTGGGAAAGTGAGGACTAGTTTTTTGTTTTGTTTTTTTTATAATAGTCTTTCTAACTAGGGTGAGACAGTGTCTCATCATAGTTTTGATTTGCATTTCCCTGTTTGCTAGTAATATTGAGTATTTTTTTCATACATTTATAGCCATTTGTATTTCCCCTTTTGGGACACATCTATTTACATCATTTGACCAGTATTTTTAGAGTGATTGCTCTAAGCACAGGCACTGTTAGGTAAAGGAAACAGTTATGGTGATAAGTGTTCCTACCTTTGGTTTGGTGTGAAAAGACAGACAACTTAATAATCATAGAGGTTATCAATATTTCAGCTTCTCAATAATAAAAAGGTGAGAGTAGGCACACAGTTTTATTGAATGCAAGAATTAATGAATGAATAGATAAATCGAATACACTCAATTTTTCCTTTTAAGTACTTCAATTGTCAAACAACTAAGACTTTCCTAAATAATTAAATAAATCTTGTGACTCTGTTAAATCAAACATAAAAATATGGCTCAAAACTTCTAATGCCAGTAATATATGGTCTTAATAAAGTTCTTATGTTTTCAACTTCATTATAAATTTAAATCAATACTCAAAAACTTCAAATTTGAATCATCAGATTCATCCATTAGATTCTTTAATATGCTGTAGTTTCTTAAAATATGGCAAATGTTTTAAATGTCAATTATTCATAGACTGTTTATTATTAATATTTCATTACCAGGGATTGAATCCAGGGACTCTTAACCACTGAGCCACATCCCCACCCCTTGCTATTTTTTAGTTTGAAACAGGTTCTTGCTAAGTTGCTTAGGGTAGGACACTTAATGAAATTCAGGCTGCCTTTGAACTTACAATCCTCCTGCCTCAGCCTCATGGGCCAGTGGGATTACAGGTGTGCATCGCCATGCACAGCACATAAACTGTTTCTTCTTTTCATGAAATGAAAACATAGATATTTAATTTTCTATGCTTGAATTTGATCTTTTGGCCTATACTTTAAGACACTTATTACCTTAAAAAATGTTCTATTTTCCATATCTGAGGTGTACAGTCATGTAATGATTGGGAGGATGTTTGACTGAGCCCAAAGATTCTCTTCATCTTACCCTTAAACCACTGAACTGTGATCCATACCAACACAATTTATCATCACATAGATAGAGTTTGCACAGGACTTGAAATCAGCATTTAATGAAATTCAGAAACAAGCAGAGAGCAGAGATAGAGGAACATTCCTTACAAGTCTTACAGTGTTTGGATATAGCTGTGCCTGAATTGAGATCCACCCTAGATCCTCCAGATTGCATAAGCCCACACATTTTTTATTTGGCCTAAGCTAAGTTTCACTTCGATTTTCCTCATGTTTAAATAAAAGAATTCTGAAAAATTTTCCCATACTGTGATAGCCATTATCCTCCTCCATCACCCATACTTTCATAAAACGTTTATTATTTCAAATAATCTTAAACTTTCTTGAGGAATTGCAGGAGCCCTGTTTGGAGAGATGGATAAGATTGTGGTTGGCTGCGGGCCGTGGAGAAGGTTGGGCATTACTGCCTTCCGTGGTCTCACGGGACTTGGCCCGAGATCTCACGGAACTTGGCCCAAGATCTCACGAGACTTGAGCCGAGATCGGAGTGGGTCGGCACCATTTGGTTGTTGGTTTTTTAGTGGTGTATATGGTGCATGTTAGAGTTGTTGTCAGAGCTGGAGAAAGAAGTTAACAAAATAAAAAGCCTGTTTGTTTCCAGTCTGCCTCTGAACTTGTTCCCGCGGCGTCGTTGCTCCAAGTGCCAATCACTTCAGGCGGCTACAGGTGGCGGCCCATACGGGGAATTCGGAGTGAACAGGTAAGAACTGAAAGGTCTCTAAAGATGGGTTCAAATATAACTAAATCCCAAGGGATAGAGGCTATGGAAAGAATCCTTGATATACTTGACTCCGTTGTCAGTGAGGAGGATTTAGAAAAAAGTGGAAGTGATCAAGAAAGCGTAGCTTCCACTGGGTCAACTAAGACCAGTAAAGAGAGTATTAGAAGACTCCCCAAAATGACAAAAATCCAAGATGTTAGAGCTATTCGGGAGTTATTTGAGATAGCTGAAGAATACTTGCTCTTCATGGAACCTGGGACTCAGGATATTGCTGTCAGTGAAATTAGTAGTAGTGAGGAATCTAGTAAAAGTGATCCTGAGAAAATGAGGAAAAAGAAACTAAAAAAGACCAAGAAAGAGGACCGTCAAGTAGAGGAACCACTTGTGTCCTCTACTCCCCCATGGGTGGAATCCATTACAGAAAATATGAAGGATATTACTAGGCATTTGCATACCCTAGAAACAGAAATAAAAAGTCTTTCTGAGCGCTTATGCGTTCTCGAGGGTAACTCACAGATACATTGGGAACTGCCAGTATTTGAAAAGAAAAATGGACAGAGGGTCCACCAGTCACTATATTTCAAAACAATAAAAAATCTCAAAGAGCCAGTAATGGCATATGGACCCCAATCTCCTTTCACGTTGAGTATGCTGGAGTCCCTTAACATCTTTAGCTTAACCCTCTCAGACTGGAAAAGTCTATGTAAAGCAGCATTAAGCGGGGGGCAATACTTGGTTTGGTGATCACAATTTCAAGACCTTTGTATAGAAACGGCTGAAAGAAACGCAGCTGAAGAGTTTGGAGACCATAATATAGAAGGGCAATTCACAGACTTACAGGCTCAAAAACATTATGACCCAGGTGTATATGCTCAGATAAATGCAGCTGCCTTAAAGGCATGGAAAACTTTACAAGGACCTGGAGATCTACAAGGTAGTTTGTCAAGTGATTCAAGGACCTAATGAGCCATATGCTGACTTTGCTGATTGACTTTTGAGAACTGCAGGTAGAGTGTTTGCAGATATTGATCAATCTATGCCATTAGTTGTTCAATTAGCATACGAAAATGCTAATAAATACTGCCAGGAAGCCATCAGGCCATGGAGAACTAAAAAGGATCTTTCCGTGTATATACAACTATGTAAAGATATAAATGACGCCTTTGACACGGAAATGTGATTGCAGCAGCCATGAGAGGTGCTTCCCCTCAAAATTTTACAAGGGCTCAACCTAGACATCATAATCAATCAGGATATTCCAGGAAAAATTGTCATAATCAATCAGGCTATTCTAGGCAAAATCCCCAAAGAGAAATAAGACCAAGCTCATACCGTGCCCCAGGCTGCTGACCCAGATGTAAAAAGGGAAACCATTGGGCCAATAAATGCCATTCAAAATTTGACATCCATGGAAATCTTTTTTTCAGGAATTCAAAAAATGGGGCACGGGGCCCAATGCCCTGGGGCCCACAAATGTACGGGGCATTGGAGGAGGAGTATCTTCAAGCATCCACTCAGATGCTTCCCCGACACAATCCCTACTACCCATCCACTCCCTCGCCAGAGGAACAGGAGGAAATGCAGGATTAGACCTCTGTTCCACCACCCGAATAGTGTTAACACCTGAAATGGGGGTTCAATTGATTCCCACAGGAGTCAGGGGACCTCTTCCCTCAGGGACTGTAGGACTTATTCTCAGGCAAAGTCCTAAAAGCTTATTAGGTTTGCAAGTGACCCCAGGTGTAATAAACTCAGACTACAAAGGGGAAATAAAAATAATGCTTAGCTCACCCCAAAGTATAGGTTCTGTTAATCAAGGAGATAGAATTGCTCAGTTGCTTCTCCTTCCCAATTTACATAATTCATTTAAAATGAGTATGCCTCAAAAAGGGAACAATAGAGGATTTTGTTCCACTGACTCGGAACCTATGGCTTGCTGGGTTCAGGATTGTGCAAGGAGGCCTATGTATAAAATAAAAATCCAAGGAATAGAGATAGAAGGACTGATAGATACTGGAGCTGACTCTTCCATCATTAATCTATGGCAATGGCCCAAGCACTGGCCTCTGCAAAAAGCTTCAACCAGTTTAAGAGGCTTGGGATATAATAACCTCCCAGAGAAAATGGGAGGATGATGAAGGGCATAAAGGAACATTTCAGCCTTATGTTTTACCTAACCTACTGGTTACTTTATGGGGAAGAGATATTTTGCAACAAATGGGAGTACACCTTGCAACCAAGCCTGCAGGTGTTAAATGTGAAAATCTACAGGGTAACCTTAACCCTAAAAGAAATCATTATCAAAAAGTACAGAGTAATCTTAACCCTAAAAGTAATCATTATCATAAAGGAAAAAGATATTTTTTTTCGGGGCCACTGAGAAAATAATTTTGAAAATACCATGGGTTTCTGATAAGCCAGTGTTGGTCCCTCAGTGGTCCCTATCTAAAGAAAAATTACAAGTGGCCCACCTACTAGTTCAGGAACAACTAGAAGCAGGACATATACAACCTTCCACCTTTCCCTGGAATTCCCCCATATTTGTGATCAAGAAAAAATCAGGAAAATGGCGATTGTTACATGATCTTAGAGAAATTAATAAAACCATGCAAATCATGGGCCCTACTCAACCTGAACTTCCTAATCCTGTAGCTATTCCAAAAAATTTCCATCTTATTACTCTTGATATAAAGGATTGTTTCTTTTCCATTCCCCTACATCCTCTGGATGCCCCCAGGTTTGCTTTTACAGTTCCTTCTATCAATAATAATGGCCCTGATAGAAGATATCAATGGAAAGTGCTACCGCAGGGAATGGCTAATAGCCCCACCATATGCCAAATATATGTGAACAAAGCAATCCAACCCATTAAAAATAAATATCCAAATCTCATGTGTTTACATTACATGGATGATGTTTTACTGGCCCACCCTAATCAAAAAATCTTATTTAATATATTCAGTGACGTGGCAGAAAATTTTAAAAAATATGGATTATATATAGCAGAAGAAAAAGTTCAAACCAGATCACCCATATTATATTTAGGATATAAAATCATGGATACCTTTGTTAGACCCCCCCAAAATTTTAATAAATAAAGAGCATTTGACCACTGTCAATGATTTCCAAAAACTACTGGGAGACATTAATTGGCTTCGCCCTACACTAAACCTTACTACTGGCCAACTAAAACCTTTATTTGACATCCTTCATAGGGACCCTGATCCATCTTCACTGCGAACATTGACTCCTAATGTTAGAAAAGCTTTAAAGTTAGTAGAAAAAAAAGCCATCGAAGGAGCTCATTGTGATAGATTTGATTTAACTTAACCGCTGATATTGGTTATTATTTCTTCACAATATACACCCACAGGAGTATTTTGGCAACAAGGGCCTTTATTATGGATACATTTGCCCATCTCTCCTAAAAGTATAATTGAGTCTTATACCTCCATGGTAGCTAAACTTATTCTTCAAGGACTTAAGACTTCTACTAAAATATTTGGCATTCACCCTGCTACTATTATTATTCCCTATTCATCATCACAGATTGAATATTTATGCTTCAATGATAATGAGTGGGCTATAGCTAGATGCTCTACTTCTGCAAATTTTGATAATCATCTTCCTAATTCTCCTATATTATCTTTTTGTATCAATCATCCTATTATATTTCCACAGGTGATAAAAAATCAACCTATTCCTAAGGCATTAAATGTATTCACAGATGGGTCCTCAAATGGTACTGTTGCAGTAGTCACTAAAAAAGAAAATATAACTTACATAACTGCACACAAATCAGCTCAACTAGTGGAACTGGAAGCTGTGGTAAGAGCTCTGGAAAATTTTAGAGAGCAGCCCATGAACATTTTTTTCAGATAGCCACTATATTGTACATGCCGTCCCAAAATTAGAGCTAGTAGGACCAATAGCACCTCATACTCCAGCCTTTAAATTGTTTTATTAAATACAAAAACTTTTGTGGGCAAGAAAAGAACCTCTATTTGTAGGGCATATTAGAGCACATACCAACTTGCCTGGTCCCCTCCATGAAGGTAATCAAAAGGCCAATGCCCTTACCCAAACAATCTTTATACTTTCAGCGCTCCAGCAAGCTACTTTATTTCACTCCCAGTTTCACGTCAATAGCACCACTTTGCAGCATAGGTTTAAAATCACAAAGGAGCAAGCCAGAACAATTGTAAAAGATTGTAAATCTTGTATGACACATTTGCCCAATCCTCATTATGGTGTTAACCCTAGAGGATTAATGCCAATCATTTGTGGCAGATGGATGTTACTCATGAGCCAAGTTTTGGAAAATTGTGATTTATTCATGTGACCATAGATACATGCTCAGACATGATTTTTGCTTCCTTACATTCTGGAGAAAAAGTTAAAGATGTTACATCTCATTGTTTGCAAGCTTTTGCTGCATTGGGCATCCCCAAAATGCTTAAAACAGATAATGGCCCTGAATATATGTCCTCGTCTTTCAAACAGTTTTATGCAAAATTCAATATATCCCATAAAACAGGCATCCCATACAATCCTCAGGGTCAGGGCATTATTGAAAGAGCAAACTGCACACTGAAAATTATGTTACTAAAACAAAAAGAAGGAAATTGGAAAAATCCCAGTGACAGGTTGGCAGTTGCCCTGTTTACCTTAAAATTTTTAACTTTAGACTCTAATGGTTATTCTGCTGGAGACAGACATTGGAACCCACACCAACAACACAAACCTTTGGTTTACTGGAAGGATGTTCTTTCAGGTACATGGAAGGGTCCAGATCCAGTATTAATTTGGGGGAGAGGATCTGTTTGTGTTTTTCCAAAGCATGAATCCTCTCCAATATGGATACCATCTAGATTAATAAAGAAGGTACCAAATCAAAAGGATCAAAAAGAGGTTGTTGAAGAATCAAGATTAATTTAAAAAGTACAAAATCAAGAGGACCAAGATGAAGGTATGGAATGATTCCCTTAAAGAGTCTTACAAAATATTTAAAACTTGAGTGTCATTCCTCCCAGCCGGGAAGAGGAGATCTCTCTTTAGTGTGCACACAATTGTATTTTTTTTTCTTTTTATATATGTCTTTATGTCTGTGCATTTGTCTAAATTTCATGTAAATGTGACGTCACAAATATATGTTTGTAGGTTTGTATGTCTGTCCAGTGTGATGTCACAAATAACAAAGCGCTTATAAATATATATATATATATATATATATATATATATATATGGATCCAAAAACTTTAATTCATTTAAGTTTAAGAGTATTCAATTTGGGTAAATAATTTAATAAGTGAAGGTACCTTCAATTTTGATTTATAGATGCCCCAGGGACTTCTCTTTAGCGAAGAATATGACTAGTGCTGTATAACCTTTTTGGTGTTTTGACATAGGAATGTTTATTTGTAATCAACTTTATTTGTTTTATAGCTGATTAATTTGAGTTATTTCAACAGATAATCTCATGGAAGTTTACAGAGACTCAAGGGTTCCAGCTCACAAATTATTTTTCCAATGTGCCTTTAGTTTTCTTTACTCTATCTTTAATGCAGTAAATACCATCAGTCTTTCTTTGTTTTGTTCTGAATATGATATTTTGCCAGCTTATGTTTGTGGGAGCTCAAGCAGCAATGTGTGTGAGCAGAAATCAACTTTAATTTTCTAATCTAATAATTCTATTTTTTAGTTTGACAACTCGCCTCTTGACTCAGTGCTGGAATAGCACTGCCTTTCCTTTAATAATTGATGCTTGAGTTTCTAGGTAGCGGGCCCTGAAGATTTCCCAGTGGCATTGTCTAGACATACAAAAGACGGCTGCTTCTACAGCTGCAGGGATCGTGGTCGCTGCAAGCATCCCTGCTGCTCAAGCATCAAACAACCTCACCAGCAGTGTGGCCTCTGCTCTGCATGCATGGGGCCTCCTAGATCAACATGTTATAACAAGTGGACATTTTGATCTTTCATTGTTTGGGACTTTACGGGACAATGCCTTGTGGGTATTTGTCTAGAGAACTCAGAGTGTTACTTGATAGAACTCAGGGTAGCTGATTTGTTTAAAGAATTTGATATGCTATGCAACTTGGCTTGTCAGCAGAAGGCTTGTCGCCTTAAAAGCCGCAGCATCTCCTCACAATTGGACGGCTGTTAGTCATCATACACAGTCGATCCTGAAGGGCTTGATTAGATGGCTGGTAGCCAATGACGGGTAGGATCCCCAGAGGGGGACAACCTAAGACAGGCACAGTCGCACGGGACAGTCTCATGTGGCCGACATATCAACCTAAGACAGGAGTCAAGGGCACAGCCTTGATTATCCGATGACGGGTAAGAATGTTGGTTGCACATGGAAGTCCTAGAGCATCCCCTCTTTTAAAATAAAAGGGGGGAAATGTAGGACCCCTAATTAAGGAGATAGCTAAGATTGCGGTTAGCTGTGAGCCATAAAGAGGTTCAAGCATTAATACCTTTCATGGTCTCGCGAGACTTGGTCTGGGACATTGTGGATCGGGTCGGCAACATTTGCATGATCTCGTGAGACTTGGCCCGGGACATTGCAGAGTGGGTCGGGGCCATTTTTGTGGTGGTTGGAGGAGTGTGGATGGTGTTGGAGTTGTTGTTGGAGCCAGAGAGAGAAGCTAGCAGAATAAAGAGCCTGTTCATTTCCAATCTGCCTCTGAACTTATTCCCATGGCGTTGTTGCTCCAAGTGGCAATTGCTTCAGGTAGTGACACCTTATAAGGATAGTATAATTTCACTCAAAAATCATTAGGTTGGATCTAGAATGGCTTTACTTGGATTTACCTGAGTATTTAATTCAAGTGTGTTAAATCCTTCGAGAGCAAGGAGAAAATGAGACTCATTTTTCTAGATTTTGAGTCCAGACTGAGCATTTTATTAATAAGGAACAGGGATTGAGAATGGGGATGACAATGAAGAGTACTTAGCAAAGAGTGACAGAGAGTCAGGTGAGACCTAACAACAGATATTAATTATCATCTCTGGTTGAGAAAGTGGAAGAGGTAGCCCCAGCTGTGAGGAAAGTGGTGTCCTGTTAAATATCTGTGTCCCTGGGGTGCCCTCATCCTACATTAGGATTTTATTGTCATTAGATGCTTCCTTGGTCAGGTTATTGTCTTTTTATACAGTTCTCAGGGAGCTGGTCTCTACTTGTCTTCTGAATCTGCTGAATAATATCAGTCCCTTAAATTATTTTGGATCAAGTCACCATATGAGTCTATAATAAATCAACAAAATATTCCCTACCTCTCAATTTGAGTCTGAGACAGTCTATTTTCATATTCGAGAAGCCCCTGGAGAGACAAGTATGGAAAAAGAAGACTCAAACAACAAAGAAGATATATGGCTACTTTCTTTCTTTCTTTTTTTTTTTTTTTTAACATTTAGTTTTATTACCTACCAATTTCAATCTAGCCTTAGTCTTTAATTCATAACTACACAGGCATTTGTTGGAACTATTTGCATTAAATCCCATGCATTCTATATAGTTTATTAGCCAATAACATATATAAATACAATGCACCAGTTATATAATAGTCTGCCAAATATTTCCTATAAAAATAAATTATAATTAACAGTACGTTTACTATTCCTTTATATGACTTTTGCAAATTTCAATAACCATAAATCAACATTTTCATTGTACTTTAAAATAAAAGTAAAAAACCATCCTAGCAACTATTAGAGATTAACATAACAAAGATTGGGCCAGTTGATATTAACATAACTATTTTTCCTAATTTAAACAACACTATTTTATGAATAGGCCTTCAATTGATCATAATTCTTTTATACTTTCTAATTTAAATATGTTAACAACCTAAATGGTATCTTCCTATCATTGATGAGAATTAGTGAGGATCTAGTCTCATTTGAAACCTAATACATTTCTAAAACATTTTGTGCTAAAGTAATATATTAACATAATTCTTAAGTGTGTTTGGGTAAGAAAAAAATGATTTACAAGTCTGCCTATTCTTGGCATTTGTTTCATGGAAAGTCTATAATTAATTAAAACTTCACGAACGAACTTGTAAAATATCATGCTGTTATGGTCACTATATTACTTAATAATATATGAATCATTAATTTCATGAATAAATCATTTAAATTCCTTTACTAAATAATGAATTATATGTTCTGCAAGCTTTATCATATTATCATTGTTCTTATTTAAAATGAGTCCTATGTCCTTAAAGAAATTCATTTTCCAGACCCCTAAGTGTGGCATCTCTCACACTATGTTGGAATTGAGCCCAGGTTCCCCCCATTAGCTCTGGGGGGGGGGGTTGAAGCCAAGTTCTTCCTCACTTATGCAAATGAGTTGAGCCCGAGTTCCTTCCCATTAATTCAGGGAGTTGAACTTGGTTCCTCTTTGCTTGAGAAATGCTACTCTTGTGCAGCGCTATAAGAGTTAACTTTGTATATGTTCTTGCTACTTCTTACTGTTTCACCTTTTGTTCTCACATGTGGTACCAAGTGCCACTATCTTAATAGAATGAAACTGACTTGGAAACTTAAAGCCTTGTGGAATCCGTGGCTGGAATTTTATTAACATTCCTTTATTATTATTATTACTACTACTACTACTACTAATATTAATTACTATAGAGAAGCAGCTTAATAAATGCCAATTATTTTAACCTCTTTTGCTATAATCATTATGCACCAAAAAGAGGCTATTAGAGCCTCTTTGTAATTGAAAGGGACTTCTTTTGTTTTCAGGATAACTTAGAATAGTTACTTAGAAGTTAATTAAGACAAAGTCCTTCAGGACTAGCATCTGGCTTGCCTCCCTTTTTTCCCCTGCCCCTAGACTGTAAACAGGACCATGATAGAAAGCACTTTGTATTCCAGGCAGTTGTGCAGGTGTGCGGGGGAATGGCTAAAAGGAATTCTTAAGAAAGACAAACTTGAACCCAGACCACTGCAGATAAACGTAATGAAATCACAGAAGATTCAAAACAGTATGTTTGTACAAAACCTTGAGAAGTTGGGAAAACGATAAGAATGTTGCTGCTTCCCTGAGTCTTGTGACTGTATGTAAAAAAAAAAAAAAAAAAAAAAAAAAAAATAGAATAGAATGTGTGCTGCCTGAAAGTGTGTTTATATACTTGCAAGAGAGAAAAAATAAAGCAGAGGGATTTTTGCAACCTGACTCGTGTGTATCCCTTCCATCTTATTGCTGACTCTCCCCACCAGCATCGTTTGGGATTCACTCTTTCCCTGCTGCTGAAGCCCGCCTTTAGCAGGTGGCGCCTGAACAGGGACCCCGACCGGTAAGCTACTTTTTTTGCATTACAGTTTAGACATAAAGAGAAATTTAAGAAGATCGCGTGGAGAGATAAGATTCTTATTTAAGGTTTCCGGAACCTCTTGGCCAGAGAGAAGCCAAGCGATAGAAGGATAAGTAACCTGAGAACTTTCAGAAGCCATGGGCCATACTGAGTCTGAGAGAGAGGGCTCTTTATAGACGTAGTAAAGCAGATTATAAATAAGAGAGGTGCCACTGTTACTTCTGAACAGCCAAAACAATTTTTTTATTTTACCCAAGAGTGTTTCCCTTGATTTACTCAAGAAGGAACTTTAAATTTAGATACATGGAAAGGGTGAAGAAAAGAGATAAAACTTTATTATAACCATTATGGGCCAAAAAGGACCCCAATAGATGTCTTTCCCTTATGGAATTTATTTAGAGATGCTTTAAATTCTGCTCATAAAGCAGTTTGCCTTATAAATAGGATAAAGAAGCCAAAACAAACTCCTCTTGCAGGCCTACGACAGATAAGTCAAACTGCAAACCTGCAACTAATGTTTCTGAGGATAAAACTGATAGCAATTTAAGTGATGACCAAAACGATTTAAAGGAAGCAACAATTAAGAACCGGGTTCCTGGGCCTATGTCATCTGTTCCTGCTACTCCATTTGCCCCTCCTTTCCCAATTAAACCTAAAGTCTTTAAAAGGAGAAGGCCAACTATGGGACCACAATTACCTCCCTGTCATCCTGGTGGATTTTTGGGAGCAGCAGCTATAGCCAGGCAATTAGGCGATATTTCCCTGACTTGCCCGGTGGCAACCTTAAAAATAGTAGATCCTGACTTTGAAGTTCCCCCGCATTGGGAGCCCCTCCTGCTTAAGTTACTAAAAGAGTTAAAGGTGGCTGTTAGAGATTTTGGCCCTACTTCCCCATATACTTTACAACTGGTTGACTCTTTATCTGCTGAATGGATGACTCCTTATGATTGGCAACAAACTGCAAGGTCTTGTCTGCCTCCTAGTCAATATCTATTATGGAAGGCTGATTATGAGGATAATGTAAAGGGAACTGTTGCGGAAACGGTATTTAAAAGAGGGGCACATAAATATACTATCCCTATGTTGATGGGGACTGAAGAATATTACTTACCTGAAGATCAGGTGAAAATACCGCGACATGCATTGCAAGAGGTCGCCAAATGTGCTTTAATAGCATGGAAAAGCCTCCCTGCTTCTGATTCTAGACAGGCATTTCTTTCCAATGTCAGGCATCAGGCTTCTGAGCCTTATGAAGATTTTGTTGCTAGGTTGGAAAGTACTATTACTAAAGCAATTCCTCATACAGAAGCAGCTAATTTGTTGATTAAGCAGCTAGCATTTGAGAATGCTAATACCACCTGTCAGGCATTACTTCGCCCAATTAAAAAGACTGGAACTTTAACTGATTTTATTAAGACATGTATGGATTCTACTCCAGCCCATATTCAAGGCATAGCATTTGCTGTAGCCCTAAAGGGCCAAACTTATTCACAGTTCTTAAAGAGATATGGCTCAAATCCTGCTCCTAACAAACCTACTGACAATGTTATTAGAGGACAATGTTTTTCTTGTGGTCAAGTTGGGCACTTTAGCTGTAATGCCCACGTAATAAAAAAGAAGAAAATAGTCCTAGGCCAAAAACTATATGTCCAAAATGCCAAAAGGGCTTTCATTGGGCTCATGAATGTAAATCTAAGTATAATAAACAAGGACAATTAATCTCGAAGCTTTTCCCTTAGAAACCTGCCCAGTAATTTTCCAGAAAATCTTAACACTCCCCGAATTAATACTTTGCAAATAGTTAATTCAACTGTGGCAAAACAGATAACTCCTTTTTATTGGCAATAGAACAAAATTATGTTTAACTCCAAGACAATATTTACTTTAAAAAGCAACTTATTAGGACAAGGCTACACAGGTCATTCAGCTATAAATTTTCTAAAGAAAACAGGCTTAACGCTTTCCATGTTTATATAGGTAAAACTTACTTTACACCTCAGGCTTAATTTTTGCTGCCAAAAGGCTACACTAAGATAAGCTACTAATGTACTATTTTTGTTTAAAAGAGCCTTCCAGTTTCTAATACAAAACAAGCTTTTTTTTTTTTTCATGTTAAACAGCAGACTGCTAAACCTAATTTAAAAAAAAAAATGTTTTTTTAAGTTAGATTAGAAGGCTCCAGTTCCAAGGTTATTACTAATTGCAAACACAACCTATCAAGCGTTGCTAAGACCCATTAGAAAAACAGGATCTTTAAAACCTATATAGATGTAACTCCTGCTCATATCTAAGGTATTGTTATTGCTGCCACTATATAAGGAAAAACTTATTCATAGTTTTTAAAGAGATATAATAATGCTTCTATAGATGATAAATTTCTTATTACTGTGGTAAAAAGATATTGTTTCACTTGCGGACTATCAAGACATTTCAATCATGCCTGCCAGGCTTTTGTAAAATTTAAATACAATTAACAAAACTATTGATTTACAAGATTACTTTTTTACCATCCCATTGTGCAAACAAGACTGTAAGAGGTTTGCATTTAGCCTCCCTTCACCTAATTTATAGAGGCCTTATCAGAGGTTTCAATGGAAAGTGTTGCCTCAAGGAATAAAAAATAGTCCCACTTTATGTCAGAAATATGTTGATAATGCCTTACTTTCTACTAGTCAAAAATTTCCTGATTGTTACATAATACACTATATGGATGACATTTTGTTGGCACATTTTAATTCCTTGACTTTACAGAAAATATTACATTATATGATAGAACAGTTACAGAAGTGGGGACTTATTGTGGCTCCTGAAAAAATTCAGACCCAACCTCCCTATTCTTATCTAGGGAGACTAATTAATTCTCAAAATATCACTTCTCAGGCTATTCAACTAAGAACAGACAATTTACTAACCCTAAATGATTTTCAAAAACTTCTTGGAGATATTAATTGGATTAGACCTTATTTAAAGCTAACCACTGCTGACTTGAAACCCCTGTTTGAAATCTTACAGGGAGATTCCCTCCCTACCTCTCCTCTCCTCGTGCTTTAACCCCTCAGGGGAAGGAGGCAATACAGAAAGTTGAACAGGCTATTATGGAACATTACTTACAGCAAATTGATTATTCTAGGCCTTGGCTTTTGATTATATTACAGACACCATTCAGGCCCACAGGATGTCTATGGCAGGATGATCCTCTTGAATGGATTCATTTACCATCCACTCCTAAAAAAATTAATATTTCTTATCCTACTCAGGTCTGTTCTTTAATATGCAAGGGGAGACTTAGAAATAGAGAGTTATTTGGATAAGACCCTTCCTCTATAATTATACCATATACTAAAGAGCACTTAAATTTTTTTACTAAATGTTAATGATCATTGGCCAGTAGCCTTACAGGGATTTCATGGAGAAATTTCGTTTCATTTACCTAATCATCCATTGTTACAGTTTATATCAAAAACTGAATTTATATTTCCTAAGAAGTGTTCTCAAGAGCCATTATCAAATGCATCTTTAATATTTACTGATGGATCATCTAATGCAGTTACAGTTACTATTATTGACAATAATGCACCTATAGTGCAACATACCTTTGAGACTTCTGCTAAAAAAAAAACTGAGCTTTTTGCAGTCATTACTGCCTTTGAAAAGGTGCCTCAGGCATTTAATTTATATACTGATTCTCAATATATTGCTAGTTTGTTTCCTGCTATTGAGACTTCTACCTTGTCATCACAATCATCTATAATTAATAGTCTTTTAAAATTGCAGTCTTTAATTCATCAAACAATAAATACATTTTTTATGGGACATATCCGGGGACATTCTAACCTCTTTAATTCTTTAAGCACAAGAAATGCTTCTACTGATCAGCTAACTAAAAAATCAGTGTTTAATGTTATAAAACTAACAAAAAGCAGTTTTTTCACCATTCCAGACCTCAGCCAAGACTTACGTTAAAATGCAAATGGAAAAACATCAAGCTTAAACCCCAAAAGAAAAAATAAGGTAAAGGTGTCTTTTTACCTGGGTGTTTATTACCGGCTGATCATTTTTCTAAAGACTTTTACTTTTTTTCTTAAATTCAATGTATATATATATAATAATTTTTTTCTGATCTCATGATTTTAATCCTATACACCTATGTTAATATTGTTTTCATCAATTTTGTTTTTATTCAATTATAAAGTTTTAAATATCTATACCATTGCAATGGATATTCATCTACAAAAGCTACAAGGCTTTTGCTATTGTGTTATGTGTGCACACTTGTCTTTTATGTTTGTATGTCTATGTGTGTATGTCCGAATGTCATTTAAATGATATCAAACTTGATAAACAAAACATGAGTGCTCATCAAAAATCTTTATAAATAGATCCAAATACCTTTAATTCACGTGAATTATAAGTTCAATTTAACTTAGATAAACAAATAAAAATAAAGGTGCTTCTAAAGTAAAAACTTAACTCACAATTCTCTCTAGGTGGTCTAAAAGCTAATAAAATGTTAATGCCTTAATAACCCTTGGTTGCAGGACTTATCTTCAACAAAGAAAAAATAAGTAATATGTTCAACATACTTGTCTGATATTTTGATAAAATAAGCAAAGTCTATTTAACACAAAATTATCCATTTGTAAATAACTTTATTTGTTTAACATCTAATTGCTTTACAAGGTTAAAATGCTGACTATTATGTATGCCATTAAATAACTCCTCAAATTCCCTTAGATAACGTTATTGATTGTTTTCATATGTTGGTAAATTGAAAAGGAGATTTTAAAGTTGCCTTGTCATTACTGGAAAAGGTTAAGGTGCCAACAGGTATAAGTCTATATACTTAAACATTGTGTTCTCATGATATAAGTTTATAAAAGATTACTGTGTATATAAAAGCTCAAATTTCTAAATTTATATATGAAAATTTTCATTATAATTCTCCATATCATATATTTACAACATGCTCTTTTTCTGATTAATCATTTAAATGTTAATGATTCAAAATTAACACCTATGCAAAGACACTGGTCAAAACAAGTAATAACTAAAAAGCCTCTAGTAAAATAAAAAGACCTTTTAACTAGTCAATAGAAAAAACCTGATGTCCTTTTGACAACTGGTCTGTAGAGGCTATGCTTATATTTTTCTACAGGAACTTCAACACCTCTATAGATCCCTGATCATCTTGTGAGACATCGTAGACCAGCCCTGCCACAGACAGAGGCCTCAACACCAGCCATACCCGCAGAGGACACCCCAGACGCAGGAACGGGATGAACAGCTGAACTCCAGTCTCTCTCGTCTTTCTCTTACTCGTTCCTGGTGACGGGCTCAACAAAGACCAACATTGCCCTCTTGGAATCAACTACAAAATTTAGTGGCTCATGCAAGGCGTTTGGGTACTAGCCAAGGGTCATCTGTTACCCCCGAGAGGCTGTTTCTCGCACTTCTCACTCTGCTTACTTGTGAGGTAGCTGTAACTACTGCTGACCAGTCCTACTGGACTTATTTCCCAGACCCACCCCTCCTTAGAATAACTGATTGGGGGCAATCGGATGTTAAGATATCTACCAATGCTCCTGAGTTACTTGGGGGAATCTCTGATGATATGATTTTACATAAGACTTCATACAATATTAATTTTTCAGGCCTTATTGAGGACACACCTATTTGCTTTACCAGAAATACTAAATTTATTCCCCCTGGTTGTTTACCAACTAATTTTAAATCACTTTATAGTGATTCTCCCTCTCAATTCAGGGATAAAAAAAAAAGAGATCTTTGGAGATTAGACATAATATCTTCATTTTATTTTAGGGGGAAAAGAAAATGAAGATATTTATGAAAATAAAAGTTTACCCAATAATATAAAATCTTGTTCAATAATATTGCAATCTAAAAGAGACTTATATTGAAATAAATGAAAAAATATGGATCTACATTCCCTTATTGGATTATGTGTGGATTTGGATATCCCACCAAAGCTCATGTTCTAAACCCCATGTTATCACAAACTGAAATTTTTGGTCAATTGCCTCTCCTACTACTGATTGGAAAAATTCTATCTAATTCTAACAAGTTTTATATGACCAGAGGTGTGCTTATTGATGACTCTATACGCAGATGGTTTTTATCTGGATGGGTTACTCCCATCTATAAAAGTAAATTGTCAAATGGTAAAGGTAGTTTATAAAGATTTGTTGCAGCCCCTATTTTAGGAATATCTGCTCTTATAGGGATAATAGGCTCTATTGCTATTTCTTCTACTGCCCTAATTAAGGAAATTCATACAGCTAATCAAGTGAATGCTTTATCACAAAATGTTTCTGCAGCTATGGCTATATAAGAGAAGATAGATAGAAAGTTAGAAGCTAGAATAAATGCTTTAGAGGAAGTGATCCTCTATGTGGGCAACCAGATCCAAAATATTAAAACTCAAATGACAACCAGATGTCATGTTAACCATAAATGGATTTACATTGCTCCATTAAAAATACAATGACTCTGAGCATAATTGGACCAAAATTAAATCCCATTTAATAGAAATCTGAAATGATTCAGATATAGCTCCAGATATTATCTCCTTGCAAAGGCGGGTGAATGATATCAGCCATGCTTATCTTGCTACTGATTCCACTGAAATTTTTGCTACAGATCTGTCTAACAATATAAAAACTTCAATTTCTAACAGCACTTGGTGGTCTTATGTGATAAATCTTGGTTTCGCTATCCTGTTTATGATGCTTTTATGCTTTATTCTTCCAGTTTTCTTCAGACTTTTCTGGCAAGGCATCAAAAGTATGTCTACAGAAGTCACTGCTCTCAAATTAAAAAATTAAAAAGGGGAAATATGTGGCATCACACTATGTTGGAATTGAGCCCAGGTTCCCCTCATTAGCTCGGGGGGTTGAAGCCAAGTTCTTCCTCACTTATGCAAATGAGTTGAGCCTGAGTTCCTTCCCATTAATTCGGGAGTTGAACTTGGTTCCTCTTTGCTTGAGAAATGCTACTCTTGTGCAGCGCTATAAGAGTTAACTGTATATGTTCTTGCTACTTCTTACTGTTTCACCTTTTGTTCTCACATGTGGTACCAAGTGCCACTATCTTAATAGAATGAAACTGACTTGGAAACTTAAAGCCTTGTGGAATCTGTGGCTGGAATTTTATTAACATTCCTTTATTACTACTACTACTACTACTACTACTACTACTAATATTAATTACTATAGAGAAGCAGCTTAATAAATGCCAATTATTTTAACCTCTTTTGCTATAATCATTATGCACCAAAAAGAGGCTATTAGAGCCTCTTTGTAATTGAAAGGGACTTCTTTTGTTTTCAGGATAACTTAGAATAGAATAATTACTTAGAAGTTAATTAAGACAAAGTCCTTCAGGACTAGCATCTGGCTTGCCTCCCTTTTTTCCCCTGCCCCTAGACTGTAAACAGGACCATGATAGAAAGCACTTTGTATTCCAGGCAGTTGTGCAGGTGTGCGGGGGAATGGCTAAAAGGAATTCTTAAGAAAGACAAACTTGAACCCAGACTACTGCAGATAAACGTAATGACATCACAGAAGATTCAAAACAGTATGTTTGTACAAAACCTTGAGAAGTTGGGAAAACGATAAGAATGTTGCTGCTTCCCTGAGTCTTGTGACTGTATGTAAAAAAAAAAAAAAAAAAAAAAAAATAGAATGTGTGCTGCCTGAAAGTGTGTTTATATACTTGCAAGAGAGAAAAAATAAAGCAGAGGGATTTTTGCAACCTGACTCGTGTGTATCCCTTCCATCTTATTGCTGACTCTCCCCACCAGCATCGTTTGGGATTCACCCTTTCCCTGCTGCTGAAGCCGACCTTCAGCACCTAAGTTATTTTTTTTTCAAGACTTTTTAAAATTTTTATTTATAGTAGTATGTATTACAGTTCATAGTATACATATAGAGCCTCTTTTTACACAAAACAGTTTGTATACAAAGTATATTCATAGCTTTCAAGTCTTCAATCATGTATTTAGAATAATGATATCCATCTTATTCAACCATTTTTTCTTTTTGTCCTCCCCTTCTCCCCTTGCTCCCTCCCTTTTCCTCCCTTCCCTTTGACCATGTATTGTTGGGTCGGGGTACATAGGAGGATTAGAGGAACATGGCTACTTTCAAATGTTGCTTTTGTCACGTTCTTCATCCAAGACCACCAGGAACACACCAACAGTTGAACAAGTTGAGTTTATTATTCATTGCAACTCAGAAGAAAACACATCCTGGGGAGCCATACGGCATGTCAATAAGAGGATATCAGAAAGGACTTATGTAGGATTTGGAATTAAGTAGTTTTGAGAAAGATGTAAAGAAAAGAAGTGTTGCTTTGCGCTGGAAACCCTCACCAAGTGGGAGTAATTCTGTGACTTGGTATCTTTAAAAACCTTATATAGGAGGAAGGAAGACTAGCTGAAGGCTAAAGTTGTAATTGATGAAGAAGGAACAGTCATTCTTATTAGTATAGATAAGGAGGTATTTGTTATTTTGTGGCTTGGATAATGATTGCGTTTTTCCATCTGTTGAGATGTGGTGGTGTAGTGTTATCTTTATCATGATTCATCATAGTTACAGAGTGGCTTTGTCAGATGGAAATCCTCTATGAAATCATCAAGACCCAGATGTAAGAAGGAGGCCAACCTGTGCTAATGCCAAGGTCAACACCTGGATGTAATGGGTTGTCTTCTCTTTCTCACAGTTAATTATATTGTTTAATAATAATTTGTTTTCTTGCTTCCTCACTGGATTATAAACTTCACAAGTGCATAACCCTGTTTTGATAGATATATAAGATCAAAAAGAGTAAATAAAGCCAGTCTCTGAATCTCATAAGAATTTGAAGAACATTAGCTGCAAAAATGACTGAATTATCCAATTAACCTATTCAACAGTCATTGCACAAAGTCAGGAGTACTGAGTAGTTAAATTTTGGAGTTCTAGAATCAAACACAGTTCTCACACATCTCACTAAATATATTTCAAGTCAAAGAGAAGCTTTCCACAGGACAAAATTTATTTATTAAAAATATATGTAATAAATTCTCCTTTATTAAGGAAAGACAATACTTAATTCAAATGTTTTCACTTATTGATGAATGAAGAAAAAACACATCATATTCAAGACAGACGGGGCTTTCTGCATTTTCCATTGTGTTGAACTGTAAGGGTGAGATTCAATGCTCTAAGAGAAATTGATATACATTATTTAGAGATCACTTGTATGAAATATAACCTTTTCTTAGCATATTTGTATCATAATAGAGATTTCAAGGGACATGAGGTCTTGATTTGTAAACTCCAGACTTAAAAAATAGTGCCTAGCTATAAAGATTCACCTCTCATCCCACATTGCCCTTCCACCCTGGAGAACTTTCTGCTTTGTCATATAATGGAAAATTCTTAGAGTGTTTAGCAAATGTGTAAGCTGGTGTATCAAGAGGTGGAAGGAAGTAATGGCTTACTGAGGTATCCCCCCAAATCTTTTCACTTCTCTGAATAAGAATGATCATTTCTGTAAAATGACCATAATTTGGGGTTATCTACTGTTAGACCCTTTTGAGACTCACTAACAAAAGTGCTGTATGAGTTTCAAATAGGAGTATAACTTAGTAGTAGACAAATACCGTAATGAGGCAGACCGAGATAAACTCAGGAGTATGGAAAGCAAATGAAAAATATTTGTCTTCTTCAACAGAAACATAATAACAACAGCAAGCTAATTATTGCATTTTATACTAAAGTTACAGCCGGTGGACTTTTGCTTTCATATTTCATGCAAAAATGGTACTTTTTTTTAAAAAAAGTAATAATAGTAATGTTAGAGCTATTGGAAAATAACATTGTTCATTTTCTACAAATACTTCCTATTTGACATTGGGAAAGACAAGTAACTGGAGTGTTTTCTTTTTATATGTACAAGGAAATAATTCCTCCTATCAGTATTAGCATGGGCTTCCCATGGTCCTGTTTGTTAGTACTTTCTAACAACAAGTGGGCTTATAATTATCTATTATTTAGAGTAATAGTTTAAGAGTAATAGTAGTTTGTTCTTTATTGCCTTTGCTTTCTCTAGCACAGTGTCTGGAACTTAGTAACTTACTAGGTGTTTATTAAACACTCGTGGAGAAAAAAATGGATAAATATAAGAAAAACATTTTTTTTTGGCAATGCTAAGGTTAAACCCTGGACCTCCTACATTCTAGACAAGGGCTCTACCCTGAGCTATGCAGCCCCAGACCAATAAATTGTTTTTAACAAATCCTAGAATTCTGTCCAAATATAATATTCTAATCACTAGACAAAATAACAGGAAGCTGTCCTTGTGAACTCTCGGAGTCATATTCCTAGATTTTTCTCTTGGTTTCTCCCCTATGATCTATATTATCTTGGGCATGACACTAAATCTCCCTAAGCTTCAGCTTCATCATCTACAAAATGAGATATAATACCAATATCTACTTAAGAAGCTGAGTAATTTCTTTGTAGCACACCAAGCCAAGTGCCTGGTATATTATAAACACTAAGTTAAAAATAAGATGTATTGCAAGTTTTCAAAAGATTCACAATCAGGTATTCTTGTTAATATTTTATATTTCTGTTTACATGAAATAAATGTATTTTTAAAAAGTCTGATCATACTGTAAGAATCATAAGACATCTTCCCTTTTTAAATCTAACATGAGTCATGGTTGTTTTTAGAGAACTTGATATGTAAACTCCATTGGAAAATTTTTAAATCACATATGTGTCTGGGTGTGTAGCTCAGTAGTAGAGTGCTTTCCTAGCATGCGTAGGGCCCTGGGTGTAATACCCAGAGCCACAACAACAACAACAACAACAACAAAAATCATCTATGGATTTAAAAAAAATGAGTCTTTAAACAAAACAAAGACAGATCTTTGTTGTGGTTAGGTGGATCAACCTTGTAACCACTCTAAGATGTAGAAACAAGGTACTTAAACTAGGCCCTGAATAATGGAGGGGGACAAATGGGCAGTTAGTGTCAAGGTATGCTTGGCTCCCTTGCCTTCTCATGCCCATAACCTGGATTCACATTGGAATGTTTGATAATCTGAGAAGCAACTGCAGACTAAAGGAGTTAACTGTGAGAGATGAAAAGTGTCAAAGAATTCTTATGTGTGAACTCTCTCTAAAATGTGAGGTCATGAGAAGCAGAGTGGATCTCTCAACTGTCTTGGGATGGTTGGTGCTCTAGTTGGTAGCAACACAAGGTTGCTCAGCTATTATTTACTAAGGGTCTGCTATGTGACTAAGGGTCTGCATGGTGAGCTTTCTTTATGCATGGCTGACCTCTGAGGTAATTGCTAAGGCGAAGCTATTGGTCCTAAGTCATATTGTTTAAACAGAAGATCTGTGATTCTAATCCAATTCTATATTATTAGAGTCTTTGCTCTTAACCACACTTTCCATTCTGAAAGACTGAGCCAGAACAACAGTGGTAAGTTAATTTTTTTTTAAATTAGCTATAAGGGGGGCTTTAAGTTTACAAATGCATTTTATGCCATTATATTTATTATTGCTGAGAACCATCCGATGTATTCATTACTCAACAAGCACATACTGGGGACCTATTTGGTATAAACACAGTGTTAAATGCTAGAAAAACAGCAGATACCCAACTTCTGACTTCATAGACTTGCATGGGGCAAGAGGACAGAAATAGAAAATTAAAATATTTGGAAATCAGAAATATTACAAATAAGAGAGAAGAAGATTAACATGGAAAACATGAAGGTGAATTTGTTATAGACAGGGTGGTCAGGTCAGATAGCTTGTGGGAAGATAAAATTAGGCAGAAATCTAAGTGATAAAGGGGTACTGGCCCTGTGAAGAACACGGGGATGGAATTCTTGTAGAAGAGGACAGCTTGCCCAAAGTTCCCAAAGCAGGAAAGAGTTTGATATGTTTTAAAAATATCAAGAAAGAAGAGTTAGTGTGGACGGAGCATATGTAGCAAGTCAAGCAGAAATATAACCTCAGGTTTGCAGATAAGACCTTGATGTTTGGTGGGGTTATGAGACTTCCCAATGTCACTGAACCACAGGCTTCAAAAATCAAGGTCTTTTGACCTTGAATACTGAGATTTGTT